>JAWDJE010000002.1:361802942-363002942 GCA_035047345.1 Bradypodion ventrale | reverse complement strand
CCAGATGGACTGTCTGTGAAGGCACGCCTTAATAATATCCTCAAGGCTGCGGCAGTCCGTTTATTTATTATTTATTAGTTAAATTTCTTCACTGAAATTGAAGGCCGACTCAGGGCGGTTTACAATCATATACAAAAATGACATAGTTAAAACTAATTAAAACCACCTATGTATTTCATATTCTATTGCTTTGTAGATGGACTATGGTTAAAAAGAGGAGGGAAACTTTGAGTACAAAATTAGCAAAAGTGAATTATTCATCCATATTCCCTTTACAAAGCAATGTTTGCAATTAGAATAAGGTTGTAGCATAAGCAGAGCCATCTTGGAATTATGAAACTCTGTCTAGTTAAAAGTTGTTGACAGCTAGCGTGCTGAGGAACACACCCAAAGCTTATCTGAAGTGAGCATACATGTTTACCGCGGAACATGTTAAAATGTGTAGTAATGATGCATTAATTTGTGTAGTAATGATTTGTTAGTTAGACTCCATGATCGCTTTAAACTTGTAATTATGGTTATTTAGCACTAACAAGTTCCCAAAGATGGGGGCAGTAATGCCATCTGGCATTGCTGGAAACTCCTAGCAAACCGGGAGTAAACTAACAATACGCAAGGACACTGCCTAGCTGAACTTGATTCATTACAATGGGTCTTTGACCATTGTAAGAAAAGAATTTCGGTCCCCAATATGGAGCTTTCTCCCCAGAGTGCATACCTTGAACATATGTATCTCTTTTTTGTACCTTTTGTACTAACTCCCTGGCCAGCTAAAGCCAGGCATTCTTATTTAAAATATGTCAATGTAATATGACAGAGATTCATTGTGTAACTGTTGTTCCACTGTTAGACACTAGAATTGCTGATTTAACATATAGCCAGGTTTGATGATAAATAGGGTCTGATTAATAAAGAAAGGAACCGTCTTCTCCCAGTTTGAGTCTCCGCATCTCGTTACTTTTACCGCTGCGGCAGGCAGGTCGCAACAAGAATGTATGTGACAAGCAAAGAGAACAGGGGAAATGTACGTCATAGAATATGCTAGTTGAATATGTAACATCAAGATAAATGTGAAACATCTACCGCCCATGGTGGGCCCATCTGGACTGAAGAACATGTGTGCATGGCTCATGAAAAGTAGAAAAGCCTCATCAAAATGCTCATCACGGTCCTTGATTCTCATGGAATCAAGTACCACGTGTGCACACATCACGATCATGTGTTATTGTTATGTTATGCTATGATTGAAAAACTTAGATAAAATTCTCTTTTTTCATTTCAAAACTTCTCTGGCTGATTTATTTACTTAAATGCTGTTCGTCTTTTTGAGAGTTTAAGTGAAATGCAAAGGTGCTAAAATCGGCCAATGTTGGTCACAGCAATTTCCCGTTTACTCTATCTAGCCTTCTCTTGGTCTTGAAACACAACAAATAAATTCTTATTGTATTCTACATTCTACATTTTCTGTTACTTGTTTAAACATAAGAAGTGTATCTGTACAGCTTCTGCTTATTCTGAAGCCCACCAGTTCTGCTAGTTGTGGGGTTGTTGAAACTTTATCAGTCTAACCAGGGGTTCTCAACCTACGGCCCTCCGAGAGATGGGGGGCTTTGTAGGGAAAGAAAAAGGAAGCACACCTGGGGTGGGTGGGGAAACAGGAAATGGACTTTCATACCCTGCTGGGCTCTTTCCTGCATGGCTCTCTGGGACTCGCCCCACAGTGGGTTTAACCCTTTGAGTGGAGAACAGAAGTTGCCAAGAGGAGCAAAACAGGCTGTTTTCCCCTTTGCCTCCCGAAATCCCTCCATTTGAGGTTTTTTTCCAGCCATGCAAACCAAGATCCCTGAAGATGCACTTTGCTACAGACCCCTAAATAAGAGATGAGATAGAAATGATGTCCTGTTCCAGTAGGATGTGATGCACACCTAGATGTGAAACTAATGAGATACAAAAGGAGCCACATTTGCGCATCCCCTGAGCAGAGTTCCTCAGGCAAAAATCCTTTCAACCCAGAAAACACCTGTGAGTGCTTCTGACATGATTTTTTAAAAGCTATTTCTCTATTTGTACTGTTTATTACTGCTTTGTACATGTGTATGGGTACAGAGTTTAGGTTCTACTCTACTTTACCTGACAACATACCTGCTAAGACAGGACCCTCCGCCCTGGATCTCTCACTGTTTACAACTCTGCCGGGATAGATAAAACTTAACTTGCCCAAAGTGCATTAAACATCCAGGACTTGGGAAGTCTACCTTAGGCCTTCACTTGGCTGAGTCAATCTTACAGCCCCTATTGAGGTAGATCTCCTTGCATTAAGCCACCTCTGTATGAGGGAACAACAAAAAGGCGACTGATTCTTGGGAGACAAGCCATGAGAAACCTGGGGAACATAGTGAAAAGCAGAGACATCACATTGCAAACAAAAATTAGAATAGTCAAAGCAATGGTATTCCCAGTAGTAATGTATGGATGTGAGAGCTGGACAATTAGGAAGGGTGAACGCAGAAGAATAGATGCCTTTGAAATGTGGTGTTGGAGGAGAGTTTTGAGAGTCCCCTGGACAGCGAGGAGAACAAATAGGTCAATCTTAGAAGAAATCAACACTGACTGCTCATTGGAAGGGCTAATAGTAAAGACGAAGCTAAAGTATTTTGGACATCAAATGAGAAGGGAGGATTCACTTGAGAAGGCCCTGATGTTGGGAAAGGTGGAGGGCAAAAGAAGAAGGGGGAGGCCAAAGATGAGATGGCTAGATGGTATTGTAGACACAATGGGCACAGAACTGGGAGTGCTGAGGGGGATGGTGGAGGACAGAGGTGCCTGGAGAACAATGGTCCATAGGGTCGCAAAGGGTCGGAACCGACTGTGCGACTGAACAACAACAAGGCCTTTCTCAATAAAAGTGGCTTTTGCATGGCAACACTCAAATCTTCCCCCTTTCTTCAATAAGCACACTTAATGTTAAAATATTTCATTTATTAAAAATATTGGATAGTAAAAGCGTAAAGATCTTCCAGAGGTATACTTTCCAAGCATCAAAATTATATTTAAGTAAATGTATCAATCCAAACGTATTAAAGCAAATCAAGAGACATTCCTCATAAAATAATAAAACCTATCTAAATAGTCATTTGGCAAAGATTCCTAATCCGTTTCTAGCAAGCTTACATGACTACATTTCCTCTCTGGGTCCAAACTTGAACTAACTGAAAAACCCCTCTTTTTACTACTCTAAAACCCATATCATTTGAATTCACCAATCAAAACGTTCCTAACACATAACAGCTCCTTCTAGCCCCACAACATTTGAATTAAACAATCAAATTGGTAGTTTGGCAACACTTTAGTCATGCCATTAATCTCCTGACTCACAAACATACGTGACAAGCCTTAGAACATGTTTATTATAGCTTAACTTAAAGTGTAACAAGATGAACAGGAGTACTGTGGGAGAAGCCTTTATTACCCTTTGTTCAGCCAAAAGGGCAGTGTGTGTGTGTTCTTCTCTCTATCTCTTTTCCCTTCTTACTCAGTCTAATGAAGCTGGACTTCATCAGACCTTGTAACTCTCTCTCTTAAAAGATCTGGGCTGTAAACTGCTGCTAATGAGGCTGATTGATTATCTTTACATGAATCAGATTCCTACAGAGTACTTTTGTTTGCTTCCTGATTTCACTTCTCTCTGAAGCCTCTTTAACTCTTTCTTGGATAACTTTCTCAGTGACAAAGGGAAAAAGGAATGTTCTTAGACTCTGTGGTGAATGAATCATTAGCATTAAATATGTTTAAAGCAGGACCCAAACTAATGTCATTTGTACAGTTTCTCTCCTGTGTGAACTCTCTGATGCATCACGAGGTTTGAATTAGCAGCAAAATATTTCCCACACTCCTGGCATTTGAACAGCTTGTCTCCCATGTAAACTTTATGATGCATCACAAGGTTTGAATTTTAAGCAAAAAGTATTCTCACATTCCTGGCATTTGTACGTTTTCTCTCCTGTGTGAATTCTCTGAATTGCAAGACATGGTTTCTGAGCAAAGCATTTCCCACTCACTTGCCATTGAATGGGTTCTCTCCTGTGTGAATTCTCTGATGTGCCACAAGGGTTGAGTTATGAGCAAAACTTTTCCAACACTCTTTGCATGTGAATGGTTTCCCTCCTGTGTGAATTCTCTGATGTGCCACCAGGTTTGAGTTCAGAGAAAAACTTTTCCCACACTCTTGGCACATGAATGGTTTCTCTCCTGTGTGAATTCTCTGATGTGTCACAAGGTTTGAGTTCTCAGAAAAACTTTTCCCACACTCTTTGCATGTGAATGGTTTCTCTCCTGTGTGAATTCTCTGATGTGTCACAAGGCTGGAGTTCTGAGAAAAACCTTTTCCACACTGTTGGCACATGAATGGTTTCTCTCCTGTGTGAATTCTGTGATGTGTCACAAGGCTTGAGTTCTCAGAAAAACTTTTCCCACACTCTTTGCACGTGAATGGTTTCTCTCCTGTGTGAATTCTCTGATGTGTCACAAGGCTTGAGTTCCGAGAAAAACTTTTCCCACACTCTTTGCACGTGAATGGTTTCTCTCCTGTGTGAATTCTCTGATGTGTCACAAGGCTTGAGTTCTCAGAAAAACTTTTCCCACACTCTTTGCACGTGAATGGTTTCTCTCCTGTGTGAATTCTCTGATGTGTCACAAGGCTTGAGTTCCGAGAAAAACTTTTCCCACACTCTTTGCACGTGAATGGTTTCTCTCCTGTGTGAATTTTCCAATGTCTCACAAGGCTTGAGTTGTGAGAAAAACTTTCCCTACACTCTTTGCATGTGAATGGTTTTTTTGTTTTGTGAATTCTCTGATGTTCCACAAGATCTGGTTTCTGAGCAAAACTTTTCCCACACTCTTGGCATGTGAATGGTTTCTCTCCTGTATGAATTCTCTTATGATTCAAAAGGTTTGAATTATAAGCAAAACATTTCCCACATTCCTTGCATTTGAACGGTTTGTCTCCTGTATGAATTCTCTGATGAATTCTCCAGTTACCTGTTGAGAAGGACAAATGCAGAAAACTCTGAAAGAAAGGGGAAAACAAATCTACCAGGGAAAAAGTTTTCCTTAAGAAGTAGTTTCTGATTCATGTAAGCTCAGATGGAAAGATATCTACTATGTTTTGAAGTACCACAACAGTCTGTCCACGTTTCCGCACTCATTTATTTTGTCAAGGAAGACCTTTACCTTTTTATTTTAGTTTAACATATTTCAAAAGAAAATACACAGAAAGCGCAACCTCAAACAGTGTGTTATTTTTGAACCATAATTAGGAGTACTCTGGTAATAGCAATCTTGTGTTACCGGCTAGTCTTTCTCACACTAGGTCAGGCAAAAGGAACTGCAGAATGAACTCCCCTAAAGGTGCCTTCATTTTGGCAGTTTCACACCTGGCCTAGACATGGAAGAAGAAGTGGTGCCTATTTCTCTACTTACAATTTCTTGCTTGCAAACTACTAAGTTGGTGGAAACCTGGAGCAGAAGACGGGTGCTTATTCCATCGCACAACACTTGAGTCTTGAACTGCCTACCTTTCAGTCGTCAAAGCTCAGTGTCTTAACCACTAAGCCACTGCAGCCCAATCCCAACCTACTCCCTGCTATTAAAAAATCATTCTTTCATGCACTGTTAGATGGTCTTTCTCATTCAATAGGACAAGTTGTATAAAATCTTCCCATATATCTTTAAATCTACTTGCTTTCAAGAGTCCTTTTCGTAGTCAAATCGCATGGGTTAATTTTTCATTAATAGCAATTTTCAAAATTTCTTTATACCCTTCAAGATGTTAAACCTCAAATCTTACTTCCCCATTTTCCCTTTAATTAAACTTGCTGCAGTTGACAAAAGTGTAATTACAATATTTCCATTTTTTACCATATCATATGGGCATCACCTAAATTAGATAACAATGTGTTGTTGTTTTTGTTTTTGGGGGGAGAGCAATCTGTTTTCATAGATAAAATCTCATTCATTTCATTAAAAGTTATTTTCCATTTTTTTCCTGGATCTCCTCACATTCCCACCATAACTGGAAAGAGCTACCAAACTGTGGTGGCTTAGTGGTTAAGACACTGAACTTGATGACTGCAGTGCTGCACGACAAAATGAGCGCCAGTCTGTCCCAGTTCCTGCCAACCTAGCCAAGAACAAACATTCTTGTGGGTACACAAGAGCAAAACCAAATCAGAAGAGGGAGGGAGGGCCTCACTGGGAAAGGAACATCATTAAAGGGGGATATGGCTGAGGAACTCAACCTTCCCTAGGATAGGCTGAGGGTCGGAGTCTTTAAATGCAAGACCATCATGCTCAAATGGGGGATGTTGGCAGACAACAACATGCTGTGTGAATGTGGAGCGATACAGAATCCAGGTGATTTACTGGTCTGGCAGTTACTATCAGAAACATGTACTGATGAAGATTTAATTATGGCCAACAAGAAAGCCAATGTGGTTCCTTTTGGACAGTCTAGTTTGATCTGGACACTAAGGAAGAATGCAATGTTTAGATCTTTATATTTTGAACTGTTGCTGCATTATTACTATTAAATAAAACAGAAATTAGCAACAAGCAGGGGAAGAGGGGGACCTTACCGAGAAAGGATACTGTTTGCCAGTTCTCCTCCATGACTTCCTGGTGGAGGACCTTCTGGTCAGGATCCAGCAGTGCCCATTCCTCCTGGGTGAAGGACACAACCACCTCCTCAAGGGATACTCCACCCTGAATGAAAAACGGTCTTCTCCATTAGTTTCGTAAAGACAACCTTCTAAAGCCAAAACATTACGAGCAAGAGAAGAGGCTGGATAGTCTTTGGTAGTTTGACACCATCATGAGTGGCCTTCACAGCCTTTCTCTTGGTGGACAAGTTGTCAACTAGGAAACACCCAGAGACGGAATTTGGTCTCTCTGAACACAACGTTTGCACTCTTATCTCTCCCACAAGAAAGCAAAATGCTTTACTAAGAACAAAGGGAAAAGAAAAAGGAACACAAATTCCTGTTGCCTTCATATTGAGTTTGGGAAAACCTCTCAGATCTTCTTGGACCATTCTTCAAAACAGAAGAAAAATAACTTTCTCATTTGCAAAATCAAGACATAAGAGGCACTGCTATTCCTCGCATGGCAAGCACCATGTGATAACAACCTGCTTTGTAAGGAATGAGACTATTAAAAAAGAATGGCCAGTTTGATTCAAGACTAAAGTGCTTAAATACAAAGGGATTCAGATACACAAGGTGAGTTGGCATACCTGATCTGGTTCTGCTCCATCGCAAGGAAGAGAGGTTGGGTCGTTTGTTGCTCGCGTCCTTCTGGACTCTACAGGAGAGACAGAAAGGGTGGGAAGCCAGTCCTCTCAGATTAAGATGGGAATCCCAAACATATAGTAAAACCCCAAGTTACGAAAAAAATCGGTTCCCTGGCCTCTTTCGTAACTGTTTTTTCCGCAACTCAAAGCATCCCCATAGGGAGGAAGAAAACAAAACAAAAGTAATTTAAATAGGGCGATCTCACCTTTTCTGCTGCTTCCACGTGCTTCTCCAAAATGGGAACTGTGTTACTACCACAGCTCCGCTGCCCCTGCCACCTCTGGGAGGGTTAGGGGACCTGATCTGGGCTGTTTCCAACATCCCCTGACCTTTCTGGGTGGTGCTGCAAGGCAAAACCTGCAGCTGATGGAGTTTTCCCCTGGCCTTTTGCCTTGCAGCACCGCCCTGGGACCAGCCGTCTCCATTGTCTCCATGGTAAGTCACTTCTTGAAACTTCTGGTGGTGGGTGCGGGCGAATTTTTAATGATCAAAATGGCAGCAGCACCATTTTGATCTCTCAAGACCTGTGTCAGGGTTTTGTGCTGAATTTCATAAATTGGGGCATTTTCATAAATTGGGGCATGAAATTCAGCACAAAACCCGTTAGTAGGTTGAATCATTCATAACTTGGGGCATTCATAAATCGGGTTTTTACTGTATTAGCTAAATAATAAACCCTTGAGCACAAGAGGATTCACACCCCAGGAAAAGGCACTGGTTCCCCAAGAGTAAAGTTTGTCTCTTTGGAAAGTGTTTCTAAATGAAATACTAAAACAGGTAGAAAACTGTGAAATCTTTTTACTTAGTACAGAAATGTATGTGGTTTGGTTCTTCTTCTGGCCCCTCCTGTCAATTATTCCTCCCATCTCCCTAATTATGATAAAAAGTTTGAGGGTCATTAAACGTGCCCACTTTCTTATAGGACATTACCGTATATTTAACTTTTCTAAAACAAAAGGTTTTATGTTATGTTTTTGTTTTAAAATACACAAAATCTATATCTTCCCTTAAAAAGCATTAGGCGAAGCATGAGCGTTTCCTAAAAATAGAAAAGGAGGTGTGATGTCAAAATCATTTTGCAACCCCTGGGATAAACTCTGGGGTGGGGATTCGGAAGGAAGCCCCTGGGAGACGTCAAACCATTTGCTCTCTCAGGTTGGCCTAAATTGTAGGATAGTTGGACTGAGGACAAGATAGTTCTGAAGAAATCTATGAGCTTCATAGAAAAAATGTGGGATATCGATACAACAGGAAAAAGCTAGAAATAACTGAAGCGTGCAAGGTTAAATATAGATATTTAGAAGTCTTCTATTTTGCTCAGTTAAAAACAAATCTCTTTGCATTTGCCCTCTTGGTCAGAACCAAGAGGAACTGGTTGCTGTGTAAAATGTTTGGAATGATGAAAATCAGAAGAATTAAAAATATATGAAGAACTAACAAAGAGTTTCCCATAGCCTCTAAGGTGGTGACAGGAGGGTGGGTTGGGGCTATAATCAATGCATCGCTATGGGAGGGGATGTTTACTGCACCTTTAAAACATTCTTTGGTGCCCCCCCTCCTGAAGAAACAATCCCTCGACCCAGCAGTTCCAGCTAACTATAGATCCGTCTCCAACCTCCCCTTTTGGGGGAAGGTATTGGAGAAGGTGGTGGCGCGACAGCTGCAGGGGGTGCTGGATGAAGCGGATTTTCTGGATCCCTTTCAATCAGGTTTCAGGCCTGGATATGGTACTGAAACTGCATTGGTCGCACTGGTTGATGATCTCTTGCAGGACGGGGGTCACCCATCCATCCTGGCTCTTCTTGACCTCTCAGCGGTCTTCGATACTGTCGAACATGGTATCCTTCTGGAACGGTTCAAAGGATTGGGGATCCAGGGTACTATCCTGGTTTTCCTCCTTTCTGGAGGGCCGGACCCAGTCGGTGTGGTTGGAGAGTGAGAGGTCCAGCCCTAGGCCCCTGCGTTATGGGGTGCCTCAGGACTCGGTGCTCTCTCCTCTCCTATTCAACATCTACATGAATCCGCTGGGCGAGATTATCCGTTCCCATGGGGTGAGGTATCATCAGTATGCTGATGATACCCAGCTGTACATCTCGGCCCGTGGGGACCCCAGTGATGAGGTCAATGTCCTATCCAGATGTCTGGAAGCTGTCGGGGTCTGGATGGGGGACAACGGGCTACAATTGAATCCCTCCGACTGAGTGGCTATGGATAAGGGGCCCCGCGTTATCCAGGGAGCTGCCAACTTTGGTCTTGAATGGGGCTGCTTTGCCCCAGACAGACCTGGTATGCAATTTAGGGGTCCTCCTGGATTCGGGACTGCTACTTGTAGATCAGGTGGCAGCCGTGGCCAGGAGGGCTTATGCACAGCTTCGCGTCATCCGTCAGTTGCGTACGATCCTGGACCGGGACTCCCTGCTCATGGTCACACATGCTCTGGTTACCTCCAGGCTAGATTATTGCAATGCGCTCTACATGGGGCTGCCCTTGACGACCATTTGGAGGCTACAGCTGGTGCAGAATGCAGCAGCCCGGGTGGTGATGGGGTGCGGGCGTTATGCTCGCGCCTCACCATTGCTTCGGGAGCTGCACTGGTTACCAGTTTGTCTCCGGGTGCAATTCAAGGTGCTGGTTTTGACCTTTAAAGCCCTACATGGTAGTGGGCCAGGATACCTAAGAGACCGCATCGTCCCAAGAGTGACTGTCCATCCAACCAGAGCGGACCGGAGGGGCTCTCTAATTGATCTGTCTGCCAGAGGGGCTCGCCTCTCTGGCACACAAAGGAGGGCCTTTTCTGTGTCCGCACCAGCCTTGTGGAACCTCCTGCCAGTAGAGTTGCGGGAGCAGATGGAGCTGCTGCCTTTCAGAAGAGAATTAAAAACCTGGTTGGTGGGGCAGGTGTGGGGCTCAGATGGAAGAGTGGCCCCCACCTGTTGGCTTATAAAATGAAGCCCCCCATCTTTTTAATGTGAGCAGTTTTAATGTGGTTAGTTTTAATGGGTGGGTGGGTATGTTGGGGTTTTTAATTATTTTTAATATGTATGTTTTAATCTTGTTGTGAGCCTCCCTGAGTCGGGTTCGCCTGATTGGGCGGCCTAGAAATTTGACCAATCAATCAATCAACAAACAAACAAACAAACAAATAAATAAATAAATACCAAAGTGAAATAGTCAGTGGGAGACAGAAATACACACAGACCCTCCTTTCCTTCCCCCGTGGATAACAACATGCCTTCTCACATTAATCCTCACCTATCAACGTTGAACCTCCTTCATTGCCCTGATGGATCTCTCTTTGCAGGGGACGCTCTTTGGTGCTGAATTGAGGTTTCTCTCGCATTGGTAAATCAGGCTGAACTTCCAAGGAGAGGATTTTCATCTGAGGAACCATAAAATGCAAGGAGAAAATAGAAAAGAAACAAAGTTTGGTTTCATTTACCAGTGATAACTTTCGTTCTTCGAGTATATAGTTTGTGAATACACACTATTGGGGGGGGGGGTATGTGTCTGCGCAGAACATCGATCGGAGGCTTTAAAGCTATTTGGCTAAAAGTTCTGGCGGTATTGCCCACCCTTAGGCGCCAGTCCGCCATTTTACCTCAGTTCCATACTTGAGCACCTTGTCAGTGTCTTGGCCAAAAAGGCCTTGGCCATCGAAAGGGAACTCCTCAATGAGCTTCTTCATTGAGTCGTTGAGGGAGGTTTCCCTGAACCAGGCGTGGCGCCGCAGGAGGATGGCAAAGGACATATCCTTGGCAGCATAGTCGTTGATATGCCTCGCCGTCCTCATCTGTTGTTCCGCCAGAAAGTCCCCTTCCTCAGCCAGCGAGTCGAGTTCTTTCTGGAGGTCAGCCGGTAGTCTCACGGCGAGGGTCTTTGCACGCTCCCACAGATGAGACTGATACAAGCCCATGGTGGCAGAGTAGTTCGCAGCTCTGAGGAAGAGTGAACTGGTGGCGTAGAACTTACGACCCACCGCGTCCAACTTCTTCCCCTCTGGAGTCGAAGGTACCGGAAACCCACTAACGGCTGTCTTATGTTGGAAAGCCTTCACAACTAGAGAGTTCGGTAGTGGGTGCGCCTGGAGAAACTCGGCGTTCTCGTCCAAGACTCTGTACATTCCATCGAGCCTGGACGAAACGGAGTGGGCCGAAACGGGCCTTTTCCATGTTGCCTTCGCTGACGTCAACATGGATGGGAGCATAGTGATGTGGACCGGACAGATGGCCTTTTTGTCCAATTTGGCCGTCATCTGGTCCTCACCCTCCAGAGGCGGTTGGTCCATGCGCAGGTTCAACACCGTGCCCAGCCGGGTCAGCATAGCAGTAAGGGATCTTTGATCCTCATCATGCAGTGGGTCGATTGCCCTGATAGCCTGGTAGGGCATCTTCTCCGCATCGACATCCCCCTCCTCCTCCTCCGATGATGCACTGGAATCATCGGAGGATGAGGGAGGGGATTCTCGAAGCCACATCAGGACCGTGCCAGTACGGTCTGGGCGGGTCGATGGGCTGAGCGCTCATCACATCAACGTCCGGACCACGCCAAGACAATATGGGCGGGCCGGTGGAGCGACTGCTCGACCCTCGAGAGGGTGGCGGTGCGACAGCAGGGCCAGGGTCCCTGGGGTTTACGGTGGTCGGTCCCGGAGCCGCAGAGGCCGCAGGAACCGTGGCCTTAAACTGTTGGACGAAGGATTTCGCCATGGCCTCGAACATCCCTCTGAACAAGTCCATCTGGGCCGCATCAACACCCGCCGTCTGGGGCGAAACAGTGGGAGATGAAACGGTGGCAGGTAGAACTGGAGACGAAACGGTGGCCGGGATGGTGGCCGGCGGCTCGTCAATGGACGGAGTCCGAGGTCTCGGCGAGACCGAGAGTTGTCGAGCGGGGAGACGTCCCCTTTCACGAGGTGGTGAAGGCAAAGACAAGGGGTGAGCTGGAGCCCCAGCTCTGTGGCCCTTGTTCGGAGAGTCGGACGCCGAACAGCCACCCCACGCAGAAGACCCTGGCGAGGGACATCTCGCAACGGAGAAGGGTAGTGAGGGCCCGGGAGATACTGGAGGCCAAGGAGTCAGCGGAAGCGACCGACGCTCGTCCGTCTTGTGGTTTCTTTTCTTGTCACCATTCTTGTCCTTCTTCTTTTTCTTGCGAACAAGAGGAGTGGACGAAGACGATTGAGTAGCCCGTTTAGGAGGAGGCGCATTCATTGCGGTGGAAGTTGAAGGCGCACCAGCCGGAACGAGGGCAAGTTCCATTAAGTGCGCTTTCAGTCGGTTATTGCGATTTTGAACAGCCAGTCAGGTGAAGTTTTTGCAATGGACGCAAGACTGGCTTTGGTGTGCTTCTCCGAGACAGAAGAGGCACTGGCTGTGCCCGTCCGATGCCGGGAATTTCTTCAAGCAGGTACAGCACTGTTTGAAGGCCGCAGCCACGAAAAATTATTCCAGAGGAAGAGATTTCAAGGTTGTAGAACGTTCGCGAAGGCGAAGAGAACCCCAAAGGGGGGAACCGTTGACCGAGACGGACGGTAGCTGAGTCCTCAAAGGAAGAAGAAACAGCACCGGGGTGGCAATCCTGCCCGGAGGACAAGATTGCCAGCAAAAATTGGGAGAATTAGTGTCTTTTCACAAGGAATCGACCAAAAAATTGAGGAAGCTCTCAACGATCATGCTGCTGCTGAGGCAGAAAGAAGAGAACTGAGGTAAAATGGCAGACTGGCGCCTAAGGGTGGGCGGTACGGTGGGCGGTCTTACTGCCAAAACTTTTAGCCAATTAGCTTTAAAGCCTCTGATCGATGTTCTGCACAGGTGCATAACCCCCCCAATAGTGGGGATTCACAAACTATACAAAGGAGAAACAGGGATCTTAGCAGGTGAAACTGGGACTTCAGAGACATATGATACCATGCTCAGATTTTCTCAAGCAACAACTTACTTGGTTGATCAGTACTTCACGAGGCTAATTTGAGTTGGTAGATCGAAGCATTGTCTCACATGAGATTTTAGCAGGCTCTCGACATTGGGAGGTCCTATTGCTAACGTAGCAGGATTCGATGGTGCACAGGAGAATGAGGCCTGTGTTTTCGATGTTCCTTTTGCCGTTTTAAATATGACGGCACAGCTGGCTGGGCTCATGTTAAAATTGGCCACGTAAGAACAATGCACTGGCCAAGTGCATTCCCTGAGTACCCAACCCCACTAAGCTGACCTGGGGTTCCTAAATGGAGAACCGTTCTGGACCGCTAGCTGACACCTTCATGGCATAGCTGAACCTGCCAGGGAAATACACACCTGCCACCATAGCTGTCGGACGGCCAGGGTCACCGTGGCACCACATTAAGGCATGAGGTGGGATTTACACAGACCAAACAGCAGCAAAGGTAATTCATAGAAAGTTTTTTTTTCCTCCCTCATTTTCTTGATGCCTTTGAGTAGCCATGGTCAATCTTCAGAGCTGAATAATCCCTTCCTGAATCCACCAAAAATGATCTAATCCTGCTACCACTGAATTAGAAGCTGTTGCCCATAGCAGGAGTAAACTTGCAGTTTCCATAGAAAATTAGAGAAATTATATATAGAGAGAGCAACTTAACTATCAAATAAAATACATCCAGCCATACATTGTGCTCTCAAGGACCACAAGGAACCGATGAAGAAAACTGGAGCAGAACAGGCACCAGGTCTGACAGGGCAGAAGGGCAGCAAGATCCGTGGGCTCCTCTTTTCAGCTTCTGAGCCCTCCTCCCAAAAACCACACATTTGTCTCACCTTTTGCTCTTCTGGCTTTTTCTCTCCAGCCGGATTCAGACTCAGGAGGAAACCTTCTGCTAGGGCCACCGCCTGGCAACTGGTTTCCACTCCATAGTCCCTCATCCAGTTCAACATATCCTGGGGGAGGATAGACAGGAACTGCTCCAGGACCACCAGGTCCAGCATCTGAGCCTTGGTGTGTTGCTCCGGCTTCAGCCACTGATGGCAAAGTAGGTGGAGTCGAGAGCAAACCTGCCGAGGACCATCAGCCTCCTGGTAGGAGAAATTCCAGAAGTGTTGGCACTGCTTCTCTGAGCTGAGCATCTCCTCTCCTTGGACCTCTGGCACTGCTCTTTCCTGACATGTCCCAAGGCTTTTCCCCCTGATCACACTGGGGTCTTTTTCTGCTGTGGGGCCAGATGTGTGTTGGTCGTCCATCGTATTCCTCACCCAACAATGGTGTCCTGGATCTACTCTCCAATGCTACATAGACAGGACAGAAAAATGAAACAGAATGGCAAGGAAAGAAATCTCATCTGCAAGAGGTTTACGTCAGGGGGCGGGGCGGGGAGAAAGAAAATACATATACATCCCTAAAAGGGTCAAATGCATGTCTCTTGTTGACTCCAGAGTGGTTCTTGGAAAGAGGCTGCTGGAAGAACAGCCATTCAAGTGGGTTGGAGTAGGCCAAGACAGTCTGCTGCCTGAAGCAAAGGACATAATCTCCTCCCTTTCCACCTTTTGACACAGATATTTTACACAGACAAATCCACTAATTCTAAACCTAGAGATGGGAGAGATATTTATTAGTTTCCAATAATGCGGAGGGAGTGGGGGCAGCAGATTGGATCAGCAGGCTCAACAAGAGAAAGCCCAGTGAGATCAGAAAGTGAAGTTTGGGGCAGTGTGGGCATAGTATAGTGGGCATGGCCAGGGCTTCTTTGTATGTGGCTTTTTTAGCCATTAGGACACTACGTCCCCCACTGGCTAAGCAGTCCATGATGTGTGCCCTCTGCTTTTACCTTGCCCAAGGGACCTGACAGAGGATGCTTTGGTGAGTTTCTGTCCTGGCCTAACTTCTTTGATGGGCAACACCATCTAGCTAGACCGCTCAAGCCCCCGTGCCCCGAAAAGACTCACCTAGCAGGGGGATCATAGTTCCAAGCATTCCTGCTTGTTAACTTGTCAGTGCTCCCTACCCTCTTTGAAGTTTTCCTTGCTGCTCTACAGCCTCAGCAGTGAATAAAAGGTTGTTTTAGGTGTGAAGAAAATAATAGATATAAAAATTCCTTAACGATGTTTCCTTGCCTGTTATCGGTCCATAAATAATTTTTATTATCCAAAGGAAGTTGGTATTGCTTCTCACAGTCCTGGCCAGTCACACCTGCGGCTCAAAATAAGTAAGTAATGTAGTTTTGAATTATACCAATATTTCAGGTGTAACCTCAATTAGGTATATTTCATATACAATGTCCTGCCTCAGAATTAAGAGCTATTCCGTTTCTTTTGAGCTTGTCATTTCGTGAATAAAACACTCTCAACGGTCCCTTCTCTTGACTGGGCTTGTAGGTTGGGGAGGCCTCCCCTCCCACACCACTTTTCTCGGTCTCACTCACTCCCCACCCTTAGCATTCCCTTCCCAGGTAGCCCTACTGGGACAGACCCATCACTCTTCCCAGGGGTAACTGGGGAGGAGGAGGAGGAGGAGGAAGCCACCCTACACTCTAGGAACAGAGAAGCAGCCCGGCTCGAGCCCATGTTTCCCTCCGGATGAAGAAAAGAAAGAACAGGAAGGGACCTGTTTGGAAAAAAGGAGCACTTCCTGCGTGGATATACAATGTTTCCTGCTCTTGAGCTTCCAAAAGCCCTTCTAGTAATCCCCACTCAATGCATTTAACCATTAAAAGCCCTGGTGGATTCTCAAATGTTCCCCAAAGAGGGTCAAGGGAACTTTCTTTGAAACGCAATGGAGTTTGGGCTTCTCAGAAAGCCACAAAGCAGGATTACACTAATATTGTCTCCAATACGTGGGAGAGGCGAGTTTTCTGAAGAGTCCAGTTCACAAAAGTCTACACCAGGGATCCTCATTTCCAGATGTGGGGCTTTGCAAACCCATGGACCATTGTGCGCCAGGCTCCTCTATCTGCCACCATCTTCCTCGGCCCACACAAATCTATGGCCATTGCATCGACAATGCCGTCCATCCACCTCATTTTCTGGCAGCCCCTTCTCCATGGGGTGGTGGAGGAAGGGCGGAATGTCCGAACGGCCCCCGAAGCTGTCTGAGGGAGGGTGACGTGACCTGGCCCCTTCCCTTCCCCGGCTTAAAATAGGTTGAAAACTCCTGCTCTAAACCCTTCCTGCCTCGAAAAGGATGGGATTTGTAGTCCAGAAATCAAAGGAGACTTACTTCAGCAACTCTTCCAACCATAATGTCGCCTCCCGAAAAGGGAGGAGGGGCAGCAGGTGGGAAAGGAATCGTTTCCGGGTGAAAAAGGACCGCCTCTTCCCCTCCCACATTTTCCTCCTCTCTAGGAAACCTCACTTATCCCATAATCCGGGAATCTCTCTCGTCGGGCGTGCTCCCGCTCTAGGAATCTCTCTTGACTGCCACGAATCCTCTCTAGTAATCTATCTTGTCTGTCATGCTCCCTTTCTAGGAATCGTCTTGTCTGGCATGCTCCTCTCTAGGAATCGCTCTTGTCTGGCATCCTCCTCTCTAGGAATCACTCTTGTCTGGCATCCTCCTCTCTAGGCTGCCCTCTCGTCCGGCAAACCCCAACTCTTGCTAAAGGTAAAGGTTACCCTTGCTCGTATCCGACTCTAGGGTTCGGTGCTCAGCCCTGTTTGAATAGCCAAACAGCCAGCGCTGTCTGCGTCTGCAGACTTTCTGTGGACACGTGGCAGGAATGACTAGACACGCAAGTGCATGGAATGCTGTTTACCACCGAAGTGGCACCTCTTTATCTACTTGCAATTGACGAAGTGATAGGTTGTCAGGACGGAGACAGAAGCTCACTCCGTCATGCAGCACGCGGGTTTCGAACTGCTGACCAGCCGACCTTCCAGTTGCCAAATTCAGAGCAATGAACGAAGTAAAGAAGAGGGAATCCACCCTTCACACCATGGCGCTCCTTGTTCTTCCTCCCTTTGAGGCAGGGAGAGAGATAGAAATGACTACCTGCCACTGGGGAGTAACAACCCAAAGCTTCCCAGCCCGGCTCCAGGAAGGGAGAAAGAATTAGTACTTCGGGCTATGAAAGGGACATATTCTGCAAATCCCTTCTTGTCTCCTGACCGGCCCTTCCTTCCCGCAGCCATGGCTTCCTTGATGGGCTCAATCCACCTCACCCTCGATGACTTCTGTTTCTCTTTGATCTTCCCCTCTTGCCATGGTCGCCAAGTCAAAAGTGACGTCCAGGAGGTGGGGCGAGGGAGGGTGTCTTTCCCTCCTGCCCAGGCCAGGGCCATAACCAAGGAGGTGGCTAAAAAAAAAAAACCTGAGCTAACAGCCCGCCCCCAAACTAGATATGCCCAACCCAGGTGTAGCGTGCGATCGCCCAGCTCCAGCCTCCTTCCATACATAAGAACATAAGAAGAACCTTGCTGGAACAGGCCACAGCCCATCCAGTCCAGCATTCTGTCGCACACAGTGGCTCACCATTTGCTTCAGGGTATTCCCAAGCAGATGCCTTCACCTGCTTAGGATTCCCTGAAAATGGCATTGAGAGATATCCTGTTTTTCCTTATCTACTTTGTCCACACCGTGCATGATTTTATAAACTTCAATCAGGTCACCTCTTAGACGCCATCGTTCAAGAGTGAAGAGGCCCAACCATTGCAGCCTCAGATGGTAAGGAAGGTGTTCCAGTCCCCTAATCATTCTGGTCAAGTTGCGGGCCAGTGCCTTCAAGCGGACAATCCCTGGGTGGCTCATGTGGATCAACCACAAAACCTTGGAGCGGAGAGTGACAGGGATGACCACTCGCTGGCCCCACAGCAGGCAGCCCCGTTCTATGGACAGTTCAAATCGTTTTCTGTGAAACAGTTTAAATTCCTCGGAAGGAGGAGTGGTGGGCTAGCCCTTTTGTGTGGATTCTGCGAGCGCAATTGGTATAGTGTCCCTGACAAAACCCCGGTGATGAAGATCACCTCGTCGCCACGGGTTCCCGAGGGGACAGAAATTGAGGGAGCGGAATATTAGATAGAGTTTAATTCATCAATAGCTGATCTGACAGGCAGCTCGGACAATGGAGAGCTAATGACTAACTCGCTAGGCATGTAATAGGTAATCTCGCGTCTGCAGATTCCTTAAAGCCCTAGAGTCAATGTTGGCCACTTGTTTACTCCCGATAACGTAGAACAATGTGTGTCCCCTGTAGTTAATAAAGTTGTTTAATGAACTTCCCCTGGTGTAGACTTCCCCAATTAACTTGTGTAAACATGATGTGTGAAGCCAGAGTTCGCACTGTGTTGTTACGCTTATGCATGCAGCCAGAATGGCATAAGTACTCATGTGATCATTACACCACTGGTCTTCGCTCCATCTCGCCTCGTGTGTCTTTGCTTAACCAGTTTCCTCCAGGACCCAACGGCCGCATCGCGGCCCCGATCCAACTTGCGCAACCTGCTTTGCGGCCCAGATCCAACATATGGTGACCCCGACGTGATTCTACTCGTGAGTAGCAACACCCCTCGGTCCGGTTCTATGCCAGAACCATGTCCGAGTCTTCCCGGAGGACAGCGCAGCAGCTCAGTTTGGAAAGCCATCCGATCTGAGTGACAGCTACGCTACGAGGCATTCCAGAGAGGCAGAGCGCGCTCCAAAGCTCTGAGGAATCTTGCTCGGCGGAAACGCGTTCCGCTCAGGGTCAGCTGTGAAACCCTGACTTCATCTCAGAGGTCACCGAGGGCCTGTGGCAGCAGCCCACGTTCCGAGTCCTACCGAGAGGGACGTCACGCCAAACCAGTTGCCTGATACCAGACGCGTCGATTCATCTGCGAAGGAAACTTCAAAGGACCGGCAGGTAATATGGGGACTTGTCCGCAGCGACAACGTCCGACCGCTAACTAGAGAGTTCACTTAATGGAACTCAAGGCCCTGGCCAGGGTAAATCGTACACGCATACACAGCGCCCAGTTAGCGGATCTTTTGGTGTACTTGGGGGAACGTTGTCTGTTTTATCCAGAAACAGGCATGCTTAGTCTCCAACTTTGGGATAGGATAGAAGCCTGCATTAGGCAAGAACATAGAGCCCCGGCTAACGTAATCAGCACATGGAGCAAATGTAGGAAGCTCATAGCAGAGGTAGATCCAGTCCGGATAGAGACCGAGAGCCCCCCAGCGCAGTCAGAACCATCAGCCCCGATGGTTCTCTATCCGTCACTTCAGCTCAAGCAGGGCAGCGTAGGGAGCTTTCCCTCAGTGACAGCTGCAGACATCACTGAAGGAATGCATGGTATGGGAAACGCTGGCGTTTCCCTGACAGCTAAAAGTTCCCAGATAGCCAAGAGTTCCATCCAGTGCATGGTAGAGGAAGAAACCAGTAAGGGGGAGTTGTCAGCGGAAGAACTACCTGAGCTTAGGCAGATATGCCCAGTCCACATAGAGGTAGATACCCTCACGGGTCAGCAGCAAACAACCCATTCGCCGGTTCCGTACAAATTGCTCATGGCAATATGGAAGGCAATCATAGAGACAGGACTCCAGAGTCGCTTTACTAGGGGCACGTTTCAGCAAGTGTGCAAAACTATGATGCTCATTCCATATGACTGGAAAGCCGTCATGAGAATGATGCTCAACCCAATCCAGTATTTGTTATGGGACAGCAAGTATCGACTCATAAGAACATAAGAACAGCCTTGCTGGAACAGGCCACAGCCCATCCAGTCCAGCATTCTGTCTCACACAGTGGCTCACCATTTCCTTCAGGGTATTCCCAAGGAGATGCCTTCACCTGCTTAGGATTCCCTGGAAATGGCATTGAGAGATATCCTGCCTATCTCTCCAACCCTGAGGTTGTCCTTAAGTATCCATAATTATAGCCATTGATACCCTTGTCCTCCATGAACTTGTCTAATCCTTTCTTAAAGCTGTCAAGACTGACAGCTGTCACCACTTCTTCTGGCAGGGAGTTCCATAGACCAGTAATCCTCTGGGTGAAAAAGTACTTTCTCTTATTTGTTTGAGAACTAGTACCCAAAAGTTTCATCGAGTGTCCCCTAGTTCTAGTGTTGTGCGATAGGGAAAACAGTTTTTCCTTATCTACTTTGTCCATACCGTGCATGATTTTATAAACTTCAATCAGGTCACCTCTTACACGCCGTCGTTCAAGAGTGAAAAGGCCCAACCATTGCAGCCTCAGATGGTAAGGAAGGTGTTCCAGTCCCCTAATCATTCTGGTTGCCCTCCTCTGCACTTTCTCCAACTCCATAATATCCTTCTGGAGGTATGGCAACCAGAACTGTACACAGTATTCCAGATGGGGCCTCACCATAGAATTATAAAGAGGCAAAATGACACTTGCTGACTTATTTTCTATACCCTTCCTAATGATCCCTAACATTGAGTTTGCTTTTTTCACTTCTGAGGCACACTGGGTTGACACCTTCATTGAGTTGTCCACCAGGACACCAAGGTCCCTTTCCTGGTTTGTCGCAGAAAGTTCAGATTCCATCAGTTTATAAATGTAATTGGGGTTTTTTGCCCCAACATGCATCACTCTGCACTTACTAATGTTAAAGCTCATTTGCCACTGTTTTGCCCACTTCCCCAGTGTCAAGAGATCCCTCTGGAGCTCCTCACAATCTCTCACAGTTTTCACTACCCTGTATAATTTAATGTCATCAGCAAATTTGGCTACCTTGCTTTTTACTCCTACCTCTAGATCATTTATGAAGAGGTTGAAAAGCAGGGGTCCCAGTACTGAACCTTGGGGGACCCCACTCTTTACTTCCCTCCACTTGGAGAAGTGTTCATTTAGTGCTACCCTCTGTTTCCTGTCCCTTAAACAGTTGCTGATCCAGGACAAGACCTGTCCCTTTATTCCATGACTGGTAAGTTTATTCAAGAGCCTTTGGTGTGGGACCTTGTCAAAAGCCTTCTGAAAGTCCAGATAAACAATGTCAACTGGATCCCCCTTATCCACATGGTTGTTGACACTCTCAAAAAATTCCAACAGATTAGTGAGGCATGATTTGCCCTTGTAAAAGCCATGTTGGCTCTCCTTTAGCAGCGCCTTCTCTTCTATGTGCCTATTAATTCTATCTTTTAGGATGGTTTCTATCACTTTACTTGGGACACATGTCAAACTGACAGATTGATAATTTGCTGGATCACCCCTGGATCCTTTTTTGAAAATTGGTGTTACATTCGCTACATTCCAGTCATCAGGCACAAAGCCTGATTTGAGGGAAATATTATATATTTTGGCTAGGAGATCAGCAATTTCATCTTTAAGTTCCCTGAGAACTCGTGGATGGATGCCATCTGGTCCTGGTGATTTGTTAGTGTTTAGCTTAACAAGACATGCAAGGACCTCCTCCCTGGTTATTTCTATCTTGCTTAATTCTTCGGTTTCCCTCCCTACGAAGATAGGCTCTGTTTTGGGCATGCGGTCTCTGTCTTCTTCAGTGAATACTGAAGCAAAGAATTCATTGAGTCTCTCTGCAATCTCTGTTTCCTCTTTAATAACCCCTTGCCTTCAATTGTCATCTAATGGTCCAATGGCCTTCCTAGTTGGGTTCTTACTTCTAATGTACTTAAAGAAGTCTTTGTTATTTCTCTGAGTATTTTTAGCTATACGCTCCTCAAAGTCTTGCTTTCCTTTCCTGATTGTTGCCTTGCATTTGTTCTGCCAGAATTTATGTTTCTGCCTGCTGTCCTCATTCGGACAAGCCTTCCATCTTCTAAATGAGCTTTTCTTGCTCTTGATCACTTCTCGAACAGCTCCTGTAAGCCACATCGGAGTCCTCTTGAAACTGGCAGTGCCCTTTTTCCTTTTGGGTATGCATTCCAATTGGGCCTCTGTTATTGTTTTTCTAAACAGCCTCCATGCCTCTTGGAGTGTTTGGACTCTCTCAATTTTCCCTTTCAGCTTCTTTTTTACTAGTTTCCTCATCTTTGGGAAATTTCCTTTTTGAAAATTTAAGGTCTCTGTGTTTGATTTTATCAGTGACTTGCGGTCTATGATCAAGTTAAACATAATTGAGTTGTGGTCACTGTTCCCTATTGGATCAGTCACATTAACATCTTGCACCAGATCCTGAGTATTACTCAGGATCAAGTCAAGGATTCTTGTACCTCTAGTTGGGTCTTCAACCATCTGTCCCAGGGAACAATCATTTAGCATATCTAGGAACTTTATCATGTGCTGAACAACAGTTCACCCAGTCTATGTGAGGGTAATTGAAGTCCCCCATTATAACCAGGCTTCCCTTCTTGGATGCCTCCTTTACAACATTCTCCAACTGCCAGTCTCCCTCAAGAGTTTGGGTCGGAGGACGATAGTATATGCCTACTGTTAGACCATCCTTGTGGCTTGGTACTCTTACCCACAGAGCTTCTAATGGTGACTCCAAATCACCTAGATATTCCAATTCATACGATTTTATCACTTCTTTGACATACAAGGCTACACCACCTCCCGTTTGCCCCTGCCTAAAGGCTATATAGGTTTAGTTTTGCCCCGTAGTATCGCAGGAACGCGAGGAATCCTAGTGATTCCAGGGGTCATTGACTCCAATTTTTCGGGTGTACTCCAAGTTCAACTCTGGACTCACCTACCCCAAACCATTCACAAGGGAGACACGTTAGCTCAACTGATCATGGTTCCTTGTCACTTGCCAACAGGCAGCCAGGAAAGGCTCAGGGACAGCTCAGAGTCCGGGTTGGCAGACCGCTCGAGCGCAGAAGGGGCAGTACAAGGATACCAGGTCTTAGCGGCAGTGGAAACCAACATAGAGTGGAAGCGGCAGCCAGTCATAAAGGTATTTTTAAATAAAAAACCTTTTGACGGATTATTAGATACAGGAGCTGACGTCAGTGTGGTCAGCCAGAGTCAGTGGCCACATGAGTGGGCTCTCGAGCCAGTCTCTGATGTGTGGGGGGTAGGTGGTGTTCAAGAAGCGTTTAGAAGCCAAGATTGGATAGAAGTCATGATCCCCGAAGCTGATGGCACAGCGGTCATTCGGCCGCACATTTTGGACGTGCATGTCAACCTCTGGGGGCGAGACATTCTACAGCAGTACCATGCCACTTTTACCTTTGGGTAATGGCTTTACTGCTTAAATGGCTTGCCAACACGCCAGTCTGGGTAGAGCAATGGCCGGTAGTAGGGGAGAAATTAGTCGCCCTGAAACAGCTGGTTAAAAAACAGCTAGATGCAGGACACATAGAACGGTCCATCAGTACTTGGAATTCGCCCATATTCGTTATTAAGGAAAAGTCAGGGAAGTGGAGACTCCTTCATGATCTAAGAGAGATCAATAAATGTATTCAGCCAATGGGTCCGCTTCAATGCGGCATCCCGAATCCGAACATGATCCCCGAGGGTTGGGAGATCTTGGTCGTAGACTTGAAAGACAGTTTTCACACCATTCCTTTAGATGTAAGGGATCGGGAAAAGTTCGCCTTTACAGTGCCAGTCGTGAACCACAGAGAGCCTACACAATGTTACGCATGGAAATTTTTGCCACAGGGGATGCTCAACTGGCCCACCCTGTGTCGAATTTACGTTCACGACGCACTGGAAAAGTTTTGAAACCTTCACCCCACAGTCTTAGTGTGTCATTTCATGGATGATATCTTGGTCGCAGCGCCGAAACTCGGCAGCGAAATGTTTAAAGACCTCCAGACCACTCTGGGGGGAGAAAGGGTTACTCATTGCCCTGGAGAAAGTTCAGAGGACCGAGCCCTTTTCATACTTGGGCCATCGGCTTCTCTGTTCTTTCACGGCACCAGTTTTGCCACAAATCAATCTCAAGGATCCAGTCACCCTCGTACAATTGCAACAGATTCTGGGGAATATCAATTGGGCTAGACCGTATTTCAGGCTAGATACGGATCTCTTAAAGCCGCTCTTCTCGCTGCTAACGCTAGGTAAGCAGCCAGCAGACCGGATACACATTCCTCGAGAGGCTCGCTTGACTCTCGAAAAGGTCTACCAAGTTCTTAGCCAGACATGGGTGGACAGGATTAGTCAGGGGCCATATGCTCCTGTCCTAAACCTGTACATAGTCCGAACTGGAGCCATGTTCACCGGAGCTCTGGGAGTAGACTCCGAGCGGGGGGCAAAAATCATGGAATGGGTGTATTTACCACACACCTCTTCCCGAAACATCGTTCCTCCACAGGAACTAGTCTCCACGGTGATTTACCGAGGAAGGCTGAGAGCAAGGGATATCTCAGGGCACGATTTAGCTAAGATCATTGTTCCATTCACAAAAGATCAGATTCAGCAGCTGATGCAGCTTGGTGACTCACTTCCGATTGCATTGAAAGGATTCACTGGATTTTGGAATACCATTTGCCGAAAGACCCCAGACTCGTCTCGCTTCAAACGCAGACAGTCAGTTTGTGTGAGTTATTGTCCCTGGTTCCACTTCAGGGGGCTAGGACAGTTTTGACTGATGGGGGTCGTACATATGGTGTTCTTACTTGGCAAGAGGGCCAGGCTTGGTGCACGCTTGTGACACTTCCGCAGAAATCCGTGCAGCGGGCGGAATTGGCAGCTGTGAACCTCGCCTTGCGCACCTTTGCCAAGGAACGCTTAAACATCATTACTGACAGTCAGTATGTTCGGAATTTGCTTCACAGTCTACCGGGAGCGTACATCACTCCCGCGATAGACAAGAATTTGTTAGGTCTTTTTCTCACAACTCAATTTCATTTGCGGAACTGCACCGAAGCGCTCTATATCATCCACATCAGAAGTCACCAGGATTTGCCTGGACCGATTTCCACGGGCAATAGCAGAGCGGATGCGGCCGCAAAGGAAATTCAGCAGAGGTCAGTTTTGGGAGTCTTCACGACTCTGATTCAAAGTCATGCATTTTTTCATCAAAATGCCAAAGCACTTGCACGGTAGTTCAACCTGCCACTTTCCCATGCCCAAGGCATAGTCCATTCCTGCCCGCATTGTGCAGGGGCGGTAGGGGGCCCCTCATGGGGTGTCAACCCACGAGTGACAGAGGCCAACCAGGTTTGGCAGATGGATGTCACACATGTTCCGCAGTTTGGCAGTGTGAAGCCAGAGTTCGCACTGTGTCGCTATGCTTATGCATGCAGCCAGAACGGCATAAATACTCATGATTTGTGATCATTAAACCACTGGTCTTCGCTCCATCTCGTCTCGTGTGTCTTTGCTTGACCAGTCTCCTCCGGGACCCAACGGCCGTGTTGCGGCCCCGATCCAGCTTGCGCAACCCGCTTCGCGGCCCAGATCCAACACTTTTGCACCCACGACACCACCTTCGCAAGAACCTTGTCCCTAACAGTGGCTTAGGCAATATCCGATGGGACGACTGGAGGCGAGTCAAGGGATTCAATTAGAAGGACTTGATGAACTCCCTCGATGAAGTGGTTCGGCAACTGAGGCTTTGCGATGGATGAATGTGTGGTAAACATTGAGCAACTCTAGGAATGATTGCAGTTCTGATTTACAGGTTGGCCTAGGCACATTCCGAATGGCCAAAACCTTTGAATCAGAATGCCTGATACCCATGGGGTGATTCTATACCCCAGGAACTCAACCTCATTGGCCATAAACACACATTTGTCCTTGCGGAGACGTAATCCTACCCTCTCAAAACAGGTTAACACACTATCCAGTCTGGCCGCTAGTTGGAGGTTGTCCTTGGCTGTGATCAGGACGTCATCGAAATATGGCAGGCCCCTGGCAAACCTTTAACCAAACATTCAATTAAAGATTGAAAAATCCCTAGGGCTGCATTCACATCAAATTGCAGCCTGGTAACCTTAAATGCCCCCTTGTGCGTTACAATGGTTTGTGCCGCAGTAGCGGCAGGTGACACTGACAGTTGCTGGTATGCTTGGGCAGGGTCAAGCTTTGCAAAACAGTTCCCTCCATGCAAGGAGGTGAGTAGATGGCTGACAACTGGGACAGGATATGCGTTGGGCCGTATGGCTTTATTAATAGTACATTTATATTCCGCGCATATCCTGACCTCCCCATTGCTTTTGTCATGATGATTGGGGTCTCCCATTCGGCAGAGTCAACCGGGACCAGAATCCCCTGCCCAACCAGTTTATCCAATTCCGCCTCAATTTTGTCTTTTAGAGCAAAGGGGACCCGGCTGGGCTTCATGCGGATGGGTCAAATTGTTGGATCGAGTTCAAAGTCAACAGGGGGACCCACATATGTCCAAAGCCCCTTCCTGAAGACCTCTGGATGTGCGGCACGCACCTCTTGCCCCGGATCCGCAGTGACTGCATTGATGCCAGACAAACAGATGCCCAAGGGTTCAAACCATTGCACCCCTAACAAGCTGTTGGTCCCCTGCTTGACCACAACTAAAGGCAGTTGGCTGTGGATACCCTTGAAACCAACGGTAAAGGATCCCACCCCCAGTACTGGAATCTGGCACCCTTGGACATATCTGAGTGATGTTTTGAACGCCTTCAGCTTGGGGCGAGAACTCGGAGGAATCCGGAGGAATTCCTTTTGAGGGATGATGGAAAAGGAAGTACATGAGTCGACCTCCATCCGGAACAGGACATCCTGCAGTTTGAGATCGGCGTAGAATCGGTTGCTGACACTGGACACCTGGCTCTGGTCCAGTAAACCTGACGAGACCTTGGCAATGGGGCCCATTTCCTGCGCTGCCGGCACACTTTGGCGATGTGGCCCTTCTGTCCGCAGTTGTGGCACTCGGTGTTTCGGAAAGGACACTTCTGCCTGTCATGCCGGCCTCCGCACCCGTCACACTTCTTGTGAGACTTCTTGTCACGGTGGTGCTCCTGGTGCTTGCAGTGGACCTTCCGGACGCTGCCCTCGTCATCGCTGGACCCAGACAATGAGGTTGAGGCTGGTGATGCAGAGGATGCTGAAGACAAAGACCAGTGGGCCTGGACAGAAGACTCTACAGCACCCACAGTCGACTGGTGGTGATGGAACATCTTCACTCCAGACCATGCGGCCTCAGACGCTAATGTCTCGTCCAGCACAGACTTGAAGGTCAGCGTCTTCCTGGTCACAAGGTGACATTGGGCATCTTTGTCCCTCATGCCGGCCAGCAGACGGTCACAGAGCGCCTCTTCAAGATTGTCCCACTTGCATGGGGCAGCAGCAAGTTGCAGGGCAGCAGCATAGTCTGCCACAGACTCCCCGGGACGTTGCTTTCTGTAGTGGAACGCCACCCGGGTTGGAAAAATTGACACTTCGGGTTGGAGGTGCATCCTCAGAGCTGTAAGGATTTCAGCGAGTGGCCACTTCATCCACATCCCGAGGAAGAACGAGGTGGATCGCCAGCTCCAGCGTCTCGGGTCTGCACTGGGACAGGAAGCAGGAGCGCATCTGGCCCTCATCCTCGATCCTCTGGGCCGCCATGGCATGGCGGAACCGGCGCTCATAGAGTGCCCACTTGTTGGGATAAGCCACATCGAAGGGACCAATGTTTCCTTGTGAGGACGCCATCCCACCTTCGTCGCCAATTTGGTGTTCAGAAATTGGAGGCGACAACCAGCGTAGTGAAATACAGCTCTTCTATTTCTGGGGTCTGAACACAACATGGATGGGGCAAACCAAGGTCTTATATACACAATCAGAATGATACATTTTAAGAGGGAACAATGCTGATTGGACAATTAACATATGTACAATTCTTAATCCCTTCATTTGCATTAGGAAGATACATTGCGCGCCTCTCATACTTCAAACTGTGCGCTCTCCGAAGTCTCGTGATACTACGCGAGCTTGACGAGAGCAGGAGCTGTCAAACAGCAAGGCTGTTTGACATGAAATCTGGCAGAGTGTTTTGAGAGGCAGCGTGCCCATTTTATAATGATATTAAACACACCAACAGTTATGCATACATAACACCTAGACAGCGAGGAGAACAAATAGGTCAATCTTAGAAGAAATCAACTCTGACTGCTCATTAGAAGGTCAGATAGTAAAGATGAAGCTGAAGTACTTTGGACGTCAAATGAGAAGGGAGGATTCACTTGAGAAGGCCTTGATGCTGGGAAACGTGGAGGGCAAAATAAAAAGAGGGCGACCAAAGATGAGATGGCTAGATGGCATCATGGACGCAGTGGGCACAGAGCTGGGTGGGCTGAGGAGGATGGTGGAGGACAGAAGTGCCTGGAGGTCGATGGTCTATATAGGGTCGCAAAGGGTCGGAATCAATTGTGCGCCTGAACAACAGCAACAGTTTCTCCTTGCTCTTTTGGGCACTCCTGGTTTTGCACAGTTAACCCTCTCCTTCAGCAAATCTTCGCTCAACGAAAATCTCCAAGATGGGCGGGGTATCAATGTAATTAACAATAGTAAAATAATCAATCGGGGTTTCAGGTAAAGGAAAAGTGGTTGGGATATATTTATTTTTTTGCCCATCTGCAAAGGAGAGGAGCGTGCCTTCCGCTGAGGAAAAGTACTTCCTTTTCCTGCCATGTGCTAAGAGCCGTCCAAGCCATATCTGTCAAGCGCAGCTCCGGACCGTTCTGCGCAAGTCCCTTCTACGCATGCGTAGAAGGCCCCTTCTGCGCAGAACCCTTCTGTGCATGCATAGAAGAACCCTGCGCAGAAGGGGATGCACAGTAACTACTTTTTCCCCGCCATCTAATTACGGGATGGCAGCTCCGGGTGGGAAAGGAGGACAAGCGGCGCTAAATTACGGGAAATCCCGGCAAATATGGGATACTTGGGTAAGGTCCAAGCCCAAGTGTGACTTGGCGCTGGTGAACCTCTGGACTACGACTCCCAGGAGAGCCCCTCGCAGAATTGCAGGCGAGGGAATTCTGGGAGTTGTGGTCCAAATTGATTGAAACCTGTGCGCGGGTAGTTTAAGCACATGGGAAGAAGCGGAGGTGCTTTCTTTTATTAAAAAGCAGGTGGAATTAGTGGAGGGTTATTAATGCTCTGTTAAGACTCTTAAACAAAAGGGAAGATTTTGGAGGCTTTTCTTCTTTCCATCCAGCAGGATACGGTCAGTCTCCCCTTTCTAAATTGAATTTTAGGTTTTAAAAAACATGAATCCATGGGGGGAATTGCAAGAGAAGGGCCATTGCAAAATGTCAACCATGGAACTATTGAAAGGCGGAAAGAGAGAGAGAGAGAACCCCCAAACCCTGTCCTTGGTGCAGGAAGAAGTGGGTTCTGGATTGAATCAAGGCTGGGCTTTCCTTAGAAGCGAGAGTGATTCCCCAGTTGTAACTCCTGGGAGAAGAGCCACAGCCTGTGTGAAGTCTTGGGGTGGCTTCCAGAAGAAGGGAAGAAGGGGCACCCACTCATCTGCATTCTCTATGAAACCCTGGCAAGTGTCATGAGTAGGAATCGATTTGACGGAATTGAATTATTGTTTTTTTTATTTTGTCATAGAAAAATAATGTAATGTGATGATCACAAATAAGTGTGTTTTTAAAATCATTTGTGGCTTAGTGGTTAAGACGCTGAACTTGATGATTGGAAGGTTGTTCAAGAAGACCTAAGTGCTGCAGGATGGAGCGAGCTCCCATCTCTGTCTCAGCTCTTACCAAACTAGCAGTTTGAAAGCAAGAAATTGCAAGTAGATAAATAGGGACCATGTCAGTGGGAAGCTAAACAGTGTTCCATGTGCTCCAGTGTCCAGTGATGCCTACTACATGTCCAAGCCAATGTCTGCAGACTCAAACAGTGCCGGCTTTTTGGATATCAACAGAGATGAGCACTGAACTCTAGAGTCAGATATGACAGGCTTTTGAGCAAGGGCGGCCTATGTGGTCACCGTGCTTCAGAGATGACTTGATGATGATTAGTCAGTAGTGTGCTATCATGTCAGAACTGACTTAGAGTGGCCCTAGTAGGTTTTCAAGGTAAGCGAGTTATTTAAGGAGTGGTTTAAACTGTGAGTTTTTTTGTGGCTAAAATTTAAAGTCTGGTCAGCAGAGTACCAGAATCCATCATACTCTCTGCGGCATGCCTGCAAAACCACTCCACCCACAACGTGGGATATGTGTGTAGACTCATCTGAGCGAAAAGCCTGAGAAGAGCATACAAATGACTTCTTGTTGTAAAAACTATTATTGATTGACTTTGTAACTATGAAATGAGTTACATTTTCAGTTGTTGTTCATTTTAAATGGCAAAGCATATTAATTACTTCATATCATACCTGTCAACCGCGGCTCCAGTGAATCCGGGACCTGCGCAGACCGGGTCTGCGCAGGTCGCGTTGTACGCATGCGCATGGAGGGCTACACCACTTGCGTAGCCTTCTATGCAGGCGGCGTAGCCTTTTGCGCATGCATGGAAGGGAGCTACGGAAATGTAGAGCCCTTCCACGCATGCGTGCAACGCGACCTGCGCAGATGGGCTGCGCAGTGCCTCCTTTCCCCTGCTGCCAAATTACGGGCTTTTGGCAGCACGGGTCGGGGAAAGGTGCAAATCTGCGCCGAATTACGGGGTAATCCCAGCCAAATCGGGATGGTTGACAGGTATGCTTCATATTACTGCCAATGCTATAGGTGTGTTGTTTTGTGATTATAATTGTAGCAGCAGAGTTTGCCCGGCATTGCCGGGCTGTTTTAAAGTGTGTTGGGCATTTTTAATGTGTGCGTTGGTGGTTACGGGTGGTTTTGGGTGTGCATAACCACCACCACCCATACAATACCACTCCAACGACCAACACACACATTAAAAATTCCTGGCAAGGCAGGAGTGTAGTGTGTGGTGTGTGTGTGTGTGTGTGTGTGTGTGTGAGAGAGAGAGAGAAGCAGTGTGTGTGTGAGAGAGAGAGTGAGAGGAAGAGAGACTGACAGATAGAGTAGACCACCAGTGGGCGCTAGTGAGTTAGATAGAGTGAGGGACAGGGGAGGAGACAGTCAGACTCAGACAGAGGAGACAGAGGGCGGAGGCTATTTGCTGATGCTGTGATTTGTGCAGGTATGTTTGGACTGGAGGGAAGGTTTGTTGTTAGGGGGTTATTCCGCAGTGTGTGTGTGTGGGTAGTGTTTCGTGTGTGTGGGTAGTGTTTCATGTGTGTGTGTGTGTGTGTGAGAGAGAGAGAGAGAGAGAGAGAGAGAGTTTTCTGTGGGTTGCCTGGGAAAGGAACTTTCGTCCCCAGCCAACCCAGAGAGAAGTGATTCCTTCTCTTCGGAAGGCAAAGACACCTTTGCCTCCCGGAGAGAAGGAATCCACATCACAGAAAGGCTTTCCTTCTCTCCCGGTTGGCTAGGAAATGAACTTCGGTTCCAGCCAACCCAGAGAGAAGCGATTCCTTCTCTTCGGAAGGCAAAGGCACCTTTGCCTCCCAGAGAGAAGGAATCCACATCATGGAGAGGCGTTCCTTCTCTCTCCGTTGACTGGGAAAGGAACTTTCGTCCCCAGCCAACCCAGAGAGAAGCGAGGGTGAGACGTAGAAGGCCGCACCGGGAGGGAAACTTAAAGACCCAGCTGGAGCCAGGAGGTAAGCGCGGTCAGTGGGGGTTAGGAAGGGGGGGCTAGGTGGTGGGGCGGGTGGGCAGCGTGGTTATCTTTTGACTTCTGATGTGTCTCCTGTAAAAACAAAATATCTGGTCTATCTTTTTTCAACGCCAATTCCAACCTCCGTCTCTTGAGAACAGAACCTGTACCTTTCACATTCCATGATATTATTTTAATACTTCCCATATCCAATTTCTTCTTCCAACTTTAAACTCTCCATCGGGCGTGCCACCAACAACCCTACCACCATACCACTACATATAACACACATTTTCACTCTCCCCACCTTCCAACGAAAAGTCGCCTCTGTCAGCCAAAGAGGGGAGAGGGGGGACCTGCAAGACGTGCCCTACTGCCGGCGCTATGCGCTATTTGCCCATTCTACCTCTATTAAGTACTTAAGCTTGCTACTATCCAGATCTCATTGTTCCTTGCCTATCTCCTCTTCCACCATAATCAAAGACAGCTCCTCCTCCTCCTCCCCTCGCTGAGGTGTTCCACCTGTTGCCCCGCCAGCTTCCTCCCTCCCTTGTTCCCTTCCCAAAGCTCCAGAATCCATCATTTCCTTCTTAAGATTTTTCCATTCTTCTGAATCTGCTTGTACCAATCCCAACATACTCAAATATTCCAATGGGTTAGTGCCTTCATCAATAACTTGCATTCTTTTTTCATAAAAAAGCGCAATTGTTGTGGAAATCTCCAATTATACCTTATGTTTTTACTCCTCAACAATTTAGTAACAGGCCTCATCTTGTACCTCCATGTTCTTTCTTTTAATGAAATATCATTATAGACTTCAACCTCTGAACCATCAAATTTCAACGCATCAGAACCTGCTCTTTTCAGATGAGCCATTACTTTTAGTTTATCTGCCCAATTTGCAAATTTAACCAGCACATTTCTTTGTGCCATTCTCCCTCTTCTTGGACCCACCCGGAACACACTTCCTAAATCCTCCTGAACAAATTCCTTCCCCATTTTTAGACCATTTAACCACTGAACCACCCTCTCTCTTAACAAATCCGGAGTCCGTTCCGGTACCTGACGGATCAGAATATTCTGCTTTCTCATCAAATCTTCCACAACATCAATCCTCATTTCTTGTTCCAGCATTTTTAGCTTACTGTCCCGCACCACCTCCTGGGTCCCTTTTACTTCCCTCTTTACAGTATCCACCTCACTTTGAACCACTTTCAGCATTCCCGCAAATTTATTCAAATTTAAATCCATTTTTTTTGTATAATCATTCAATGTTGACATCATCTTTTCTTGCCCTTTAATTATTTCATTTCTATCTTTCACCCTTGAAGCCTCACTTTTCTCGAATTTTTGCATCAATTTACCCATTTCCACCATAATTTGCGTCTGGTCCATTGGCACTGTAGACATAGATGATGGTTGAGCAGATTCACCCACTGTTGTTTTTCCAGTCGTCTTAGACTTTACAACTTGTTCTTCCTCCTTCGCTTTTCCTCTTGTAACTTTTTCCATAATAATCCCCTGTATTTCAAACCCAATGTTGCAGATCGCTGTAACAGTTTGTCAATATAGTAAGGCTTACAACACTGCAGTCATTGGTTCCACAGTTACAGCAGGAAAGTTCTTATGTCAGCAGAAGGTACCAAAATACTGTAATCCACAACGATGAAACTAAAGGAAACAACTCTCCAAGCAGGCAGATTAAAAATAAAAAAAAAAAATTATTGACCACAACAGATCGTTTCCCCCAAAGCCAGCGGTCCAAACAAATGTCTTCCAGCCACAGAAAAAAAACAGGCTTCAGAGAAACAGTTAGCCCAGTTGTTGAGGGGGGGGGGGCTCAGGAGGAAAAGAAAAATCCAGCTTCTGAGGGGTTGGGGTGATGAGCAAGATATTCCTCAATCCACACAGTAAAGAAACCAGCAATCAAAGCCACACATTCCTTCCTTTGAGATGGGTATTTAAAGCATCATTCTCCAGCGAGTGCCTTAACTTTTAAGTGAGAAAAGGCCCCCCCTCTTCCCCCTCTTCCTGCAAGGAGCAGACAGCTTAAGCAAAAGAAAAAAAAAAAACTCCCACAGTTTCTCCAATATTCCAGCCCAGAGATGAGAGAGAGAGAGAAAAAACAAAAATTAATCCACCTTTGTTGATATCAAAACGTGGCGCGGTCCTCTGGAGTATAGAAAAAAATCACAACCCTCGCACAGTCACTTTCGTTTTCCCTGACCGTCGCCATTTCAAGCCTCCACCTTTTCCATTTCAAAGACTCAGCTCTCTTTTTTTTTTCTTTAAAAAAAAAAAAAAAAGATCCCAACTGGTTTTATAGCTTGCAACTGAGAATGTAGCTCCCCACAGGCACTTACATGCAAATTACTTCACACTCAGGCTCCTCTTGCCCCTTTCAAAGCCGATTCCAAACGCCTTCTCCACAATCTTGCAGTTTTTTTTAAAGTCGGCATGCCGCGCTTTGCCAGCCTCCTCTGTGCTCGCGTCCCTCAGCCTGAATGGCTGACGGGTTGCGCAGCACAGAGGACTCTGGGACTCGTAGTTCGTGCAGCGGTTTTTTCTGAAGCTTATTTTTGATTGGCTGCGGCGCGTTTTCTAACGTTCTTTTTGCTCGCGCCTCTCAGCCTGATTGGCTGTGGCATGGCGCAAAGAACGTTGGGTATTGAAGTTCTTTTTCTTTGTTTGAGTTTGTGGGGCTCTTGCCCCACTGGCGCATTTCTAAAATATTTGTTGACCTCCGGACCCATTTCGGTATGGGATAGTATGGCCGGGTGTGGGATCCTTTGTCAAGTTCCAACGGTTAACGCTTGGATTTATAGGTATAGATAAACTATATAAAGCTCATGTATTCCTGTTGTATTTATTCCTGTTATATATTTATTAAGTTATAAATGTGTTAAATTGCTTACTTGTGTTTTACCACTTAGGGCAATGATAAGTTACCATGTCATAACCAATAGAAGTATTACGTTACTCAGTTACAGTTTTAATAAATACTTTGTAAGTCTATGCATTCAAGTTATAATGTGTAAGTGACATATTTATTGTGCTAAGTATAACTATGTTACAAGCAATAAGCTCTTTTGAGTAACTCTGCCTATGATTATAAAGTCTAACTCTGAAGTAAATTAGTACTCACAGGTACTTGTAATTGCTCAGTAAATTACTGATATAAGCCATAATTACTTCTTGATGTGATTTTTGTCATCTGTTGTAGGCAGGGGGTCCCAACCTACAGCCCATGGGCCAGACCCAACCCATTTCATGTGGCCTGCATCTGTCACACCCAGAAGTGGAAATGGGCATGTTTACGTCAGCTGTAAATGTGCCTGTGATTGTAGTAAGTGAGGAAGTGGGTGCATTTACATCAACCATAAATGCTTCTTGGGGGGGGAGGGGACATGGTCTGGCTCACTCACTTCACTGGGGCGTGGTCAGATCCGCAGCGTACAAAGGTGGGGAACCCCTGATTTAAGATTTATATTTTGTCATCTTATACTGTTAAGGCATACAGTATATGCTTGTATTAACTCATGTATGCACGTGTAGTTAAAGAAATGGGGAAAGAGGATAGTTGGTGCAGTGGGTGTAGATCTGGGCGGGCTACAGAGGATGTGTGACTGAACAACAACAAGCAAAACATGTTCATTACCACTCAATAGCTATTGTACAAGGGTTTGCACTTGCAGATGAGTTTAGGCAGAAATCTCTTAAGGATTTTGGCCTTTTGGCAAGAACCTAGAATTTGGGGTTTAAAGGGCAGAGGACAAGTATTTACTGTGCCTTGGCCATAGGGAATTCTCCCCTCATCAGGGCACAGAAGTATCGAGACAGAAATCCTTATAGCTGGCACTGGTACAGACCCTTTGGGCCGAGTATGCATAAGACTGGAGAGATGACGGCCAGTTGTTCTGCCTTCCTTGACTTACAAATAAAGCATTGCACACAAATAAGCCATTGAGTTTCCTCCCTTCCTGGGGAGGCACTTAGGACAAATCTTGTGTGCTCATGTGAGGGAGGTCTGATCTCTGGCAGGTAAAAAAAGTAAATTACTCAACGAGGCACCAGTGTACCTATTTTTTACCATCCCCCAAACTACGAGATGTTCTTGTTGGAGGTGGATGAACGGAAGATATTAACAATTTAAAGCTCATAGACAAGGTTTCTTCTTTCAGGAGACTTTTGAGGTGGTGGCTGTGCATGTTTCCAACAAGGAAAGAGTGAAGTCCTTGCTGGATCCAGACCTGAGTGTCATGGAGGAGAATATGGGAACCCAAGCCTCTTGGGGTAAGACTTCCTTTTGCTCTGAAGTCGGTTAAATCTGTTTACCAATAGCCTGTTTTGTGCATTTGGGTCACATTTCTTCAAACTATTCTGCACAACCGTTTCATTCATGTTATTCGAGAGAGCGTGTTCCCCAGGATCAGCTTTTCTAGCTGTAAGAAAATATAGAGCTTTTTAGGCGTAAACAGCACTTTGAAGTGAACCCAGAAAGGGACAAGTAACCAGTAGAACTCTTGGAACAGGGAAGTTATTGGTCAACCTCTCGTGGCAGTGATTCCAGCAGGAGGGAGGGAGGGAGGGAGACAGACGATCTTAAGAACATAAGAACAGCCTTGCTGGAACAGGCCATAGCCCATCCAGTCCAGCATTCTGTCTCACACAGTGGCTCACCATTTGCTTCAGGAGATTCCCAAGAAGATGCCTTCACCTGCTTAGGATTCCCTGGAAATGGCATTGAGAGATATCCTGCCTATCTCTCCAACCTGGAGGTTGTCCTTAGCTATCCATAATTATAGCCATTGATACCCTTGTCCTCCATGAACTTGTCTAATCCTTTCTTAAAGCTGTCAAGACTGACAGCTGTCACCACTTCTGGCAGGGAGTTCCATAGACCAGTGATCCTCTGGGTGAAAAAGTACTTTCTCTTATTTGTTTGAGAACTAGCACCCAAAAGTTTCATGGAGTGCCCCCTAGTTCTAGTGTTGTGCGATAGGGAAAACAGTTTTTCCTTATCTACTTTGTCCACACCGTGCATGATTTTATAAACTTCAATCAGGTCCACCTCTTAGATGCTGTCGTTGAAGAGTCAACAGTTGCAGCCTCAGATGGTAAAAAAGGTGTTCGAGTCCCCTAATTATTCTGGTTGCCCTCCTCTGCACTTTTTCCAGCTCCATAATATCCTTCTGGAGGTATGGCGACCAGAACTGTACAAGGTATTCCATATGGGGCCTGACCATAGATTTATAAAGAAGCAAAATGACACTTGCTGACTTATTTTCTATACTCTTCCTAATGATCCCTAGCATTGAGTTTGCTTTTTTCACTGCTGAGGCACACTGGGTTGATACCTTCATTGAGCGGTCCACCAGGACACCAAGGTCCCTTTCCTGGTATGTCGCAGAGAGTTCAGACCCCATCAGTTTATAAATGTAATTGGTTTTTTTTTGCACCAACATGCATCACTCTGCACTTACTCATGTTGAAGCTCATTTGCCACTGTTTTGCCCACTCCCCCAGTGTCAAGAGATCCCTCTGGAGCTCCTCACAATCTCTCACAGTTTTCACTACCCTGTATAATTTAGTGTCATCAGCAAATTTGGCTACCTTGCTATTTACTCCTACCTCTAGATCGTTTATGAAGAGGTTGAAAAGCAGGGGTCCCAGTACTGAACCTTGGAGGACCCCACTCTTTACTTCCCTCCACTTGGAGAAGTGTCCATTTAGTGCTACCCTCTGTTTCTTAGTAGAGCCATAAGCCCCCTTTATCTTTTCTCCTTCTGCTGATGATGAAATACCTGCTTTGTCAGGCAGGCTTTTAATAGAAATAATAATTGCATGTCCGAAATTATTCTGGGTCGACAGGATTTTTGCTGGGAATGAGGCTCCTTTCATGTCCCCAAGATCTGGGCGGACTATGGAGGATGGCAGATGACAGAGGAGCCTTGGCATATGGTGGTCCATGGAGTCACAAAGGGTCAAACCTGACTGTGCAGCTGAAGAACAATAACAAAAAAAGGTAAAGATTGCCCTTGCTCAAAAGAAAGTCGTATCCGACTTGGGTTCAGTGCTCATCACTATCTACAGCCAAAGAGTCAGTGTTGTCTAGACCTGCAGATGTCTCCGTGAACATGTGGCAGGCATGACTATACACCAGACAGCATTGTTTACCTTCCCACAGAAGTGGTACCTATGTATCTACTTGCAATATCTTGCTTTTAAACTGCTTGGTTGGCAGGAGCTGGGACAGAGACGGGCACACAAACCGTCATGTAGTACTTGGGTCTCAAATTGCCGACTTGCCAGCCTTCCAGCTATACAAGGCAAACTTCTTAACCACTGAGCCACTGCAACCCCAAGCTTTTTAATAATGATGATTGAGTTCCTTGGTGCTGTATTCTTATATTTGGGAGATGTTGTGTTCTGTAAAGCTGTGCCTTTAACAATGTACCTAGCCACGTGGTAACAATGTAACCTTTCTGTGTGCAACATTATAACCTTCAGCTGTATCACTATAACCCTTATAAGAGGACGCGAGCTAGTGACCACTAGATGCCAATAGCGAGCGTCCAGCTCTCATGGCTCAGATTCACCTGGATCAGCAGCGCGGGAAGATTCCCCGCCACCTCTTCACCTGGACAAGAAGGGCGTGACCGTCTACGACGTCATGCAGGCAGCAACCAATAGACTGTCAACGAGCCACATTCAAATGTATAGCCAGCTGTATATATTGAGCTACCCATCCGCCATTACCACATGTTCCTCCGGATCATCATGCAATAAACCTGTGTTAAGCCAACCCTTCGGCTGTTTCATTGTCTTTGGTCCCATACACTAAACTGGCGACGAGGATGGGATAATGGCTGCCCACGGGACCAAGACATGCGCCGGTTTCGAAATCAGGAAACCGGGAGACTGGGAGATCTTCGAAATGGACTTCCAGGGAGCACTGGTTGAATCCGAAGTCACGGATGAGGCAAAGAAAAGGGCCATCTTCACCAGGATGCTCGGACAAGATACCAAAAGAATCTTGGTGGACCTGATCGCACCGAAGAGGGTGAGCGATTTCAAGGCCAAAGATCTCCTACAGATGCTGCGCGAGTATTTCCGGCCCTCGACGGCGATGTTTCCCGCTCGGAGCGCGTTCTGGAGGCGAGTCCAAGCGCCCGGGGAGACGGTCGCCGCATTCGTGGCGGCCCTGCGACTGGCTGCCGGCCCGTGTAAATGGGAGAACGCCGAAATCACCCTCAGGGACTGCGTGCTATGCGGCCTGAACGACGCCGAAACTCAGCGCACGTTGATGAACCAAGAGCCACCCCCCACGTTGCAGGAGGTCCTGAAAGCGGCGCAGGCCGCAGAAGCCACAAAGGCTGGGGTGCAAGAGCTCCAGGACTGGCGTCCGAAGACGAGCAAGGCAGAGACATCAGTGCATGCAGCCTGGCGAACTTTGAAATCGTCCGCGGAGAGCAGCGACGACGAGGACGTCCGGAAAGAGGGCCGGCGGTGCGACGGCTGTGGAGCGGCCCACGACCGCGCCAAATGCCCGTTCAGAAAGGCCGAGTGTCACAACTGCGGCCACCGCAGGCACATCGCCAAGGTATGCAGAAAAAGGCGCGAGGCCCGGAGGAGCTCGACAGACCGTGCAGCGGGACAAGACCGCTCGACGAGACCCATAGACGGCGCCCAGGCCACGAGAAAGCGGGACGGCGTGGGCCGCATCTCCGACGGCAGCGAGGACGACGCCCTAGTGTTCAGCGTGTCCGCGGGACACCCCCGTTACTTTATTGAGGTACTAGTGCAAGGGGTCCCCATTAGAATGGAAATTGACTCGGGTTCCACATATTCAATTATTTCCCAGAGGGAGTTTTTGAGAATTGCCCCCCACATGCGACCCAAGCTCAAAGCGTTGAGGTCCACGCTACGGGACGTGCAAGGGAACAGTATTCCAGTGTTGGGGGTTGGAGAATTTCAGGTCAAATTTAAGAAGCACGCCGCGACTCTCTCCCTAGTCGTGCTTAAAGGGGGGAATTGCAGCCTCCTCGGAACTCAATGGTTTCAGCCCCTGGGTTTGTTTATTGGGGGGGGTGCATGCCGTTGGGACTGGGGTGCACGCCGTTGGGACTGACCCGATACAGGAGGTGTGCGACGCACACCCAGAAGTTTTCAAAAAAGGACTGGGGAAATACAAGGGGCCCCCAGTGACATTCGACCTAGACCCGGAGGTCCGCCCAATACGACTCAAACCGCGCCGGGTGCCGTTTGCACTCAAGGACAAAATAGAGGCGGAACTGGACAAGTTGGTGGGCCAGGGGATCCTTGTTCCCGTTGATTCTGCGGAGTGGGAAACTCCAATTGTAACAGCACTAAAGGCCAATGGGGAGGTCCGCATTTGCGCCGATTACAAGTGCACCATCAACAAGGCGATCCGCCCTAAGGCGTATCCGGTGCCGGTAGTCAGCCATCTGCTAGCCAGGTTGCACGGGGGGAAGTGTTTCGCTAAGCTCGACTTAGCACAGGCCTACCAGCAGCTTACGGTGTCCCCTGCCGCAGCTGCTGCACAGACAATAGTCACCCATAAGGGGGCGTTCCAGGTAACGCACCTTCAGTTCGGCGTAAATTCGGCGCCTGGAATTTTCCAGTCACTCGTGGAACGCCTCCTGAAGGGACTAGAGGGGGTGTTGCCTTATTTTGATGACGTGTTGATAACGGGGGGGAGTCGGGTTGAATTGGCCAAGAGATTGGGAAAGGTTCTGGCAATATTCGAAAAAGCGGGGTTGAGACTGCGAAAAGACAAATGCGTCTTCTTCGCGACCGAAGTTGAGTTCCTAGGGTTTCGTGTGACTCCTGAGGGGATAAAACCATCCAAATCTAAGGTGGCCGCAATTAAGAAAGCCCCTCGCCCCACCTCCAAGCCCGAGCTGCAGTCGTTCCTAGGGCTGCTTAACTTTTACCACTCCTTCCTCCCCCGGAAGGCAGCAGTGGCTGAACCGCTACACAAACTGCTAAAAAAAGACGAGGCATGGAAGTGGGGCGACGACCAAGAGAGGGCATTTAGTGAACTGAAAAATCTCCTGGCGTCTGATGCTATACTGACCCATTTCAACCCCAAACGCCCGGTAGTTCTGATCTGTGATGCATCCCCGGTGGGGGTGGGGGCGGTGCTGTGCCACGTGCTGGAAAACGGAAGGGAGGCCCCGATAGCATTCTACTCCAGGTCCCTGTCCCAAGCGGAGAGAAATTACGCACAGACAGACAGGGAAGCGCTAGCGATAATTGCGGGGACGAAAAAATTTCACGATTTTCTGTATGGCCGCCCTTTCACTATCGTGACTGACCACAAGCCCCTGCTACGCATTTTCACCGCAGATAAGCCCACGCCACAGATCCTGTCCCCGAGGATGCTTAGGTGGGCCATTTTCCTCAACGCGTATTAGCACGCGTTGGTGTACAGACCGGGGAGGGAAATTAGCCATGCGGACGCCCTGTCGAGATCCCCCCTTCCCCAGGATAGCGGCCACGTGGGCGGGGAGGAGCCAGACCACCAGGTACTGATGATAGAGGTCCTAGACTCACCCCCAATATTGCCCGCCGACATCGCCAAAGCGACCGGCAAGGACAACACCTTGGCGAAGGTTAGCTCATGGGTGCAGAAAGGGTGGCCCGCGTCTTCCCCGGCAGCGGGATTCGACCCGTTCTTTCGAAAGAAACTGGAACTGTCCATAGAGAGGGGGTGCATTCTGTGGGGCCAGCGGGTAGTGATCCCTACGTCCCTTCGACCTCGGGTGCTTAAACTGCTGCACGTCAGCCACCCCGGAATCGTGCGCTCCAAAGCGCTGGCCCGAAGTTATTTTTGGTGGCCCCAGTTAGATGCCGACATCGAGCACATGGTCGGCACTTGCGAGAGCTGCCAATGCTCCAGACCTGAGGAGGCCCGCCTTCCCCACAGGGAATGGGACGCGGCTAAGAGGCCGTGGTCCCGGGTGCACATAGATTTTGCGGGCCCGTTCCGAGGTACCCTGTTTCTCCTTGTTGTGGACGCCTTCTCCAAGTGGTTGGAGGTCATCCCAGTCACGAGCACCTCCTCGGCCCAGACCATTAAACAATTGCGGAGGCTCTTTTCCACGTTCGGCATACCCGACACATTAATTAGCGACAACGCTAGTTGTTTCACGTCCTCCGAGTTTAGGGCATTCATGGAGATTAACGCCGTTCGGCACATCACCTCCGCCCCTTTCCATCCGGCCACCAATGGCCAAGTAGAGCGCCTCGTCCGCACCACGAAGGACGCGCTGCGGCGCATGGGCCCCGGGGACCTCAACCTACAAGTGTGTCAGTTTCTGCTAGGATACCGGGTGACCCCGTTGGCGTCAGGATACTCCCCCGCAGAGCTCTTAATGCGCAGGAAACTGACCACAATCCTCACTAGGCTAGACCCCACGAGAGTAGAAGACAAGGGAAGGAACATTGGGCTAGAGGCCACAAAGAGTTTCAGAGTAGGCGCCCCTGTGCATTGCAGGAACTACGCCAGCGCGGGCCCAGCCTGGGTGCCGGGCGTTGTCGTGGAGCAAACCGGCCCCGTGTCATACCGCGTGGAGACCAGCACAGGGTTACTGTGGAGGCGGCACGCGGACCAGGGTCCCCGATGAGCAGGGCGCAGACCGAAAGGAACGTAAATCAGCGTTAGGGTTCTCCCCCACCCATTCAGCCCAAGGGGGAGGAGAAGGGGGCCGCGGGTCCCCACCAAGGGGGGAGGAAGAAAGGGAGGATGTTCTCATAGATATCTTGCGGGATCTTTCGGAGGAGGAGGAACCCGACCCCATACATATCTCGCGGAATTCCCCCACAAATACGGATACCCCAGCGGAGTTAGAATTTGATTTTCAGAACCGGGGGAGTTTTTCGGAGTGGTCCCCCACCCGTCCAAGCGAGAAGAGGGGTTTTTCGTTAGCCCCGAGCGCCCCCGGTCTGCCCACAATGGAGTTTTTCCCTTCCCCTAAGGCCGCCAAACCGCGGCAAGCCACTAACAAGTCTCCCTCTCCCGTTACAGGACAAGGGACCAGGGAACAAAGAAGCAGTAGCGCCCCCGGGGCAGGTCAGCCCACATCACGGCCCAAACGCACGTGCAATAAGCCATCTTGGCTGAGAGACTTCGTCTCATCCTAGGGGGGAGGGATGTTGTGTTCTGTAAAGCTGTGCCTTTAACAATGTACCTAGCCACGTGGTAACAATGTAACCTTTCTGTGTGCAACATTATAACCTTCAGCTGTATCACTATAACCCTTATAAGAGGACGCGAGCTAGTGACCACTAGATGGCAATAGCGAGCGTCCAGCTCTCATGGCTCAGATTCACCTGGATCAGCAGCGCGGGAAGATTCCCTGCCACCTCTTCACCTGGACAAGAAGGGCGTGACCGTCTACGACGTCACGCAGGCAGCAACCAATAGACTGTCAACGAGCCACATTCAAATGTATAGCCAGCTGTATATATTGAGCTACCCATCCGCCATTACCACATGTTCCTCCGGATCATCATGCAATAAACCTGTGTTAAGCCAACCCTTCGGCTGTTTCATTGTCTTTGGTCCCATACACTAAAGGAAATCACTTTAGTTATGAAAAACTGTTGCTCAAAGTAATTTTGTTGCCCTCAATGGCCTTGTCATCTCTTCATGACTTAGATCGGGGGGGGGGGGGGGAACCATGGCAATGGGGCAGATCTGGCCCATGGCACCAAATCATCCGGCTCACACCGACCATGCTGCTCCCAGAAGTAGAAGTAAAACACACATACATGCTCAAAATGCTGCTGTAAATGCACTCATGGTGCTTACGACAGCCACGGGTGCATTTACAGCAGTGTTTTGCGCATGGACGGGTGCATTTTACTTCTGCTTCGAGTGGAATCACGTGACTGGCCTGCTGAACCATGTGACTGGCCCATGGCCTGAAACGTTTGGGCACCCCTGACTTAGATAATAATTAAACCCTCTCTTTCCAAAGTCGCCATTTTTACTGGTTGGTGGATTCTGGGAGATGTAGTCTGTCTTGTCTCCCCACCCTACCCCCACCCCAACTGCATGTGTAATGGGTAGAAAATAGGCCTCAATTTAGGATTAAAGGGTTTGTTAAGTAATTACAAGATTTTAAACACAGAGGGTAATTCACAAGAGACCTTAAGGAAAATTTGGGAACAAGATTTAAACATTAAAATTACAGAAACAAAATGGAAAACTATATGGAAAAAGAGGATCATGAGGACACTATCGGTAAGAATTAAGGAACATAATTTTAAAGTGCGACTGAATCAAATTGATAAAACTAAAAGTCAAAACTGTTGGAGATGTAAAAAATCAATTGGTACATATATACATATGTGGTGGAGCTGTGATGATGTTAAGAAATTTGGGGATGAGGTCGAAAAAGAGATCATTGGAATATTGGGGGTGATAGTCAAGATCGGTTCAGGTACCACTTTGTTTACAGATTTTGAGGATACAAAATGAAAGGGATAATAAAGAACTGATTTCAATTTTGATGACAACTTTAAGACAATGCATTACAAGGAAGTGGAAAGAAACGGGGAAAATTAGTATAGAAGAATGGTACAAGGAATCATGGCAATTGGCTTTGAATGATAAATTGACTTGGGATCTGAATGAAAAAAAAGGGTTAATTATAGAAAATAGATTTTGGTCAATTTGGAAACCATTTGTGGATTTTGCTTTATGGAAAGGAGTAAGGAGTAGGGCAGTACCAGATCAAATGAATTTTTGGAAACACTGAAAAAATGATGAGATATGCCGCGTTCCCCATTGGCAATGTATATATCACTTGGTGCATTGTTTATTTTCTTTTAGATTTTTTTCTCATGTTTTTTTCTTTGTTATTCTTGTTTTAATGGAGAAATATAACAAGAGGGTTGTTGTATTGACTCAGATACTTATTTTTTAAAGTGTAAGAAAACCAATTTATATCTTGAAATCAATAGACAAAGATGAGATTAGTAGTATGAAATGTATCAACTACATAACCATAATATAACTTTCTTCTTTTAAATATTGGAGTACTATTTTCCGTTTTTATATTTTTGTTTGTCTAGTATTATTTTTATGAATTCTGTTGTGTATTATTATGTATTTTTTTGTTAAAATTGAATAAAAAAATTAAAATTAAAGAAAATAGGCCTCTACTTAAAATGGCTGCAGGGCTGTTTGTGTGAAGGATGATTCTAGAATGAAAGTTTCCAGGAGTGAGTGGGAAAAAGTGATGGATGATGTGAGGCCTTGTTATCTGATGGGTTAATTCCAGAAGGAGGGGAAAGAAACCACTGTGAAAGTGTTATTATCTGATTGGTTATTTAATGTTAGTATGAGATGGAGAAAGTGTGAAAAAGAAGAGTCAGTTGAAATTAGAACTGAAGAGAGCAAGTTGGAATATGAAGAGTACGTCAGAAATTTTATTTTTATTTTTACAGGCATTTGAGAAATGAAAAATTATGTTATTCTATTTTGTAACCAATATTATGAATAGTCTTGTTCTGTAGTACACTCCTATTTCAACATGTTCTGATACTTTGTTTTTTGACATTTCTTGGTCTCTAGATATATTTTTAAAAAATTGTTTGAAGCGTCATTGAATTACAAAAAGTATGTGTTTCCATTTTAAAAGACCCATTAAAGGAGCCGTAGTGGTGCAGGGGTTAAATGGCTGTACTGCAGCCAGGAGGTTATGAGTTTGATCCCGGCCAGGGCTCAAGGTTGACTCAGCCTTCCATCCTTCTGAGGTTGGTAAAATGAGTACCCAGCATGTTGGTGGCATGATGCTAATTAACTTGTGAACCACCCAGAGAGTCCATTAAGTGCTATGGAGAAAGATATAAGTGTGGTTGCTCATGATGTTCCCCAGATGCTGTTCATCTACAACACCCATCAGCCACACGCAGCATTGTCCATAAGGAAGGATGATGGAAAAGGCTGCTCAAGCAGACCAGGAAAACAGGTTGCATATATGTGTCTGCAATATATCCCCAAAATCTTTTCACTCAGATGACAAAATTCCCAATCTGTGGCATTCTGGCCATGGTGATTTTTTAGGAAAGGATAGTGCAAAAGTGTTATGTATGCATGTACAATGTTTCGTTAAATATATGAATGTAACCAGTCCACAATCACAATGTATCTCAGCTGTTAAGGAACGCGAGCAAGCCGCCCATAGAGGGCAGCTGCGAGCGTTCAGTCTCACATGGTCCACATTCCCCAAATCACGAACAGCCGCGGGAGATTCCCCGCATGACAAAGAGCTACAGCAAACAACTACCAGAAGAGAGGCGTGACCTGGGCGAGGCCACGCCGGTAGCAGCCAATGAGCTACCGTGCAACAAGATTCAAATGTATTGTGTTACTGTATATAATGAGATGTACCTCCGCCATTACCACATGTTCATACTGACCATCAATGAATAAACCTGTGTTAGTCCTTCCTGCGACTCCTTCTTTGTCTCCCATGCAAGACACTAAATTGGCGACGAGGGTGGGATCGATGGCAAATCCCAAAGTCAAGCCGTACCAGTTCGATGTCAGCGAACCCGAGCAGTGGGAGCTCTGCGAGTGCCAGTTTCGGCACACGATGGAAGCCGCCGGCATCGCCGCCGCCGCGAAGATGCGCTCCCACTTCCTGTCCCAGGTGGGACCGGCAGCGATGCGGATCCTGATGACCCTCGTGGCCCCCCGAAAGGTGGACGAAGTGCCCATCGACCGCATCTTGGAGAAGCTGCGTGAGCATTTCCAACCGCCCGTTTCAATCTTCCCAGCCCGGGTCGCGTTCCACCGGCGAGACCAGCGCCCCGGCGAGTCCGTGTCCGCCTACGCGGCGGCCCTCAGGCTGGCAGCGGTGCACTGCCAGTGGGACGACTTGGACCAGGCCCTCCGAGACCGCATGTTGTGCGGTTTGAAGGACGAGGAGCTGCAGAGGCGCCTAATGACCCGCGACAGCCGCCTCACGTTCAACGAGGTACTGCGGGAGGCCCAAGCAGCCGAGGAGGCCAGGAGCGGGTTCAGGCTGTTTAAGTCCCAAGGGGCCGCGGCCGAGAGGGCCAAGTCACCAGTGCAAGCGGCCCGGCGGACACCAGCAAAGACAGCCTGGCGGGACCCCAAGCCGCCCGCCGGCTCACCAGCGATGTCCGAGGAGTCGTCCACGATGGCAGACCCCTGTTCCAGCGAGGACGACGACGTCCAGCGGATAAGGAAACGCGGGGAGAAGCGTGAGACCCGCGACAGGCAAGACCGCCGCTGCGACGGTTGTGGGGCGCCCCACGACCGCACAAGGTGCCCGTTTCGTAAGGCCGAGTGCCACAACTGCGGCCGGAAAGGGCACATCGCCAGAGTTTGCAGGCGCGGACGGACCGAGGACAAGAGCGGCCCAAGTCACCCCCGGGGACACCAGCGAAAGGCGACCGGCACGAGGAAGGTCTCAACCGGCTTCGACGAGGAAGGCGTCAACCGCGTGGGACTGGAGCACTGACGTTTTTCCGTTGAGGTACAGTTACAGGGGCTCCCAGTGAGAATGGAGATAGACTCGGGGTCGTCCTATTCTATCCTATCCCAGAGAGAGTATATGCGCATTCCCCCAGAGGCGCGGCCCAAACTGCGGGCCTTAAGGTCAAACTTGCGGGACGTGCAGGGAAATGGGATCCCAGTGTTGGGGGTGGGAAAGTTCAAAGTAAAATTCAAGAACTATTCCGAGAGACTGCCCCTGGTCGTCCTCAAGGGGGGGTGATGCTGCCTTCTGGGAACTCAGTGGTTTGCTCCCCTGGGAATCGAACTGTCCGGCATTAACGCCATCGAGACTGACCCAATGCGGGATGTGTGCAATGCGCACCCGGACGTTTTCAAAAAGGGGCTTGGAACGTACAGGGCCCCCCCAGTCTCCTTTGAACTGGACCCAGAGATCCGGCCCATCCGCCTCAAGCCAAGGAGAGTGCCATTCGCCCTAAAGGACAAGATCGAGGCGGAACTGGACAAACTGGTGGGGCAGGGGATTTTGGTTCCAGTTGACTCGGCGGAATGGGAAACGCCGATTGTTACGGCCCTTAAATCAAACGGGGAGGTCAGGATTTGTGCGGATTATAAATGTACGATTAATAAGGCCATTCGGCCAAATGCATATCCGGTGCCTGTGGTCAGCCACCTACTGGCCACGTTACATGGGGGGAGGTGTTTCGCCAAGCTAGACTTAGCGCAGGCATATCAGCAGCTCTCGGTAACCCCAGCTGCTGCCGCCGCACAGACGATTGTAACCCACAAGGGGGCCTTTAAAGTGACGCGCCTCCAGTTTGGCGTGAATTCGGCCCCCGGGATTTTCCAAGCCCTCGTGGAACGCCTATTAAAGGGACTCCCAGGTGTCCTCCCCTACTTCGACGATGTCCTGATAACAGCGGGGAGCGAGGCAGAGCTAGCTAGGAGGTTAGATGGGGTCCTCTCAGTTTTCGAAAAAGCGGGGCTTCGCCTACGAAAAGACAAATGCGTGTTTTTCGCAAGAGAGGTCGAGTTCCTCGGGTTTAAGGTAACCCCAGAGGGAATTCGCCCCTCGGAGTCCAAGGTTGCAGCCGTAAAGAATGCCCCTCGCCCCACCGCAAAGCCAGAGTTGCAGTCTTTCCTAGGGCTCCTCAATTTTTATCACTCATTCCTGCCAAGGAAGGCATTGGTCGCGGAGCCACTGCACGCCCTACTGAAAAAGGACGCGGCTTGGCGGTGGGGGGACAGGCAGGAGAAAGCATTTAAAGAGCTAAAGTCACTCCTTTCCTCGAATGCTGTCCTGACTAACTTCGATCCAAGGAAGCCAGTGGTTCTAGTATGTGATGCATCCCCGGTGGGGGTGGGGGCGGTCCTGTGCCACGTGCTAGAGAGCGGGCGGGAGGCCCCGGTGGCGTACTATTCAAGGTCCTTTTCAAAGGCTGAGCGCAATTACGTGCAAACGGATAGGGAGGCCCTAGCCATAATCGCGGGAACGAAAAAGTTCCATGACTTTTTGTATGGCCGCGAGTTTACGGTGGTGACTGATCACAAGCCGCTTCTGGGGATCTTCACTACCGGCAAACCGACCCCCCAAATTTTATCCCCCAGGATGCTGCGTTGGGCGATATTCCTCAACGCTTACCAGTACGAGCTAATTTACCGCCCAGGGAAGGAGATCTCCCATGCAGACGCACTATCCCGATCCCCTATCCCTAGCCTAGGAGACCCCACATGCGAGGTGGAGCAGGACCACCAAGTCCTGCTGATCGAGGCCCTCGACTCACCCCCCATTGTTCCGGCCGACCTCGCCAAGGCGACGGCGGCCGACAAGACCCTAGCCCAAGTCAGCTCCTGGGTTAGAAAAGGGTGGCCCACTACTCCCCCAGGTGAGGAATTCCAGCCGTTTTGCAGACGCAGAGTGGAGCTCTCCCTGGAAAGGGGCTGCTTACTCTGGGGACAGCGGGTAGTCATCCCCGAAAAGTTGAGGGCGAGGGTGCTAAAGCTACTGCACACCAGTCACCCGGGGATTGTGCGCTCCAAGGCCCTAGCTAGGAGTTTCGTTTGGTGGCCCAAGATAGACGCGGATATAGAACGGTTAGTGGGCACGTGCAAGAGCGCCAGAGCTCTCGGCCCGAGGAATCCAGGCTACCCCACAGGGAATGGGACACGGCCCGCGGGGCCTTTCCACGGGGCCACGTTCCTACTGGTAGTCGACTCCTACTCCAAGTGGTTGGAGGTAATCCCTATGAGCAGCACCTCCTCCGCGGCAACCATTAGGCAGTTGCGCAAGCTTTTTGCCTGTTTCGGCCTGCCAGACGTTCTCGTGAGCGACAACGCGAGTACTTTCACGTCTGCGGAGTTCAAAACGTTCGTAGAAAGAAATGCAATCAGGCACATCACAGCTGCCCCGTTCCACCCCGCCACAAACGGTCAGGTAGAGCGCCAAGTGCGCACTACGAAAGACGCACTGCGGCGCATGGGTCCCGGTGAGTTGAACCTGCACCTATGCCAGTTTCTCATCTGCTACAGGACAACCCCCTTAGCCTCAGGTTTTTCCCCAGCCGAACTCCTCATGAGGAGGCGTCCGGTAACACTCTTTGACCGGATGGATCTGTCCAGGGTGGAGGATGAAGGGAGGAATATAAGCATGGGGGGAGGGAGCTCCAAAAGTTTTGCGATAGGGGACCCGGTTCTCTGCAGAAACTACGCGGCCTCGGGACCAGCGTGGGTACCGGGCACAATTGTGGAGCAAACGGGGCTGGTATCCTACAGGGTCGAAACCAGTTCAGGTCTACTTTGGAGAAGGCACGCCGACCAACTCCGAAGGCGAGTCACAGGGGAGGGGGCATCAGCGTTAGGGTCCTCCCCCACCCGCATAACCCAAGGGGGAGACACGGCGGAACCCGCGGATACAAACGCGTATCCTGGGTTCCCATCCACAGAGGAGGATACTTTGAAAGAGAGGGATCAGTTTGGTGATGATTTTGATTTTCCGTACCAGGGGGAGTTAGCGGAGTGGTCCCCCACCCGTCCTAGCGAGAAGAGGGGTTTCAGTTCAGCCCCTGGTACCTCCAGCCCCCCCAGTTCTTGCATCCTAGAGTACACCATAGCTCCGGTCCCTAAAAGACAGGCAGCCGGCGGGAGCTCACCCGCCCCCGCCGCAATCTCCCGAACTCCCGAACAGGCAGCAGGAGGTGGCGGGACCGCGAGGGCATCCTCGTCGGTCCCGAGGTTCGTGCTGGGAGGGTCCCCGGGCTCCTCAGGAAATAGACAGGGGTTCACTTCCCAGCTGTTCATTCCATTCCCGTCCCCCAAGACAAGGGCATCGCAAGCTCCCCACAGAACCACTAACGAGTCTCCGTTTTCCGTTGCAGGTCGAGACTCCGTGGAGCCAGGAGTCACAGGCTCCCCTGTATTAGGTCAGGCAGCCGCACGCCCGAGGCGCACTTGCGGCAAGCCACAATGGTTGAGGGACTTCGTCCCATCCTAGGGGGGAGGGATGTTATGTATGCATGTACAATGTTTCGTTAAATATATGAATGTAACCAGTCCACAATCACAATGTATCTCAGCTGTTAAGGAACGCGAGCAAGCCGCCCATAGAGGGCAGCTGCGAGCGTTCAGTCTCACATGGTCCACATTCCCCAAATTACGAACAGCCACGGGAGATTCCCCGCATGACAAAGAGCTACAGCAAACAACTACCAGAAGAGAGGTGTGACCTGGGCGAGGCCACACCGGTAGCAGCCAATGAGCTACCGTGCAACAAGATTTAAATGTATTGTGTTACTGTATATAATGAGATGTACCTCCGCCATTACCACATGTTCATACTGACCATCAATGAATAAACCTGTGTTAGTCCTTCCTGCGACTCCTTCTTTGTCTCCCGTGCAAGACACTAAAAAAAGAAAGTTGATTCATCTTTTCTTTTTAAAACTGACAACAAATCAAAAACTTTTAGGTTCTCAATAATTTAATCCAGTACATTTAAGGCCTTCAAAGCTTTGTCAACCTCTTATTGCTTGTATTTTTTTAAATCCCCCTATTTTCCCTTCCTCTTCTGGGGGCTTCTGGTTTTACACACTTTCTTCCTGACATCATGGGAAAGTAAGCATCCATCCAGAGTGTAGTTTGTGTGATGACGTTTACCTGGACTACGACTCCCAGGGGAGTCCCTGGCAGAACTGCAGCTAGGGAATTCTGGGAGTTGTGGTCCAAATTGACACAAAGCCGAGCTCGGGTAGTTTACGGACCTGGGAAGGAGGGGAGGCGCTTCCTTCTGACAGGGGATTGCCAAATGTCAAGCAAGGAACTGTTTTGGGGGGTGGGTTGGAAAAGACCCCCCCAAACCCTGTCAATGGTAGAGAAAGAGAGCTTTGTAGCTAGCATAGACCACCCCCAAATGGGGAACTCAGTGGGTTCTGGATTGAATCAAGGCCAGGCTTTCTCTAGAAGCAGGAGTGACTCCCCAGTTGTCTGCATTATATTCTCAGAACAGTCTTCATGGCTGATCATCATGAGGATGGCCAATATTCGGATTCAGAAGCGTGAGTGGATGGAGGGAATTAACAATTTCAAGCTCATAGACAAGCTTTCTTCTTTCAGGAGACCTTTGAGGAGGTGGCTGTGTGTGTTTCCATCAAGGAATGAGTGGAGGAGTCCTTCCTGGATCCAGACCTCATTGCCATGGAGGAGAATATGGGAATAAAGGCCTCTCGGGGTAAGACTTCCTTTTGCTCTGAAGCTGGGTTAATCTGTTTACCAATAGCCTCTTTTCTGCATTTGAGTCACCTTTTTTCAAGCTATTCTATAAAACCCTGGCATTGAGATTATTTGAGGGACCTTATTTCCCAGTATCAACTTTCCTGGCTATCCTCAGAGGCATTGTTTGATGAGGGTTTGAGATGTGGCCTCTCTGTGGCTATGTGCAGGTTGTGAAATGCTCTACCTTGGTAGGTAAGTGTTGTGTTCTAAAGCCTGTGCCTTTTAACAATGTACCTATCCATGTGTATCCAATGTAACCCTTTCTATGTGTAACATTGTAACCGTCAGCTGCATCACTGTAACCCTAATAGGACGCGAGCTAGTGACCACTAGATAGCAATAGCGAGCGTCCAGCTCATTGGTCCAAGACTCACCTAAGAACAACAGCGCGGGAAGATTCCCGCCACTACCTTCACCTGGACAAGAAGGGCGTGACCTGCAATGACGTCACGCGGACAGTAGCCAATAGGCTGTCAAGGAGCCACATTCAAAATGTATAGCCACTGTATATATTGAGCTGTTCGTCCGCCATTACCGCATGTTCCCTCTGACCAGCATGCAATAAAGTTGTGTTAAGCCAGCTCTTCGGCTGTCCCGGTAGGCCCTTTCTCTCTCTTGTCCTTATGCTGGTAGTCAAAGTCCTGCTTCATTGTGAAGTTTTTTTTAATAATGACAATTGAGTTCCTTAGTGCTGGGTGGTTCTTCAGGTGCCGTATCTGTTCCGGATATTATTATTATTATTATTAAGTTTTATTTCTATCCCGCTTTCCTGGCACAGGTGCCACTCAAAGTGGCTTACAACATATATAAATACAATAAACAGAGCAAGACATACAATAAAATACAAAAGGCAATGCACAATTAATACAATCAAAAAATCAGAATATGCAAAAATACAATACAAAATATAAATAAAGAATTAAGCAATGTCACGATACACGAAAGTAATAAGGCCCGACAATACATATAAGCATAAAACCATACAAAAAATTACAATACAAAAAAAATTGCATCAAGAAAACAACACATACATAATGAGAAATTACACAAAAAATCAAACTCAACCACCCAGCAGCCACAAAGGCACCCCATAGTATAACGTCCGTGAGGGCAGCTGCATCGGCGGCAGCAATGGCTCCCACCTGTCTCTCCCCAGCGGGGCCGGTGGCGTGGGCTCCCGGGGCGAGACAGGGAGCTGCTCGAGACGGCGGGTGATGGCGTCCTTTTCTGCTCTCCAGGCGGGCCGTCCCGGAAAGTGAGGGCAGCTGCGTTGGCGGTGGCAATGGCTCCCACCTGTCTCTCCCCAGCGGGGCCGGTGGCGTGGGCTCCTGGGGCGAGACAGGGAGCTCTCCCAGGCTGGGAGGGGCGGCCCCGGATCAGCTGCGGCGGCAGCGGTGTTCTTGGCGGGCTGGGGGCTCGCCGCTTTAACCCTCTCACAGGCTGGGAGGGGCGGCCTCGGATCAGCTGCAGCAGCGGCGGCGTTCTTGGTGAGCCAGGGGCTGGCTGCTTTTACCCTCTCCCAGGCTGGGAGGGGCAGCCCCGGATCAGCTGTGGCAGTGATGGTGTTCTCGGCGGCCCAGGGGCTGGCCGCTTTTACCCTCTCCCAGGCTGGGAGGGGCAGCCCCGGATCAGCTGTGGCAGTGATGGTGTTCTCGGCGGCCCAGGGGCTGGCCGCTTTTACCCTCTCCCAGGCTGGGAGGGGCGGCTCCGGATCAGCTGCGGCGGTGACAGCGTTCTTGGCAGGCCGGGGGCTGGCTGCTTTTACCCTCTCCCAGGCTTGGAGGGGCAGCCCCAGATCAGCTGCGGCGGCGGCAGTGTTCTCGGCGGGCTGGGGGCTCGCTGCTTTAACCCTCTCCCAGGCTGGGAGGGGCGGCCTCGGATCAGCTGCAGCAGTGGCGGCATTCTCGGTGAGCCAGGGGCTGGCTGCTTTTACCCTCTCCCAGGCTGGGAGGGGCGGCCCTGGATCAGCTGCGGTGGTGGTGTTCTTGGCGGGCTGGGGGCTCTCCACTTTTACCCTCTCCCAGGCTGGGCGGGGCGGCCCTGGATCAGCTGCGGCAGCAGCGTTGTTCTCGGCAGGCCGGGGGCTGGCTGCTTTTACCCTCTCCCAGGCTGGGAGGTGCGGCCCCGGATCAGCTGCGGCGGCAGCGGTGTTCTCGGCAGGCCGGGGGCTCTCCACTTTTACCCTCCCTGGATCAGCTGTGGCGGTGATGGTATTCCCGGTGGCCCGGGGGCTGGCCGCTTTTACCCTCTCCCAGGCTGGGAGGGGCGGCTCCGGATCAGCTGCGGCGGTAACGGTGTTCTTAGCAGGCCGGGGGCTGGCCACTTTTACCCTCTCCCAGGCTGGGAGGTGTGGCCCCGTATTAGCTGCCGCGGCGGCAGTATTCTCGGTGGGCTGGGGGCTCGCTGCTTTTACCCTCTCCCAGGCTGGGAGGGGCGGCCCCAGATCAGCTGCGGCAGCGGTGGTGTTCTCGGTGGGCCGGGGGCTGGCTGCTTTTACCCTCGCCCAGGCTGGGAGGGGCGGCCCCGGATCAGCTGCAGCGGCGGCAGCGTATTGGCTATCATCATGGCGATAGTCTTCCTGTTCTTAATTCCTTGGAACAGTTCTTACTAGGACATGCCACGCCAGTCTATTATCCATTCGGCATAATACTTCTACATTAGCCACGTGGTCAACTGAAGATATTCTTAGCAACCATCTGTAGATCCACATTTCAATAGCTTCAAATCTCTTTTCAGATGTTTTAATCAGTGCTCAAGCTTTGACTCCATTTAGCAACCCTGGGAATACGCAACATCTCACTATTCAGATCTTTTTTTGCGAGAGTTAGATCTCTACTGTATAGCAAATGTTGCATTTTTATGAAGGTGGATCTTGCTTTTTCTATTCATATTTTAATCTCTACCTTGGGATCCTAATTTTCATTTAACATACTCCCCAAATAGAGAATTTTATCCACTCTTTTGATTTCTTGTGTTCCTGCCATTAGCTTGCCATGAGTTGGTGTTTGGCTTATAACCTGGTAATTTCCTTTAAAGCCCTACATGGTAGTGGGCCAGGATACTTAAGAGACCACATCACCCCAAGGACATCTGCCCGTCCCACTAGAGTGGACCAGAGGGGCTCTTTAAAAATACCTTTAAAAATAGAGAGGCGAGCCTCTCTAGCACTAGAAGAAGATGCTTTTCAGTTTCCGATCCGGCCTTATGGAACCTCCTGCCAATTGAACTGCATCTCCAGACAGAGCTGCTGCCCTTCAGGAAAGAGCTGAAAACCTGGCTGTCAGGGCAGGTGTGGGGAGGTGGAGAGGGAGCAACAACTCCCCCCTCCCCCGCTCATTTGGAGGAGGATCACTCATGCTTTTAATAGTTTTTAACTAGATTTTTAATTAGTGCGGGCGAGAGGTAGTTTTTCTAGTGTTTTTAGGAATTGTAAGGGTTTCTAGTTTAAAAGTTGGAGATTTTATGTACTCTGCCCAGAGTTGCATGTCGATTGGGGCGGCTATAAAAATTGAATAAATAAATAAATGAAATAACCAGATATTCCATCGTTAAATTTAGAAAATGCTTTTAGATAATAATTTTCAGAGTGGCTGCCAGGTTAGTCTGTCCAAGCACATCAGGTAAGAAACTAAAGAAAAGTTTTTTAAAAACACAAAAAAGTTGAATGTTAATTGATATTATTGTATGTATCACACAAGGTCATTTTTGTGATATATGTTTAATTTTTTTATATGTTTTTTTTACTATGTAATTATTGTAATTTTTAAATCCATTGCATACCCTCTTTGCCAGAAATACAATGTAATATTTGAAACTACCCTGGCCTGGATCCAGTCATTGAGAGGAAGTGGCCAGCAAATGCAATTAGTAAATGTTACGTATGATAGCTCATGTTGATGCCTTGTTGAACATTCAAATAAACCATGCAAACTACTGTCAAACAGCCACGCTGTTTGACAGCCACGAGATCTCAGCAACTCGTGTAGTATCGCGAGACTTCGAGCACGCAAATTTCAAATGCCAAGAGGCGCGCTCCAGAACTGTCAAATGTATATACTTTGTATCATGTATTCAAATCACCCAATTATGTTTGTTCCCGCTCAGTTGTATCCAGTTTATTGTGTATATAGGTCCCCATCGTTCCCCTCCAACTTGTGTTCAGACCCCAGAAATAAAAGAGCTGTATTTCACTTCGCTGGTTGTCGTCTCCAGTTTCTGAACACCAAATTGGTGAAGAGGATGGGATGGCGTCCTCACAAGGAAACATCGGTCCCTTCGACGTGGCCCATCCTGACAAGTGGACGCTCTACGAGCGCCGGTTCCGTCATGCCATAGCGGCCCAGAAGATCACGGATGGGGCTCAGATGCGCTCCTGCTTCCTATCCCAGTGCGGATCTGAGATGCTGGAGCTGGCAATTCACCTTGTCCTCCCTCTGGACGTGGATGAAGTGTCGCTCACTGAGATCCTGGCAGCGCGTTCCGTCGGAGAGAGCAGCGCCCAGGAGAATCTGTGGCAGAGTACGGTGTACCGTCGAATTAGTGGCCAGGCTTGATAGAGTGTTGTAATGTTTCGAGTGGGCAGGTCTGTGTCTTCGTAAAGACAAATGTGTATTTCTGGCTAACAAAGTAGAGTTCCTGGGGTACAGGATCACCCCTCAGGGCATTATGCCTTCTGACTCAAAGGTATCGGCCGTGCGAAACGCACCCAGGCCAACCTGTAAATCAGAATTGCAATCATTTTTGGGTTTACTTAACTTCTATCATGTTTCCCTCCATCTCAAGGCCTCAGTTGCTGAACCACTGCACCGTCTCCTCAAAAAGGACACTGTTTGGCACTGGGGCCATGGCCAGGAGAAAGCGTTCCAAGAACTTAAGAAGTTATTAACTTCAGATGCAGTGTTAACACATTTCGACCCAAAAAAGCAGGTCGTATTGGTATGTGGGGGTTGTGGCTGTGTTGTGCCATGTGTTAGATGACAGGAGGGAAATCCCTGTAGCGTTCTACTCACGCTCTCTTTCTAAACCCGAAAAAAAATATGCCCAAACTGACAGGGAGGCACTGGCTATCATGGCAGGCACAAAGAAATTTCACAATTACCTCTACGGGAGGCCCTTTACAATCGTGACGGACCACAAGCCCCTTCTTGGCATTTTTGTAAATGGGAAGCCCACGCCGCAGATCCTGTCTCTGTGGATATTGCGCTGGGCAATTTTTAAAATGTTACTCGTCGGCTAAGATGGCTGACGAGTAACATCTTGATCTGGGCGCTCGCGCTTACCAAAGTGGTAATTAATGTGAACGAGTAAAGTGGGGAACTTTTAAAGTGGAATTTTTTGTCGATAAGACTCCTGCTTGCCTTTTTGGAAAGTTTTGAAGTCGGGCGGTCAAAGTTTGGAAGGTTTTCTCGGTGGGTGAGGCTTGCGATGGAAGCCGCAGCTTTCCCTGCCGAGGAGCTGAGAACGGGACCAGCGAGACGGTGGAGATTCGAGGCGGCAGTAAAATCGGCAAGAAAACAATTTTACGTAAGTTCATGAAAGTCTACTTGGAAAAGTTAAAGCTAACCGGGGATTTTGTTTAAAAGAGCTTGGACTTGGAAGTGGGAGTGGAAACGGATAAAATCGGGCTGTCGACCCGTTAATGGCGACGGCCCTGGAAATCGAAAGTGACTGAGTTTTGGTTTATGGCCTCCCTGCGTTCCAGGAGAACCGCGGTGTGTTTTGGCGATAGTAAAGCGGTTAAAGAAGTTTTTGTCTGGGCTCCAGTTTTGAGGGTTTCAGTGCGTCTCGAGCCTGAGGTGTGAGGGGAAAGTCTGCCGACACACAGAGGAGGAAGGGGGGTTTCCTCCTGAAGTTAACGTACCCGCTGGAAAACGACGCTTTGACTTGTTCGCCTTAAGAGAAGGATTAATTTGCTTTTTATTCCCTCACCGTGTGGATTATAAATAACATTCTTTTTTTCTTTGGATATATTGCTCCTCCTGTTTTTCTTTTCACCTTGCTTGGATTTTGGGTTGTTTTTTTCTTCTCACCCCCCTCCCTTGTGGCTTTGACTCAAATGAAAAAATCTGGGTGACCGTTTCCTTGGAGCTTTTACTCTTGTGGTTTGGAGGGTGAATACTTGGACTGCCTGCCTTGGGGAAACGGGCCGGATGTGGATTATTCTTTTTTTCTTTTTGTTTGGAGCACACTCCGGTTCCTGTTTTTTCTGTGGATTACAGTAATTAATTTTTTGCTGGATTTCGCTGGATTTCTTCCTCCTTAAAAGCTTCGTCTGATTTGCCTGGATAGGTGGCACTAGTGGTTGCAGTGGTACAAGCTTGTTTGGATTGACTACGATTTTGCAACGTTCTGCAACGCTGGACTCTTTGATTGGGTGTCATCATGGATAAAGGTACGAGAGGGAAAGCAAAAGAGGAAGAACCAGTTGTGAAGTCTAAGAGGAAAGAAAAAGCACCAATGGAAGAGGTCCCTCAGTCTTCATCACCGCCACCTGAGCCTTATGATCAAACCCAAATTATGGTGGAAATCGGTAAACTGTTCCAGAAATTGGAGAAGAACGAGGAATCAAGGGTGAAAGATAGAAATGAAATGATGAAAAAACAAGATAAGGTGGTATCATCTGTTGCAGATTTCTCAAAAAAAGTGGACTTAAGTTTGCAAAAAATAGAAGGAAATGTGAAATTGGTTCAAAATGAGGTAAATGTTATAAAAAAGGAAATAAAAGGGACTCAGGAGACGGTGCGGGAGAATAAGCTGAAATTGGAAGAACATGAGAAAAGGATTGATGCTGTGGAAGATATGATGAGAAAGCAGAATATTGTGATCCGTCAGGTGGTTGAACGGACACCGGACCAGCTAAGAGAAAGAGTGGTTCAGTGGTTAAATGGTTTGAATATGGGAAAGGAATTTGTACAGGAAGATATTGTAAGTGCATTCAGGGTGGGCCCAAGAAGAGGGAAAGTGGTTCAAAGAAATGTCTTGGTAAAATTTGCAAACTGGGGTGATAAGCTTAGAATAATGGCTTTTTTGAAACAAGCTGGACCTGATGCCCTGAAATTTGATGGTTCTGACGTAGAAGTATATAATGATATCTCATTGAAAGAAAGAACGTGGAGATATAAGATGAGACCTGTAACCAAATTGTTGATGAGTAAAAATATAAGGTATAACTGGAGATTTCCACAGCAATTGCACTTTTTTTATGAGAAAAGAATGCAAGTAATTGATGAAGGGACCGATCCATTGGAGTATTTGAGTTTGTTGGAGTTGGTAAAAACAGGTTCAGAAGAGTGGATAAATTTTAAGAAAGAACTGTCGGAATCGGGTGCTCTGGGGAGGGAGTATGAGAGGGCGGAGGCTGGTGGTGCCACAGGTGGAACACCGCAGGGAAAGGAAGAGGAGGAGCTGTCGTTGATCATGGTGGAGGAGGAGGCAAGTAAGAAGTAATGAGAAACATATTAATAAAAAATATATTATTTAAGCAGTATAGAAGGGTGAGTAGCGCGTAGCACTGGTTGGTAGGCACATCTTGCATGTCCCCCCTCTCTCCTCTTTGGTTGTTGAAGGTGTCCTTTTTTTGATGAAAGTGGGGAGAGAGATAGTGTGTGTTCTATGTAGTACTGTGTGTTATTGGGGGAAGGAGTTGGTGATGGCACGCCCAATGGAGAGTTTAGAAGTTAGAAAGGAAACAGATTATGGGAAATATTAAAATATTAACCTGGAATGTGAAGGGCACAGGTTCTGTTCTTAAGAGGCGGAGGTTGGAAATGGCGTTGAAGAAAGATAGACCCGATATAGTGTTCTTACAGGAAACACACCAGAAGTCAAAAGACACGAACAAACTCTTTTTGGGATGGATTCAACATTATGAGATGGCGTTTGGTACTTCAAAAGCGAGAGAAGTGGCAACTATGATTTCTAAAAAATTAGGATTTGAAATTACAAAAAGTGTTGCTGATCAAGAGGGTAGATATTTGATTGTAAGAGGAAAAATAGAAGATGAGGAAATTATGTTGGTAAATATATATGCTCCAAATGATCATCAAGCGGATTTCTTAGAAAAGGTCCGTAAAGTAGTGGAGCTAGAAAACGTCGCAAACACTATTGTGGCTGGAGATTTTAATTTGATAAGGTCAGATTTAGATTGTACGAACTTTGCAAGATGTGGAATTGGCTTGAAAGGGAAGGTCTTAGATAAATGGATGGTTGTGTTGGGTTTGAAGGACTCTTGGAGAGAGATCAAGGGCTCGGAAAGGGCATATTCTTTTTTTCACACGTCCATGGGACCTACTCGAGAATAGATTACGTTTTTCTTACAGAAAATTTGATTAAAAATATTGAGGGAATGGAAATTAGGATCTTTAAGGAATCAGACCATGCCAAAGTACTTTTGGAACTGAAACTACAAAAAGATATTAGAAGAGGAAGAAGTTGGAGGTATGATCCTAATCTATTTAAAGACCAAAAATGTAAAGAGCAAATTATGGAAAGGTGGAAAGAAAGTTGGCAGTGGAACGACAATAATGAAGTTAATTTTAACGTTGTTTGGGATACCATGAAGTCGGTTTTCAGAGGGGAAAGTATAAAGTTGGCGAGTATTAAATATAAAAGATATAAGGTAGATCAGATAGAAAAAGAAATAAAGCAGTTACAGGATGATCATTCAAAGAGTAAAGATAAAAAAACTTTCGCCAAATTGCAAAGACATAAGGCAGAGTTAATGGGTAAGGATATTGACAAAGTTAAAAGAGATTTGATTTATTTAAATAGAAAATATTTTGAATTTAGTAATAAAAATTCAAGATTACTAGCAAGAACAGCTAAGGCTAAAAGGGAAAAAAGAGAAATCGGGGTGTTGGTTAATAAACGAGGGTTAAGGTGTCATAAGAATAAGGATAAATGTAAAATTGTGAAGGAATTTTATCAAGCTTTATATGCAAAAAAGGAGGTAGACGTGGAGAGGCTTAAAGGGATCTTGGAAAGACAGTTAGGGAATGGAATAAAACACGAACATCGAGAAAAAATGGAGGAAAGGGTTACTGACAAAGAGGTAAAGGAGGTAATTAGTGGGTTGAAGATGGGGAAAGCCCCAGGCAACGATGGATTATCGACAGAATTTTATAAAGAATTTAAAGATGTTGTGGTCTCAAAGTTAGTGAAGCTATACAATTATATTTTAGATGGAGGACAAATCCCGACTTCATGGTATAGTACCATAATCGTTCTGCTGCCAAAACCGGGAAAGAATATGGAAAAGGTGGAATCATACAGACCAATTTATCTTATAAATCAGGATGCCAAGATCTTCACAGCAATATTGGCTAACCGTTTAAACAGTTTTATGGGGGAATATATAAATGTTGATCAAGTTGGTTTTTTAAAAGGTAGGCACATGGCTGACTTGACTAGAAGAGTATTAGATCTAATTGACAATGTTAATCAAACGAAGGAAAAGGTGGGTTTATTATCATTAGACATTTTTAAGGCATTTGACTCACTACAATGGTCTTCAATTAAGGAAATAGTTAGAAATTATGGATTTGGGGATAGATTTAGAAGGGTAATTGATCTATTATACCAAAAAGGGAGTGCCAGGATCAGAGTAAACGAGGAGGTTACAGATGAGGTAAAGCTGGAGGCAGGTACCAGGCAGGGCTGTCCACTATCTCCTATCCTGTTTATTATGGCAATGGAATTATTAGCTAAAAGTATAAGGGATGGTCCAAATAGTAAAGGTAAAGGTTTCCCTTGCTCGAAAGCCAGTCGTATCCGACTCTAGGGTGCAGTGCTCATCTCTGTTTCTAAGCCGAAGAGCCAGCGCTGTCTGCTTCTGCAGACGTTTCCGTGGTCATGTGGCAGGCATGACTAGACACCGGAGCGCACGGAACGCTGTTACCTTCCCACCGAAGTGGTCCCTATTTATCTACTTGCAATTTCTTGCTTTCGAACTGCTAGGTTGGCAGGAGCTGGGATGAAGACGGGAGCTCATTTCCGTCCTGCAGTACTTGGGAATCGAACTGCTGACCTTCCGCTTCCCAGTCAGCGTCTTAGTGACTTGAGCCACTGCAGGCTCATATTGCAGGCTCATATTGGGATATTGCAGGATAGTGCAATATCCCATATTGGGATATTGCAGGATATTGGGTAATAAAGTGAGTATGTATGCAGATGATACGTTGTTAATGGTGAAACATCCAGAGGTGGTAATGGATAGGATTAAAGATCAACTACAGGAATACTGCAGTGGCTCAAGTCGCTAAGGTATTGCAGTTACTTCATACCAGTCATCCGGGGATCGTCTGCTCGAAAGCCCTCGCCCGTAGTTAATTTTTGGTGGCCCCAACTGGACCAAGATATCGAACAAATGGTCGGCACTTGTGCCAGCTGCCAATGTTCTCGCCTCGAGCAATCTCACCTTCCCTCTCCAGAATGGGATTCTGCCAGGGGCCCGTGGTCCAGGATACACATTCATTTTGCAACTAATTATGTAACTAATTATATTGTGGTGATATGTACTTATATAGATATATCCTGGCATATATGGCTAGTGTTAGAATTTTTAGCCCTTAAACTGTGATTAGTATGCTGTATACACATGGAGCTGCATTGGGAGGACCGGGAGGGGCATGCTCTCATTATACTCACCTGATTCATCACCATATAAAAGGACATAGCATTTAGATACAGTAAGTCCGTAGCCCAGAAAGAAAACACAATGGGAGGTTAGGACCCAATAAAAGAATGATACTACTATGCATATATGTATGATGTAACCAGGTGAGCTGTTATTATAGTTATTATATTTGTTATTATAATTGTTAATAAGAATATTATATTTCAAAGTTAATGTTATTCAATTTAGTGTGTATTAATTGTTTTTACAGAAGTTGGAAAGTAAGCTATTAAGTTGTCTGAAGAAGGGAAGTTCCCCCGAAAGAGTTGTTTACCGGTCAACTTTCACAACATAGCATTACTGGATGACTATCTACTATTTTATATTGTGAAATTAAAATCAACTATTAACAACACATTATCATTCCTGTGCCTCAAATGGAGTTTTCCTGTTTCTTCAATTATATAATCCATTTGGCCCTTATCTTTGTTCTTGGAACATTCAAATAAACCACGCAAACTACTGTCAAACAGCCACGCTGTTTGACAGCCACGAAATCTCGGTAACTCGCGTAGTATCGCGAGACTTCGAGCGAGCAAATTTCAAATGCTGAGTGGCGCACTCCAGAACTGTCAAATGTACATACTTTGTATCATGTATTCAAATCATCCAATTATGTTTGTTCCCACTCAATTGTATCCAGTTTATTGTGTATATAAGTCCCCGTTGTTCCCCTCCAAGTTGTGTTCAGACCCCAGAAATAAAAGAGCTGTATTTCACTTTGCTGGTTGTCGTCTCCAGTTTCTGAACACCAAAGTAAACCAAATGAAAACTAATTGTCACCCAATTCTTTAGCTGAGCTCTTTGATTTCATTTCTCTTGAGATCTTACAAATAGAATTTCTGTTGCTTTTTTCTGGACCAAATGGGAAGAAGAGTAAAGATAAGAGTGAGGATAAGAGAACAGCAATCAAATCATGGGTGAAGAAAGGCCTATCTAAAAAGAAGACTGAGAAGAAAGGGAAACCAAAGGGCAAGAGGGAAACCAAAATTGATGGTGAGAAAAATTAACACCCAGAGAAAAGAGACAGAATAAGATTTTAATAATGATGATTGAGTTCCTTGGTAATGTGTTCCTAAATTTGGGAAATGTTTTTAGTTATGGAATAATTGATTTTTTTCAGAGCAGTAGCCATGTTAGTCTGCATAAGCATATCATTCTAGGAACGAAAGAGAACAAATTGGTTTTTAAAATATAAACTTGAATGTTAAATGATACCAACTTTTAATAATGATGATTGAGTTCCTTGGTGAAGTGTTCTTAAATTATAAATATGTTTTTTATTATGGAATTATTGATTCTTTTCTGAGTGAGAAACCATGTTGGCCTGTGCAAGCATATCAAAGAAGTAACAAAGTTTTTTAAAAGACAAATTGTTGACCATTAATTGATATTAATTTTATTGTATGTTAAATGTTTAATTGTGTTTTACCCACAATTTGTTTTAATACTGTAAGTTAAAATGGGTCCCTCACTGTGAGGTGGCCAGAAAATGCAAGAAATGAACCAAACGAGAACAAGAGGTCCCCAAACCGTTCAGTTTAAATCTTTGATTTCTTTTATCTTGGGATCTTATGAACAGCCTCTTTGTTTTCCAGGAGCAGATGGGCAGGAGAGTGAGGATAAGAGAACAACAATCAAGCCAAGAGTGAAGAAAGGCAGAACTGAAAAGAAGGCTGAGAAGAAAGTGAAAGGAAAAGCAAAGAAGGGATCTAACAATTATGGAAAGCTTAGTGGAGAAAAAAGAACATCCAAAAATAAGCAACAGAATCAGCATGTCTGCCCTGAATGTGGAAAAAGCTTCACCCGCAAAGCAGATATAAGTAGGCACATGAGAATCCACACAGGGGAGAAACCCTATAAATGCTTTGAGTGCGGAATTTGCTTTTTTCAGAAACAATCCCTTACATCACACCAAAGAATCCACACAGGAGAGAAACCATATAAATGCTTTGACTGTGGGAAAAGCTTTGCTCGGAGCAAAAGCCTTCTATTGCACAAAAGGACCCACACAGGGGAGAAACCATATAAATATATAGAGTGTGGAAAGGACTTTATTCACACTTCAAATCTTATACGACACCTCAGGCTCCACACCGGAGAGAAACCATTTAAATGCTTGCAGTGCGGTAAGAGTTTCCCTCAAAGTTCAGCCCTTTTGTCACACCAAAGTGTTCACGGAGGTGGGAAACTGCATGAATGCTTGAAGTGTGGGAAAACCGTCACCCGAGCGAAAGGCCTTACTTTGCACCTGATAATTCATAACAGGGAGAAGCCGTTTAAATGCCAGGAGTGTGGGCAGAGCTTCAGTCAATTCTCAAACATGAACAGACACCTACGATCTCACCAAGGGAAGAAACCGTATAAATGCTTAGAGTGCGGGAAGAGTTTCAGCCAGAAATGGAATCTTATTCAGCATCAACGTACCCACACAGGAGAGAAACCCTTTCAGTGCTTGGAGTGTGGAAAAAATTTCGGCCATAGGACAAGCCTTGCCTATCATCAAACAACTCACACAGGGACAAAACCATTTAAATGCCTGGAGTGTGGAAAGACCCTTAGTTCCAGTCACTCCTTTCGGTCTCATCAGAAGATTCATATAAGGAAGAGCGCTCAAAACGCGGAAAAGACTTCGGCTCAAACTCCACCAAAAATCACCACCAAGGTTCCTGTGGTGGTCCTGATCCGACTGGCCACAAATGCTGGCAATTAAAATCTTCTCCAATCCAAAGGTTTCCATTGGTAAAAATAAAAATTCTTAAGGAGCATGGGAACTGAAAAGAAGGGAGAATAGGAAGCATTTTAATTTAAGAAAAATTGAATGGTTGAAGTTTCCTAATGGCATGTGCTTTTGCCACATCAAATTTTCTAAAGAGGATTTCGGTAACAATCCATCTTAGTGAGCAGAAAAATGAATATCCCATTTCTTAAAGAAACTGAAAAGGAAGCACCCAGTTAAATTCTTGAGAGGAGTTATATTTGGAAAGACTCCCTTATTTGTATAAGGAAATAATGTGAAGCACCGGAGAAATAATTTAGAATATTTAGCGCTCAGAACACGGAAGAGTCTTTGGTTGGACATCCTACCTCCTGAGGGACCAAAAATTTCATACACAGAGGAAACCGTAGAAGCCAATAATGTGAGGAAAAAGCAGGAGTCAGAACTTAGGCCTCCAGTATATTTAAAAATAAATCCACACAACATATGAATTGTTGGACAATTCGTGTTTTTAGCATTCAGTCAAAACTGATCTGAGGAACGTGAAGAATACAAAGCATGTCTTGTCAATGTTGTTATAACGTAAAGCTTTATATTGTATTAGCATAGGTTGCCCTATATTAGCATAGGTTGCCCTGTATTAGCATAGGTTGCGTCCGCTTGTGGTGGACTTGCGCTCCCGTTGCGGAAGGCAGGCGTGTTTTTATTTTATTTTTCACGCGTCGGCTTTTTCAACGCTTTGCGCTCGCGCACTTCAGCCTGATTGGCTGAAGTGCTCACTGCATGTAGGATGCTGGGACTTGGAGTTTTGTTTGTTTTCTTTGTGTTCGTGCGGCAGTTTTTCCCCTGTGGCTCAATTTCAATTGGGTGCACCACGTTTCCCAACATTCTTTTTGCTCGCGCCTCTCAGCCTAATTGGCTAAGGCGCGGCGCAGAGGACGTTGGGAATTGAAGTTGTTTCCCTTTGTTCGCGTTCGTGGGGCTCTTGCCCCACTGGAGGCTTCAAGAACCCTGCAGTACTCTGCGGGCCGGGTTCGGGTGAGTGCAGGAGGCTCGGTACAGGATAGTGTGGACGGGTGCGGAAGCGTATAGCAAATTCCAACAGTTAACGTCTGGATTTATAGGTATAGATTTCCAGGCCAAAAATACAGTTAAGTATCAATGTGTTGGTGATAATCAACAATCAGTGGGCCATAAAAACACACTAGGAGGTGGAACTGGTAAATACTTAAATATTTCTCTTGCCTTGAAAGTGATGTCAGGGTTGCTGTAAGTTGAGTCTGTGTTGACAGCACAAAACATGAGGAAAAAAGGTAATTATAAAGCAGCACTAAGCTTTATGGAGGTTTGGAGTTAATTCATCATTGACATTTATCAGCTGCATACTGATCTGTGTGACTCAGTGTGCAACTGATAATGCCAATGATGATTTCTTAATTTGAGGAGATTGGATCCCAAAAGTTATGACATTTGCCTAACAGCACAAGAAGATTTTGGCCATTCTGATTTTCAGCTCTGGCTCCTGTTTTCCTAAGTCAGGCTTGCCCATGGGCTACTTTGGAAATTTTAATCCAAGAATGTGAGTCTACTGGGTAGATACTGCAATTGGCAATCTAACAACAGACGTAGAAAGAAGTAGAGGTGAGAAATTTAGGCAATGGCCATGTGGTCTTTTGCTCGAGAGTTACTAAGAGGTGATGTTTGAAGGACCTCAGACAAACAAATGCTCTTTCTATTACAAATCGAATGAAAGTATCCACAAAAACAATTCGATGGGTGGTATTTCCTCTGTGGCTGATTGCTGCCACGTTCGGCCTGTGATGAATAAGAATCAGAATTTGTGATTGCATTGTGGCCTACAGTTGTAAGTGTATAGCTTTAAATACTTCTAAACGTTTAATTTTTACTCTACAATATTTCAAAATGTTAAGTTACTTCACAGATGTTTTAAAGTGCTTCTCTTTGTAAAGTGCCCTGATATCTCTTTATGTATGATGGGGATATAAAGTTATTCTGTCAATAAAGTTATTTAATAATAGTCAAAGTCTTCTTTAGTATTTATTTATTTAATCGTATTTCTAATGTCGACCCCTCGCCGAGGCGACTCTGGGCGGCTTACAAGTTAAACAGTAAAAACATAAGAACATTTAAAAAATTTAAAATTCTACTTACGGTATATAAGTTGTAATTATAGCTTGAGATCTGAAAATAAAATAAGGAGTGAAATCTTCAACAAATTAAAGAGATGTTTCTTAAAGGAAATATTTACACAGTGCCCAAAATCCGGTTGGCTAAGTTACACCGTGATGTTATAGGTTGAGGAAACTTTTCAGAAATAATACATTTCCAACCTACTCTCACAGGTTCTGAGGGATCAATTTCATTGAGGGAAATCTCTTCTTCTTCCTCCGTGTTTAGGTCAGACGTGAAACTGCCAAAATGAAGGCACCATTTGGTGAGTTCATTCTGTAGTTTCTTTCGCCTGATCCAATGTGGGAAAGATTATCTGGAAACACAAGGTTGCCATTACAGCGTATGCCCGATTGTGGCAAGCTATAATGACATAGGATGGAGGGGAAGATTTTTAATTTCTGAAATTCAATACCAGATCCCATGGGAAGCTCAGTGAGGAGAGGATGTGCATGTGAAAAATGGTTTATTTCTAAATCATTGGTCTGTCGTAAATCATGGAATGGGGATTTAGCCTTTGTTTGGTGGGAACTTATAGGAGCGACAAACATTGCAGGTAGTGGGAGCTAATAAAGATTGTTTCATTGGAACGGACAGGGACAGATTCAAGGCTTTTTGACTCCATCACACCTTCGCAATGAACACCAAACCCACACAATGGTAGAAACACAGAAATCATGGCCTTGTGGTGCAGCGGTTAAACTGCTGTCCTGTGATCAAAAGAGGTTGTAAGTTCAAACCTGACCAGGGCCCAAGGTTGACTCAGCCTTCCATGTTTCCTGGGTCTGTAAAATGAGTACCCAGCATGTTGAGGGCAAATGTGCTAATTAATTTGTGAACCACTCAGAGTATATTAAGTGCTATAGAAGTGTGATTGCTTTGCTTTATGCCAGTTGTACATTGTAATACTTATATTCTTATATACTTATACTTATGTATAAGAGAAGAATACATTTTTATTTCTGATCACCATGTACAAGTGTGGGAACTAGACAATGAAGAAACTTGAGAAGAAGAAAAATCCAGATTTATGCTGAGTTAGAATTTTACAAATACTACTTTTGCTCCCCTTGTTTTCAACTGAGTGGATCTGGGGAACAAATTCTTGGCATAAACGCTGCCATAAATGAGTCCGCGGCTGTTGTAAATGTGCTGTTAATCTGTCCGTGGCTGCTGTTGACAGCGGTTAGAGTGAGGGTGGGGTCCTCATAATTTGGCGCTATAGGCTGGATTTCTCCCGTGGACCATAGGTTGCTGACCCCTGTCTTAATCCATGAATTGCTTGTACAATAACTCAATTAGCGCTAATGTTTATATTCAGTGGATAATCCCAGGAGTCCTTTCCATATCTACCATTCTAATTCTCAAATCATATCACTGCAAAACATAACCATTTATAGCTTTACACACACTTCATTTGGAGTGAAACATAAGATGAGGATAGACACAAAAGGATCTAGTAAATGACTTGAGATCAGAACATCCCTTATAATCTCATTTCTGATTTTATCTCTTCAGCAGCCTTCCTCAGGATTCTCATTTCCATGGTTAACAATTTTTCCTTATGTTTTGTTGTAAGTGTCTATGTTTAGCACTGGTAACATAAGGTGGGAATGAATATGCTTTGTTTGAGGTGCTTCTTTGTGTTGATTGATATTGCCATGTGTTATAAGACTAGACCGTGTCCGGCTGGACATCCCGCTACGGTAATGGAGTACAGCCAGCAACTCAACAGATGGTTGTTAACTAACCTGACTCCCTAAAGGGGCCAACGGCTACAGGCGGATGAGCCTCTTTAGTTAGTGATGATTCCCCTCTGGAGGAAATGCCACCGGTAACTATCATATTGGGCCCAACAGGAAAATAAGCAGAGGAGGAACTCTGATTCCCAATGGTCATGGAGGTGGAAGAAGCCATGCCAGATGGACTGGCTGTGAAGGCACGCCTTGATAATATCCTCAAGGCTGCAGCAGTCCATTTATTTATTAGTTAGTTTTCTTCACCGCCCGACTCAGGGCGGTTTACAATCATATATAAAAATGACATAGTTAAAACTAATTAAAACCACCCACCCCCTTAAAAAGTGTGCAGGGACCTAAGGTACCGAAGGGGGAGGTTTTCCACTAAACCAACCACCCCACGGAGGCAACCCTTCCACCTGCACCCCATACTTGGCCTGCCAGCCAGGTTTTGAGTTCTTTCCTGAAGGGCAGCAGTTCCATCTGGAGATGTAGCTCTTTTGGCAGGAGGTTACAGAGGGCCGGTACATACCGGACACGGAGAAGGCCCTCCTCCTTGTGCTAGAGAGGCGAGCCCCTCTAGTGGATGGTACAATCAGAGAGCCTCTCCGGTCCGCTCTCGTTGGACAGACGGACATCCTTAGGGTGATGCAGTCTCTTAGGTATTCTGGCCCACTACCATATAGGACTTTAAATGTCAAAAATGGCACCTTGAATTGCACCTGGAGGCACACTGGTAACCAGTGCAGCTCCCAGAGTAGTGGGATATTCCTGATGTTAAGTCCTGCATGACTTATTCCATATGTGCCGCAGGACAGGGCTCTGTGATTGTAGCGTGTGGGTCGCTTCATGGCAAGCTGGAATCCACCTTAAACAAATCCACCCCAATGGCATTTTTCCTGCTTCAGGAAAAAAAAGCATTCTCAGGTACGAGTTGCAGTTGATGGTGATGGTAAGACTGGAGCTAATTCTCCCAATATTGGATTTAGCTTTACTGCACCGTATGTTAATCTCTTTGTCCAATTGGCTTTCTTCAGTAAACATTGTTCCTAGGTACAGTAATACCCCGGATAATGTTTGCACCGTGCAACGTTAAAACTATATAACGTTAAGGAATCTGAAGAACAAATGTTAAAACCCACAAATTTAACAAATGTTAAAACGCACAACGTTAAAACCCATGGGATGCATTGCACGACGTCCACTGAAGTCTGTGCTGGTTACAATGTATCTCTATGGAGTTTGATGTTGTGCATCACATCCCATATGGTTTTAACATTGTGCGGTGCATGTATTGCACAACGTTAACCACATAACATTAAGACTTGTGGAACCAAGCTTTAACATTATCATGGTAAAGAATTATTTGCCTCTATGTATTTCATATTCTATTGCTTTGTAGATGGACTATGGTTAAAAAGAGGAGGGAAACTGTGAGTACAAAATTAGCTAAAATTAATTATTCAACCATATTCCCTTTACAAAGCAATTTATGCAATTAGAATAAGGTTGTAGCATAAGCAGAGCCATCTTGGAATTATGAAACCCTGTCTAGTTAAAAGTTGTTGACAGCTAGAAACACACCAAAAGCTTCTTATCTGAAGTGAGCATACATGTTTACCGCTGAACATGTTAGAATGTGTAGTAATGATGCATTAATTTGTGTAGTAATGATTTATTAGTTAGACTCCATGATCGCTTTAAACTTATAATTATGGTTATTTAGCACTAACAAGTTCCCAAAGATGGGGGCAGTAATGCCATCTGGCATTGCTGGAAACAAACAATACGCAAGGACACTGCCTAGCTGAACTTGATTCATTACAATGGGTCTTTGACCATTGTAAGAAAAGAATTTTGGTCCCCGATATGGAGCTTTCTCCCCAGAGTGCATACTTTGAACATATGTATCTCTTTTTTGTACCTTCTGTACTAACTTCCTGGCCAGCTAAAGCCAGGCATTCTTATCTAAAATATGTCAGTGTAATATGACAGAGATTCATTGTGTAACTGTTGTTCCACTGTTAGACACTAGAATTGCTGATTTAACATATAGCCAGGTTTGATGATAAATAGGGGCTGATTAATAAAGAAAGGAACCGTCTCATCCTGGTTAAAGTCTCTATGTCTAGTTACTTTTACCGCTGCGGCAGGCAGGTCGCAACAAGAATATATGTGACAAGCAAAGAAAACAGGGGAAATGTACATCATAGAATATGCTAGTTGAATATGTAACATCAAGATAAATGTGAAACATCTACCGCCCATGGTGGGCCCATCTGGACTGAAGAACACGTGTGCATGGCTCATGAAAAGTATAAAAGCCTCATCAAAATGCTCATCACGGTCCTTGATTCTCATGGAATCAAGTACCACGTGTGCACACATCACGATCATGTGTTATTGTTATGTTATGCTATGATTGAAAAACTTAGATAAAATTCTCTTTTTTCATTTCAAAACCTCTCTGGCTGATTTATTTACTGAAATCGGCCAATGTTGGTCACAGCAATTTCCCATTTACTCTATCTAGCAAATGCCTTCTCTTGGTCTTGAAACGCGACAAATAAATTCTTATTGTATTCTACATTTTCTATGTTACTTGTTTAAGCATAAGAAGTGTATCTGTACAGCTTCTGCTTATTCTGAAGCCCACCAGTTCTGCTAGTTGTGGGGTTCTGTTCTTTGAGACTTTATCAGTCTAACCAGGGGTTCTCAACCTACGGCCCTCCGAGAGCTGGGGGGCTTTGTAGGCAAAGAAAAAGGAAGCACACCAGGGGTGGGTTGGGAAACAGGAAATGGACTTTCATACCCTGCTGGGCTCCTTCCTGTGTGACACTCTGGGACTCGCCCCTCAGTGTGTTTAACCCTTTGAGTGGAGAACAGAAGTTGCCAAGAGGAGCAAAACAGGCTGTTTTCCCCTTTGCCTCACAAAATCCCTCCATCTGAGGTTTTTTCCCAGCCATGCAAACCAAGATCCCTGAAGATGCACTTTGCTACAGACCCCTAAATAAGAGATGAGATAGAAATGATGTCCTGTTCCAGCAGGATGTGATGCACACCTAGATGTGAAACTAATGAGACACAAAAAGAGCCACATTTGGGCATTCCCTGAGCAGAGTTCCTCAGGCAAAAATCCTTTCAACCCAGAAAACACCTGTGAGTGCTTCTGACATGATTTTAAAAAAGCTATTTCTCTATTTGTACTGTTTATTACTGCTTTGTACATGTGTATGGGTACAGAGTATAGGTTCTACTCTACTTTACCTGACAACATAACTGCTAAGACAGGACCCTCCGCTTTGGGTCTCTCACTGTTTACAACTTTGCCAGGATAGATAAAACTTAACTTGCCCAAAGTGCATTAAACATCCAGGACTTGGGAAGTCTACCTTAGGCCTTCACTTGGCTGAGTCAATCTTATAGCCCCTATTGAGGTAGATCTCCTTGCATTAAGCCACCTCTGTATGAGAGAACAAAAATTTAGTACCATAGGCCTTTCTCAATAAAAGTGGCTTTTGCATGGCAACACTCAAATCTTCTCCCTTTCTTCAATAAGCACACTTAATGTTAAAATATTTCATTTATTAAAAATATTGGATAGTAAAAGCGTAAAGATCTTCCAGAGGTATACTTTCCAAGCATCAAAATTAGATGTAAGTAAATGTATCAATCCAAACATATTAAAGCAAATCAAGAGAAATTCCTCATAAAATAATAAAACCTATCTAAGTAGTCATTTGGCAAAGATTCCTAATCCATTTCTAGCAAGCTTACATGACTACATTTCCTCTCTGGGTCCAAACTTGAACTAACTGAAAAACCCCTCTTTTTACTACTCTAAAACCCATATCATTTGAATTAACCAATCAAAACGTTCCTAACACATAACAGCTCCTTCTACCCCCACAACATTTGAATTAAACAATCAAATTGGTAGTTTGGCAACACTTTAGTCATGCCATTAATTTCTTCCTCACTTAAGTTCAGACATTTCCCTGACTCACAAACAGGCTTCATACGTGACAAGCCTTAGAACATGTTTATTATAGCTTAACTTAAAGTGTAACAAGAGGAACAGGAGTACTTTTGTTTGCTTCCTGATTTCACTTCTCTCTGAAGCCTCTTTAATGCTTTCTTGGTTAACTTTCTCAGTGACAAAGGGATAAAGGAATGTTCTTAGACTCTGTGGTGAATCATTAGCATTAAATACGTTTAAAGCAGGACCCAAACTAATGTCATTTGTACAGTTTCTCTCCTGTGTGTACTCTCTGATGCATCACGAGGTTTGAATTAGCAGCAAAACATTTCCCACACTCCTGGCATTTGAACAGCTTATCTCACATGTAAACTTTATGATGCATCACAAGGTTTGAATTCTAAGCAAAAAATATTCTCACATTCCTGGCATGTGTATGATTTCTCTCCTGTGTGAACTCTGCCATGATTCACATGGACTGAATTCCAAACAAGACATTTCCCGCACTCCAGGCACTTAAACATTTTTCTCGTGGCATTTGTACATTTTCTCTCCTGTGTGAATTCTCCAATGTTTTGCAAGACATGGTTTCTGAGCAAAACATTTCCCACTCACTTGCCATTGAATGGTTTCTCTCCTGTGTGAATTTTCTGATGTTTCACAAGGGTTGAGTTATGAGCAAAACTTTTCCCACACTCTCTGCATGTGAATGGTTTCTCTCCTGTGTGAATTCTCTGATGTGCCACCAGGTTTGAGTTTAGAGAAAAACTTTTCCCACACACTTGGCATGTGAATGGTTTCTCTCCTGTGTGAATTATCTGATGATTCACAAGACTCATTTTCTGAGCAAAATTCCCCCCACACTCTTGGCATGTGTATGGTTTCTCTCCTGTGTGAATTCTCTGATGTGCCACAAGGGTTGAGTTCAGAGAAAAACTTTTTCCACACTCTTTGCATGTGAATGGTTTCTCTCCTGTGTGAATTCTCTGATGTGCCATAAGGGTGGAGTTCTGAGAAAAACTTTTCCCACACTCTTGGCATACAAATGGTTTCTCTCTTGTGTGATTTATCTGATGTCTCACAAGGGTTGAGTTCAGAGAAAAACTTTTCCCACACTCTTGGCATGTGAATGGTTTCTCTCCTGTGTGAATTATCTGATGATTCACAAGACTTATTTTCTGAGCAAATCTTTTCCCACACTCTTGGCATGTAAATGGTTTCTCTCCTGTGTGAATTCTCTGATGTGTCACACGGCTTGAGTTCTGAGAAAAACTTTTCCCACACTCTTGACATGCAAATGGTTTTTCTCCTGTGTGAATTATCTGATGATTCACAAGACTTACTTTGTGAGCAAAATTTTCCCCACAATCTTGGCATGTGTATGGTTTCTCTCCTGTGTGAATTCTCTGATGTGCCATCAGGTTTGAGTTCTGAGAAAAACTTTTTCCACACTTTTTGCATTTGAATGGTTTCTCTCCTGTGTGAATTCTCTGATGTTTCACAAGGTCTGAGTTCTGAGAAAAACTTTTTCCACACTCTTTGCATGCAAATGGTTTCTCTCCTGTGTGAATTATCTGATGTCTCACAAGGGTTGAGTTCTCAGCAAAAAATTTCCCACACTCTTTGCATGTGTATGGTTTCTCTCCTGTGTGAATTATCTGATGTCTCACAAGGGTTGAGTTCTCAGCAAAACATTTCCCACACTCTTGGCATGTGAATGGTTTCTCTCCTGTGTGAATTTTCTGATGTGCCACCAGGTTTGAGTACTTAGAAAAACTTTTCTCACACTCTTGGCATGCAAATGGTTTCTCTCCTGTGTGAATTATCTGATGATTCACAAGGGTTGAATTCTGAGAAAAACTTTTCCCACACTCTTGGCACATGAATGGTTTCTCTCCTGTGTGAATTCTCTGATGTGTCACAAGGGTTGATTTCTTAGAAAAACTTTTCCCACAATCTTTGCATGTGAATGGTTTCTCTCCTGTGTGAATTCTCTGATGTGTCACAAGGGTTGAGTTCCGAGAAAAACTTTTCCCACAGTCTTTGCATGTGAATGGTTTGTCTCCTGTGTGAATTCTCTGATGTGTCACAAGGGTTGAGTTCCGAGAAAAACTTTTCCCACACTGTTTGCATGTGAATGGTTTCTCTGTTTTGTGAATTCTCTGATGTTCCACAAGATCTGGTTTCTGAGCAAAACTTTTCCCACACTCTTGGCATGTGAATGGTTTCTCTCCTGTGTGAATTCTCTTATGATTCAAAAGGTTTGAATTATAAGCAAAACATTTCCCACATTCCTTGCATTTGAACGGTTTGTCTCCTGTATGAATTCTCTGATGAATTCTCCAGTTACCTGTTGAGAAGAAGGACAAATGCAGAACACTCTGAAAAGAAGGGGAAAACAAATCTACCAGGGAAAAAGTTTTCCCTAAGAAGTAGTTTCTGATTCATGTAAGCTCAGATGGAAAGATATCTACTACGTTTTGAAGTACCACAACAGTCTGTCCACGTTTCCCCACTCATTTATTTAGTCAAGGAAGACCTTTACCTTTTTATTTTAGTTTAACATACTTCAAAAGAAAGTACACAGAAAGCGCAACCTCAAATAGTGTGGTATTTTTGAACCATAATTAGGCATACTCTGGTAATGGCAATCTTGTGTTACCAGCTAGTCTTTCTCACACTAGGACAGGCAAAAGGAACTGCAGAATGAACTCCCCTAAAGATGCCTTCATTTTGGCAGTTTCACACCTGGCCTAGACATGGAAGAAAAAGAAGAAATGGTGCCTATTTCTCTACTTGCAATTTCTTGCTTGCAAACTACTACGTTGGTGGAAACCTGGAGCAGAAGACCGGTGCTCATTCCATCGCACAACACTTGAGTCTTGAACTGCCGACCTTTCAGTTGTCAAAGCTCAGCGTCTTAACCACTAAGCCACTGCAGCCCATCCTACTCCCTGCCATTAAAAAATCATTCTTTCATGCACTGTTAGATGGTCTTTCTCATTCAATAGGACAAGTTGTATAAAATCTTCCCATATATCTTTAAATCTACTTGCTTTCAAGAGTCCTTTTTGTAGCCAAATCGCACGGGTTAATTTTTAATTAATAGCAATTTTCAAAATTTCTTTATACCCTTCAAGATGTTAAACCTCAAATCTCACTTCCCCATTTTTTGCTTCAATTAAACTCGCTGCAGTTGTAAAAGTGTAATTACAAAAGTGTAATTACAATATTTCCATTTTTTACCATATCAGATGGGCATCACCTAAATTAGATAACAATGTGTTGTTGTTGTTGTTTTTGGGGGGAGAGCAATCTGTTTTCATAGATAAAATCTCATTCATTTCATTAAAAGTTATTTCCATTTTTTTTCTGGATCTCCTCACATTCCCACCATAACTGGAAATAGCTACCAAACTATGGTGGCTTAGTGGTTAAGACACTGAACTTGATGACTGCAGTGCTGCACGACAAAGAGAGCGCCAGTCTGTCCCAGTTCCTGCCAACCTAGCCAAGAACAAACATTCTTGTGGGTACACAAGTGCAAAACCAAATCAGAAGAGGGAGGGAGGGCCTCACTGGGAAAGGAACATCATTAAAGGGGGATATGGCTGAGGAACTCAACCTTCCCTAAGTCATGTGGTGGATCCTGAATAGGCTGAGGGTCGGAGTCTTTAAATGCAAGACCAACATGCTTAAATGGGGGATATGTTGGCAGACAACAACATGCTGTGTGAATGTGGAGCGATACAGAATCCAGGTGATTTACTGGTCTGGCAGTTACTTTCAGAAACATGTACTGACGAAGATTTAATTATGTCCAACAAGAAAGCCAAGGTGGTTTCATTTGGACAGTCTAGTTTGATCTGGACACTAAAGAAGAATGCAATGTTTAGATCTTTATATTTTGAACTGTTACTGCATTATTACTATTAAATAAAACAGAAATTAGCAACAAGCAGGGGAAGAGGGGGACCTTACCGAGAGAGGATACTGTTTGCCAGTTCTCCTCCATGACTTCCTGGTGGAGGATCTTCTGGTCAGGATCCAGCAGTGCCCATTCCTCCTGGGTGAAGGACACAACCACCTCCTCAAGGGATACTCCACCCTGAATGAAAAACGGTCTTCTCCATAAGTTTCATAAAGACAACCTTCTAAAGCCAAAACATTACAAGGCTGGATAGTCTTTGGTAGTTTGACACCATCATAAGTGGCCTTCGCAGCCTTTCTCTTGGTGGACAGGTTGACCTTGGTGGACAAGTTATCAACTAGGAGACATCCAGAGATGGAATTTGGTCTCTCTGAACACAACGTTTACACTCTTATCTCTCCCACAAGAAAGCAAAATGCCTTACTAAGAACAAAGGGAAAAGAAAAAGGAACACAAATTCCTGTTGCCTTCATATTGAGTTTGGGAAAACCTCTCTAATCTTATTGGACCATTCTTTAAAATACAGGAGAAAAATAACTTTCTCATTTGCAAAATCAAGACATAAGAGGCACTGCTATTCCTCGCATGGCAAGCACCATGTGATAACAACCTGCTTTGTAAGGAATGAGACTATTAAAAAAGAATGGCCAGTTTGATTCAAGACTAAAGTGCTTAAATACAAAGGGATTCAGATACACAAGGTGAGTTGGCATACCTGATCTAGTTCTGCTCCATCGCAAGGAAGAGAGGATGGGTTGTTTGTTGCTCGCGTCCTTCTGGACTCTACAGCAGAGACAGAAAGGGTGGGAAGCCAGTCCTCTCAGATTAAGATGGGAATCCCAAACATACAGTAAAACCCCAAGTTATGAAAAAAATCGGTTCCCTGGCCTCTTTCGTAACTCGGTTTTTCCCGCAACTCAAAGCATCCCCATAGGGAGGAAGAGAAAAAAATGTAATTTAAATGGGGCGATCTCCTTACCTTTTCTGCTGCTTCCACGTGCTTCTCCAAAATGGGAACCGTGTTACTGCCACAGCTCCGCTGCCCCTGACACCTCTGGGAGGGTTAGGGGACCCGATCTGGGCTGTTTCCAACGTCCCCTGACCTTTCCAGGTAATGCTGCAAGGCAAAACCTGCAGCTGATGAAGGAGTTTTCCCCCTGGCCTTTTGCCTTGCAGCACCAGCTGTCTCCACTGCCGCCATGGTAAGTCACTTCTTGAAACTTCTGGTGGTGGGAGCAGGTGAATTTTTAATGATCAAAATGGCAGCATCATCATTTTGATCTCTAAAGACTTGTGTCAGGGTTTTGTGCTGAATTTCATGAATTGGGGCATTTTCATAAATTGGGGCATGAAATTCAGCACAAAACCCGTTAGTAAGTCGAATCATTTGTAACTTGAGGCATTCATAAGTCGGGGTTTTACTGTATTAGCTAAATAATAAACCCTTGAGCACAAGAGGATTCACACCCCAGGAAAAGGCACTGGTTCCCCAAAAGTAAAGTTTGCCTCTTTGGAAAGTATTTCTAAATGAAATACTAAAACAGGTAGAAAACTGTGAAATCTTTTTACTGAGTATAGAAATGTATGTGGTTTTGGTTCTCCTTCTGGCCCCTCCTGTCAATTATTCTTCCCATCTCCCTAATTAGGATAAAAAGTTGGAGGGTCATTAAACTTGCCCTCTTTCTTATAGGACATTACCGTATATTAAGTTTTCTAAAACAAAAGGTTTTATGTTATGTTTTTGTTTTAAAATACACAAAATCTATATCTTCCCTTAAAAACATTAGGTGAAGCATGAGCGTTTCCTAAAAATAGAAAAGGAGGTGTGATGTCAAAATCATTTTGCAACCCCTGGGATAAGTTCTGGGGTGGGGATTCGGAAGAAAGCCCCTGGGAGACGTCAAACCATTTGCTCTCTCAGGTTGGCCTAAATTGTAGGATAGTTGGCTGAGGACAAAATAGTTGTGAAGAAATCTGTGAGCTTCATAGAAAAAAATGTGGGATATCGATACAACAGAAAAAAGCTAGAAATAACTGAAGCGTGCAAGGTTAAATATGGATGTTTAGAAGTCTTCTATTTTGCTCAGTTAAAAACAAATCTCTTTGCATTTGCCCTCCTGGTCAGAACCATGAGAAACTGGTTGCTGTGTAAAATGTTTGGAATGATGAAAATCAAAAGAATTAAAAATATATGAAGAACTAACAAAGAGTGTCCCAACCATACCAAAGTGAAATAGTCAGCGGGGGAAAGAAATACACACAGACCCTCCTTTCCTTCACCCGTGGATAACAACATGCCTTCTCTCACAATAATCCTCACCTAACAAGGTAGAACCTCCTTCATTGCCCTGATGGATCTCTCTTTGCAGGGGACACTCTTTGGTGCTGAATTGAGATTTCTCTTGCATGGGGAAATCAGGCTGAACTTCCGAGGAGAGGATTTTCATCTGAGGAACCATAAAATGCAAGGAGAAAATAGAAAAGAGAGAAACGGGGATCTTAGCAGGTGAAACTGGGACTTCAAAGACATATGATATCATGCTCAAATTTTCTCAAGTAACAATTTATTTGGTTGATCAGTACTTCATGAGACTAATTTGATGTGGTGGATCGAAGCATTGTCTCACATGAGATTTTATCAGGCACTCGCCATTGGGAGGTTCTACCGCTAGCGTAGCAGGGTCCAATGGTGCACAGGAGAATGAGGTCCGTGTTTTCGATGTTCCTTTTGCCATTTTAAATATGACGGCACAGCTGGCTGGGCTCATGTTAAAGTTGGCCATGTCAGAGCAATGCACTGGCCAGGTGCATTGCCTGAGTACCCAACCCCACTAAGCTGACCTGGGGTTCCTGAATGGAGAACCGTTCTGGACCGCTAGCTGACACCTTCATGGCATGGTTGAACCTGCCAGGGAAATACACACCTGCCACCATAGCTGTCGGATGGCCAGGGTCACCGCAGCGCCACATTAAGGCATGAGGTGGGATTTACACAGACCAAACAACAGCAGCAAAGGCAATTCATAGAAAGTTTTTTTTTATTTCCTCCCTCATTTTCTTGATGCTTTTGAATAGCCATGAAACAAAGAAACGCAATGGCAAAGCAGTGTCGAAATCCTACTCTCAAAAAAACTGCTTTAGGCTATATTATATTCAAATAATCCAAACTCAGTCTTATATGATGCTTCAAAAGTCTTGTTCAGTTTCACAGACAAAATAAATTTCTTCAATACTTCAGTTGTCAACAATATTGGTTCTTACAACAAAGAATTCTTCTGTACATCCAAATTTATATGCAATTAATTCACTTCGTAGATCCTTATATAAACCAGGTTCTCAATTTCCAAAATCTAACCGGTTTAAAGATTTTTCGATTTCTCTTCCTCAGGAAAATATAACTGTATAAAATACAAATCATAATACCTTTTAGTATTTGCAACTAGCATACACACATCATAAATCCTCTAGCAAAATAGTGACAAAATTCTTACCAACCTTCGCGTTCTAAATGGCCTCTAGTGTGATTCTTTTAGTACCAGAACGTTATTTGACCACTAAACCCTAGTGTTCATATACTCCCTAAACTCTAATCCTAAACATCTGTGCTTCTCAGTCTTTTTTATGGGTCCTAATTCTGTTCATATTGTGGGCTGATTAAACTGTAGATAGGCTTATTTTTCTGGTGCCTTGAGACTACTAATAATATACTCTGAAGTGGTCCATTCTACAAAAAGCATCTGTAGTCTATCTCTTGGTTCAAACCCTTTGGTGAAAGAGTCTGAAATTTGTGTATGTAAAACGACTCTCTTTGGAGCAGTAAACGATCCAAATCTATTTCTGTTGTATTGTTCCGCTTTGACTGTTTCAATAATCACAAATCTGAAGTCATTGTCTGAGTGGTTTTTTTCCGACATAATGCTGCACTATCTATGGATATGTGGGTGTGGCCTGTTCTATGTGGGAAAGACTTCTCGACCAATCAGAAACAGGCTAGCTGAACATAGAAGTAGAATTAGGAATCGCAATTTGTTCGCCCCTCTCACTCTTCGTGAGAGTATCTGTTGAATGGCGTGTGCAGAGTGTGCAAAGTGGGTATCCCAGGCACATTACAGATAGAGCCCTTCAAAGAGTTAAGGACATACCTAGGAAGGCATTGTTTGCAAGAAAACAACGGTTGAGTGACAATAATTTACGATGTTCTTTTTAGTTTTCGCCAGCAGCAACAGAAATTAAGAAAATTATACATAGACACTGGCAATTAGTCAGTGAGCTTCCTGGCTATGACGCCAAGCCTTTAATTGGCTTTAGAAAGACCAAATCCATTAGTAATATAGTTATACGTTCGGATCACACAGCCAGAGCACTCATGACCCAGCAAAAGAGATTCCCAACGGGGCATTACAAATGTCATTCCTGTGTAGTATGCCGGTTCTGCTGGGAGACCAAAGACATCTTCATCCCAGAGAAGAACTATTTGTTCTCTTTAAAATCACTCACCAATTGTGCCAGTAAAAATGTCATTTATCTATGGGAATGTCCATGTGGTAAATGTTATGTCGGACTCACCAGTCGTCCTCTGAAAGTGCGCATATTGGAACATCGCAGTAAGCTTAGGGGGCAGGTTTTAGAAGCCCCTTTAGTCAGTCATTACATGGAACAAGCACACACAGAAAGGGACTTCAAATTTGTAGCCTTAGAACTCATTAGACCTAGTCCACATGAAAAGATAGACATAAATAAGAAACTGAGACAACGAGAGGCATTTTACATTCATTTATTTGATACTATGCAGCCCAAAGGGTTAAATCAGGAATTTGAATTGGCTTCTTTTTTGTAAGCAATTCTTGCAAGCTAATTCTGGCAGCAGCTGCCCTAGTTCTAGTCATCAAGGTCGAGAGATTCGGTGCTCACAGCATTAGATACATCTGGCAGCTCCTTATCAGCATAAAGGAAGGCTTTTCATTTTGATAGTTAACGTCCACATGCACCTAGAAAAAATACGTGGAGGCAAGGACGCGACAAAATAATCACTTCCATACAATAAATAGGTAAGCTACTGTATCACTTTTAATGAGTCTCTGGAGCTAATACATAGGATTTTTCAGTGAATAAGATTTTTCTGTGAACAAGATAATTCTGTGTAAAAAGACTTTTAGTGTAATGGAATATATTGTATTAGTGCCTGCATGATGTTTATTATATACATTCTCTTATTCTTTCATGTAGATTTCCTGAAGAAGGAACAATAAGTTCGGAAAATTCGTATTAACTAGTATTGACTTAGAAAGATTTTTTGCAACAGCTGACTAGTGATTGTATTATACTTTACCCATAGAGGAATTATTTTCGTTACACATTTCCAGCCTTGTGCTACCAGTTGAATGAAAACTTTTTACCCATGGAGGAATTATTTACGTTGTACCTTTTGATGAACAATATATAAAGCATCATATTTTTGTGAATACATTTTCTGGAGAATTTACTCTACCGAACGGTTCCCTCTTTTTCTTCATGTCTACACCGTTCACGCCTGTTTCCACGTTTAAAGAGAAGAAACCAAGCAATTTCTTCTCTTTAAAAACAGAGTTTTTTTAAGGAGGGGGGAATCGATCCACTCTCCCTGGTCTCCTGGGTCCAGAAGGGTTGGGGGAGGGGACATACACCTTTTGTCCCCCCAACCCTCACGAACCCACGGGACCCGAGAGAGGAGATCGATTCCAAACCAACCCCCTGATATTAAAAGGGAAAATCCGATCGGAGTTTCCACTTTAATATCAGTAAGTGGGGGGTGGCCATCCCCCTCTCCGCTGGCTCACCTGGGGTTGGGAGGTTTGTGGGGACAAAAGGGATCTGTCCCCCCAACCCTTTCTTGACCCAGTAGAACAGGGAGAGGGGATCGAATCCCAACCCCCAAAAAACTCCGTATTTAAAGAGAAGAAACCAAGCGGTTTCTTCTCTTTAAAAACGGAGTTTTTTTATTTGGAGGGGGTGGAATCGATCCCCTCTCCCTGGTCTCCTGGGTCCAGAAGGGTTGGGGGGACATACCCCTTTTGTCCCCCCAAACCTCCCAACCCCAGGGGAGCCAGCGGAGAGGGGGGTCGCAACCCCCCACCCACTGATATTAAAGGGGAAACCCCAATCTACTTTCACGACTCCACACAATCAAAGCACCATAACACAATAAAGCCCCCTTCCCCACCACCTAGCCCACCCTTTCTAACCCCCACCGACCATGCCCCCCTCCCCACCACCTAGCCCACCCTTCCTAACCCCCAACGACCACGCCCCCTCCCCACCACCAAATAAATAAATATTTTTTTAAAAAGTACTAAAACACAGTCAAAAACATCCAAAAATAAACAAAAACAACACCAAAAAACAATATGAAGTAATCAAAAACACAATAAAAAACAAAACAAACAGACAAAAAAATACAAGCAAACTTACCAAAAGATGTCCTACCTCCATGAGGACCGGAAAAGAAATGAATAAATAAAGAGACTACTTACCAGAAGAAGCTCCACCCAGACGCCAGGAGAGAAAAAACAGTCAAAATACAATAACCCCTACCAGCACCACCTGCTGGCCACAATAGTAAAAAAAATTCAAAAACACACAACAGCCCCAAACAAAAGGCCACAAGACTAAAAACAAATCAAAAACATAACACAAATTCACAATTTTACACAAAAGGTCACACCAATAAAAACAAGTCACAAAATTATACTAAAACACACTTTAACACAAATCACAAACATATGTCAATAAAATGCAATAGAAACTTTTAAAAATCCTGTGCTGAGTTTTAACTCAAATTAAAACACAAAACATCTAAACACATTTTAAAAACATTGAATGTAAAAAACATTTACTTTTACATTATTAAAATTATTACCTATGGTACAACTAATTAAAAAAATTCAAAAAACTAGAACATTATTCGCTTACATAAAACAATTTGAAACAATTATATCATACTTTGTTCTTTTATTAATCCTCAAAAAAAAAACCAAAAAAGCAGATCACAGTTAACAGCCAAGCCAATTGTTTTTACATAAACATTTTAAAAATTAAAATTACAGACTAAGCAATTTTTAAAAAACATTAACACAATTTTACCTTCCAACACAATTTAAAACAGCCCGGCAACGCCGGGCAACCTCTGTTAGTTACATATAAATTTGGATGTACAGAAGAATTCTTTGTTGTAAGAACCAATAATGTTGACAACTGAAGTATTGAAGAAATTTATTTTGTCTGTGAAACTGAACAAGACTTTTGAAGCACAATATAAGACTGAGTTTGGATTATTTGAATATAATATAGCCTAAAGCAGTTTTTTTTGAGAGTAGGATTTGAGTAGCCATGGTCAATCTTCAAAACTGAATAATCCCTTTCTGAATCCACCAAAAGTGATCTAATCCTGCTACCACTGCATTAGAAGCTGTTGCCCATAGCAGGAGGAAAACTGCAGTTTCCATAGAAAATTAGAGAAATTATATATAGAGAGAGCAATTTAACTATCAAATAAAATACATCCAGCCATATATTGTGCTCTCAAGAACCACAAGGGACCGATGAAGAAAACTGGAGCAGAATAGGCACCAGGTCTGACAGGGCAGAGGGGCAGCAAGATCCGTGGGCTCCTCTTTTCAGCTTCTGAGCCCTCCTCCCAAAAGCCACACATTTGTCTCACCTTTTGCTCTTCTGGCTTTTTCTCTCCGGCCGGATTCCGACTCAGGAGGAAACCTTCTGCTAGGGCCACTGCCTGACAACTGGTTTCCGCTTCACATTCCCTCATCCAGCTCAACATATCCTGGGGGAGGATAGACAGGAACTGCTCCAGGACCATCAGGTCCAGCATCTGAGCCTTGGTGTGTTGCTCTGGGTTCAGCCACTGACGGCAAAGCCGGTGGAGTCGAGAGCAAACCTGTCGAGGACCATCAGCCTCCTGGTAGGAGAAATTCCTGAAGTGTTGGCGCTGCTTCTCTGAGCTGAGCATCTCCTCTCCTTGGACCTCTGGCACTGCTCTTTCCTGACATGTCCCAAGGCTTTTCCCCCTGATCACACTGGGGTCTTTTTCTGCTGTAGGGCCAGATGTGTGTTGGTTGGCCATTTTATTCCTCACCCAACAATGGTGTCCTGGATCTACTCTCCAATGCTACATAGACAGGACAGAAAAATGAAACAGAATGGCAAGGAAAGAAATCTCATCTGCAAGAGGTTTACGTCGGGGGGCGGGGCGGGGATACAGAAAATACATATACATCCCTAAGGGGGTCAAATGCATGTCTCTTGTTGTTGACTCCAGAGTGGTTCTTGGAAAGAGGCCGCTGGAAGAATAGCCATTCAAGGGGGTTGGAGTAGGCCAAGACAGTCTGTTGCCTGAGGCAGAGGACATAATCTCCTCCCCTTCCACTTTTTGACACAGATATTTTACACAGACCAATCAATGAAACAAATCCATTAATTCTAAAACCAGAGATGGGAGAGATATTTATTAGTTTCCAATAATGCGGAGGGAGTGGGGGCAGCAGATTGGATCAGCAGGCTCAACAAGAGAAAGCCCAGTGAGATCAGAAAGTGACGTTTGGGGCAGTGTGGGCATGGTATAGTGAGCATGGCCAGGGGGAAAGCCCTGCGTTGCACCCAAATTAGGACTACTGTACTGTATTTTATTTCAAAACTTGGATGAGCGGGGCCAGCCAGCATTTCTACTACTGGTTCTGGCGAACCTGCTGATGCCCACCACTGCCTGCACTTGATTTGAAGGAACTGATGAAGCTACTGGGAAAATGACCAAAGGATGGAAATGGAAACCATGGGAAAAGGTGATGCACAAGAGAAAGCCCAGGTAACATGGAAGCCTCCTTGTTTCCCCCATCGCCCTCCTGTCTGAATCCTGGCCTCTGTAAGGAAAGGGAGCCCTGGTAAAATATCAGGTTGAGGAGGATCTTTGGACGGAAGAAGTCCTCCTCTCCCAGGTGGGGAGATGTGTGTGAACAGGTGAGTCTCTATTGTGTGGAGGAGACTCCAGAGAAAGAGGCAACCCATCACCCCATGTACACAAAGTCAGGTTCAAGGAGCTCTAGTTCCCCCCATGGATTGGAGTTGGCACAACTTTGTATGTACCATGGGTTTTGTTGTAGTTGAGTATCTGTAAGAAGAAAGTGGAATAAGAGTAGTTGTTATGGAGGAAAGAATTGGTAAAGGAGATCAGATGTAAGAAGAAGAGAAGCATGAAGAATGATCCCAGAGAAGGAAGACCTGTGACGACTTGTTGGGTGGATTTTGATATTGATAAGTGAAAACAGACAATATAAATTTTATTTTCTACTGCATCCCAGTACACTGTATTCACTAAAATATGCCTAGTCATGCACATACACAAAAACAAATTTCCCATCATTTCAGGTCACCTCACCCCATCCTACCCCCTCACAGTGTGGGTCAAGGAAGGCCTCAGATGAACTGCCCAGTCCTGGTCTGCCAATTACATTCAAGTCTTTGTTAAGCAAGGAGTTCGCACATTGATAGACATCTCCACGACGACTTTACACGCAAGCAAATGGACTTGAGAAATCAAGTAAATTTGTATGTGGCTTTTTTAGCCATTAGGACATTACGTCCCCCACTGTCTAAGCAGTCCATGTAAAAGCCCTCTGCTTTTACCTTGTCCAAGGGACCTGACAGAGGATGCTTTGGTGAGTTTCTGTCCTGGCCTAACTTCTGTAACAATGTTTCCTTGCCTGTTATCGGTCCAGAAATAATTTTTATTATCCAAAGGAAGTTGGTATTACTTCTCACAGTCCTGGCCAGTCAAACCTGGGGCTCAAAATAAGTAAGTATTGTAGTTTTGAATTTTTTCAATATTTCAGATGTAACCCCAATTAGGTATATTTCATATACAATGTCTTGCCTCAGAATTAAGAGCTATTCCGTTTCTTCTGAGCTTGTCATTTCCTGAATAAAACACTTTCAATGGTCCCTTCTCTTGGCTGGGCTTGTAGGTTGGGGAGGCCCCCCCTCCCACACCTCTTTTCTCCGTCTCACTCGCTCTCCACCCCCAGCATTCCCTTCCTAGGTAGCCCTACTGGGACAGACCCATCACTCTATCCAGGGGCAACTGGGGAGGAGGAGGAGGAGGAGGAGGAGGAGGAGGAGGAGGAAGCCACCCTATACTCCAGGAACAGAGAAGCAGCCCGGCTCGAGCCCATGTTTCCCTCCGGAGGAAGAAAAGAAAGAACAGGAAGGGACCTGTTTGGAAAAAAGGAGCACTTCCTGCGTGGACATACTATGTTTCCTGCTCCCGAGCTTCCAAAAGCCCTTCTAGGAATCCCCACTCAATGCATTTAACCATTAAAAGCTCTGGTGGATTCTCAAATGTTCCCCAAAGAGGGTCAAGGGAACTTTCTTTGAAACGCAATGGAGTTTGGGCTTCTCAGAAAGCCACAAAGCAGGATTACATTAACTCTCATCTGGGGAAGCCACAATACATGAAGCCACTGGGTGAGATCATTCGTTCCCACGGGGTGCGGTACCATCAGTACGCAGATGACACTCAGTTGTACATCTCGGCCCGTGGGGACCCCAGTGATGCTGTTGAAATCCTATCCGGATGCCTGGAGGCCATTGGGGTCTGGATGGGGGCCAATGGGCTTCGGCTGAATCCCAGCAAGACAGAGTGGCTGTGGATAAGGGCCCCCGTGTTATCCAGGGAGTTACCATCTTTGGTACTGGATGGGGCTGTTTTGCCCAAGACAGACCCAGTGCGCAACTTGGGGGTCCTTCTGGACTCGCGGCTGCTGCTAGAAGAACAGGTAGCGGCTGTGGCCAGGAGGGCTTTTTCCCAACTTCGGGTGATTCGCCAGTTGCGCACGCTCCTGGACCAGGGCTCCTTGTTTATGGTCACCCACGCTCTGGTCACTTCCCGACTAGATTATTGTAACGCGCTCTACATGGGGCTGCCCTTGACGACCATTCGGAGGCTGCAGCTGGTCCAGAATGCGGCAGCCCGGGTGGTGATGGGATGTGGGCGATATGCCCATGCCTCACCGCAACTTCGGGAGCTGCACTGGTTACCAGTTTGTCTCCGGGTGCAATTCAAGGTGCTGGTTTTGACCTTTAAAGCCCTATATGGCAGTGGGCCAGGATACCTTAGAGACCGCATCGTCCCAAGAGTGTCTGCCCGTCCAACCAGAGCGGACCGGAGGGGCTCTCTAATAGTGCCATCAACTAGGGGTGCACATCTATCCAGCACCCGTAGGAGGGCCTTCTCTATGTCCGCACCAACTCTCTGGAACCTCCTGCCAACAGATCTAAGACTTCAAAGAGAATTGCTGCCCTTCAGGAAGGGATTGAAGACCTGGCTGGCAGGGCAGGTGTGGGGCCCGAATGGGAACACGGTCCACGCCTGCTGGCTTATGTAAACAATTAAGAACTCTCTCTTCTTCTTCTTTTGATAGTGGGTGGGATGGGTGGGTGGGATATGGGTCTTTTAAAGTGGGTGGGATATGGGTCTTTTAAAGTGTTTTTAGAACTTGTTGTAATGCCGCCGTGAGTCGAGTTCTGCCTGAGTGGGCGACATATATAAATATGACTATTAAATTAAATAGCTGTTTAACTTTGGGAGATGCCTTTCTTTTGGTTAGGAAAGGGGGCTGCCGGGCCCTATCAATGTTTTGGGATTGTGGTGCCATGGTGTAGTTTGTGCCAAGACTGTTGCTGTTGTTATTATTGGACTTCTAATTGAATGAATTTCTTTTCCACTATTGTAATGTTTTATGATATTGTATTTTATTGTGTTATAATGTGTATATGCTCTGTTGTTTTTGTTAGCCACCCTGACTTGCGTTGTCGAGTGGATGGCATACAAATTAAATATGATGATGATGATGATGAAGAGTAGAGAATCACCCTGCCTACAAAAGTCTGCATAGTCAAAGCAATGGTATTCCCAGTAGTAATGTATAGCTGTGAAACCTGGACCATAAGAAAGGCTAAGCGCAGAAGAATAGACACCTTTGAATTGTGGTGCTGGAGGAGACCCTGGAATGCAATGAGAACAAATCAGGCGATCCTGCAAGAAATCAACCCTGACTGCACATTGAAAGGACAAATACTGAAGATGAAGCTCAAGTATTTTGGTCACCAAAGGAGAAGAGAGGACAAACTAGGGAAGGCCTTGACGCTGGGAAAAATAGAAGGAAAAAGGAGAAGGGGGTGTCAGAAAATGAGGTGGATGGACGGCACTGTTGATGCAATAGCCATAGATTTGTGTGGGCCGAGGAAGATGGTGGCAGATAAAGGAGCCTGGCGCACAATGGTCCATGGGTTTGCAAAGGGTTGGGCTCGACTGTGCAAGTAAACAACAACACAATTTCAAGGCTAAAACTCCCTTCCCCTTCTTCACACCCAAGGATTTCTCTATTAACTATCCTGGGGCTCCAGCAACTGCCTGTTGGGCAGAGCGAGAGACCCCTTCTTCATCCATGGCTGGCAAAGGCTTTCCTGCACTGGCTGCCCCTGGGTGATGGACTCTGTGGCGGGACAATGGCTTGGAGGCTGGTCGACAGGGCTGTAGCCAGGGGATGGCCAGGGAGAGTGCGCTGAGTTAGCCGTTTGCCCACCCTGGCAAAGCTTGGTTTCCCATAGGAATGCATTGAAAAGAGGCTTTGTTGCCCACCCTGAAAAAATATTCGCCCACCCACATCTAGAATCCTGGCTATGGCTCTGCTTGTAGGACCCACAGACAGACCCATCTCTCTCTCTGGTGTGGAGCTGTAGCAGAGGGTGTTGGGGAAGGAAGGGAGGAGGAAGGCGAGAGCACACAAACACTTTCTGCCTCACCAGACGGGCTCACAAAACGTGCACAGGGCAAACTCAGGGGCTGGGGAGGATGGCAAGAGGGGGAGAGAGAGAGAGAGACCCCGAGCAGGGCGACCAGGAAAGAAAAGAGGGGAAAGGGGGGGGGGGTCAGAGAGAGACGATTTATAGTCCCAAACTAAGTAGTGCCCCACTTTGGGAGGGTGGGGTGGGCAAAGTGCTAACCCAGGGTAAGTGAAGCCCCCCCATCCCCACCCCCTAGCCCCACTGACTCTGGCTGCGACCCTGGGTCGGACTTGACTGAGCAACTGAACAACCACAAGTATTGGAAGGCATTGAAAGCTACTCGGGATCCTTCCTTGTCTAATACGTGAGAGAGGCGAGTTTTCTGAAGAGTTCACAAAACTCTAAACGAGGGATCCTCATTTCCATGTGGGGCTGAGGCCCCACCGTCCCGCCTCCTCCTCCACCACACCCGCAAGTGCCCATTGGGGGGTGGTGGAGGAAGGGCGGAATGACCGTCCTGCCCCCAAAGCTGTCTGAGGGAGGGTGACCTGACCCCTTCCCTGGCTTAAAACAGGATGAGAACTCCTGCTCTAAACCCTCCCTGCCTCGAAAAGGATGGGATTTGTAGTCCAGAAATCAAAGGAGACTAACCTCAGCATCTCTTCCAACTATAATGACGCCTGTCGAAAGGAGGCAGGAGTGACACGTGGGAAAGGAATCGTTTCCGGGTGAAAAAGGACCGCCTCTTCCCCTCCCACATTTTCCTCCTCTCTAGGAAACCTCACTTATCCCATAATCCGAGAATCTCTCTCGTCGGGCGTGCTCCCGCTCTAGGAATCTCTCTTGACTGCCATGAATCCTCTCTAGGAATCTCTCTTGACTTCCATAAATCCTCTCTAGGAATCTCTCTTGTCTGTCATGCTCCCTTTCTAGGAATCGTCTTCTCTGGCATGCTCCACTCTAGGAATCGCTCTTGTCTGGCATCCTCCTCTCTAGGCTTGTCCTCTCGTCTGGCAAACCCCCACTCTTGCTAAAGGTAAAGGTTACCCTTGCTCGTATCTGACTCTAGGGTTCGGTGCTCAACTCTGTTTGTATAGCCCAACAGCCGGCGCTCTCTTCGTCTAGAAACGTTCCGTGGACACGTGGGAGGAATGACTAGACACCCAAGTGCATGGAATGCTGTTTACTTTTCCACCGAAGTGGCACCTCTTTATCTACTTGCAATTCCCGAAGTGATAGGTTGTCAGGAGCTGGGACGGAGACAGAAGCTCACCGCGTCATGCAGCACGCGGGTTTCGAACTGCTGACCAGCCGACCTTCCAGTTGCCAAATTCAGAGCAATGGACGAAGTAAAGAAGAGGGAATCCACCCTTCACTCCATGGCGCTCCTTGTTCTTCCTCCCTTTGAGGCAGGGAGAGAGATAGAAGTTACTCCCTGCCACTGGGGAGTAACAACCCAAAGCTTCCCAGCCCAGCTCCAGGAAGGGAGAAAGAATTGGTACTTCGGGCTATGGAAGGGACGTATTCTGCAAATCCCCTCTTCTCTCCTGACCAGCCCTTCCTTCCTGCGGCCATGGCTTCCTTGATGGGCTCAACCCACCTCACCCTCGATTGACTTCTTCCTCTCCTTGATCTTCCCCTCTTGCCATGGGTCCCCAAGTCAAAAGTGACGTCCAGGAGGGGGGAGGGAGGGTGTCTTTCCCTCCTGCCCAGGGAGGCCGTAACCAGGGCGTGGCTAAAAAAACCCCCCTGAGCTAACAGCCCGCCCCCAAACTAGATATGCCCAACCCAGGTGTAGTGCAATCGCCCAGCTCCAGCCTCCTTCCATACATAACAACAGCCTTGCTGGAACAGGCCACAGCCCATCCAGTCCAGCATTCTGTCACCGACCATTGCAGCCTCAGATGGTAAGGAAGGTGTTCCAGTCCCCTAATCATTCTGGTTGCCCTCCTCTGCACTTTTTCCAGCTCCATAATATCCTTCTGGAGGTATGGCGACCAGAACTGTACACAGTATTCCAGATGGGGCCTCACCATAGATTTATAAAGAGGCAAAATGACAGTTGCTGACTTATCTTCTATTCCCTTCCTAATGATCCTTAGCATTGAGTTGGCTTTTCTCACTGCTGAGGCACACTGGGTTGACATCTTCATTGAGCTGTCCACCAGGACACCAAGGTCCCTTTCCTGGTTTCTCGCAGAGAGTTCAGACCCCATCAGTTTATAAATGTAATTGGGCTTCCCCCCCCCCCCCCCCCAGCGTGCATCACTATATAGTAGTGTCTAGGCATGCCTGCCACATGACCACTCACTAGTGTTGATGCTCATTTAATAATAATAATAAAAATAAAAATAATAATAAAAATAAAAATAATAATAAAAGTTTTATTTATATACCGCCTGTCTACCCAAAGGAGACTCCAAGCGGTTCACATTGGGGCATGCTGCCTAAAGCAGGCAGCAGCGGGGGAAAAGATACAATATCAGTAAGCATACAACATAAAAAGCAAGAAATAAAAGAAAAGGATTCCCGTGGCCAAGACCAAGCGAGGGAAGCGGGTCAAAACAAGGCGGCAACGGCGCTAGACTATATAAAGTCTCTACCGTGCCGATATGAGCCCAGGAGTACACTTTCACTCTTCCCCGTGGCTAAGTCCTCAGGTGGCGCGGGGCAGCGTCCTTAAGCCCTCCGGGGCTTGGAAGGCGGGGACGCAATGGCGGCACCTGGCCTCCCATCCACCGGGACCAGGTGTTGCGCGTCCTGGGGATTTGCCACTGTTTTGCCCACTCCCCCAGTGTCAAGAGATCCCTCTGGAGCTCTTCACAATCTCTCACCGTTTTCACTACCTTGTATAATTTAGTGTCGTCAGCAAATTTGGCTACCTTGCTATTTACTCCTACTTCTAGATCATTTATGAAGAGGTTGAAAAGCAGGGGTCCCAGTACTGAACCTTGGGGGACCCCATTCTTTACTTCCCTCCACTTGGAGAAGTGTCCATTTAGTACTACCCTCTGTTTCCTGTCAGCCAGTTGCTGATCCAGGACAAGACCTGTCCCTTTATTCCATGACTGGCAAGTTTATTCAAGAGCTTTTCGTGCAGGACCTTGTCAAAAGCCTTCTGAAAGCCCAAATAAACAGCGTCAACTGGATCCCCCTTATCCACATGCTTGTTGACACAATCAAAAAATTCCAACAGATTAGTGAGGCCCTTGCAAAAGCCATGTTGGCTCTCCTTTAGCAGCACCTTCTCTTCTTTTTTTTATTAATTATAAAAACAATACAAAAAAAGAACACAGTTAACAGAACAAAATACATTTCAATTTAACAATACAAAAATCTAAAAAACAAAATACATAACATTAACATAATACATTTACTTTCAATTAAAAAAGTAAAAAAACCTACTTAAATGTATAGCCGTTACACACTTATTAATTTAATATACTGTGAACATTCCATATCAAATCATATTCCCTACTCTCACTTTAACCTTCTCCTTATGACAGCAATACTTCTCTATATCTTATCACAACTGGTACCTCTATAATTTGCTATACCATTACTTACATAAATCTAAATCTGCTTACTTAAACAAAACTAAATCTATTACAATAAACCCTCTGTGTATTTACAACTTAAAGGAGTCTGCGGGATATCACATTTATTTTCACCATTTCCAAAAAGTATATAATCAGGTACATGGCTGCCACCCGGATCGCCTTTCAACGAATGATCCACAAATGGTTGCCAAATTTTCTAGAATCTGTTTTCTTTAATTTTTCCCTTATATTTATTTATTTCCCATGTTAATTTATCATTCAATGCAAGATCCCACATCTCTTTATACCATTCCTCTATTTTTAAAATTATATCAGATTTCCAATTTCTTGCAATGCACATTCTGCCTGTTATCAGCATAATAGCTATTAACTCCTTTTTATCATCATTTACCTTTAAATTTTCCACATCTGTTAACAACACGATATTTAAATTCAACTTATATTCAAACCCCATAATATCACATATCTCTTTCTCAATTTCCCCCCAAAACTCTTTCACCACAGTACATTTCCACCACCAATGTTCGTCTGTTCCCAAGGAGTTTTTACATCTCCAACGCATTTTACTTTTAGTGTTATCCATTTGAAATAATTTCTCTGGGGTCAAATACCACTTCCATAACATTTTATAATTATGCTCCTTCATTCTAACCGACATAGTTATCATAAACCTTTTTCTCCATTTATTTATCCATTTTTTGGGGGGATTTTTATATTCAAATCCTGTTCCCAACACGATTTCAAAGTTTCTTGGGGATTACCTTCTTTATTTAATATTTTATATATTCTGCTTACTATACCCTTTAATTCCATATCTCCTTTTCTTATCTTTAACAGCATTTCCTCAAATTCCGTTTTATCCCTCTCTAAACTAAATTCTCCCTTATATTTTCCGTTCCATCTATCCAACAGCACCATCTGGAACCAATTCAAATTCAACTGAGAATAAATTTCTGCTTTCTTCTCTCTATCTTTGCAGGCTCGTATTCAGTCTCTCAACAGGAAAAAAAAATTCTTTCCAATACCTCCTTCAGCCTTTTATCCAAATTTATCAGACAATTTTTATGTCCTCTAATTCTATTATTGGAGATAATTCTGGACTCAAATCCTTTTTAACCTTATTCCAAACATCCAACATTGTTTTCATCATCCTAATTTAACACTTATTTTCCCTTTGTTGTTACCCAAAAATATCCCTTCACCCACCTGACATAACTCCTTCATCTCTATTTCTTCCCATATTACTCTTTTCCTTGCTAAAACCTTCACAATATTCTTAATTTGGAAAGCTCTATAATAATTCCTCAGGTTGGGTATCCCCAGTCTTCCCTCTTTCTGGGGTAAATACCAAAAAATCTTTGCTATTCTAGGTTTTCTTCCTGCACTACAATAATTATTTAATATATTTTGATTTCTTTGTCAATTAATTTAATTGGTAATGCATCAAATAAGAAATTAATTTTAGGCAACAGCATCATTTTACTTAACGCAATCCTACCAAACCAGGACAATTTAGTCTTTTTAAATTGTTCTATTTTCACTTTAATTTCCTTTTTCTGTTTATCATAATTCAATCGCTTAAGATATTCAAATTTATTTGAAGTATTTATTCCTAAATATCTCAAACAGTTTTAACCTGAATTTTAAATTTATACTTTATTTTCTCTTGTTCCTCCTTATCGACATTACAGAGTATCATTTCTGATTTGTCCCAATTAATTCTCAATCCTGTCATCTCTTCAAAATCATTTAAGTGACCTTGTATTTTTTTCTAATGCCTTTCTGGGGTGCTATATGATTACCAAGGTATCATCAGCATACAAGCTTATTTTATTTTCAAATAGCCCTTCAATGCCTTTATCCCCTCTTATAACATTTGCTAACAACTCTATTGCAATTATAAACAATATTGGGGATAATGGGCAACCCTGTCTCGTTCCTGCTTCTAATTTTATTTCTTCTGTACGTTCATCATTTACCTTGACTTTAGCCAATCCAGATTGATATAACTGATTGTACTGAAAAATCTGTCTCCAAATCCATAACATCGAATTATCTCCTTAATTGTTACCCATTGCAAAGAATCAAAAGCCTTAAATATATCTAATGATAATAATCCAACTCTCTCTTTTGTTTGTCCTACTAGATCTATCAGGTCCAAAACTCTCCTTATCAAATCAGACATATGTCTTCCTTTCAAAAATCCAGCTTGATCCCCTTTTACATAATTATCCATAAACCCGTTCAATCTATTTGCAATTATTGCTGTGAATATCTTGGCGTCTTGATTAATCAGAGAGATAGGCCTATACGACTCCACTTTTTCTACATCCTTTCCAGGCTTTGGCAGCAAAACAATTATAGTTCTATACCATGGTATAGAACCGCTTTGAGTTGCTCATCAGGTGAGTAAGCGGTATATAAATTAAAAATTTATTATTATTATTATTATCTTTCCTCCATCCAATATATAGTTAAACAACTTCAGCAATCTTGGAATTACACAATCTTTAAATTCCTTATAAAAATCCGCTATCACCATAGATTTATAAAGAGGCAAAATGACACTTGCTGACTTATTTTCTATACCCTTCCTAATGATCCCTAGCATTGAGTTTGCTTTTTTCACTGCTGAGGCACACTGGGTTGACACCTTCATTGAGGTGTCCACCAGGCACCAAGGTCCCTTTCCTGGTTTGTCGCAGAGAGTTCAGACCCCATCAGTTTATAAATGTAATTGGGGTTTTTTGCCCCAACATGCATCACTCTGCACTTACTAATGTTGAAGCTCATTTGCCTCTGTTTGCCCACTCCCCCAGTGTCAAGAAATCCCTCTGGAGCTCCTCACAATCTCTCGCTATCAACCCATCATCCCCTGGAGATTTACCTAACTTCAAGTTGGCTATTGTATCCTTTACCTCTTTTTCAGTTATTCGCTCTTCCATTCTATTTTTATGCTCCAAATTTATCTTTTTTTGCAAATGCTTTTCCAGTTGTTCTCTCAACTTTTCCATATTTATATCTTTTTTAGTATAGAAATTCTGATAAAAGTCTTTCACTATCCTTATCTTATTACATCTCGTACCAGTTTTATTTATCAGAATTCCAATCTCTCTTTTCATCCTCTTTTCTTTGGCAGCTCTTGCCAATAATTTTGAATTTGTTACTGTATTCAAAATATTCCCTCTTCAAGTATAATAAATCTTTTTTCATTTTTGTATGTCTTTTCCTATCAACTCTGACTTTAGCCTTTGCATTTTATCAAAAACAACTTTACTATTTGTCTTTACATGTTCCTCCTGTAATTGCTTAATCTCATTCTCAATCTCATGCTGTTTATCCTTAAATTGTTTATTTTTAATACTAGCTAACTTAATACATTCCCTTCTAAACACCGACTTCATGGCATCCCACACCATATTGTAACTAACCTTTCCAGTATCATTCCATTTCCAACTTTCATTCCAACTTTCATTTATCTGTTCTTTGCACTTTTGATCATGGAACAATTTATCATCATATCTCCAATTCCTCCTACACTTTTTTTCACCATCCATTTTTAATTCTATCCAAAATTTTGCATGGTCAGATTCTTTAAAAATCCCTATTTCTGCATCTTCTACGTTTTTAACCAAATTTTCTGTAACAAAAATATAATCAATTCTAGAGTATGTATTATAGACTTGCGAAAAGTAAGTATATGCCCTCTCTGATCCCTTAAGCTCCCTCCACACATATTTCAACCCCAAACTCTTCATCCATTTATCTAATATCTTCATTTTAGCAGGTCTTCCAGCTCTAGCTACATTAGTACAGTCCTCAGGAGCCCTTATCAAATTAAAATCTCCTGCCACAATCATATTCAATGATCTCTCTTTCTCCAATATACCCAATACTTTATTTAAGAATTCTTCCTGATGATCATTGGGGGCATCTATATTTACTAACGTTATCTCTTCATCATTTATCTTCCCTTTTACTATTAAGTATCTGCCTTCTGGATCGGAAATACTATTTGTCATCTCAAAGCCAAGTCTCTTCAAAATCAAGACAGCCACACTCCTTGCTTTTGAAGTTCCATATGACTTTTCATATATCTGCATCCATCCCAAAAAAAAAAAATCTTATTTGTATCCTCTGTTTTTTGATGAGTTTCCTGGAGAAAGACTACACCCGGCCTATCCTTCCTCAAAGCTGATTCTAACCTCCTTCTCTTCACTTGACTGCCAGTACCTTCCACATTCCAGGTCAATACTTTAAAGTTCCTTACACCTTATCTAGTATCCATACATTTTGACAACCGCAAACTCCTTCTAGTGCAATATCACTCACCAAACATACTCTAACAGTAATTACAGTAAGAAAAAACAAAATACATTTAACATTCAAACCTACCCTCTCCACTCTTCTTACCAGAAAGTAGCCCTTATCATTCAAAGGGGGGAGGCGGGACATGCAAGATGTGCATTCTGACTAAAGCTCTAGCGCACTAACATCTACTTCTAAATACACCAATATTAAAACATTTCATCCTTTGTGGGTTGCCCAGCTGATTGGACAACAGCTTTCCCTGAATGGTTCATCTGGCTGGCAAACCAAGCTGGAAACCAACCGTGCCATCTTCCCTGGCTGGGAGTCCAGACTGGAGTAGGCTGATGTCACAAGATGGAAACTCCCCAGGCCCTTCAACAACACACTTATCTTGCCCACGTATAAACTGTGATTAGTGCCAGGGTCTTCAAGGACATTTATTGTGCAAGGAGGTATGAGTCAGCACAATGTACCCCTTATCTTTCACCCACGAATACAGTAACTGGTTAGACTGGCAAATGTAACTAGCCAGTAATATGCTTGTAGATCAGCCTTCTGTGTCATGGGGCGTGTCAGCATTGTACACATGCCCCTTGGAGTAAAAGTGAATAAATGCAGGGGTCTTAGGTATTCGAGGCTTCTGTGGGCATTCTCGACCAGCCTTCTTGCCTTCATTGAGGTTTCAGCACCTGGACAGCTCAGATCATAACAACAATCCTTCCTCTAATCCGTCTAAGTCCCTATTAGAACATAAGAACATAAGAACAGCCTTGCTGGAACAGGCCACAGCCCATCCAGTCCAGCATTCTGTCTCACACAGTGGCTCACCATTTCCTTCAGGGTATTCCCAAGGAGATGCCTTCACCTGCTTAGGATTCCCTGGAAATGGCATTGAGAGATATCCTGCCTATCTCTCCAACCCGGAGGTTGTCCTTAGGTAGCCATAATTATAGCCATTGATAGCCTTGTCCTCCATGAACTTGTCTAATCCTTTCTTAAAGCTGTGAAGACTGACAGCTGTCACCACTTCTTCTGGCAGGGAGTTCCATAGACCAGTAATCCTCTGGGTGAAAAAGTACTTTCTCTTATTTGTTTGAGAACTAGTACCCAAAAGTTTCATGGAGTGTCCCCTAGTTCTAGTGTTGTGCGATAGGGAAAACAGTTTTTCCTTATCTACCTTGTCCACACAGTGCATGATTTTATAAACTTCAATCAGGTCACCTCTTAGACGCCGTCGTTCAAGAGTGAAAAGGCCCAACCGTTGCAGCCTCAGATGGTAAGGAAGGTGTTCCAGTCCCCTAATCATTCTGGTTGCCCTCCTCTGTACTTTCTCCAACTCCATAATATCCTTCTGGAGGTATGGCGACCAGAACTGTACACAATATTCCAGATGGGGCCTCACCATAGATTTATAAAGAGGCAAAATGACACTTGCTGACTTATTTTCTATACCCTTCCTAATGATCCCTAACATTGAGTTTGCTTTTTTCACTGCTGAGGCACACTGGGTTGACACCTTCATTGAGCTGTCCACCAGGACACCAAGGTCCCTTTCCTGGTTTGTCGCAGAGAGTTCAGACCCCATCAGTTTATAAATGTAATTGGGGTTTTTTGCCCCAACATGCATCACTCTGCACTTACTGATGTTGAAGCTCATTTGCCACTGTTTTGCCCACTCCCCCAGTGTCAAGAGATCCCTCTGGAGCTCTTCACAATCTCTCAAAGTTTTCACTACCCTGTATAATTTAGTGTCGTCAGCAAATTTGGCTACCTTGCTTTTTACTCCTACCTCTAGATCATTTATGAAGAGGTTGAAAAGCAGGGGTCCCAGTACTGAACCTTGGGGGACCCCACTCTTTACTTCCCTCCACTTGGAGAAGTGTCCATTTAGTGCTACCCTCTGTTTCCTGTCCCTTAGCCAGTTGCTGATCCAGGACAAGACCTGTCCCTTTATTCCATGACTGGTAAGTTTATTCAAGAGCCTTTGGTGTGGGACCTTGTCAAAAGCCTTCTGAAAGTCCAGATAAACAATGTCAACTGGATCCCCCTTATCCACATGCTTGTTGACACTCTCAAAAAATTCCAACAGATTAGTGAGGCATGATTTGCCCTTGCAAAAGCCATGTTGGCTCTCCTTTAGCAGCGCCTTCTCTTCTATGTAACTATTAATTCTATCTTTTAGGATGGTTTCCATCACTTTACCTGGGACACATGTCAAACTGACAGGCCAGTAATTTCCTGGATCACCCCTGGATCCTTTTTTGAAAATTGGTGTTACATTCGCTACCTTCCAGTCATCAGGCACAAAGCCTGATTTGAGGGAAAGATTATATATTTTGGCTAGGATATCAGCAATTTCATCTTTAAGTTCCCTGAGAACTCGTGGATGGATGCCATCTGGTCCTGGGGATTTGTTAGTGTTTAGCTTAACAAGACATGCAAGGACCTCCTCCCTGGTTATTTCTATCTTGCTTAATTCTTCGGTTTCCCTCCCTACGAAGATAGGCTCTGTTTTGGGCATGTGGTCTCTGTCTTCTTCAGTGAATACTGAAGCAAAGAATTCATTGAGTCTCTCTGCAATCTCTGTTTCCTCTTTAATAACCCCTTGCCTTCCATTGTCATCTAATGGTCCAATGGCCTTCCTAGTTGGGTTCTTACTTCTAATGTACTTAAAGAAGTCTTTGTTATTTCTCTGAGTATTTTTAGCTATACGCTCCTCAAAGTCTTGCTTTGCTTTCCTGATTGTTGCCTTGCATTTGTTCTGCCAGAATTTATGTTTCTGCCTGCTGTCCTCATTTGGACAAGCCTTCCATCTTCTAAATGAGCTTTTCTTGCTCTTGATCACTTCCCGAACAGCTCCTGTAAGCCACATTGGAGTCCTCTTGGACCTGGCAGTGCCCTTTTTCCTTTTGGGTATGCATTCCAATTGAGCCTCTGTTATTGTTTTTGTAAACAGCCTCCATGCCTCTTGGAGTGTTTGGACTCTCTCAATTTTCCCTTTCAGTTTCTTTTTTACTAGTTTCCTCATCTTTGGGAAATTTCCTTTTTGAAAATTTAAGGTCTCTGTGTTAGATTTTATCAGTGACTTGCGGTCTATGATCAAGTTAAACATAATTGAGTTGTGGTCACTGTTCCCTATTGGATCAGTCACATTAACATCTTGCACCAGATCCTGAGTATTACTCAGAATCAAGTCAAGGATTCTTGTACCTCTAGTTGGGTCTTCAACCATCTGTCCCAGGGAACAATCATTGAGCATATCTAGGAACTTTATCTCTTTATCATGTGCTGAACAACAGTTCACCCAGTCTATGTGAGGGTAATTGAAGTCCCCCATTATAACCAGGCTTCCCTTCCTGGATGCCTCCTTTACAACATTCTCCAACTGCCAGTCTCCCTCAAGAGTTTGGGTCGGAGGCCGATAGTATATGCCTACTGTTAGACCATCCTTGTGGCCTGGTACTCTTACCCACAGAGCTTCTAATGGTGACTCCAAATCACCTAGATATTCCAATTCATACGATTTTATCACTTCTTTGACATACAAGGCTACACCACCTCTGTTTGCCCCTTCCTATTCTTCCTGTACAGTTTGTAGCCTGGGATAACTGTATCCCATTGGTTATCATCCGTCCACCAGGTTTCAGTGATACCAATAATATCAATATTTTTATCTATTGCTAAGTATTCCAGCTCCCCTATTTTGTTCCGGAGGCTTCTGGCATTTGTATACAAGCATTTATATATGCTTTCCTGATACAGTCTTTTGAGTCTAGTTGCATTGTTAGACTGCCTCTTGCATCCTTCTGCTAGAGTGCTGGTGACTAGCTCCTTGCTCTGCTCAGTAATTTTTGCATCCTCCTCACTACTCAAGTACACACTTTCCCGAACCGGATGCTGCCCAGCTCCTGTCGGCTTTCCCCCAGTTATCAGTTTAAAAGCTGCTCTGCAGCCTTTTTGATGTTGAGTGCCAGCAATCTGGTCCCATCATGGTTTAAATGCAACCCATCCCTCCTGAACAGATTTGGCTTGTCCAAAAATGTTCTCCAGTTCCTGACAAATCTGAAGCCCTCCTCTCGACACCACCGCCTCATCCACGCATTGAGGCTTCTGAGCTCTGCCTGCCTGGTAGGTCCTGCGCGAGGGACAGGCAGCACTTCTGAAAATGCTACCTTGGAAGTCCGGGACTTCAATCTTCTTCCTAACAACCTAAATTTGGCTTCCAGGACAGACCGCTTGGCCTTCCCAACATCATTAGTACCAACATGTACCATGACAACTGGCTCGTTCCCAGTTCTCTCTAACAATCTATCTAGATTTCTTGTGATGTCTGCAACTTTTGCACCTGGCAGGCAAGTCACCATACGGTTATCATGTGCATCACAAATCCATTTCTCTGTATTTCTAATTATTGAATCGCCTAGTACAAGGAGCCTCTCTCCTGCAATCTGTTCATCTACATGCACCTCATCAACCATATTAAGGGAGAGAACCTCAGTTTGTTCCTGTTGTTCATCTTCCTGGATCTCATCAAGTGTGATGAAGGAGAGATCATCAGGTGGAACCAGTTGTTCCTCTGTGTGTTCCTCATCAGGTGTGATAAGGGAAAGAGCCTCAAATTTATTCTGTAATTTCAGACTCTCAGAGTGATCCCCTACTCTTCTCCTCCTTTGAGTCACATTCCTCCAACCATCTCCCTCCTGAGTTAGTGAAGGGCCTTCTCCCTCAGAACTGTGCCCTGTCACTTCTTTGTCCAGCATAATCTGCTCTGCTCTGTCCAAGAACAGCTCAAGCTCCTTAATTTGTTGGTGGTTAGATATGCGGGCCTCTAGCTGCTGGACCTTCTCTTCTAGTAGTGCAACCAGCTTGCACTTGCTGCAAGTGTAGTTCTCCATATGCTTTGGCAAGAACACAAACATGGCACAAGAATTGCAGGTAACTACAGCTGTTCCCTCAGAATCCATTTTTACAAGTGCAGTATTCTGGGCCTCAAAAATGTACACGTTTACTACCTTTCTACCTAGTAAGACTATATTTTTTTGTCCCTAGTTTGTAATCTCTAAAGCAGCTCTACTCCAACTGCAAAACTTACCAGTGCTCACTTCCTTTGTTTGGCTCTCCTCAGCAGCAGCTCTGCTTAAGAGCACATGCAGAGTCAAAATGGCTGACCCTGAAAGAGCTCAGAGCTTTTAAAGGCTAGTGTGGCTCCGCCCCTATGAGTCACAGTTCAGGGAAGGGCCTGGTGTGGCCCTGCCCCCTGCTTCTGGAAGCTTCAAACTGCTTCCTCTGTTTGAACAGAGGTGGCTCTCAGCAGTTTCAATTATCAATTTAAATTAGTAGAGGCCTCTAAAGCAGCTCTACTCCAACTGCAAAACTTACCAGTGCTCACTTCCTTTGTTTGGCTCTCCTCAGCAGCAGCTCTGCTTAAGAGCACATGCAGAGTCAAAATGGCTGACCCTGAAAGAGCTCAGAGCTTTTAAAGGCTAGTGTGGCTCTGCCCCTATGAGTCACAGTTCAGGGAAGGGCCTGGTGTGGCCCTGCCCCCTGCTTCTGGAAGCTTCAAACTGCTTCCTCTGTTTGAACAGAGGTGGCTCTCAGCAGTTTCAATTATCAATTTAAATTAGTAGAGGCCTCTAAAGCAGCTCTACTCCAACTGCAAAACTTACCAGTGCTCACTTCCTTTGTTTGGCTCTCCTCAGCAGCAGCTCTGCTTAAGAGCACATGCAGAGTCAAAATGGCTGACCCTGAAAGAGCTCAGAGCTTTTAAAGGCTAGTGTGGCTCTGCCCCTATGAGTCACAGTTCAGGGAAGGGCCTGGTGTGGCCCTGCCCCCTGCTTCTGGAAGCTTCAAACTGCTTCCTCTGTTTGAACAGAGGTGGCTCTCAGCAGTTTCAATTATCAATTTAAATTAGTAGAGGCCTCTAAAGCAGCTCTACTCCAACTGCAAAACTTACCAGTGCTCACTTCCTTTGTTTGGCTCTCCTCAGCAGCAGCTCTGCTTAAGAGCACATGCAGAGTCAATTATTGATACCCTGTTTCACCCTTGCTCAACTACTACCTGTATTTCATCTTCCTCCTTGTTTCCTCCTGTAGCCCCTCTCTCGTTCATTCCCATATTCTTTGTGAACCCCCTGATTCCGACGAAGCCTTTCTCAAAGCCCGCCACTCTCGAGATGCTGTCTTAACCAAGCCAATCTGGCACAAGTAATCTAATAAATCCGTCTGAGCATCCATCGTATGCATTTTTAAATCATAAAAAAATCTGAGCTGTCAAGGAAATTTCCAATGATAAAAAATTTCACGTTCTCTTAGAAGTTTTGTCACGGGCTTCATATTATAGCGCCATACCCGTTCCTCAACGGATATGTCGTTATAAACCTCCACATCACACACATCAATTTTTAAAACGCCAGAGCCAGCCTGTTTTATAAAAGCCATCACCTTTAACTTATCCGCCCAATTTGCAAATTTAACCAAAACGTTCCTTTGAACTTTCTTTCCCTTCCTTGGCCCCAGTCTAAAAACACTTGCAATATCTTCATTTACAAAATCTTTCCCCATATTCAAATTATTTAGCCAATCAACTATTCTTTCCTTCAGCTTGTCTGGCATTTCCCCCACAAAATTTCGTATCACCACGTTCTGTTTTCTCATCACCTCTTCCACCATTTCCAATTTCTTCCCGTGAACCTCAACTTTCAGTTTAACTTCTTTTTGTTCCACATGCAGCACTCTTATATCATTCTGCATTGATTTCATATCTTTTTGTACCAGATTCAAAACTTTATCCACTTTCTGACAGGTAGCATCAACCTTTGTAGAAAAATCAGTAAACACACTGGCAAGTTTCTTATGGCTTCCCATTAACTCCTCCCTATTTTTTACCCTCACATCCCTAATTTCTCTTAACCCTTTGTGGTCGCTTCCTCCATCCTGTCAATTTTTCTAAACAGCTTCCCCAGCTCTACCATAATTTGAGTTGGATCCATTGCTCTAGTCTGCTCTGTTGTGGTTGCTGATGATGATGATGCATCCGCACTTGGCGCTTTGTCTTTCTTCGCCACCGCCAGCATTCTCTTTATTTTATTTTTCTTCCTTCTCTCTCTTCAAGAAAGATCCTATGCCAGTTTTGCTTTTAAAACTGCCAGAGGCCCGTCTGACCCAAACTCCGACTAAAATAAACTCACAACAAAAGATTCCCAGGCTCCGGATGAACGCTTTCAGGCAGTTTGGCTCCAACTTTTTTACATTAATCCTCTTTAAAATCCCCTTCTCGGCACGAGCGAAAAAAATGCGTGTTAACCAGGCACCATCTTAGCCACGCCCCGCGCCTTCTCTTCTATGTGCCTATTAATTCTATCTTTTAGGATGGTTTCCATCACTACCTGGGACACATGTCAAACTGACCGGTCGGTAATTTCCTGGATCATCTCTGGATCCTTTTTTGAAAATTGATGTTACATTCGCTACCTTCCAGTCATCAGGCACAAAGCCTGATTTGAGGGAAAGATTATATATTTTGGCTAGGAGGTCAGCAATTTCATCTTTAAGTTCCCTGAGAACTCGTGGATGGAGAAAAGATGCAAAGTCTCCCTTTCAGCCTCTTGGGGCTTCCTCCTCCTCCAGTCCTCCTTTCTCCCATTGCCTGGGGGGACGACGAGGAGGTAGTGGAAGGAACCATCAGCCCCAGTGGGGGGGGGGGATACAGAGGGAGCCAGACAGACACACGTGCACACACAGAGAGTGACCCACTCTTCCCGCGCTCACCCCAGCCCAGAGCATCTCCCCCGCTGGTTCCTTCGAACAACTGCCTGACACACACACAGACTTTTCCCCGTTGGCCAAGAATACCGGGAGAGGGGAAGAGGGAGGTAAATACTCATTGACTTTTCAGGAAGATACGGCCATTTTACTTTAGAAACCTCTGCCCTTAGCATGAGAGAACAAACTTTGAATAATAATGGAGTCAATGTTTGATTTTGTTAATCAATGCTGACTGGAAGGCTGGAGGTGAGCCGTTCAATTCCCAAGTACTGCAAGACAGAATGAGCTCCCGTCTCTGTCCCAGTGCCTGCCAACTTAGCAATTCGAAAGCAAGACATTGCAAGTAGATAAATAGGGACCACTTCGCTGGAAAGGTAAACAGTGTTCCGGTGTCTAGGCATGCCTGCCACATGACCATAGAAACGTCTGCAGAAGCAGACAGTGTGGGCTCTTCACCCTAGAGTCGGATACGACTGGCTTTCGAGCAAGGAAATATGTAAATATGGTCATACAGATAGCTGAGTCCTGGTTATTTAGCACTAATAAGTTCCCAAAGGTGGGGGCAGTAATGCCATCTGGCATTGCTGGAAACTCCTAGTACACCTGGAGTAAAGTAACAATAGGCAAGGACACTGCCTAGCTGAACTTAATTCGTTACAATGGGTCTTTGACCATTGTAAGAAAAAAAGTTCGGTTCCCGATATAGAACCTCACTAAAGCTTTTTCCCCAGAGCGCATACCTTGAACATATGTATCTCTTTTTTGAACCTTCTGTACTAACTCCCTGGCCAGCTAAAGCCAGGCATTCTTATCTAAAATACGTCAGTGTAATATGACAGAGATTCATTGTGCAACTGTAGTTCCATTGTTAGACACTAGAATTGCTGATTTAACATATAGCCAGGTTTGATGATAAATAGGGGCTGATTAATAAAGAAAGGAACCGTCTCATCCTGGTTAAAGTCTCTATGTCTAGTTACTTTTACCGCTGCGGCAGGCAGGTCGCGACAAGAATGTATGTCACAAGCAAAGAGAACTTGGGAAATGTATGTCATAGAATATGCGAGTTGAATATGTAACATCAAGATAAATGTGAAACATCTACCGCACATAGGGGGGCCCATCTGAACTGAAGAACACGTGTGCATGGCTCATGAAAAGTATAAAAGTCTCATCAAAATGCTCAACATCGTCCTTGATTCTCATGGAATCAAGTACCACGTGTGCACACATCATGATCATGTGCTATTGTGTTATGTTATGCTATGATTAAAAACTTTGATAAAATTCTCTTTTTTCATTTCAAAACCTCTCTGGCTGATTTATTTACTTAAAAGCTGTTCATCTTTTTGAGAGTTTAAGTGATGTGCAAAGGTGCTGAAATCGGCCAATGTTGGTCACAGCAATTTCCCATTTACTCTATCTAGCAAATGCCTTCTCTTGGTCTTGAAACGCAACAAATAAATTCTTATTGTATTCTACATTTTCTATGTTACTTGTTTAAGCATAAGAAGTGCATTTGTACCACTTCTGCTTATTCTGAAGCCCACCAGTTCTGCTAGTTGTGGGGTTCAGTTCTTTGAGACTTTATCAGTCTAAACCAGGGGTTCTTAACCTACGGCCCGATCCACCCCACCCCCCGTGACATTTCATGTGGCCCACTGCCTTCGCCCGCTGGCAGAACCAGCTGAAACAACCCCCCAAGAGAACACTCGCTTGCCCCGCCTTGGAAAGTCCCTCTTCCAGGGACTCCCCAGCAACCAAAGCACCCCTTCGCACATGTCTCCTTCCCCCTCCAACCCTTTGCCCCCCTGGACATAATATTTGAACATAATTACTTTAGATTTGAAAAATCTTTTTCCATTCAGGTAAAGGGCGTGGCCATGGGGAGCCCCCTGGCCCCCTCAGTTGCCAACATGTATTTGAACAACTTTGAAAGCCAACACATGTATCATTCCTCCAATCCTTTTCTGCCTCACGTAATATACTATGGCAAATTCATAGATGATTTATTTTTTATTCTTGATTCTCAGGACATTGTCAGTGATTTTGTACAATGGATTAATTCCATTGACAATAATTTACGATTTACTCCTCACTTTGACCGCTCTTCCATCCCATTTTTGGATGTAGAGGTCTACATTTCAGAGTCTAGAAGAGTAGTGGTTAAGTTGTATAGGAAACCAACGGATAGTAACCCGTATTTAGAGTACTCTTCTTATCACCCAGCCTTTGTCAGAAATAACATCCCTTTTGGCCTTTTTGCCCGTGCCAAGAGAAACTCCACAGAATCCGCAGACTTCAATAAATCCGCCTTAGTCATCCAGAGAAAACTTAAAAATAGAGGTTATCCCATGCACGTAGTCAATTCAGCTCTTCAGAGAGTAAGGGACACACCCAGAAAACATTTGCTTGATAGGAAAGAGCGTGGAGGGGGTAATTTGATCAGGTGTTCTTTTGAGCTTTCACCAGCAGCCAACCAAATTAAGAACATTATTTACAAACACTGGCATTTGGTTAAGGACCTTCCCGGGTGTAATGAAAAACCGATGATTGGCTTTAGAAGGTCGAAATCTATTAGTAATATTCTTGTACGTTCCGACCATACTGCCAGGACTATTATTGATGATAAACCATTTCCAACATGACAATATAAGTGTCATTCATGTACAGTTTGTCAATTCTGCTGGGAAACCAAAGATATTTATGTTCCAAATAAGCGGTTAACATTTTCTTTAAAATCCCTTTCCAGTTGTGCCAGCAAATGCGTGATTTATATGTGGGAATGCCCCTGCCAAATGCGTTATGTGGGACTCACCAGTCGGCCACTCAGGCAGCGGATTTCGGAACACAGGTCTAAAATTAGACACCAGGTGACAGAAGCACCATTGGTCTCTCACTATATGGAAAAGTGCCACTCAGATAGGGACTTCCGCTTTGTAGTGTTAGAGACGGTTCGACCAAAGTTATTTGAAAGATGTGATATCAACAAAAGATTAAGACAACGGGAAGCATTTTTATTCACTTCTTTGATACTATGTATCCAAAAGGATTAAATCAGGAGCATGATTTGGCGGCGTTTCTATAGAATTTTCCAGGGAGTAAGTTTATACGACTCTAGCAGCTGGCTTCGGGCGTGTATAGCAATTGGTTACACGTGAGTCAGTTTTCATCTAGCATAAAGGCAGCTGCCCCACACACATCATTAACGTCCATATGCACCTAATAGCTTGAGCGGAGGCAAGGGCGCGGTTTCAAGAGACTCTTTTACATATTGGTAAGCTTGTGCCTTTTGACTTTCTTACATCCATAGTAATGTTATATATCTTTGAGAACTCATGTGCAACAGTAGTTACTATTTTTAGTCATGCTAGTTATCATGTTTGTATATAATTTTTATGTGCAGATCTTCCTGAAGAAGAATATAGTAATTTGAAAAGTCGAAATAACTGGTATCGACTTTGAAAGAAAATATTGCTATATCAGTGAATCATTCATATCTACCTGTGAAAGAAACAGTGAACTATTTACATTTACTCACAGAGGAATTAATATTGTTTATCCAAGAACACATCATTACTGTAACTCTCATTAACTAACTTACCCACAGAGGAATTATTTTTGTTGTTACGCTTTTGGAAATATATTTTTTATAAAGACTTTTGCTTATACATTACGGCTTCATTCTTCTTTAAGCCACAGTCACTATTTCAAACGGTTCTTCTTATCAGTTGAGTTCTATACCGTTTGCGCCTTCATCCCCTTGAACATACCTGCTACGACAGGACCCTCCGCCCTGGGTATCTCACTGTTTACAACTTTGCCGGGATAGATAAAACTTAACTTGCCCAAAGTGCATTAAACATCCAGGACTTGGGAAGTCTACCTTAGGCCTTCACTTGGCTGAGTCAATCTTACAGCCCCTATTGAGGTAGATCTCCTTGCATTAAGCCACCTTTGTATGAGAGAACAACAAAAATTTGGTAGCATAGGCCTTTCTCAATAAAAGTGGCTTTTGCATGGCAACACTCAAATCTTCCCCCTTTCTTCAATAAGCACACTTAATGTTAAAATATCATTTATTAAAAATATTGGATAGTAAAAGCGTAAAGATCTTCCAGAGGTATACTTTCCAAGCATCAAAATTATATTTAAGTAAATGTATCAATCCAAACGTATTAAAGCAAATCAAGAGACATTCCTCATAAAATAATAAAACCTATCTAAGTAGTCATTTGGCCAAGATTCCTAATCCATTTCTAGCAAACTTACATGACAACATTTCCTCTCTGGGTCCAAACTTGAACTAACTGAAAAACCCCTATATTTACTACTCTAAAACCCATATCATTTGAATTAACCCATATCATTTAAATTAAAGTTTCTAACACATAACAGCTCCTTAAAACCCCACAACATTTGAATTAAACAATCAAATTGGTTCTTTGGCAACACTTTAGTCATGCCATTAATTTCTTCCCCACATAAGTTCAGACATTTTCCTGACTCACAAACAGGCTTCATATGTGACAGGTCTTAGAACATGGTTTATTATAGCTTAACTTAAAGTGTAGCAAGAGGAACAGGAGTACTTTTGTTTGCTTCCTGATCTTACTTCTCTCTGAAGCCTCTTTAACTCTTTCTTGGTAAACTTTGTCAGTGACAAAGGGACAAAGGAATGTTCTTAGACTCTGTGGTGAATGAATTAGCATTAAATATGTTTAAAGCAGGACCCAAACTAATGTCATTTGTACAGTTTCTCTCCTGTGTGAACTCTGTCATGATTCACATGGACTGAATTCCAAACAAAACATTTCCCGCACTCCAAGCACTTAAACATTTTTCTCGTGGCATTTGTACGTTTTCTCTCCTGTGTCAATTTTCCAATGTTTTGCAAGACATGGTTTCTGAGCAAAACATTTCCCACTCACTTGCCATTGAATGGTTTCTCTCCTGTGTGAATTCTCTGATGTGCAACCAGGTTTGATTTCCCAGCAAAACATTTCCCACACTCTTTGCATGTGAATGGTTTTTTCCCTGTGTGAATTCTCTGATGTGCCACAAGGGTTGAGTTCTGAGAAAAACTTTTTCAACACTCTTGGCATGTAAATGGTTTCTCTCTTGTGTGATTTTTCTTGTGTCTCACAAGGTTTGAGTTATGAGAAAAACTTTTTCCACACTCTTTGCATGTGAATGGTTTCTCTCCTGTGTGAATTATCTGATGTGCCACCAGGTTTGAGTTCAGAGAAAAACTTTTTCCACATTCTTTGCATGCAAATGGTTTCTCTCCTGTGTGAATTACCTGATGTCTCACGAGGGTTGAGTTATCAGCAAAACATTTGCCACACTCTTTGCATGTGTATGGTTTCTCTCCTGTGTGAATTCTCTGATGTGTCACAAGACTTATTTTCTGAGCAAATTTTTTCCCACACTCTTGGCATGTGAATGGTTTCTTTCCTGTGTGATTTATCTGATGTCTCACAAGGGTTGAGTTCTCAGCAAAACATTTCCCACACTCTTTGCATGTGTATGGTTTCTCTCCTGTGTGAATTATCTGATGTCTCACAAGGGTTGAGTTCAGAGAAAAACTTTCCCCACACTCTTGGCATGTAAATGGTTTCTCTCCTTTGTGAATTATCTGATGATTCACGAGACTTATTTTCTGAGCAAATTTTTTCCCACACTCTTGGCATGTAAATGGTTTCTTTCTTGTGTGATTTATCTGATGTCTCACAAGGTTTGAGTTGTGAGAAAAACTTTTTCCACACTCTTTGCATGTGAATGGTTTCTCTCCTGTGTGAATTCTCTGATGTGACACCAGGTTTGAGTTCTTAGAAAAACTTTTCTCACACTCTTTGCATGCAAATGGTTTCTCTCCTGTGTGAATTATCTGATGTCTCACGAGGATTGAGTTATCAGCAAAACATTTCCCACACTCTTTGCATGTGTATGGTTTCTCTCCTGTGTGAATTCTCTGATGTATCACAAGGGTTGAGTTATGAGAAAAACTTTTCCCACACTCTTGGCATGGGAATGGTTTCTCTCCTGTGTGGATTATCTGATGTGTCACAAGGTTTGAGTTCCGAGAAAAACTTTTCCCACACTCTTTGCACGTGAATGGTTTCTCTCCTGTGTGAAGTCTCTGATGTGTGAAAAGGTTTGAGTTCTGAGAAAAACTTTTCCCACACTCTTGGCATGTGAATGGTTTCTCTCCTGTGTGAATTCTCTGATGTATCACAAGGGTTGAGTTATCAGCAAAACATTTCCCACACTCTTTGCATGTGTATGGTTTCTGTCCTGTGTGAATTCTCTGATGTATCACAAGGGTTGAGTTATGAGGAAAAAAAATTCCACACTCTTTGCATGTGAATGGTTTCTCTCCTGTGTGAATTCTCTGATGTGCCACCAGGGTTGATTTCAGAGAAAAACCTTTCCCACACTCTTGGCATGCAAATGGTTTCTCTCCTGTGTGAATTCTCTGATGTCTCACAAGGGTTGAGTTCCCAGCAAAACATTTCCCACACTCTTTGCATGTGTATGGTTTCTGTCCTGTGTGAATTATCTGATGTCTCACAAGGGTTGAGTTCAGAGAAAAACTTTCCCCACACTCTTGGCATGTAAATGGTTTCTCTCCTGTGTGAATTCTCTGATGTCTCACAAGGTTTGAGTTGTGAGAAAAACTTTTCCCACACTCTTTGCATGTGAATAGTTTCTCTCCTGTGTGAATTCTCTGATGTGCCACCAGGTTTGAGTTCAGAGAAAAACTTTTCCCACACTCTTGGCATGTGAATGGTTTGTTTGCTGTGTGAATTATCTTATGATTCAAAAGGTTTGCATTATAAGCAAAACATTTCCCACATTCTTTGCATTTGAACGGTTTGTCTCCTGTATGAATTCTCTGATGAATTCTCCGGTTACCTGTTGAAAAGAAGGACAAATGCAGAACACTCTGAAAGGAAGGGGAAAACAAATCTACCAGGGAAAAAGATTTCCCTAAGAAGTAGTTTCTGATTCATGTAAGCTCAGATGGGAAGATATCTACTATGTTTTGAAGTACCGCAACAGTCTGTCCACATTTCCCCACTCATTTATTTTGTCAAGGAAGACCTTTACTTTTTTATTTTAGTTTAACATATTTCAAAAGAAAATACACAGAAAGCACAACCTCAAACAGTGTGGTATTTTTGAACCATAATTAGGAGTACTCTGGTAATGGCAATCTTGTGTTACGGGCTAGTCTTTCTCACACTAGGTCAGGCAAAAGGAACTGCAGAATGAACTCCCCTAAAGGTGCCTTCATTTTGGCAGTTTCATACCTGGCGTAGACATGGAAGAAGAAGAAGTGGTGCCTATTTCTCTACTTGCAATTTCTTGCTTGCAAACTACTACGTTGGTGGAAACCTGGAGCACAACACTCGAGTCTCGAACTGTCAACCTGCTTACCTTTCAGTCGTCAAAGCTCAGTGTCTTAACCATTAAGCCACTGCAGCCCAATCCCAACCTACTCACTGTCATTAAAAAATCATTATTTCATTCACTGTTAGATGGTTTTTCTCATTCAATAGGACAAGTTGTATAAAATCTTCCCATATATCTTTAAATCTACTTGCTTTCAAGAGTCCTTTTTGTAGCCAAATCACCCGGGTTAATTTTACATTTCTTTATACCCTTCAAGATGTTAAACCTCAAATCTCACTTCCCCATTTTTGCTTTAATTAAACTTCCTGCAGTTTCCAAAAGTGTAATTACAATATTTCCATTTTTTACCATATCAGTGGGGTATCACCTAAATTAGATAACAATGGGGTTGTTGTAGTTGTTGTTTTTTTTTGGGGGGGGAGCAATCTGTTTTCATAGATAAAATCTCATTCATTTCATTAAAAGTCATTTTCCATTTTTTTCTGGATCTCCTCACATTCCCACCATAACTGGAAATTACTACCAAACTGTGGTGGCTTAGTGGTTAAGACACTGAACCTGATGACTGCAGTGCTGCATGACAAGGTGAGCACCCATCTGTCCCAGTTCCTGCCAACCTAGCCAAGAACAAACATTCTTGTGGGTACACAAGAGCAAAACCAAATCAGAAGAGGGACGGAGGGCCTCACTGGGAAAGGAACATCATTAAAGGAGGATAGGCTGAGAAACTCAACCTTCCTTAAGTCATGTGGTGGAACCTGAATAGGCTGAGGGTTGGAGTCTTTAAATGCAAGACCAACATGCTTAAATGGGGAATGTTGGCAGACAACAACATGCTGTGGAGCGATACAGAATCCAGGTGATTTACTGGTCTGGCAGTTACTATCAGAAACATGTACTGACGAAGATTTAATTATGTCCAACAAGAAAGCCAAGGTGGTTTCATTTGGACAGTCTAGTTTCATCTGGACACTAAAGAAGAATGCAATGTTTAGATCTTTATATTTTGAACTGTTACTGCATTATTACTATTAAATAAAACAGAAATTAGCAACAAGCAGGGGAAGAGGGGGACCTTACCGAGAGAGGATACTGTTTGCCAGTTCTCCTCCATGACTTCCTGGTGGAGGACCTTCTGGTCAGGATCCAGCAGTGCCCATTCCTCCTGGGTGAAGGACACGGCCACCTCCTCAAGGGATACTCCATCCTGAATGAAAAACAGTCTTCTCCATAAGTTTCATAAAGACAACCTTCTAAAGCCAAAACATTACAAGCAAGAGAAGAGGCTGGATAGTCTTTGGTAGTTTGACACCATCATGAGTGGCCTTCGCAGCCTTTCTCTTGGTGGACAGGTTGACCTTGGTGGACAAGTTGTCAACTAGGAGACATCCAGAGACGGAATTTGGTCTCTCTGAACACAACGTTTACACTCTTATCTCTCCCACAAGAAAGCAAAATGCCTTACTAAGAACAAAGGGAAAAGAAAAAGGAACACAAATTCCTGCTGCCTTCATAGTGAGTTTGGGAAAACCTCTCAGATCTTCTTGGACCATTCTTCAAAACAGAAGAAAACGAACTTTCTCATTTGCAAAATCAAGACGTAAGAGGCACTGCTATTCCTCACATGGCAAGCACCATGTGATAACAATGTGAACCGCTTTGGGTAATCCATAGGATGAAGAAAGCAGTATACAAAACAAATTCAAATCAAACAACCTGCTTTGTAAGGAATGAGACTATTTAAAAAGAATGGCCAGTTTTATTCAAGACTAAAGTGCTTAAATACAAAGGGATTCAGATACACAAGGTGAGTTGGCATACCTGATCTGGTTCTGCTCCATCGCAAGGAAGAGAGGATGGGTCGTTTGTTGCTCGCATCCTTCTGGACTCTACAGCAGAGACAGAAAGGGTGGGAAGCCAGTCCTCTCAGATTAAGATGGGAATCCCAAGCATACAGTAAAACCCCAAGTTACGAAAAAAATCGGTTCCCTGGCCTCTTCCATAACTTGGTTTTTTCCGCAACTCAAAGCATCCCCATAGGGAGGAAGAAAAACAAAAAAAGTGTAATTTAAATGGGGCGATCTCCTTACCTTTGCTGCTGTTTCCACGTGCTTCTCCAAAATGGGAACCGTGTTACTGCCACAGCTCCGCTGCCTCTGCCACCTCTTGGGAGGGTTAGGGGACCCGATATGGGCTGTTTCCAACGTCCCCTGACCTTTCCGGGTGGTGCTGCAAGGCAAAACCTGCAGCTGATGAAGGAGTTTTCCCCTGGCCTTTTGCCTTGCAGCACCACCCAGGGACCAGCCGTCTCCACTGCCGCCATGGTAAGTCACTTCTTGAAACCTCCGGTGGTGGGTGCGGGTGAATTTTTAATGATCAAAATGGCAGCAGCACCATTTTGATCTCTCAAGACCTGTGTCAGGGTTTTGTGCTGAATTTCATAAATCGGGGCATTTTCATAAATTGGGGCATGAAATTCAGTACAAAACCCGTTAGTAAGTCGAATCGTTTGTAACTTGAGGCATTCATAAGTCGGGGTTTTACTGTATTAGCTAAATGATAAACCCTTGAGCACTAGAGGATTCACACCCCTGGAAAAGGCACTGGTTCCCCAAGAGTAAAGTTTGCCTCTTTGGAAAGTATTTCTAAATGAAATACTAAAACAGGTAGAAAACTGTGAAATCTTTTTACTGAGTACAGAAATGTATGTGGTTTTGGTTCTTCTTCTGGCCCCTCCTGTCAATTATTCCTCCCATCTCCCTAATTATGATAAAAAGTTGGAGGGTCATTAAACTTGCCCAATTTCTTATAGGACACTGTTTTCAATTGTGTTGGAAGGTTTTTGTTTTGTTAATGTTTGTACAAATGAGGTTAGTCTGTAATTGTGATTTTCAAAATGTTTATTTATAAACACAGGATGTTATAAATTGTGATCAGCTTTTTTGCGTTTGTTTTTGTGGATTAAAAAAAGAGGAAAGGATGATATAATTTTTTAAAATTATTTTAATTAACCCAATAATGTTTTAGTATGTGAATTTTTTTAAATACCTTGGATAATAATTTTAAAAACGTAAAAGTACATGTTTTTTTACATTCAATGTTATTAAACTGTGTTTAGATGTTTTGGTTTTTTTTTTTGAGTGAAAACTCTACACAGGATTTTAGAAATGTTTTTATTTTGTTATTTTCTGATTTGTTTGTGATTTGTGTGATGTAATGTTATCTTTTTAACTGTTTTTTCTCTTGTGGCCTCTGGGTGGTGCTGTTGAGTATTTCTTTTACTTTGACTGTTTTTTCTCTACTGGCCTCTGGGTGGCACTTCTTCCAGTAAGTAGTCTTTTTGTTTCCTAATTTCAGTTCCGGCCGTCGTGGAGGGAAGACGTATGCTGGTGAGTTGGCTGGTTTAATTTCTTTTGTGGGTTTGTTTTGTTTTTCTTTTTTGGTTTTTGCTTGTTTCTTCTGTTTGTTACTTTTTGTTTTGGCTTTGGTTAATTTTGGATGTTTTTGTTTATGTTTTTTGTGATTTTTTTAATTAATGGTTTATTTATTTTAATTACTTTGGTATTTGTTTCTGTTTTTTACTTTTCTTTCAAGGGGAGGAAGGCGTGGGTGCCTTGGCCCCCGCTTGAAAGTGAAACACTTTTAAGGAAAGGAAAGTCAGCGGGCGGAGCGCTGTCCGCTGGCTTTGCTTCCCTAGGAATGGGTTCACTTTCAAGGGGGGGCCAAGGCACCAGTGCCTTGGCCCCCGCTTGAAAGCGAATCACTTTTTCGGTAAGTAAAGTCAGAGGGCGCAGCGCCGTCCGCTGGCTTTGCTTCCCAATTAATGGGTTCTCTTTCAAGGTGGGGGGTAAGGCACTGGTGCCTTGGCCCCTGCTTGAAAGCGAATCACTTTTTTGGTAAGTAAAGTCAGTGGGTGGAGCACCGTCCGCTGGCTTTGCTTCCCGCGAATGGGTTCTTTTTCAAGGTGGGGATTAAGGCACTGGTGCCTTGGACCCCCCTTGAAAGAGAAGCACTTTTTTGGAAAGTGAAGTCAGCGGGCGGAACACCGTCTGCTGGCTTTGTTTCCCGGTGAATGGGTTCTCTTTCAAAGTGGGGGCTAAGGCACTGGGGCCTTAGCCCCCCTTGAAAGAGAAACACTTTTTTGGAAAGTGTAGTCAGTGGGTGCAGCGCCGTCTGCTGGCTTTGCTTCCCGGTGAATGGGTTCTCTTTCAAGGGGGGCCAAGGCAACAGTGCCCTTCCGTCCTTGACCCCACTTTTTTGTTTTTTTACCCCGGCTCAACTTTTATTGAGGCCGGTGGTGGCTTTGCCGAGTCTTCGGCGGAGTAGCGTTGAGGAAAGGGAGTCCCTCTCCTCCCCGTTGCTCCAGGAAAAGAAAGTTGCTTACCTGTAACTGATGTTGTTCAAGTGGTCACCTGTGAAGCCACACTAATGGGTTTTCCTGCGCATGCGCAGTTCAGTTGGAAATCTTCCATAGCTTTGTAGGAGTCTCAGACTCCGCCCTTCATGCCAATCAGGAGCGAGCCCGCCCCCAATCCCCAGTTCAAAATGTTGCCACGGCAGAAAAAAGGGTCTGACAGCTGGCAGTGACAATAGTGGGGAGGATGGGCGGGAACGTGTGGCTTCACAGGTGACCACTCGAAGAACATCAGTTACAGGTAAGCAACTTTCCTTTCTTCTTCGTGGTCCCTGTGAAGCCACACTAATGGGTGATTAAAAAGCTGACTACCAGGCTGGCGGGTTGTCACTGCCGTGGCACAGCTAACACCCTTACACCACACAAGAGCTAGTATGACATCTGGCATTGACACAGTAGTGTCAAACAAATCTTGACAGGTAGTAGGCTTACTTAAGAGATAGAATGTGCACAGGTAAAGTGAATGCAGCTAATTTGTCAGCAATTGGCGAGATAATTCAATAGTTCCCACTATCCGGTGAAAATATTAGCTGGGAGAAAGAGCCTTATCCCTTCTGAATGGAACGATAACCAAGAATCTCCTCAGTTGGCTAATATCCTAATAACAGGTAAAGTGCCACCCAGAATGAAGAGGATGATGCATCTTCTCATGTGTGAAATTCATGCATTATAATATATCCACACACTATATATAGATAAGGAATGATAGATTGGTTGGTCCCAAAGTGAGAAAGGGAGTATGGTGACCCCTGAAGAAAAAAGGGTTCTGAACGCAATATTACCCCTTTGGGTAATACAATACACTGTATTACCCCTTAGGAGTAAAATGTGGAAATACTTGTGAAAGGTCTAACTTCTAGATCGAAAGTACAGTAAGTCATTTGAGTGACATGCATGCTACCTGGGAGATAGGAAGTGTGTAGAAAGCCAGTTACAATGAGTTAAATGGTGTCATGGCACATACTACGGGAGAGGAGAACACCGTCCACGATCCTGCAGATGTGTTACATATGGACTAAAATGAGGAATGGTTGGGAGCAGTTATGGTATGACTGTGGTTGCTGTGACCCCGAAACGTACTATATTAGCAAAGAGGCAGTCAAAATGGACATCTGTACAGCTGAGGTGGAACAGACCTGGAGGTATGTGATACCAGGTTGATGTATGAAGAATATGGGGAAGTCCTTATCCCGTCACCTAGTAGCAAAAAAGAAATCCATATAATAAGTAGACCTCAGTAGATGGCGTATTAGATAGTATGCCATTAAGATAGATAGTAAAGGTTATCCTAGTCAAGGTTCTAGGAAGGACAGTGAAATGTATATGTGGTGCCTTGTGATAAGCTTCACTGGAGGAAGAATGTAATCCTGTAACACGTTAACCGTATACAAAGGACATATTGGTGTAGATTCTCTATGGGGAATAATAGGTAGTACCGATACAACAGAGAAATAGCCCAGGTCATAAATTGAAGAGAAAGACATATAGACGTTCTATCCGCTAGGAAGGAACATTTTAGCTGGGTTGGGGCATAATCCTGCTCTGGTAGATTATATATATATATATATATATAAATCTCCTTTATCCTGCATACATAAATTGATCCATTAGGGTCAATCCCATCGCTTTACCCACTACCTGAATCTAGCCTCATTGACGTATCCTTTGTAAGTTTGTCTTGTCTATCTAGTCTGCTATAGCAGTGTTCTGTCATGAGGTAAATCACAGATACGTAGAAAATCAGTGGTTCAAAAGTATTCCTGGTGAGTATTACCAAAAATTAATGGTTGATTTTATAATGATGATGTCCATGGTAAGAGACCAATAAATTATGCTAAAATTGCATAATTGTCCGGGGGTAGGCAGTTCTTGGCCAGGCCAAATATATCTATGTCAAGCCACCATCAATGAAGAGAGGATTAGACACTGAAGTACATTTTAATAGAAATCTGTCTGCCTGGTGAATAAAGTGACTTGTAGAACAATGGGAAGTGGTGTCATGCGTGATCCGCTAGGATACAGATTCAGATATCGTAGGAACTTGAAGACCACTTGAATGTTAATGGATCATGTATGTCTTTTTCCTCCTGTATAGAAAAACCTTCCCTGGTTGAGGAGGATCTTATACGCTATGTACATAAAATGAAGATATCAACGTAACCAAAAAAGTTAGGTTTCCCTGATAGTCAGACACAGTGCCATGTGTAGCACACATTGGTGGGAGCAACATCAATCAGGGTGAGGTCCAGCTGAGTGCAGTTAGGGAGGATTTGATAGTGATGCCTATAATCCCTTTATACAAGAGTTATAAATTTTAGATTAGTTACACTGTGAATGGGTGTACTCATGCCTGCTTTATACGTCCAGAAAAGCTGGTATCATGCCAGTGGATGGTATGGATGGTATGAAAGACCTTGGCTGTCCCTATTTAAAGTTATTAATACTTAGGATTGGATCTGTGTAGGAATAGAAATCCTTAGTAAGGGATGCAGAACTAGCACCCATGGCCTCAGGTTCCAGGAACGATGATTGAGAAAGACAGGAAGAGTTATGATGTGGATTTGACATAGGAGAATAGCTTGGCATTATATAATCGATTGTCTGTTTCCTGATATAGAGGGAGAACTAGGAATGTTAAAGGCAAGCACTGTAAGTGTTATTGTGTGACATAGAAAGCTAGATCTTTAACATCATTAGCGTAGAAAAATATGCCCTCAGGCATTCTATGCAGGATGTCAAGCTTTTGAAGTGGACTGTTCGTAAAATCAGAAAAGAACTGTCCTAGTGTGATAAAAGTATATACTCTTTCATTAATCTTTCCCAAAGTATCCATTGTTTCCACAAACATATCAGTTTCTTTCTCAACCTTCCCTTTAACCTTCCCTCCCCGGCCTTTCCCCTTGTCTGTATCCATCTCCTTATCTAACTCCTCCTCCATTCGAGTTAGCCTTTTGTATAATCTATCTGACGACGTCTCTCTTGGCTCTCTTTTCCAAAACGCTTTTTGATCTTTGGGGCAACGATGGCGATTCATTCACTAATTTCCACCTTTCTTATAATCAATGCTTACTCCTTCTTTAAAAATTTACTAATTTAACTTAAACCCCCCCTAAATCAATACTCTTCTATTTTTCTATGCCTGGTTTGATAAACAGGTATTTATGGTTACCCTAAATATTATTGAGGTATCTCCCACTACAGTCTTAATAATCTCAGTAAAGATCAACCATTCCTTCTCAAGGGAAAAATATATAATAATATCTAATGCTTTGTAATTTTCTATATAACCACTAAACCTTGACACATTTAAATTATTTCTTATTGCAAATTCACCATCCCAGCTTAAAAAATTCAAAACAATTTTAAACCCAAAACCAGTCTACAGTGTTACCCCTTCCCCTTTTCCCAACCACACCTTACAATTTCTTTAATCTGTCTTCATACTCTTCATCCTCTTCTCAGTTCAACCGCATACTTTTTCATGGTTCAAACATTGACAAACTCCACCACTTCCAAAATTTCAATTGTTCAAGTCAATCTCTTTATACTCCTTGATTATATAATCATCTTCTTCGCCTCTTCCACCTTTCTTGTACCGCTACAAATCGTTCAAACACTGATTCACTCAAACTGTAACTCTGCGAATCTGTAACTTTATCTCTCTGTAGCTCGTGTGCTTTTCCGGACACCCCTCTCAGCTGACGATGACCCTCCACGTCTCCGCCTCTCGTTACGTCTTCACCTTCCCACAACACGTCCCGAGCCCTCTGGCTATTGCAATCCACTCCAAATTCAGCGGTCTGGCAATTCCTCCGTTGCTTTAATGGTTCAGCTCAAGCACAAACACTTTTAACCTCCTTCTCCCAACGTTGTGAAGCTGCTCCACCTTTCTGTGTCTCCACGTCTCCCAGCGTTGCTCAGCGTTTTCACTTCATCCACAGCCAATCCTAGGCTGTTCTGACCACTAGCTTTTCAAGCAAACACTGCTGACATCCGAGACACCCTTGCCACAATATATTTAGTCTTTAGACCTTTGTCTAACCTTTAACTTTGTAACTGACCAACATAAGCAGTTCAATCAATTAATCAGGATAAAGTTCAACCAGAGCTCCCAGACTCAGCTTGAAACAACTTCAATTCCAGCCAGTAATTCAGCTAATATGGTGCTAGTAAGTATCTTAACAAACTTTCTCCAAAACACATAAACAGTTCAAAGAGTCCTGTCTGCAGCAGCAAGATTACTTCCTTCGCGGGTCAACACTTTCTCCCCCACAGTTCCAAACGTTGTACTCAGCAAGGCTTTAAGCAGTCCTCTTTAATCTTCCTTTGCTCATTTGTGTTAAAATACACCATCTGTGTTGACTCTCCTTCAGGGTAACTTAGGAGAGTGGTAGGATGGGAGATGTCAACATGTTTCCAACAATAACTTGTTCCTACTCTTTGTTTGTTTAAATAACTCGAGTGTCAACTAAGATTTCTCCCTTCTCCACTCTCAGTGTTTTCTGGCTTTATTGCAAACCACGCCTCCGTGCTGTAGAAACATTCACTTTAATCGTCTTCCCCATCCGTTCCTCCTCTCCAGGCCTGGGCAGTTTTCCAAGGCTCGATAGTCCAAACTTGTTAACTATCAATTATAAATTTATTGCCATCACCAGCCCCAGTAATATTTAGTTCACTGAGGTCCCAGGCTTCTTCAATCAAGTCGCAGCCCTCTTGCTCACCTCAAACAGTGACACTAAATCTCTCCTGGTCATCCCAGCTAGAGCCGCATCATAAATCACTCAGCGTTTTCACCATAACAATCTCACAGCTCATGAGAAATTCATTCACCTCACTCCAGTCCCTTACTTAAATTTCTCCCTTCTCTCTTCTTAAGGTAAACTGCGGAGTTCTTGGCATCCCATAAATCCTTCAGCGTTATTACCACACACTCCAGCCCCCGTAATTTTCTTCTCTTAGCCCATTCCTTTTGAAAGCTTTATGTTTTTTCACTCCGCCAACATTTGCAGCAAGTTTTCCCCCTCCGCACCTCCTTTTCACATTCCTTCTTCTGTGAAAGAGGGAGCTTGCAAACACACATCTGCTCTTCAAATCCCTCCTAACGCCGAGAGCTGCCTATCCACAAAACAGCATAATTTCCTCTTTCTATTTTTGCAAACACTTGTTTTCAGCTTTCACTTATCTTTAGCTGACTTTGTTGAAAAATTTCCCAATCTTATCCACCTTTATTCATTCCTTTGCTTGCAAGGAACGGAGCTCTAACACACACATCCAAAATAAATAAATGCAGAAAAAGATGGTTTAAACAAATATGGCGGTTGGCGTTAAATGATAAACTAACATCAGAAATGAGAGTAGAAAGAGGTGAAGTTAAGAGTAACCTTTTCTGGAAAATTTGGAGACCTTGGATAGTATATGGCATGTCAAGTGAAGACAGAATAAAGCCTGTACAAGAAGAATATGAATTTTGGGCGGATTTATAAACTTATAAATAATAATTGAGCGACAAGGGTAGTTTTTTTTAAAACTTTATACAGGGTTGGGCGTGGGTTGGGTGGTGGGGGTGCTATGTTGTATGCATTGTATGTAATGTTATTTTGTCGGATGTATGTATTGTAAAGTAATTAATAAAAAAATTATTAAAAATAAAATAAAAGTATATACTGTACTCATTTATTTATTTATGCACTGATGTCCCCAAATAAAATAGACGAGGGAAACAAATCCACTCTAAATTGTAGATGGTGGGGCAGAGTAAAGCAAGAGTGAGTGCCCTTATAACATTGTCTCATAGACCTTGGCAGCATGGTGCCACTGAAATAATGAAAAACATCCAAAGGTTCCACTCAATAAAGAGATGGAAATGGGTAAGCATTGTCCAAATGATCCACGAACAGTTGAGAATAGGGGAGAACAGTGGGGTGGACTCTATTACGTGGTGAATCAGATTAGTGGGATGCAATAGGTTCCGCTACACAAACTGAGGCCCTTGGTGAAAAAGGCATATATAGCAGCACAGCGCTCACTGTACTGTCTGGGTGCACTACAAACCAATTAGTATTTTGTGCCCAACATGTTGGGTCCTTTCTATTAATTAAGTTATTTATTTATTTATTTATTTATTTATTATTTTAAACAAAAGTAAGTGACCTCTGGGGAAACCTAACTAATAAGATATGGAGCTAGGATTCTCAACCTGTGGCCCATAGGCCGGATGCAGCCCACGACACCCCTTTCACGTGGCTCCTCACTGCCTCCACACCAGGAAGTGCCAACGTGGTGGAGGAAGGGCAAAATGGCCATTTGGCCCCCGAAGCTACCTGAGGGAGCATGATCCAGTCCCTGGCTTTAAAAGGTTGAGAACTCCTCATATAGAAAGTATATAAATGTGGACAGTAAAGGCTCAATTCCATAGCCTGACATAAAGAGGTAGACCTCGAGGTTGATGGTAAAGACTGAGTCTGAAGAGGGGATGTATGATAACTAAGAGATTAATTCCAGGTCTCAACATGAATGGTATGTTGGCGTCAGGAGGGTCAATAAGTTGTACCCCCAGTTCTGACAATATTTTCAAGAAGAAACACTTCCCTAGCATATTCTGCATCTGTACTCAATCCCTGATCAAGGGAGGGAACAGACTGTACTCAGCAACCTGATATCAGTGGTGCATTTGCCCTCAATTGGAGGGACTGCTAATAACACACTCTACTCTGTAACCTGATATCGATGGTGAGGTAACTTTAAATCAGAGGGACTGCTCCCATATTGTCTACATCTGTGTGTAGTGCAAATAGTGAGAGATGACAGACTCCACTCTGTAATCTGATTATCAATGGTGAAGCTGCTCCCAATTGGAGATTGTTCACGAGGTTTTATTTCTATATTATCCATGTGCAAGGAAAGCAGCAGACTACAGTCTGTAAACTGATATCAATGGTGAAGCATCTTTTAATGGAGACTGCTCACGTGAAAAGCTTCTGCATTTGCAAGGAAAAAATATCAGACTCCAGTCTGTAAGCTGATACCGACATGGAAGCTGCTCTCAAAGGAGAGACTGCTCACGTGAAAAGCTTCTGCATATGCAAGTAAAACAGCAGACTCGATTCCAGTCTGTAAGCTGATACCAATGTGGAAGCTGCTCTCAATGGAGAGACTGCTCATGTGAAAAGCTTCTGCATTTGCAAGGAAAAATAGCAGACTCCAGTCTCTGTAAGCTGACATCGAGGGTGTGGCTGACCTCAAAGGAGGCACTGCACACATGAATTCTTCTCCATATGCAAGGAAAAATAGCAGACTCCAGTCTCTGTAAGCTGACATCGAGGGTGTGGCTGACCTCAAAGGAGGCACTGCACACATGAATCCTTCTCCATATGCAAGGAAAAACAGCAGATTCCAGTCTCTGTAAGCTGACACCAAAGGTGAAGACTGCCTGAAATGGAGAAACTACTCACACGGATGAAAAGCTTCTGTTATCTGCGAGAAAAGCAACAGACTCCTGACTGCAAGCTCATGGGGGGGGGGGGGGGGAGAGGCTGCCTCAAATGGAGGGACAGCTCACATAAAATCTGCATTTGCAAGGAAAGCAGAAAAGGCTCCAGCCTGTCTCAACAGGTTTGAGTGGGAAAAGTTCCCTTCCTTTTGGGGTGGGTGGGGGTGGAGGATCCAGATTTGAATTACATTGCGTTTGTTTTTAACTGTTAGGATCCCTTAATTTATTTACTTCTTAGTGGTGTTGTTTTCAAAAACGGAGATACTTAAGAGGGTAATCAAATAAAAATATCTAAGCAGATAATGGCATAAGGAAACGTAATAAAGTACTCAATAAATTAATTAAGAATGTAAAAACCCATAAGGGCAATCAATCTGAAGATTGCTAATCCAAATATTACTAGCTATAACAAAAAATAGCATTGGGAAAATATAAATCTTAACCTATAAAACCAAGTGTTAACCGTTGGAACTGGCTATAGGTTGCTATGCCTCACCCTACTGACCCGCACCCACCATTCGTGCACACGGCCAAAGTGGGTCCGCAGGTCAACGAAGGTTTTAGAAAACCGGCACGGGGGCAACAGCCCCACAAACGGCAAGAAATGGAAAGAACTTCAATACCCCAAAACCATTGCGGTTTGCCGCGGTTCGCCGAGCGGCAGCCAATTCCGATGAGAAAGAGAACGTTCTCAGTCGTTCTCAGGCGCGCCACAGCCAATCCAAACATACGTTTTAAAACATTGCCGAAGCACGAACGCTGAAAACAGAGGTAAAAATACATATCCCAGCGTCCTATCTGCCTTATTACCATTTAAGGAGGTACACCACAAACAGCAAGAAATGGAAAGAACTTCAATACTCCAAAACCATTGTGGTTTGCCGCGGTTCGCCGAGTGGCAGCCAAATACGATGAGAAAGAGAACGTTCTCAGTCGCGCCGCAGCCAATCCAAACATACGTTTTAAAACATTGCCGAAGCACGAACGCTGAAAACAGAGGTAAAAATACATATCCCAGCGTCCTATCAGCCTTATTACCATTTAAGGAGGTACACTACAAATCACATCATCCTACGCATTCACAGTAATATAGCCAATCAACTGCTTTGGAGCGAACGCGTTAAACATGACGAAGAATAGCAACACCAAACGGTACAAAAGGAGCTGCATTACCTTGCTAACCCCTCATAGTTACGTACTTTTGTGATTGCGTATTGGTACGGAGCTAAAACAATTGCGAGCTTTGAGCAGAGAACTTTGACTACAAAAGCCTACTTTTTTCTTTCTAATTAATTTAACATTTACCTTCGACTTTTCAGTTTGTCTTTTGCTTTAAATTAATTATAGTTTTTTATTTTGCTGAGCATAAACCACAATTATGGTTATCATCAATTCATTTACTATTTAATTTGTTTACGTTACCTTTGCTTTGATTTCTTTTTATTTAATTTTGATTTACGAATATACTATCAAAACACATATAGTTTAAAAATACACATCCCAAACCAATTCTCAACACACATAAGCAGAACACATCGGATCCATTCCTACTCAACTACAAATCGTTACGCAAACCGTAACGCATCGGAGCTATTGAAAAGCAAACTATTGACGGAGCACACTCCATTCTCTAAATTAATCATTTAAGTTCAAAAAACCATCGAAAATAATAGAACCATCGAAAATAAATTAAATAACCTTTAATACACGTTGAAATAAACCAAACACGTCCGAAATAAACGTTAGAGAAAAGAAAAGCAACACGCATTTAAAAGAGGAAAGGAGCAGTTTAAAGTAAAGACAATTACAGAACAGAATACCTTAGCGAAATCAGAAATAACCCAGGGAAAATTACAATACATTTAAATTAACAAACATATATATATATCTTAAAAATATTAAAAGTCATATTGAACGTTTCAAAAAGACTGATAATTTAAAAATATTTAAACCACACCATACTATTCCTTTAAGACAACAACGGAGCACTTTGCACTCAAATTGAAAGAGAAAATAGCCTTTAAATACAGAAAACTTCCACTTCATACCATAATATTATACGTTTCAAAAATACTTTTCAAGTTTTAAAACATTGCAAAAATACTTTTCAAGTTTTAAAACTTTGAAATAATACAACACTTTCTTTAAAACAACAACACAGCATTTCTCACTCATTTTAAAAGATACAGCCCCATTTAAAGATTGCAACCTTCTACTTCAGAACATAATATAAACGAGTTTAAAAAGCCAAAATACTTTACTTTAAATTAAACCTAATTCAGTAAAAATATTACACTACAACAAACAGGAAAGGATCAAAACTATTCACTGTGCAGAATCCATTTTGTCTGCTGCACACTCCATTTACTCTGCTGAAAATTAAATACCAAATAACCAAACAGCCTTTAAATACAGAAAACTTCCACTTCATACCATAATATTTTAAAAACAATATAAACAGTAATATTATACATTTAAAAAATACTTTTCAAATTTTAAAATATTGCAAAAATACTTTTCAAGTTTTAAAACATTGAAATAATAGAACACTTTCTTTAAAACAACAACGCAGGAGTTCTCGCTCATTTTAAAAGATACAGCCCCATTTAAAGATTGCAACCTTCTACTTCAGAACATAATATAAACGATTCTAAAAATCCAAAAGACTTTAAATTAAACCTAAAGACTTAAAAATAAACCTAATTGAGTAAAAATATAACACTACAACAAATAGGAAAGGATCAAAACTATTCACTGTGCAGATTCCATTTTGTCTGCTGCACACTCCATTTACTCTGCTGAAAATTAAATACCACAAATATTACACATTATTTTAAAATACTATAAAAATCAAATAAATCCATTACACTGAATATCAAAATGCCACCAAAGAAAAGAGTAAATATAGCGCAAAGAACAAGTGAAAGATGAAAAAGAAAAATGCAAACCACACAACAGACAGCACAAGAAAGGGAAGAAAATCTTAGTAAACGTAGAAAGGCATATTCAGAAAAGGCACAACAAACAAATTCTGAGGAACATGAAAGCATGTTAACACAACGTAGAGAAATAGATAGTACTTCAAGGGCAAATGAAACTAACAAAAGACATGAAAATAGATTAAAACAGAATAAAGAGACAAGAGAAAAAAGAAAAAAGAAAACAGAGGAGTAAAGAAGAAATTAACATTAAAAATGGCTGCCTTTTCCTATGATCCAGAAACTGATTATTCACAACAATATAATTTACACATTGGAAATCTAGACAACATTTGCAAATTCTGCCAAGCCAGAAAATTTAAAACTGAAACAAAATCCTTATGTTGTAAGAAGGGAAAAATCAAAATTCAGCAACAATTGCCACCACACCAACTTATAGAATACATCAGTGGAGAAACACAAGATTCAAAACATTTTTTAAAGAACATTAGAAAATACAACTCATGTTTTCAAATGACCTCATTTGGAGCCACAAATATTATACAACACAAGGGTTTCAATCTAACATTCACCATACAAGGACAGGTTTACCACCAGATTGGATCACTTCTACCACTACCAGAAGAAGATCCAAAGTTCCTTCAAATTTATTTCATGGGAGATGAGGAAAAAGAAACAGCCCAACGATGTACATACATTGAAGGAACCAAAAAACATATAGTACTAAACATACAGAGAATGCTACATTAACACAATAACCTCATCCGCACTTTCAAGAATGCAATGAAAAATATGCCACAACATGAATACCAAATTGTCATAGCTGCAGACAAAACACCAACAGGAGAGCATATACGTAGATATAATGCTCCAGAAACAAATGAAGTGGCAGCCCTCATTTCTAGAAACACTTTCCATCCAAGAGATATTATACTTAAAAGACATGATAAAAAAACTCCAACGTATTTCAGAAACACATCGCTCTTATGGTGCTCTTCAGTATCCCATTCTTTTTCCATATGGTGAAGATGGGTATCACTTTAATTTGAAACACATTGATCCCAAAACAGGAACAGAAACTTGCAAAAAAATATCAGCAATGGACTACTACTCATACATTTTAATGATTAGAAATGAAGAACAAAATCATATACTGCACTGCAAAAAATTGTTAAACCAGTTTGTGGTTGATATGTATGCAAAAATTGAGTCTGAAAGACTACTTTACATTAGAACCAATCAAAAATCACTCAGAGCAGAACAATACATACACTTAAAAGATGCTGTGGCACAAGATGGAAACCCAGCTAATGTCGGAACACTACTCATACTGCCAGCAACATACACTGGAAGCCCAAGACATATGCATGAATACACTCAGGATGCCATGACCTATGTTAGGAAACATGGAAGACCAGGTTTATTCATTACTTTTACATGCAACCCAACATGGCCTGAGATCAAAAATAACCTCAGAAATAATGAAACATCTAATGACAGACATGATTTAATTGCAAGAGTATTCAGACAAAAACAAACACAATTAATTAATCTGATCACCAAAAATGAATTATTTGGAGAATGTATTTGTTATATGTACACCATAGAATGGCAAAAGCGTGGGCTGCCACATGCGCACAACTTAATATGGCTAAAAAACAAAATACATCCCACTGAAATTGATAAAATAATATCTGCAGAAATACCAGAGGAAAATGAAGACATTGAATTGCATGCAATAGTGAAGAAAAACATGATTCATGGTCCATGTGGACTTCTTAACCCACAAGCACCATGTATGAAAGATAAAAGCTGCACCAAAAGATATCCCAGAGCATTATTGAAAGAAACACAAACATCAGAAGATGGATACCCACAATACAGAAGACATTCTGTAGAGGATGGAGGGAAAACAACAAAAATAACAATGAAAACACAAGGAGAAGTAGTAATTGACAACACATGGATAGTCCCATACAGTCCTTTACTATCAAAAATATTCAACGCACACATAAATGTGGAATATTGTAATAGTGTTAAATCAATAAAATATGTCTGCAAGTACATAAATAAAGGCAGTGACATGGCCGTTTATGATGTCAGAAACCAAAACAAAAATGATGAGATATTACAGTACCAATGTGGAAGGTACATTAGCACGAATGAAGGTTTCTGGCGTATTCTTGGCTTCCACATTCATGAAAGACACCCCACAGTCCTTCATTTAAGTGTCCATCTGGAAAATGGCCAAAGAATTTATTTTACACCAGAATCATCAACAAGTGTGGCAGAAAATCCAAAGGAAACAACTTTAACAGCATTTTTTAAATTGTGCCAGACTGATGAATTTGCACAAACGATCCTATATAATGATGTGACTACTTATTATACATGGAATAAAACTAAGAGACAATTCTTCCGCAGAAAAACTGGCACTTATATAACAGAACTTGACATGTATCAAAGTGATGCAATAGGAAGACTATATACTGTGCATCCGAATAATAGCGAATGCTTCTATCTCAGAATGCTACTCCACACAATACCTGGTCCTAAATCTTTCCAGGAACTAAAAACTGTGGATGGAAAAATTATGGAAACATACAGAGAAGTTTGTCAGCATATGGGATTATTAGAAGCAGATCAACATTGGGAAACAACTTTGGAAGAACCCAATATATTTTCTATGCCACAACAAATGAGAACATTGATAGCTATAATACTGACTTCATGTAGTCCATCAAATCCACTACATTTGTGGGAAATGTTTAAAAACCCACTAAGTGAAGATCACCTACTCAAACCAAAGAAAGAAAATCCATCTTTAAACATTGACTATACACCACACATCTACAACATGGCCTTAATAGAAATTGAAGACCAATGCATACGCATGGCAAACAAAACACTAAAACAAGTTGGCCTTCCAGAAGCTACAAGGAACGAAGGAGATGCACTAAATGCTGATTATATAAGAGAGACCACATATAACATAGACAGATTAAAAGAATACATAACTGAAAATAAACCACTACTAAATGATGAACAGAAAGCTGCCTATGAAAAATTAATGACACAAATAAATTCAGAAAGTGGAGGAATAATATTCTTACAAGCAGCAGGAGGAACAGGAAAAACATTCCTTACAAATCTAATTCTGGCAGAAATAAGATCAGAAAGCCATGTGGCATTAGCCATAGCATCATCTGGAATAGCAGCCACATTAATGGAAGGGGGTCGAACAGCTCATTCTGCACTCCAAATACCACTTGACATAGCAAAACAAGAAACACCCACATGTAATATTACAAAAGATAGTGCACGTGCCAAAGTACTTAAAGAAGCGAAAATAATAATATGGGATGAATGTACCATGGCACATAAGAAATCAATTGAAGCTTTACACAGAACTCTACAAGATATTAATGACAATCAAAAAATAATGGGAGGACTTCTATTACTTCTTTATGGAGATTTCAGACAAACACTCCTAGTAATTCCAAAATCTACACCAGCAGATCAAATTAACGCATGTATAAACCAATCCTTTCTATGGAAACATGTGCAAAGCATAACATTGACAGAAAACATGAGAGTAAGACACAACAGTAACACTAAAATATTTACTAACTTTCTCCTAAAGATTGGTGAAGGGAAGGTGCCCAAAAATGAAGAAAACAACATTACATTTCCAGATTACTTTTGCACCATGGTACCCTCAGAATCTGAACTAATCGATGCCATTTACACAGACATTACCAACAATTATCATCATCATGAATGGCTAACAGAAAGAGCAATCTTAGGAGCCAGAAATGATGATGTTAACAATATTAATCACGAAATTCTAGACATGTTGCCAGACCAACCAACTGTATATAAATCAATTGATACAGTGGTTGACAAAGATGATGCTGTAAATTTCCCCACAGAATTTTTGAACTCATTAGAACTCCCTGGAATGCCATCTCACCACCTATTACTAAAACAAGGTGCACCAATCATTTTACTTAGAAATATGAATCCACCAAACTTATGTAATGGCACAAGACTATGTGTGAAAAACCTAATGCCAAATGTTATAGAAGCTATAATTATTACAGGGAAAGGAGCAGGTGAATCAGTATGCATTCCTAGAATACCACTGATACCAACTGATCAAACAATTCCATTTAGAAGACTCCAATCCCCAGTTAAACTAGCATTCGCAATTACAATAAATAAATCACAAGGACAGACACTACAACATTGCGGAGTTCAGCTCACCAAACCATGTTTTGCTCACGGACAATTATATGTTGCCTGCTCTAGGGTTGTTTCAGCAGATAACTTATTCATACTAGCACAAAACGATGAAACCAAACATAGTCTACCAACAAGTACTGCAAAAAATAAAAGAATAAGCAACACATTTAATCCTTTGAAGAAGCAACAGAAATTACTTATTTAACATTTTAAATAAAGGCATATATTTAAAATCAGAAATAGCGCAGCACCATTACAAACAATTAAATTAAAACACTCACACTTAGCAAAAGACGAGCAAAGACTACACTGCCAATCTTCACACAGCCTCAAAAAGGAGGAACATTATCCTTTCAAAAATACAAACCCCATTTCATTCTTCCAAAAATTATAAAAGGTACAGCACAAGAATAAAGAAAGGAACCAAAGAATCGCGTCTGCTAACATTTTTAAAAAGCGAGCCAAAGTACACTCACGGTGACTCCAATAGGAAGCAAGCCCAACAAATACAGACACGCCTACTTAAACACCAAAATACACGCTCACTTACAGCAATGCCTACTCCAAAGCCAAACAGCGATGCGCAAACGAGCCACACCTCCACACATGCAAAACAGCGAAGCTAAGCTAGCTCCGCCAACATCGCAAAACAACGAGGGAAAATAACATGAGAACGAGAACTTAAAAACACACAGACTACAAACAGCAAAGAAACGAAACCAATCCAGCCACGGAACCTTGGGAAAGTAGGGGGGGAATTGAACCTACGGAACTTAAACTCACAGCGACATTTAATAAACAGTGATGGAAGCAAGCACGGAAAAAAGAGCAAACGAAAGACCTGCAAAAAATGACGATCTTGGGGAAGCTCAACTTTCAAAAGAAAATTATAGAACAGGACCCTTAAGCGCAACGAAACAAATACTCCATCACTCTAACAGAAAGGAATGGTGTAAAATTATTACACATATCGAGTTTGAAACGGAAGACTCTCAAATTATTTTCATGCAGGAATATCTCAGACAGTGAAGAAGAAGAAGAAGATCAAGAGCAAAAACCAGGTGAACATCTTTACAATAATAATCCTGAGCCACAATATGCATCTATATCAGAGGACTCTCAAAGAAAACTAAAAGAAATAATTGAAAAAATTAATCAAAAACAAACAGCAGGAACTGATTACCAACAGTGCACAACAAGACCACATGAACAAAACAAAACAACAACAAATAAACAGTAGTATATATATATATATATATATATATATATATATATATATATATATATATATATATATATATATATATATATATATATATATATATATATATATATATATATATATATATATATATATATATATATATATATATATATATCTGTAATTTTTGCGGACAGGGATTTGTAATTGGACTTTTGGTGATTGATTTTTTGCTGTATTTATTGTATGTTATATTACTATATTTTGTATTATTGTCCGCTATATAAACCGCACTGAGTCAGGTTCGCCTGGGTGAGCGGTATATAAGCGTGAAAATTAAATTAAATTAAATTAAATTACCAAACCAAGAAATAGAAAAATCTAAAACTGAAGACACTACAATAGTTAGAAAAAAGGAAACACAGAAAATAATTGATCAAATCAATCAAAAACAAACAATAACAAATGAATCCAAAAAATACAGAGCAAACACAACTAAAGAAAACCAAAACACAACCACAAACAAACAAATTTACAAACAAGAAATGGAAGAATCTAAAAATCCAGAAGTACAAGTTGTGAGGAAAAAAGAAATACAAACAACATCCAAACAAAAATGAATTTTGCCATGGAAACAACAAACAACAGAAATGACAGAAAATAATGTTCAACCAACAAATCAGTTTAAAAAAACATAAAAGAAAAGGACACAGAATTAAAACAACAACAGAAACAAACATTAGAAGAAATAATACAGCAAATAAACAACAAACAAATACAACAAAATGAAACAAATTACAAAAACAATGACAAAACATATGAAAAAGAACAACAAGAAAATAACCCACAACTACAAATAAACCAAAATATGCTCATAGATTCCATACTACAAAGACATCTGCTCATGATGATGAATCCACCCAACCCATTCAACCTACCATTAGCATTAATAATGCTAAACCATTTAATCAACATTAAATTTCTACAGAGTCAAGAAAAAACAGGTAAATAACAATAAATTTTTGTTTACAAAAGAATTTTTTTTAACAATACAATTGATTTCTCTAATTTTTCTCATTTCATAGATGCCACAACAAAGCCAAACTCAAAAAACTTTCCTGCAAAAACCAACCACAAAGATAAATGAAGGTAAATAAAAATATATTGATAAACTAATTTATGCAAAAATATATATAGAGAACAAAATGTTTAACAATAACAATTATTACACTTACAAATCAATCAAAAATACCTTAATTACAACTACTCAATACAAAAGATAAACCATCATTACTAAAATCCTGCACGAAACTAGACAAATATCAATATCTCTCCCTATGTATTCTCTTTTTCAGATGCAACAGACACATGGATGGAACAAAACAACAAATATAAATATTTAAAAGTTACAAACAGTTAAATTTATAAACATGTTTAACAAATTTAATTCCAACAATGAAGGGACCAAACGTGGAAGATATCCACAAGAAGAACAAAATTGTTTGACTCGGCTCATGCAATTATAATCAGTTTAATTCACTGAAATCATGAAAGAACAGATCCAAATTCCATCCGATATAGGAATTTTCAACTTTTTCATCAGGGATCTAAATCAAACGTAATAAACAATTCCTAGTGTTCATTTCCTTATAACATATATACATATATATACACATACACATATGCACACTATATACAACAGATCTTGGATTTGCCACAGGAAAATATAACTCAGTAATGCAAACTCATAGATAGTTAAACATTCATTACCTGTGTATTCTTGTTCCGAGATAGTGGTTTTTATGATATTAAGTTTTTATATCGCGTCCCAGACCTCTTCTTCTATTTATTCAGTGTCGATGGACGTTAACCTTGTGGGGAACTAACTCTCATTTAAAGCTTCACTAAAATTGGACAGCTGCAGCTCTGACAGAGATTACAAGAAACATGTGTAATCAATTTCCATGTTAAGTCCTGAAGGGTACAAGGTGTTAAAACGATAAAGTAACATCCATCGACACTGAATAAATAGAACAAAAGATCTGGGACACGATATAAAAACTTAATATCATAAAAACCACTATCTCGGAACAAGAATACACAGGTAATGAATGTTCAACTATCTATGAGTTTGCATTACTGAGTTATATTATCCTGTGGCAAATCCAAGATCTGCTGTATATAGTGTGCATATGTGTGTATATATATGTATATATGTTAGAGGGAAATGAACACTAGTAATTGTTTATTACGTTTGATTTAGAAACTGATTATAATTGCATGAGCCGAGTCAAACGATTTTGTTCTTCTTGCGGATAACAAATTTAATTAACAGAGTTTAGCATGCACGTTTAAGTAACATTACTACAGTTTAAAAAAAGTTTCAATGTTTTAAATATATTTTTGTAACAAACCAAAAAAAGCATTACAAACACAATGTACAATTACATGCAAACATTTTTTTGTTAAAAATAAACAATAATTTAAAAGTAAAATGAATCCTAATTTTTATATATATATATAAAAAAGCCCGGCAACGCTGGGCAATCCCTGCTAGTAAGATATAAAATCCTTATGTGAAAAATCTAAGTAAATAACATTATTTAGAAATTATTTAAGAACTTACTAGAGATTATTTAAGACATATAAAGACCCATAGGGGGTAAGCAATCATAACAAATAGAATTATTAAGCAAGAACTACAAAATCGCTCTCAGTAAAAAAAGGAGGGAAAAAGCGTTGGTCTTGGGCACGAAGGGAGCTCTGGAAGACACGACTGACTCTTGCGGCAGCAAAGAAAGAACTGGGGATTGGGGGCGGGCTCGCACCTGATTGGCATGAAGGGCAGAGTCTGAGACTCCTACAAAGCTATGGAAGATTTCCGAATGAACTGAGCATGCACAGGAAAACCCATTAGTGTGGCTTCACAGGGACCACGAAGAAGAACGAAGGCTGGCGTGTGTTTTGTGGTGGAGTTTTGTTTATTTTTGTTTTGGCGTGTCTGTGAGGCGCTGTGTCCGGCTGTAGCGGATTTGCGCTCCCGGTGTTTTTTATTTTTATTTTATGCACGCCGACTTCTTCAGCATTCTGCGCACTCATGGCGTGCAGGACGCTGGGGCTTGTAGTTTGGCATTTGCGTTTTCGGTTGGTGCGTCTTTTTTCCCTGCGGCTGAAGTTTGATTGGCTGCGGCATGTTTCCAAACGTTCCTTTTACTCGCGCCTCTCAGCCTGATTGGCTGTGGCGCGGCGCAAGGAACATCGGGAAATCGAGTCTTTTGTTTGCGTTCATGGGTCTCCTGCCCCACTGGCACATTTCTCAACCTGACAGTTACCTGCCGACCCACTTTGGGCAAGTGCACGAATGCTCAGTACAGGCTAGTAGGGCCTGGTGCAGGATCGTTTGTCACATTGCAACGGTTAACGCTCAGATTTATAGGTAACTAGCAGAGTTGGCCCGGCGATGCCGGGCTGTTTTAAATGGTGTTGGTAGGTTTTTGTTTTATGTTTATGCAAATGAGGTTAGTCTTTAACTGTGGTTTTTTAAAATTTTATTTATACGCATGGGCTGTTATAAACTGTGATCAGTTTTTTGTTTGTTTGTTTTTGATTTAAAATAGAGAAAAGGATGATTTTTTTATAATTATTGTATTTTACTAAATAGTGTGTTACTATGTGATTTTTTTTAAATAGTTGTACCTTGGATAATAATTTTAAAAATGTGTAAGTATATATATATATATTAAAATTCAATGTTTTTATACTGTGTTTAGATGTTTGTTTGTTTTTTTAAAGTGAAAACTTATTTCAATATTTTGTGAATTCTTTGTGATTATTGTTAATATTTTTGAATGTTTTTTTTCTCTTGTGGCCTCTGGGTGGGGCTGTTGAGCTTTTCTTTTAATTTACTGTTTTTCTCTACTGTCCTCTGGGTGTCGCTTCTTCCGGTCAGTAGTCTCTTTCTTTCCTCATTTGTGTTCCGGTCGTCATGGAGTGAGGTCGTCTGCTGGTAAGTTCTCTGGTTTAAATTTTTTGGAGGGGTTGTTTTGGTTTTTTTTGGGGGGAGGGGTTTCTGTGTGTTTGTTCTTGTTTGCTTTTGGTTCTTCTTGGATGTTTTTGTGTTTACTTTTTCTGTTTATATTTGGTTTTAATTTTGAATGTTTTTGTTTGTGTTATTTTGTGTTGGGGTGGGGGTATTTCCGTGGGCCGGCCTTGGTGGATGGACTGCGGAAATACCATCGCCGCTTGATGCGGCGTTGGGGTGGGGGTATTTCCGTGGGCCAGGCTCGGTGGCTGGACCGCAGAAATACCATCACCGCTTGATTTGGGGGTGGGGGTATTTTTCCAGGCCAGGCTCGGTGGCTGGACCGCAGAAATACCATCACCGCTGTATGCGGCGTTGGGGTGGGGGTATCTTCGCGGGCCGGGCTCTGTGACCAGACCACGGGAATTCCATCGCTGCTGTATGCGGTGTTGGGTGTGTGTGTGTTTCTGCGGCTTGCCTTTTTTATTTTTATTTTTCACACGCCGGCTTCCTCAGCATTCTGCGCGCTCATGGCGCACAGGACGCTGGGGCTTGTAGTTTGGCATTTGCGTTTTTGGCTTGTGCGTCGTTTTTTTCTGCGGTTTTCAGTTTGTGTAGCAGGTTTTTTCCTGCGGCTTCTTTTGATTGGCTGTGGTGCGTTTCCGAACATTCCTTTTGCTTGCGCCGCTCAGCCTGATTGGCTTTGGTGCGGCGTTGCGCAAGGAACATTGGGAAATGCAGTTCCTTTTCTTTGTTTGCGTTCGGGGGTCTCCTGCCCCACTGGCACATTTTTTAATCCGACAGTTACCTGCGGACCCAGTTCGGGCGAGTGCACGAATGCTTGGTACGGACTAGTAGGGCCTGCCTAAGGATCCTTTGTCACATTCCAATGGTTAACGCACGATTTTATAGGTAAAGACTAGCAGATTATGCCCGGCGGTGCTGGGCTGTTTTAAATTGTGTTGGAAGGTTTTTGTTTTGTTAATGTTTGTACAAATGATGTTAAGTCTATAATTGTGATTTTTAAAATGTTTATTTATATACATGGGCTGTTATAAACTGTGTTCATCTTTTTTGGGTTTGTTTTTGTGGATTAAAAAAAGAGGAAAGGATGATATAATTTTTTACAATTATTTTTTTTAAATCAAATAATGTTTTAGTATGTGAATTTTTTAAAAAAAGTTGTACCTTGGATAACAATTTTAAAAATGTGAAAGTACATGTTTTTTACATTCAATGTTTTTAAACTGTGTTTAGATGTTTTGGATATTTTTCTGAGTGAAAACTCTACACAGGATTTTAGAAATGTTTTTATTTTATTATTTTGTGATTTGTTTGTGATTTGTGTGAATGTGTGATATAATGTTATGTTTTTGACTGTTTTTTCTCTTGTGGCCTCTGGGTGGGGCTGTTGCGTATTTCTTTTACTTTGACTGTTTTTTCTCTACTGGCCTCTGGGTGGCACTTCTTCCGGTAAGTAATCTCTTTTCTTTCCTCATTTCAGTTCTGGTCATCGTGGAGGGAGGATCAGTTGTCTGGTTTAATTTCTTTTGGGGTTTTGTTTTGTTTTTATTTTATAGTGTTAGCGAGTTTTTTCTGTTTGTTTGTTTTTTGGTTCACTTTAATGTTCGTTTATTTAGTGTGTTTTGTAGGTGTTTTGTAATTGGTTTGAGTTAATTTTGGATTTTTGGGGTTTTTTTTTAAATTAATGGTTTATTTTAATTATTTTTATGTTTGTTTTTGTTGTTTAGTTAGAGAGGAGGTTGCGGGCGGGTGTGTATCTCCGGGAGGCGAAGCCAGCAGCCGGAGCGCCGTTCGCTGCCTTTGCTTCCCGGCAAATTGGTTGGGAAAACCCAATTGGGGTTTCCCCTTTAATATCAGTGGGTGGGGGTTGTGATCCCCCTCTCCGCTGGCTCCCCTGGGTTTGGGAGGGTTGGGGGACAAGAGGGGTCTGTCTCTCCAACCTTTCCGGACCCAGGGGAGCCAGCGGAGAGGGGGAATCCCCCCAAACACTCCATTTTTAAAGAGAAGAAACCACTTGGTTTCTTCTCTTTAATAACGGGGTGTCCTACCGGGGGGGGGGATCCCCTCTCTACCAGGTCCCCGGGCTCTGGAAGGGTTTAGGGGACAGACCCCTTTTGTCCCCACCAAACCTCCCAGACTCATGGGACCCAGGAGAGATCGAATCCAGCCCACCCTCTGATATTAAAAGGGAAAACCCAATTGGGGTTTCCCCTTTAATATCAGTAGGTGGGGGGTTGCGATCCCCCTCTCTACTGGCTCCCCTGGGGTTGGGAGGTTTGGGGAGACAAAAGCGGTTTGTCTCCCCAACCCTTCTGGAGCCAGGGGAGCCAACGGAGAGGGGGAATCCCCCCCAAACCGCTTGGTTTCTTCTCTTTAATAATGGGGTGTCCTGCGGGGGGGGGGGCGGATCCCCTCTCTGCCGGGTCCCCTGGCTCTGTTGGGGGGACAGACCCCTTTTGTCCCCCCAAACCTCCCAACCGCAGGGGAGCCAGTAGAGAGGGGGATTGCAACCCCCCACCTACTGATATTAAAGGGGAAACTCCAATCGGGAGCTTCAGGCGCCGTTGGGGAGGGGGGCTTTGGTTCCCGCCGCCTGTCCTCGCTGAAAGCGAAACACTTTTGTGGTAAGTAGTCAGCGGGCAGAGTGCCGTCCGCTGGCTTTGCTTACCTAGGAATGGGTTGGCTTTGAAGGGGGGGCCAAGGTACCAGTGCCTTTCCCCCCCTTGACCTCTCCTGTTTTTGTGGCTTTTTTTCTGAGGCGCTGTGTCCGGCTGCGGCGGACTTGCGCTCCCGGTGTGTTTTTTATTTTTATTTTTTGTGCACCGGCTTCCTCAGCGTTCTGCGCGCTCATGGCGCACAGGACATTGAGGCTTGTAGTTTGGCATTTGCGTTTTTGGCTTGTGCGTCTTTTTTTCCCTGTGGTTTGATTTTGATTGGCCGCAGCGCGTTTCCGAACATTCCTTTTGCTCGCGCCTTTCAGCCTGATTGGCTCTGGTGCGGCGCAAGGAACGTAGGGAATTGCAGTCCTTTTCCTTTGCTTGCGTTCGGGGGGCACCTGCCCCTCTGGCGCATTTTTCAACCCGACAGTTACCTACAGACCCAGTTCGGGCAAGTGCACGAATGCTCGGTATGGGTTAGTAGGGCCTGGCTAAGGACCCTTTGTCAAATTACAACGGTTAACACACGATTTTATAGGTATAGAAGATTACCGTATATTTAACTTTTCTAAAACAAAAGGTTTTATGTTATGTTTTTGTTTTAAAATACAAAAGCTATATCTTCCCTTAAAAAGCATTAGGCGAAGCATGAGCGTTTCCTAAAAATAGAAAAGGTTTGATGTAAAAATCATTTTGCAACCCCTGGGATAGGTTCTGGGGTGGGGATTCGGAAGAAAACCCCTGGGAGATGTCAAACCATTCACTCTCTCAGGCGGGCCTAAATTGTAGGATAGTTGGACTGAGGACAAGATAGTTGCGAAGAAATCTATGAGCTTCATAGAAAAAAATGTGGGATAACAATACAACAGGAAAAAGCTAGAAATAACTGAAGCGTGCAAGGTTAAATATGGATGTTTAGAAGTCTTCTATTTTGCTCAGTTAAAAACAAATCTCTTTGCATTTGCCCTCCTGGTCAGAACCAGGAGGAACTGGTTGCTATGTAAAATGTTTGGAATGATGAAAATCAAAAGAATTAAAAATATATGAAGCACTAATGAAGAGTGTCCCAGCCATACCAAAGTGAAATAGTCAGTGGGAGAAAGAAATACACAGACCCTCCTTTCCTTTACCCGTGGATAACAACATGCCTTCTCTCACAATAATCCTCACCTATCAAGGTAGAACCTCCTTCATTGCCCTGATGGATCTCTCTTTGTGGGGGACACTCTTTGGTACTGAATTGAGGTTTCTCTCGCATGGGGAAATAAGGCTGAACTTCCAAGGAGAGGATTTTCATCAGAGGAGCCATAAAATGCAAGGAGAAAATAGAAAAGAGAGAAACAGGGATCTTAGCAGGTGAAACTGGGACTTCAGAGACATATGATATCATGCTCAGCTTTTCTCAAGCAACAACTTACTTGGCTGATCAGTACTTCACGAGGCTGATTTGATGTGGTGGATCGAAGCATTGTCTCACATGAGATTTTAGCAGGCTCTCGCCATTGGGAGGTCCTACTGCTAACGTAGCAGGGTCCAATGGTGCACAGGGGAATGAGGGCCTGTCCTTTCGATGTTCCTTTTGCCATTTTAAATATGACGACACAGCTGGCTGGGCTCATATAAAAATTGACCATGTCAGAGCAATGCACTGGCCAGGTGTACTGCCTGAGTACCCAATCACACTAAGCTGACCTGGTGTTCCTGAATGGAGAACCATTCTGGACCGCTAGCTGACACCTTCATGGCATGGCTGAACCTGCCAGGGAAATACACACCCGCCACCATAGCTGTCGGACGGCCAGGGTCAACGCGGCGCCACATTAAGGCATGAGGTGGGATTTACACAGACCAAACAACAGCAGCAAAGGCAATTCATAGAAAGTTTTTTTATTTCCTCTCTCATTTTCTTGATGCCTTTGAGTAGCCATGGTCAATCTTCAGAGTTGAATAATCCCTTCCTGAATCCACCAAAAGTGATCTAATCCTGCTACCACTGAATTAGAAGCTTGCAGTTTCCATAGAAAATTAGAGAAATTATATATAGAGAGAGCGATTTAACTATCAAATATAATACATCCAGCCATATATTGTGCTCTCAAGGACGATAAGGGACTGATGGAGATAACGGGAGCAGAACATGCACCAGATCTGACAGGGCAGAGGGGCAGCAAGATCCGTGGGCTCTTCTTTTCAGCTTCTGAGCCCTCCTCCCAAAAGCCACACATTTGTCTCACCTTTTGCTCTTCTGGTTTTTTCTCTCTGGCCGGATTCCGACTCAGGAGGAAACCTTCTGCTAGGGCCACAGCCTGGCAACTGGTTTCCGCTCCACATTCCCTCACCCAGCTCAACATATTCTGGGGGAGGATAGACAGGAACTGCTCCAGGACCACCAAGTCCAGCATCTGAGCCTTGGTGTGTTGCTCTGGCTTCAGCCACTGATGGCAAAGCAGGTGGAGTCGAGAGCAAACCTGCCGTGGACCATCAGCCTCCTGGTAGGAGAAATTCCAGAAGTGTTGGCGCTGCTTCTCTGAGCTGAGCATCTCCTCTCCTTGGACCTCTGGCACTGCTCTTTCCTGACATGTCCCAAGGCTTTCCCCCCTGATCACACTGGGGTCTTTTTCTGCTGTGGGGCCAGATGTGTGTTGGTCGGCCATTTTATTCCTCACCCAACAATGGTGTCCTGGATCTACTCTCCAATGCTACATAGACAGGACAGAAAAATGAAACAGAAAGAAATTTCATTTGCAAGAGGTTTACGTCGGGGGGGGGGGGGAGGCAGAAAGAAAATACATATACATCCCTAAGAGGGTCAAATGCATGTCTCTTGTTGACTCCAGAGTGGTTCTTGGAAAGAGGCCGCTGGAAGAACAGCCATTCAAGTGGGTTGGAGTAGGCCAAGACAGTCTGCTGCCTGAGGCAGAGGACATAATCTCCTCTTTCCATCTTTTGACACAGATATTTTACACAGACAAATCCACTAATTCTAAACCTAGAGATGGGAGAGATATTTGTTTCCAACAATGCGGAGTGAGAGGGGGCAGCAGATTGGATCAGCAGGCTCAACAAGACAAAGCCCAGTGAGATCAGAAAGTGACGTTTGGGGCAGTGTGGGCATAGTATAGTGGGCATGGCCAGGGGGAAAGCCCTGCGTTGCACCCAAATTAGGACTACTGTACTGCATTTTATTTCAAAACTTGGATGAGCGGGGCCAGCCAGCATTTCTATTACCGGTTCTGGCGAACCTGCTGATGCCCACCACTGCCTGCACTTGTTTTGAAGGAACAGATGAAGCTACTGGGAAAATGACCAAAGGATGGAAATGGAAATCTTGGGAGAAGGTGATGCACAAGGGAAAGCCCAGGTAACATGGAAGCCTCCTTGTTTCCCCCATCGCCCTCCTGTCTGAATCCTGGCCTCTGTAAGGGAAGGGAGCCCTGGTAAAATATCAGGTTTGAGGAGGATCTTTGGACGGAAGAAGTCCTCCTCTCCCAGGTGGGGAGATGTGTGTGAACAGGTGAGTCTCTATTGTGTGGAGGAGACTCCAGAGAAAGAGGCAACCCATCACCCCATGTACACAAAGTCAGGTTCAAGGAGCTCTAGTTCCACCCATGGATTGGAGTTGGCACAACTTTGTATGTACCATGGGTTTTGTTGTTGTTGAGTATCTGTAAGAAGAAAGTGGAATAAGAGTAGTTGTTATGGAGGAAAGAATTGGTAAAGGAGATCAGATGTAAGAAGGAGAGAAGCATGAAGAATGATCCCAGAGAAGGAAGACCTGTGACGACTTGTTGGGTGGATTTTGATATTGATAAGTGAAAACAGACAATATAAATTTTATTTTCTACTGCATCCCAGTACACTGTATTCACTAAAATATGCCTAGTCATGCACATACACAAAAACAAATTTCCCATCATTTCAGGTCACCTCACCCCATCCTACCCCCTCACAGTGTGGGTCAAGGAAGGGAGTGAGGGTGCCATTGATGGACTCACCTACTCAATCCCCCACCTTCAGAAAGGCCTCAGATGAACTGCCCAGTCCTGGTCTGCCAATTATCTTGGATACCTTGGAGTCTTTGTTAAGCAAGGAGATCGCACATTGATAGACATCTCCACGACGACTTTCCACGCAAGCAAATGGACTTGAGAAATCAAGTAAATTTGTATGTGGCTTTTTTTAGCCATTAGGACATTACGTCCCCCACTGTCTAAGCAGTCCATGTGTGCCCTCTGCTTTTACCTTGCCCAAGGGCCCTGACAGAGGATGCTTTGGTGAGTTTCTGTCCTGGCCTAACTTCTTTGATGGGCAACACTACCTACCTATACCACTCAAGTCCCCACGCCCCGAAAAGACTCACCTAGCAGGGGGATTATAATTCCAAGTATTCCTGCTTGTTAACGTGTCAGTGCTCACCACCCTCTTTGACGTTTTCCTTACTGCTCTACAGCCTCAGCAGTGAATAAAAGGTTGTTTTAGGTGTGAAGAAAATAATAGATATAAAAATTCCTTAACAATGTTTCCTTGCCTGTTATCGGTCCATAAATAATTTTTATTATCCAAAGAAAGTTGGTATTACTTCTCACAGTCCTGGCCAGTCACACCTGGGGCTCAAAATAAGTAAGTATTGTAGTTTTGAATTTTTCCAATATTTCAGATGGTACTGCAGTGGCTCAAGTCGCTAAGATGCTGACTGGGAAGCGGAAGGTCAGCAGTTCGATTCCCGAGTACTGCAGGACGGAAATGAGCTCCCGTCTTCATCCCAGCTCCTGCCAACCTAGCAGTTCGAAAGCAAGAAATTGCAAGTAGATAAATAGGGACCACTTCGGTGGGAAGGTAACAGCGTTCCGTGCGCTCCGGTGTCTAGTCATGCCTGCCACATGACCACGGAAACATCTGCAGAAGCAGACAGCGCTGGCTCTTTGGCTTAGAAACAGAGATGAGCACTGCACCCTAGAGTCGGATACGACTGGCTTCGAGCAAGGGAAACCTTTACCTTTAGCCCCAATTAGGTATACTTCATATACAATGTCCTGCCTCAGAATTAAGAGCTATTCCGTTTCTTCTGAGCTTGTCATTTCCTGAATAAAACACTTTCAATGGTCCCTTCTCTTGGCTGGGCTTGTAGGTTGGGGAGGCCTCCCCTCCCACACCTCTTTTCTTCGTCTCACTCGCTCTCCACCCCCAGCATTCCCTTCCCACGTAGCCCTACTGGGACAGACCCATCACTGTATTCAGGGGCAACTGGGGAGGAGGAGGAAGCCACCCTACACTCTAGGAACAGAGAAGCAGCCCGGCTCGAGCCCATGTTTCCCTCCGGAGGAAGAAAAGAAAGAACAGGAAGGGACCTGTTTGGAAAAAAGGAGCACTTCCTGCGTGGACATACTATGTTTCCTGCTCCCGAGCTTCCAAAAGCCCTTCTAGGAATCCCCACTCAATGCATTTAACCATTAAAAGCCCTGGTGGATTCTCAAATGTTCCCCAAAGAGGGTCAAGGGAACTTTCTTTGAAACGCAATGAAGTTTGGGCTTCTCAGAAAGCCACAAAGCAGAATTATATTAACTCTCATTTGGGGAAACTACAATAGCTGTTTAACTTTGGGAGATGCCTTTCTTTTGGTTAGGAAAGGGGCCTGCTGGGCCCTATCAATGTTTTGCGATTGTGGTGCCATGGTGTAGTTTGTGCCAAGACTGTTGGGACTGTTGCTGTTGCTATTATTGGACTTCTAATTGAATGAATTTCTTTTTCACTATTGTAATGTTTTATGATATTGTATTTCATTGTGTTATAATGTGCATATGCTCTGTTGTTTTTGTTAGCCACCCTGACTTGCGTTGTCGAGTGGACGGCATACAAATTAAATATGATGATGATGATGATGATGATGAAGAGTAGAGAATCACCCTGCCTACAAAAGTCTGCATAGTTAAAGCAATGGTATTCCCAGTAGTAATGTATAGCTGTGAAACCTGGACCATAAGGAAGGCTGAGCACAGAAGAATAGACACTTTTGAATTGTGGTGCTGGAGGAGACCCTGGAATGCAATGAGAACAAATCAGGCGATCCTGCAAGAAATCAACCCTGACTGCACATTGAAAGGACAAATACTGAAGATGAAGCTCAAGTATTTTGATCACCAAAGGAGAAGAGAGGACATAGTAGGGAAGGCCTTGACGCTGGGAAAAATAGAAGGAAAAAGGAGAAGGGGGTGTCAGAAAATGAGGTGGATGGACGGCACTGTTGATGCAATAGCCATAGATTTGTGTGGGCCGAGGAAGATGGTGGCAGATAAAGGAGCCTGGCGCACAATGGTCCATGGGTTTGCAAAGGGTTGGGCTCGACTGTGCAAGTAAACAACAACACAATTTCAAGGCTAAAACTCCCTTCCCCTTCTTCACACCCAAGGAGTTCGCTATTAATTATCCTGGGGCTCCAGCAACTGCCTGTTGGGCAAGCGAGAGACCCCTTCTTCATCCATGGCTGGCAAAGGCTTTCCTGCACTGGCTGCCCCTGGGTGATGGACTCTGTGGCGGGACGCCGGCTTGGAGGCTGGGCGGCAGGGCCATAGCCAGGGGGTGGCCAGGCAGGGTGGGCTGAGTTAGCCGTTTGCCCACCCTAGCAAAGCTTGGTTTCCCATAGGAATGCATTGAAAAGAGGCTTTGTTGCCCACCCTGAAAAAATATTCGCCCACCCACATCTAGAATCCTGGCTATGGCTCTGCTTGTAGGACCCACAGACAGACCCATCTCTCTCTCCCTGGCATGGAGTTGTAGCAGAGGGTGTTGGGGAAAGGAAGGAAGGTGGAGGATGTGTGCACTGGACACCCGGAAGTGCCCCATGGGGTGGTTCAGGAAGGGCGGAATGACCGTCCGGCATCCGAAACTGTCTGAGGGAGGGGGACCTGACCTGGCCCTTCCCTTCCCCGGCTTAAAATAGGTGGAGAACTCCTGCTCTAAACCCTTCCTGCCTCGAAAAGGATGGGATTTGTAGTCCAGAAATCAAAGGAGACTTACCTCAGCAACTCTTCCAACCATAATGTCGCCTCTCGAAAGGAGGCAGGAGTGACACGTGGGAAAGGAATCGTTTCCGGGTGAAAAAGGACCGCCTCTTCCCCTCCCACATTTTCCTCCTCTCTAGGAAACCTCACTTATCTCCCATAATCCGGCAATCTCTCTCGTCGGGCGTGCTCCCGCTCTAGGAATCTCTCTTGACTGCCATGAATCATCTCTAGTAATCTATCTTGTCTGTCATGCTCCCTTTCTAGGAATCGTCTTCCCTGGCATGCTCCACTCTAGGAATCGCTCTTGTCTGGCATCCTCCTCTCTAGGCTTGTCCTCTCGTCTGGCAAACCCCCACTCTTGCTAAAGGTAAAGGTTACCTTTGCTCGTATCCGACTCTAGGGTTCGGTGCTCAGCTCTGTTTGTATAGCCCAACAGCCGGCGCTGTCTTCGTCTAGAGACTTTCCGTGGACACGTGGCAGGAATGACTAGACACCCAAATGCATGGAATGCTGTTTACGTTTCCACCGAAGTGGTACCTCTTTATCTACTTGCAATTTCCAAAGTGATAGGTTGTCAGGAGCTGGGACGGAGACAGAAGCTCACTCCGTCATGCAGCACGTGGGTTTCTTTACTGTATGGGACCAAAGACAACAGGACAGCCGAAGGGTTGGCTTAACTCAGGTTTATTGCATGAGGACCGGGTGGAGCATGAGGTAATGGCGGTGATACATCTCTATATATACAGTAGGGTTTAACATTTGAATCTTGTAGCACGGTAGCTCATTGGCCGCTACCGGCGTGGCCTCGCCCAGGCACGCCTCTCTTCAGTAGTTCTTCTTTCTTGCTGCTGAATGCGGGGAAGGATTTCCCGCGGCTGTCCGTGATTGAGCAATGTGAACCATGTGAGACTGAACGCTCGCAGCTGCCCTCTATGGGCTGCTTGCTCGCGTTCCTTTACAGCTGAGATACCTTGTAAATGGAGTGGTTACATTCTATCAGTACAGTGACATGCATACACAACATCCCTCCCCCCTAGGATGGGACGAAGTCCCGCAACCAATGTGGCTTGCCGCACATGCGCTTGGGGCGTGCTTGCGCCTGCCCTAGTACAGGAGAGCCTGTGATCCCTGCCTCCGTGGGTGCTTGTCCTGCAACGGAAAACGGGGATTCATTAGTGGCTCTGTGGGGCGTCTGTGCCTGCCTTGCGCTGGGGGATGGGAATGGAATGAACAGCTGAGAAGTGAACCCCTGTCTGTTCCCCTCAGACCCCGGGGACCCTCCTATCGTGAACCGCGGGACCGATGAGGATGCCCTTGTGGTTCTGCTACCTTCTGTCCCCCGCTCGGGGGACCTTGAGACTGTGGCGGATGGACTCGCCGTCGCCTCCTGTCTTGGGGGTGTCGGGCTCCGGGACATTGGCGCTATGTTGCACTCTAACTCACAGGGGCTACTGGGACTGGAAGTACCAGGGGCTGAACTGAAACCCCTCTTTTCGCTAGGACGGGTGGGGGACCACTCCGCTAACTCCCCCTGGTACTGTAAATCAAGGTCTAAACTTCTTGGGGAATCTGTGTTTTGGGGAAACTTCCGAGGGTTGTTTGCGAGATCGGGGCTCTTCCTTTCCGCCGCAAATTCCCGCAAAAGATCTCTGAGGATCGATTCCCTTTCCTCCCCCCTTGGTGGGGACCCATGTCCCCCTTTCTCTCCCCCTTGGGTTAAGCGGGTGGGGGAGTACCCTAACGCTGATTCGTTACTACTCTCGTCTTCGTCCTGCTTTCCGGGGACCCTACGCCTGAGTTGATCCGCGTGCCGCCTCCACAGGAGGCCTGTATTGGTCTCTACGCGGTATGAGACGGGGCCGGTTTGTTCTATCACAATGCCGGGCACCCAGGCTGGTCCCGCGCTGGCGTAGTTCCTGCAATGCACGGGGGCGCCTACGCTGAAACTCTTTGAGGAATCCATCTCTACATTTCGCCCTTTGTCTTCTACTCTGGTGGGGTCTAGTCTGGAGATTACCGTGGCCAGCTTCCTGCGCATTAGCAACTCTGCGGGGGAGTACCCTGACGCTAGTGGGGTGACCCTGTACCGTAGCAGGAATTGGCATAGTTGTAAGTCAAGATCTCCGGGGCCCATGCGCCGCAGCGCGTCCTTAGTGGTACGCACGAGGCGCTCTACTTGGCCGTTGGTGGCCGGGTGGAAAGGGGCGGAGGTGATGTGCCGAATGGCGTTGAGGTCCATGAATGCCCTGAACTCGGCGGACGTGAAACAGCTAGCGTTATCGCTGACGAGGGTGTCGGGTAAACCGAACGTGGAAAAGACCCTCCGTAACTGTTTAATTGTTGTGGCCGAGGAGGTGCTCGAGACTGGAATGACCTCCAGCCACTTGGAGAACGCGTCCACCACAAGGAGGAAAAGTGTTCCCCTGAACGGGCCTGCAAAATCTACGTGTACCCGGGACCAGGGCCCCCTTGCTGTGTCCCACTCCCTATGTGGCAAGCGAGCCTCTTCTGGCCTGGAGCTTTGGCACGCTTCGCAAGTGCCGACCATGTGCTCGATGTCGGCGTCTAGCTGGGGCCACCAAAAGTAACTGCGGGCTAGTGCCTTAGAGCGGACGATCCCGGGGTGGCTGACGTGCAGCAGTTTAAGCACCCTCGGCCGGAGGGACGTGGGGATCACTACCCGCTGTCCCCACAAAAGGCAACCCCTCTCTAGGGACAATTCTAATTTCTTTTTAAAAAATGTGTCGAATTCCGCTGCTGGGGAAGACACGGGCCACCCTTTCTGTACCCAGGAGCAAACTGTAGCTAGCGTTTTGTCCTTACCGGTCGCTTTGGCGATGTCGGCCGGTACTACTGGAGGGGAGTCTAGGACCTCTATCATTAAGACCTGGTGGTCCCTCTCTTCCTCGCCCACGTGGCAGCAATCCCGGGGAATGGGGGACCTCGAGAGGGCATCCGCATGGCTGATTTCCTTCCCGGGCCGGTACACCAACGCGTGCTGATACGCGTTGAGAAAGATGGCCCACCTGAGCATTCTCGGGGACAGGATTTGGGGTGTGGGCTTATCTGCGGTGAAAATGCCTAGCAGGGGCTTATGGTCAGTCACTATGGTGAAGGGGCGGCCATACACAAAATCATGAAATTTCTTGGTCCCCGCAATTATCGCTAGTGCTTCCCTGTCTGTCTGGGCGTAGTTTCTCTCCGCTTGGGACAAGGACCTAGAGTAGAACGCTATCGGGGCCTCCCTCCCGTTCTCGAGCACGTGGCATAACACCGCCCCCACCCCCACCGGGGATGCATCGCATATCAGGACCACTGGGCGTTTGGGATTGAAGTGGGTCAGTACAGCATCTGATGCCAGGAGTCGCTTCAGGTCATTGAAAGCCTTCTCATGGTCGTCGCCCCACTTCCATGCCTCGTCCTTTTTTAACAATTTATGTAGCGGTTCCGCCACGGCTGCCTTCCGAGGAAGGAAGGAGTGGTAGAAGTTGAGCAGCCCAAGGAACGACTGGAGCTCGGGCTTGGAGGTGGGGCGAGGGGCCTTTTTGATGGCGGCCACCTTGGATTGGGAAGGCCTTATTCCCTCGGGAGTAATGCGGAACCCTAGGAACTCGACCTCGGTTGCGAAGAAGACGCATTTGTCCTTTCGCAACCGCAACCCCGCCTTTTCGAATTTTTCCAGGACCTTTCCCAACCTTTCTGCCAACTCGGCCCGGCTCCCCCCTGTAATCAATACGTCATCAAAGTAAGGTAACACCCCCTCTAGCCCCTTCAGGAGGCGTTCCACGAGTGACTGGAAAATCCCGGGCGCCGAATTTACGCCGAATTGAAGGCACGATACCTGGAACGCCCCTTTGTGGGTGACTATGGTCTGCGCAGCAGCTGCGGCGGGGGTGACCGGGAGTTGCTGGTAGGCTTGTGCCAGGTCGAGTTTAGCAAAACACCTCCCCCCGTGCAATCTGGCCAACAAGTGGCTGACTACCGGCACCGGATACGCATTGGGGCGGATCGCCTTATTGATGGTGCACTTGTATGCGGACCTCCCCGTTGGCCTTGAGCGCCGTTACAATTGGAGTTTCCCACTCCGCAGAATCAACAGGAACAAGAATCCCCTGGCCCACCAATTTGTCCAACTCCGCCTCTATTTTGTCCTTTAGTGCGAAAGGCACTCTGCACGGTTTAAGTCTAATTGGACGTACTCCAGGGTCCAGGTCGAAAGTCACTGGGGGGGCCCTTGAATTTTCCGAGTCCCTTTTTGAAAACCTCGGGGTGCGCATCGCACACGCTCTGAATTGGGTCAGTCCCGGCGGCGTGTGCTCCCACGGCGTGCAACCCCCAAATGAACAACCCCAGGGCTGGAACCATTGAGTCCCGAGGAGGCTGCATTTACCCCCTTTGAGGACGACTAGGGGAAGCGTTGCGGTGCGTTTTTTGAACTGGACCTGGAATTTCCCAACCCCCAACACCGGGATGCGGTTCCCTTGCACGTCCTTCAGCGTGGCCCTCAACACTTTGAGCTTGGCCGCACGTGGGGGGCTATCTTTAGGAACTCTCCCTGGGAGATGATAGAGTAAGAAGAACCCGAGTCCACCTCCATCCTAACAGGGGCCCCTTGTATCACTACCTCAACGAAGTATCGGGGGTGCTCCGTGGATACGCTGAAAACCGGAGCGTCGTCCTCGCTGTCGTCGGAGATGCGTCCGACGCCGTCCCGCTTCCTCGTGGTCCGGGTGCCGTGGTCCTTGGGCCTCGTGGTGCGGTCCTGCCTCGCCGAGCGGTCTGGGGAACTCCTCCTCGCCGAGCGGTCTGGGGAACTCCTCTTGGCCTCGCGCCGCTTCCGGCAGACCTTGGCGATGTGCCCGCGCCGGCCGCAGTTGTGGCACTCGGCCTTGCGGAACGGGCATTTGGCGCGGGCGTGGGTGGCGCCGCAGCCGTCGCAGCGCCGGCCCTCCTTCTGGACCCTCCGGACGTCCTCGTCGTCGCCGCTCTCCGTGGACGAGTTCGAAACCCGCCGGGCCGCGCGCACCGAGCTCTCTGCCTTGGCGGTTTTTGGTCGCCAGTCCTGGAGCTCTTGCACGCCGGCCGTCGTGGCTTCCGCGGCCTGCGCCGTGTCGAGGACCTGTTGCCACGTGGGAGGCGGCTCCAGTTTCATCAGCGCGCGCTGTGTCTCGGTGTCCCTCAGGCCGCAGAGCAGGCAGTCGCGGAGGGTGACTTCTGGGGTCTCCCACTTGCAGGGGCCGGCGGCCAGCCGCAGGGCCGCGGCGAACTCGGCGACCGATTCCCCGGGCGCTTGGACTCGCCTCCAGAACGCGCTCCGAGCGGGAAACATGGCTATCGCAGGCTGGAGGTGGGCGCGCAACACAGCCAGAAGCTCTTTGGCTTTGAAGTCGCTCACCCTCCTCGGCGCGATCAGGTCGACCAGGGTCCTCTTTGTCTCGTGTCCGAGCATGCGGACGAAGATGGCCCTCTTCTTGTCCTCATCTGAGACTTCGAGCTCCACCAGCGCTCCATTGAAGTCTATCTCGAACAGCTCCAAGTCTCCCGGCTTCCTGATCTCGTAGCCGGCGCATGTCTTGGTCCCGTGGGCAGCCATATCCCACCTTCGTCGCCAGTTTACTGTATGGGACCAAAGACAACAGGACAGCCGAAGGGTTGGCTTAACTCAGGTTTATTGCATGAGGACCGGGTGGAGCATGAGGTAATGGCGGTGATACATCTCTATATATACAGTAGGGTTTAACATTTGAATCTTGTAGCACGGTAGCTCATTGGCCGCTACCGGCGTGGCCTCGCCCAGGCACGCCTCTCTTCAGTAGTTCTTCTTTCTTGCTGCTGAATGCGGGGAAGGATTTCCTGCGGCTGTCCGTGATTGAGCAATGTGAACCATGTGAGACTGAACGCTCGCAGCTGCCCTCTATGGGCTGCTTGCTCGCGTTCCTTTACAGCTGAGATACCTTGTAAATGGAGTGGTTACATTCTATCAGTACAGTGACATGCATACACAACAGTTTCGAACTGCTGACCAGCCGACCTTCCAGTTGCCAAATTCAGAGCAATGGAGGAAGTAAAGAAGGAAGAACCAACTCTTCACACCATGGCGCTCCTTGTTCTTCCTCCCTTTGAGGCAGGAAGAGAGATAGAAATGACTCCCTGCCACTGGGGAGTAACAACCCAAAGCTTCCCAGCCCGGCTCCAGGAAGGGAGAAAGAATGTGTACTTCGGGCTATGGAAGGCACGTACTCTGCAAATCCCCTCTTCTGTCCTGACCAGCCCTTGATCATAGACCGCAAGTCACTGATAAAATCTAACACAGAGACCTTAAATTTTCAAAAAGGAAATTTCCCAAAGATGAGGAAACTAGTAAAAAAGAAACTGAAAGGGAAAATTGAGAGAGTCCAAACACTCCAAGAGGCATGGAGGCTGTTTACAAAAACAATAACAGAGGCTCAATTGGAATGCATACCCAAAAGGAAAAAGGGCACTGCCAGGTCCAAGAGGACTCCGATGTGGCTTACAGGAGCTGTTCGGGAAGTGATCAAGAGCAAGAAAAGCTCATTTAGAAGATGGAAGGCTTGTCCAAATGAGGACAGCAGGCAGAAACATAAATTCTGGCAGAACAAATGCAAGGCAACAATCAGGAAAGCAAAGCAAGACTTTGAGGAGCGTATAGCTAAAAATACTCAGAGAAATAACAAAGACTTCTTTAAGTACATTAGAAGTAAGAACCCAACTAGGAAGGCCATTGGACCATTAGATGACAATGGAAGGCAAGGGGTTATTAAAGAGGAAACAGAGATTGCAGAGAGACTCAATGAATTCTTTGCTTCAGTATTCACTGAAGAAGACAGAGACCACATGCCCAAAACAGAGCCTATCTTCGTAGGGAGGGAAACCGAAGAATTAAGCAAGATAGAAATAACCAGGGAGGAGGTCCTTGCATGTCTTGTTAAGCTAAACACTAACAAATCCCCAGGACCAGATGGCATCCATCCACGAGTTCTCAGGGAACTTAAAGATGAAATTGCTGATATCCTAGCCAAAATATATAATCTTTCCCTCAAATCAGGCTTTGTGCCTGATGACTGGAAGGTAGCGAATGTAACACCAATTTTCAAAAAAGGATCCAGGGGTGATCCAGGAAATTACCGGCCTGTCAGTTTGACATGTGTCCCAGTTAAAGTGATGGAAACCATCCTAAAAGATAGAATTAATAGTTACATAGAAGAGAAGGCGCTGCTAAAGGAGAGCCAACATGGCTTTTGCAAGGGCAAATCATGCCTCACTAATCTGTTGGAATTTTTTGAGAGTGTCAACAAGCATGTGGATAAGGGGGATCCAGTTGACATTGTTTATCTGGACTTTCAGAAGGCTTTTGACAAGGTCCCACACCAAAGGCTCTTGAATAAACTTACCAGTCATGGAATAAAGGGACAGGTCTTGTCCTGGATCAGCAACTGGCTAAGGGACAGGAAACAGAGGGTAGCACTAAATGGACACTTCTCCAAGTGGAGGGAAGTAAAGAGTGGGGTCCCCCAAGGTTCAGTACTGGGACCCCTGCTTTTCAACCTCTTCATAAATGATCTAGAGGTAGGAGTAAAAAGCAAGGTAGCCAAATTTGCTGACGACACTAAATTATACAGGGTAGTGAAAACTGTGAGAGATTGTGAAGAGCTCCAGAGGGATCTCTTGACACTGGGGGAGTGGGCAAAACAGTGGCAAATGAGCTTCAACATCAGTAAGTGCAGAGTGATGCATGTTGGGGCAAAAAACCCCAATTACATTTATAAACTGATGGGGTCTGAACTCTCTGCGACAAACCAGGAAAGGGACCTTGGTGTCCTGGTGGACAGCTCAATGAAGGTGTCAACCCAGTGTGCCTCAGCAGTGAAAAAAGCAAACTCAATGTTAGGGATCATTAGGAAGGGTATAGAAAATAAGTCAGCAAGTGTCATTTTGCTTCTTTATAAATCTATGGTGAGGCCCCATCTGGAATATTGTGTACAGTTCTGGTCGCCATACCTCCAGAAGGATATTATGGAGTTGGAGAAAGTACAGAGGAGGGCAACCAGAATGATTAGGGGACTGGAACACCTTCCTTACCATCTGAGGCTGCAACGGTTGGGCCTTTTCACTCTTGAACGACGGCGTCTAAGAGGTGACCTGATTGAAGTTTATAAAATCATGCACGGTGTGGACAAGGTAGATAAGGAAAAACTGTTTTCCCTATCGCACAACACTAGAACTAGGGGACACTCCATGAAACTTTTGGGTACTAGTTCTCAAACAAATAAGAGAAAGTACTTTTTCACCCAGAGGATTACTGGTCTATGGAACTCCCTGCCAGAAGAAGTGGTGACAGCTGTCAGTCTTCACAGCTTTAAGAAAGGATTAGACAAGTTCATGGAGGACAAGGCTATCAATGGCTATAATTATGGCTACCTAAGGACAACCTCCGGGTTGGAGAGATAGGCAGGATATCTCTCAATGCCATTTCCAGGGAATCCTAAGCAGGTGAAGGCATCTCCTTGGGAATACCCTGAAGGAAATGGTGAGCCACTGTGTGAGACAGAATGCTGGACTGGATGGGCTGTGGCCTGTTCCAGCAAGGCTGTTCTTATGTTCTTATGTTCCTTCCCGCGGCCATGGCTTCCTTGATGGGCTCAACTCACCTCACCCTCGATTGACTTCTTCCTCTCCTTGATCTTCCCCTCCTCTTACCATGGGTGGCCAAGTCAAAAGTGACGTCCAGGAGGGTGGGGAGAGGGTGTCTTTCCTTCCTGCCCAGGGGGGCCGTAACCAGGGGGTGGCTAAAAAAAACACCCCTGAGCTAACAGCCCGGCCTCAAACTAGATATGCCCAACCCAGGTGTAGTGCAATCGCCCAGCTCCAGCCTCCTTCCATACATAAGAACAGCCTTGCTGGAACAGGCCACAGCCCATCCAGTCCAGCATTGTCACCGACCATTGCAGCCTCAGATGGTAAGGAAGGTGTTCCAGTCCCCTAATCATTTTGGTTGCCCTCCTCTGCACTTTTTCCATCTCCATAATATCCTTCTGGAGGTATGGCGACCAGAACTGTACACCGTATTCCAGATGGGGCCTCACCATAGATTTATAGAGAGGCAAAATGACACTTGCTGACTTATTTTCTATACCCTTCCTAATGATCCCTAGCATTGAGTTTGCTTTTTTCACTGCTGAGGCACACTGGGTTGACACCTTCATTGAGCTGTCCACCAGGACACCAAGGTCCCTTTCCTGGTTTCTCGCACAGAGTTCAGACCCCATCAGTTTATAAATGTGATTGGTTTTTTTTGCTCCGGCGTGCATCACTCTATAGTAGTGTCTAGGCATGCCTGCCACATGAATACTTACTTGTGTTGATGCTCATTTAATAATAATAATAATAATAATAATAATAATAATAATAATAATAATAATAATAATAATAATAATAATAATAATAATAATAATAATAATAATAATAATAATAATAATAGTTTTATTTATATACCACCTATCTCTACCCGAAGGAGACTCCCAAGCAGTTCACATTGGGGCATGCTGCCTAAAGCAGGCAGCAGCGGGGGGAAAGATACAATATCAGTAAGCATACAACATAAAATGCAAGAAAGAAAAGAAAAGGATTCCCGTGGCCAAGACCAAGCGAGGGAAGCAGGTCAAAACAAGGTGGCAACGGCGCTAGACTATATAAAGAGTCTACCGTGCCGATATGAGCCCAGGAGTACACTTTCACTCTTCCCCGTGGCAAATGCCAGGCCGAGAAAGAGGGCTAAGTCCTCAGGTGGCGCGGGGCAGCGTCCTTAAGCCCTCCGGGGTTCGGAAGGCGGGGACACAATGGCGGCGCCTGGCCTCCCATCCACTGGGAACAGGTGTTGTGCGTCCTGGGGATTTGCCACTGTTTTGCCCACTCCCCCAGTGTCAAGAGATCCCTCTGGAGCTCCTCACAATATCTCACCGTTTTCACTACCCTGTATAATTTAGTGTTGTCAGCAAATTTGGCTATCTTGCTATTTACGCCTACTTCTAGATCATTTATGAAGAGGTTGAAAAGCAGGGGTCCCAGTACTGAACCTTGGGGGACCCCATTCTTTACTTCCCTCCACTTGGAGAAGTGTCCATTTAGTGCTACCCTCTGTTTCCTGTCACCCAGTTGCTGATCCAGGACAAGACCTGTCCCTTTATTCCATGACTGGTAAGTTTATTCAAGAGCTTTTCGTGCGGGACCTTGTCAAAAGCCTTCTGAAAGCCCAAACAAACAACGTCAACTGGATCCCCCTTATCCACATGCTTGTTGACACAATCAAAAAATTCCAACAGATTAGTGACGCCCTTGCAAAAGCCATGTTGGCTCTCCTTTAGCAGCACCTTCTCTTCTTTTTTTATTAATTATAAAAACAATACAAAAAAAGAACACTGTTAACAGAACAAAATACATTTCAATTTAACAATACAAAAATCTAAAAAACAAAATACATAACATTAACATAATACATTTACTTTCAATTAAAAAAAGTAAAAAAACCTACTTAAATGTATAGCCATTACACACTTATTAATTTAATATACTGTGAACATTCCATATCAAATCATATTCCCTACTCTCACTTTAACCTTCTCCTTATGACAGCAATACTTCTCTATATCTTATCACAACTGGTACCTCTATAATTTGCTATACCATTACTTACATAAATCTAAATCTGCTTACTTAAACAAAACTAAATCTATTACAATAAACACTCTGTGTATTTACAACTTAAAGGAGTCTGCGGAATGTCACATTTATTTTCACCATTTCCAAAAACGTATATAATCAGGTACATGGCTGCCACCCGGATCGCCTTTCAACGAATGATCCACAAATGGTTGCCAAATTTTCTAGAATCTGTTTTCTTTAATTTTTCCCTTATATTTATTTATTTCCCATGTTAATTTATCATTCAATGCAAGATCGCACATCTCTTTATACCATTCCTCTATTTTTAAAATTATATCAGATTTCCAATTTCTTGCAATGCACATTCTGCCTGATTATCAGTATAATAGCTATTAACTCCTTTTTATCATCATTTACCTTTAAATTTTCCACATCTGTTAACAACACGATATTTAAATTCAACTTATATTCAAACCCCATAATATCACATATCTCTTTCTCAATTTCCCCCCAAAACTCTTTCACCACAGTAGATTTCCACCACCAATGTTCGTATGTTCCCAAGGAGTTTTTACATCTCCAACACATTTTACTTTTAGTGTTATCCATTTGAAATAATCTCTCTGGGGTCAAATACCACTTTCATAACATTTTATAATTATGCTCCTTCATTCTAACCGACATAGTTATCATAAACCTTTTTCTCCATTTATTTATCCATATTATTATTATTTTGGGGGGGGATTTTTATATTCAAATCCTGTTCCCAACACGATTTCAAAGTTTCTTGGGGATTACCTTCTTTATTTAATATTTTATATATTCTGCTTACTATACCCTTTAATCCCATATCTCCTTTTCTTATCTTTAACAGCATTTCCTCAAATTCCGTTTTATCCCTCTCTAAACTAATTTCTCTCTTATATTTGCCGTTCCATCTATCCAACAGCACCATCTGGAACCAATTCAAATTCAACTGAGAATAAATTTCTGCTTTCTTCTCTCTATCTTTGCAGGCTTGTATCCAGTCTCTCAACAGGAAAAAAAAATCTTTCCAATACCTCCTTCAGCCTTTTATCCAATTTTATCGGAATTTTTTTATGTCCTCTAATTCTATTATTAAAGATAATTCTGGACTCAAATTCTTTTTAACCTTATTCCAAACATCCAACATTGTTTTCATCATCCTATTTTAACACTTATTTTCCCTTTGTTACCCAAAAATATCCCTTTACCCACTTGACATAACTCCTTCATCTCTATTTCTTCCCATATTACCCTTTTCCTTGCTAAAACCTTCACAATATTCTTAATTTGGAAAGCTCTATAATAATTCCTCAGGTTGGGTATCCCCAGTCCTCCCTCTTTCTGGGGTAAATATCAAAAAATCTTTGCTATTCTAGGTTTTCTTCCTGCACTACAATAATTATTTAATATATTTTGAAAATCTTTGATTTCTTTGTCAATTAATTTAGAAATTAATTTTAAGCAATAGCATCATTTTACTTAACACAATCCTACAAAACCAGGACAATTTAGTCTTTTTAAATTGTTCTATTTTCACTTTAATTTCCTTTTTCTGTTTATCATAATTCAATCGCTTAAGTTCTTCAAATTTATTTGAAGTATTTATTCCTAAATATCTCAAATAGTTTTAACCTGAATTTTAAATTTATACTTTATTTTCTCTTGTTTCTCCTTATCGACATTACAGAGTATAATTTCTGATTTGTCCCAATTAATTCTCAATCCTGCCATCTCTTCAAAATCATTTAAGTGACCTTGTATTTTTTCTAATGCCTTTCTGGGGTGCTTCATGATTACCAAGGTATCATCAGCATACAAGCTTATCTTATTTTCAAATAGCCCTTCATTGCCTTTATCCCCTCTTATAACATTCGCTAACAACTCCATTGCCTTTATAAACAATATTGGGGATAATGGGCAACCGTCTCGTTCCTGCTTCTAATTTTATTTCTTCTGTACGTTCATCATTTACCTTGACTTTAGCCAATCCAGATTGATATAACTGTTTGATTGTACTGAAAAATCTGTCTCCAAATCCATAACATTGAATTATCTCCTTGTTACCCATTGCAAAGAATCAAAAGCCTTAAATATATCTAATGATAATAATCCAACTTTCTCTTTTGTTTGTCCTACTAGATCTATCAGGTCCAAAACTCTCCTTATCAAATCAGACATATTTCTTCCTTTCAAAAATCCAGCTTGATCCCCTTTTATATAATTATCCATAAACCCGTTCAATCTATTTGCAATTATTGCTGTGAATATCTTGGTGTCTTGATTAATCAGCAAAATAGGCCTATACGACTCCACTTTTTCTACATCCTTTCCAGGCTTTGGCAGCAAAACAATAATAGTTCTATACCATGATGTCGGTATCTTTCCTCCATCCAATATATAGTTAAACAACTTCAGTAATCTTGGAACTACACAATCTTTAAATTCCTTATAAAATTCCGCTGTCAATCCATCATCCACTGGAGATTTACCTAACTTCAAGTTGGCTATTGTATCCTTTACCTCTTTTTCAGTTATTCGCTCTTCCATTCTATTTTTATGCTCCAAATTTATCTTTTTTTGCAAATGCTTTTCCAGTTGTTCTCTCAACTTTTCCATATTTATATCTTTTTTAGTATAGAAATTCTGATAAAAGTGTTTCACTATCCTTATCTTATCCTTGATCTTATTACATCTCGTACCAGTTTTATTTATCAGAATTCCAATCTCTCTTTTCATCCTCTTTTCTTTGGCAGCTCTTGCCAATAATTTTGAATTCCTGTTACTGTATTCAAAATATACCCTCTTCAAGTATAATAAATATTTTTTCATTTTTGTATGTCTTTTCCTATCAACTCTGACTTTAGCCTTTGCATTTTATCAAAAACAACTTTACTATTTGTCTTTACATGTTCCTCCTGTAATTGCTTAATCTCATTCTCAATCTCATGCTGTTTATCCCTAAATTGTTTATTTTTAATACTAGCCAACTTAATACGGATCGGAAATACTATTTGTCATCTCAAAGCCAAGTCTCTTCAAAATCAAGACAGCAACACCCCTTGCTTTTGAAGTTCCATATGACTTTTCATATATCTGCATCCATCCCAAAAAAAAATCTTATTTGTATCCTCTGTTTTTTGATGAGTTTCCTGGAGAAAGACTACATCCGGCCTATCCTTCCTCAAAGCTGATTCTAACCTCCTTCTCTTCACTTGACTGCCAGTACCTTTCACATTCCAGGTCAATAGTTTAAAGTTGCTCACACCTTATCTAGTATCCATACATTTTGACAACCGCAAACTCCTTCTTGTGCACTATCCCTCTCCAAACATACTCTAACAGTAATTACAGTAAGAAAAAACAAAATACATTTAACATTCAAACCTACCCTCCCCACTCTTCTTACCAGAAAGTAGCCCTTATCATTCAAAGGGGGCAGGGGGGACATGCAAGATGTGCATTCTGACTAAAGCTCTAGCGCACTAACATCTACTTCTAAATACACCAATATTAAAACATTTCATCCTTTGTGGGTTGCCCAGCTGATTGGACAACAGCTTTCCCTGAATGGTTCATCTGGCTGGCAAACCAAGCTGGAAAACAACCGTGCCAGGACTGGAAAGGAAATTGGGCCAATAGTAATAGTGATAGCAAGAGTGACATCATCTTCCCTGGCTGGGAGCCCAGACTGGAGTAGGCAGATGTCACAAGATGGAAACTCCCCAGGCCCTTCAACAACACACTTATCTTGCCCACGTATAAACTGGGATAAGTGCCAAAGTCTTCAAGGACATTTATTGTGCAAGGAGGTATGAGTCTGCACAATGTACCCCTTATCTTTCACCCACGTATACAGTAACTTGTTAGACTGGCAAATGTAACTTGCCAGTAATATGCTTGTAGATCACCTTCTGTGTCATGGGATGTGTCAGCATTGTACACATGCCCCTTGGAGTAAAAGTGAATAAATTCAGGGGTCTCAGGTATTCGCGGCTTCTGTGGGCATTCTCGACCAGCCTTCTTGCCTTCCTTGAGGTTTCAGCACCTGGACAGCTCAGATCATAACAACAATCCTTCCTCTAATCCGTCTAAGTCCCTATTATTGATACCCTGCTTCACCCTTCCTCAACTACTACCTGTACCTCATCTTCCTCCTCGTTTCCTCCTGTAGCCCCTCTCTCTTGTTCATTCCCATATTCTCTTTGTGAACCCCCTGATTCCGACAAAGCCTTTCTCAAAGCCCGCCACTCTCGAGATGCTGTCTTAACCAAGCCAATCTAATGAATCCGTCTCAGCATCCATCGTATGCATTTTTTATCATAAAAAAACTGAGCTGTCGAGGAAATTTCCAATGACAAAAAATTTCACGTTCTCTTAGAAGTTTTGTCACGGGCTTCATATTATAGCGCCATACCCGTTACTCAACGGATATGTCGTTATAAACCTCCACATCACACCCATCAATTTTTAAAACGCCAGAGCCAGCCTGTTTTATAAAAGCCATCACCTTTAACTTATCTGCCCAATTTGCAAATTTAACCAAAACGTTCCTTTGAACTTTCTTTCCCTTCCTTGGCTTCAGTCTAAAAACACTTGCAATATCTTCATTTACAAAATCTTTCCACATATTCAAATTATTTAGCCAATCAACTATTCTTTCCTTCAGCTTGTCTGGCATTTTTCCCACCAAATTTCGTATCACCACTTTCTGTTTTCTCATCAACTCTTCCACCATTTCCAATTTCTTCCCGTGAACCTCAACTTTCACTTAACCTTCTTTTTGTTCCACACGCAGCACTCTTATATCATTCTGCATTGATTTCATATCTTTTTGTACCAGATTCAAAACTTTATCCACTTTCTGACAGTTAGCATCAACCTTTGTAGAAAAATCAGTAAACATACTGGCAAGTTTCTTATGGCTTCCCATTAACTCCTCCTTATCTTTTACCCTCACAACCCTAATTTCTCTTAAACTCTTCGTGGTCGCTTCCTCCATCCTGTCAATTTTTCTAAACAGCCTCCCCAGCTCTACCATAATTTGAGTTGGGTCCATTGCTCCAGTCTGCTCTGTTGTGGTTGCTGATGATGATGATGCATCCGCACTTGGCGCTTTGTCTTTCTTCTCCTCCTTTCTCACAGCAGTTTTTTTAGGCCTTACAACCTCCTCTTCCTTCTCTTTTCCATTTTATTTATAAAATCCTCAAATAATGCTCCCAGAGCCAAAACACTTTTATGACCAAAGAGAACTTCTTCCCGATTGTTTTCCAGCTTTATTGAATAGAATTTTCCTTCAAACCAAAACCACACCAACCCAAACAAATATTCCATTCACGTTGTAATCCACTCAGAGCTGACCTGCTGATGTACTCCAATTGTAATAGTGTGTCCAAAATCTATCCAAAAATCACAGACTCAGCAAAAGCCCCCAGCGACCTTGTATCCATGGTATAAGCAGGAATGAAAAGAACGTTTCTTCAAAGGGTAACCATAAATTCACAGTTTCAAAATTTAACGGACAGAAAAAGGAAGAAAAGTAAATATATTGCCTTCACTCCTGGGAGCTTAACTGCAACCCCATAAAATTAAGAAAAAAGATATTTGTAAATCCAACCGCAATGGCGGTTCCCGAACCCCGTCTCTCCTCCGTTCTTTCCAAACACACAAACATTCCACTACGATCTTCAAAACATTCCCTTTACTCCTTCTTTACTTTGCTCTGATCTGCTCCTTTTCGCCTCTCCAACCTCCATTCCACCACAGCTTCCCCACACTCCGCTTTTAGCCATCTTCAAAACTTTTAACTTTCGTTCCTGCTCTTCCTCGCCACCATTACTCCTTCCCAACCTTACCTTCCATTTTCAGACTTGGCCCTCCTCCTTCCATCCACACTTACTGTGTCTTCTAAATAATCCAACTCCAAGACCTTGTTCGCCACCGCCAGCATTCTCTTTATTTTATTTTTCTTCCTTCTCTCTCTTCAAGAAAGATCCGATGCCAGTTTCGCTTTTAAAACCGCCAGAGGCCCGTCCGACCCGAACTCCGACTAAAATAAACTCACAACAAAAGATTCCCAGGCTCCGGATGAACGCTTTCAGGCAGTTTGGCTCCAACTTTTTTACATTAATCCTCTTTAAAATCCCTTTCTCGACACGAGCGGAAAAAAAATGCGTGTTAACCAGGCACCATCTTAGCCACGCCCTGCGCCATCTCTTCTATGTGCCTATTCTATCTTTTAGGATGGTTTCCATCACTTTACCTGGGACACATGTCAAACTGACCGGTCAGTAATTTCCTGGATCACCTCTGGATCCTTTTTTGAAAATTGATGTTACATTCGCTACCTTCCAGTCATCAGGCACAAAGCCTGATTTGAGGGAAAGATTATATATTTTGGCTAGAAGGTCAGCAATTTCATCTTTAAGTTCCCTGAGAACTCGTGGATGGAGAAAAGATGCAAAGTCTCCCTTTCAGCCTCTTGGGGCTTCCTCCTCCTCCAGTCCTCCTTTCTCCCATTGCCTGGGGGGACGACGAGGAGGTAGTGGAAGGAACCGGGGATCGAACCATCGGCCCCAGTGGGGGGGGGCATACAGAGGGAGCCAGACAGACACATGTGCACACACAGAGAGTGACCCACTCTTCCCACGCTCACCCCAGCCCAGAGCGTCTCCCCCGCTGGTTCCTTCGAACAACTGTCTGACACACACACACACTTTTCCCCATTGGCCAAGAATACCAGGAGAGGGGAAGAGGGAGGTAAATGCTCATTGACTTTTCAGGAAGATACGGCCATTTTACTTTAGAAACCTCTGCCCTTAGCATGAGAGAACAAACTTTGAATAATAACGGAGTCAATGTTTGATTTTGTTAATCAACGCTGACTGGAAGGCAGGAGGTGAGCCGTTCAATTCCTGAGTACTGCAAGACAGAATGAGCTCCCGTCTCTGTCCTAGTGCCTGCCAACTTAGCAATTTGAAAGCAAGACATTGCAAGTAGATAAAGAGGGACCACTTCGCTGGAAAGGTAAACAGTGTTCTGGTGTCTAGGCATGCCTGCCACATGACCATAGAAACGTCTGCAGAAGCAGACAGTGTGGGCTCTTCACCCTAGAGTCGGATATGACTGCCTTTCGAGCAAGGGAAACCTTTACCTAATGAATATGTAAATATGGTCATACAGATAGCTGAGTCCTGGTTATTTAGCACTAATAAGTTCCCAAAGGAGGGGGAAGTAATGCCATCTGGCATTGCTGGAAACTCTTAGTAAACCTGGAGTAAAGTAACAATAGGCAAGGACACTGCCTAGCTGAACTTGATTTGTTACAATGGGTCTTTGACCATTGTAAGAAAAGAATTTCGGTTCCCGATATGGAACCTCACTAAAGCTTTCTCCCCAGAGCGCATACCTTGAGCATATGTATCTCTTTTTTGAACCTTCTGTACTAACTCTCTGGCCAGCTAAAGCCAGGCATTCTTATCTAAAATATGTCAGTGTAATATGACAGAGATTCATTGTGCAACTGTAGTTCCATTGTTAGACACTAGAATTGCTGATTTAACATATAGCCAGGTTTGATGATAAATAGGGGCTGATTAATAAAGAAAGGAACCGTCTCATCCTGGTTAAAGTCTCTGTGTCTAGTTACTTTTACCGCTGCGGCAGGCAGGTCGTGACAAGAATCTATGTGACAAGCAAAGAGAACATGGGAAATGTATGTCATAGAATATGCTAGTTGAATATGTAACATCAAGATAAATGTGAAACATCTACCGCCCATGGGGGGCCCATCTGGACTGATGAACACGTGTGCATGGCTCATGAAAAGTATAAAAGTCTCATCAAAACGCTCAACATCGTCCTTGATTCTCATGGAATCAAGTACCACGTGTGCACACATCATGATCATGTGTTATTGTGTTATGTTATGCTATGATTTAAAACTTTGATAAAATTCTCTTTTTTCATTTCAAAACCTCTCTGGCTGATTTATTTACTTAAAAGCTGTTCATCTTTTTGAGAGTTTAAGTGATGTGCAAAGGTGCTGAAATCGGCCAATGTGATGGTCACAGCAATTTCCCGTTAACTCTATCTAGCAAATGCCTTCTCTTGGTCTTGAAACGCAACAAATAAATTCTTATTGTATTCTACATTTTCTATGTTACTTGTTTAAGCATAAGAAGTGCATCTGTACCACTTCTGCTTATGCTGAAGCCCACCAGTTCTGCTAGTTGTGGGGTTCTGTTCTTTGAGATTTTATTAGTCTAAACCAGGGGTTCTTAACCTACGGCCCGATCCAGCCCCCCCTCCAAGTGACATTTCATGTGGCCCACTGCCTTCGCCCGCTGGCAGAACCAGCTGAAACAACCCCCCCAAGAGAACACTCGTTTGCCCCGCCTTGGGAAGCCCCTCTTCCAGGGACTCCCCAGCAGCCAAAGTACCCCTTCGCACATGTCTCCTTCCCCCTCCCAACCCTTTGCCCCCTGCCTTTGCCCCCCACAATCCATCTGCCCCCTTCCCACTAAAGCTCTCTCCAAAGGACCCATCTGCATTAACACACACACACCCAGAACCTCGGAGAAAGGAGGGGCTTTGGAGGGAAAGAAAAAGGAAGCACACCTGGGGTGGGTGGGGAAACAAGAAATGGACTTTCATACCTTGCTGGGCTCCTTCCTGTGTGACACTCTGGGACTCGCCCCTCAGTGGCTTTAACCCTTTGAGTGGAGAACAGAAGTTGCCAAGAGGAGCAAAACAGGCTGTTTTCCCCATTGCCTCGCAAAATCCCTCCATCTGTGTGCGATGCACACCCAGATGTGAAACGAATGAGACACAAAAGGAACCACATTCGGGCATCCCGAGCACAGTTCCTCCACAAAGAATCCTTTCAACCCAGAAAACACCTATGGGTGCATCTGACATGATAAAAATCTATTTCTCTATTTGTACTGTTTATTACTGCTTTGTACATGTGTAAGGGTACAGAGTTTAGGTTCTACTCTACTTTACCTGACAACATACCTGCTAAGACAGGACCCTCCGCCCTGGGTCTCTCACTGTTTACAACTTTGCCGGGGTAGTTAAACTTAACTTGCCCAAAGTGCAATAAACATCCAGGACTTGGGAAGTCTACCTTAGGCCTTCACTTGGCTGAGTCAATCTTATAGCCCCTATTGAGGTAGAGCGCCTTGCATTAAGTCACCTCTGTATGAGGGAACAAGAAAAATTTGGTAGCATAGGCCTTTCTCAATAAAAGTGGCTTTTGCATGGCAACACTCAAATCTTCCCCCTTTCTTCAATAAGCACACTAAATGTTAAAATATTTCATTTATTGAAAATATAGGATAGATCTTCCAGAGGCATATTTTCCCAGCACCAAAATTACATGTAAGTAAATGTATCAAACAAACGTATTAAAGCAAATCAAGAAACATTCGTTATAAAATAATAAAACCTATCTAAGTAGTCATTTGGCCAAGATTCCTAATCCATTTCTAGCAAACTTACATGACAACATTTCCTCTCTGGGTCCAAACTTGAACTAACTGAAAAACCCCTATTTTTACTACTCTAAAACCCATATCATTTGAATTAACCCATATCATTTAAATTAAAGTTTCTAACACATAACAGCTCCTTAAAACCCCACGACATTTGAATTAAACAATCAAATTAGTTCTTTGGCAACACTTTAGTCATTGCCATTAATTTCTTCCTCACTTAAGTTCAGACATTTTCCTGACTCACAAACAGGCTTCATATGTGACAGGCCTTAGAACATGGTTTATTATAGCTTAACTTAAAGTGTAGCAAGAAGAACAGGAGTACTTTTGTTTGCTTCCTGATCTCACTTCTCTCTGAAGCCTCTTTAACTCTTTCTTGGTAAACTTTGTCAGTGACAAAGGGGAAAAGGAATGTTCTTAGACTCTGTGGTGAATGAATCATTAGCATTAAATACGTTTAAAGCAGGACCCAAACTAATGTCATTTGTACAGTTTCTCTCCTGTGTGAACTCTCTGATGCATCACGAGGTTTGAATTAGCAGCAAAACATTTCCCATACTCCTGGCATTTGAACAGCTTATCTCCCATGTAAACTTTATGATGCATCACAAGGTTTGAATTTTAAGCAAAAAGTATTCTCACATTCCTGGCATTTGTATGATTTCTCTCCTGTGTGAACTCTGCATTGATTCACATGGACTGAATTCCAAACAAAACATTTCCCGCACTCCAAGCACTTAAACATTTTTCTCGTGGCATTTGTATGTTTTCTCTCCTGTGTGAATTCTCTAATGTTTTGCAAGACATGGTTTCTGAGCAAAACATTTCCCACTCACTTGCCATTGAATGGTTTCTCTCCTGTGTGAATTCTCTGATGTGCCACCAGGTTTGATTTCAGAGAAAAACATTTCCCACACTCTTGGCATGTGAATGGTTTTTCTCCTGTGTGAATTATCTGATGTCTCACAAGGGTTGAGTTCCCAGCAAAACATTTCCCACACTCTTTGCATGTGTATGGTTTCTCTCCTGTGTGAATTATCTGATGTCTCACAAGGGTTGAGTTCCCAGCAAAACATTTCCCACACTCTTTGCATGTGTATGGTTTCTTTCCTGCGTGAATTCTCTGATGTGCCACAAGTGTTGAGTTCTGAGAAAAACTTTTTCCACACTCTTGGCTGGTAAATGGTTTCTCTCTTGTGTGATTTTTCTTGTGTCTCACAAGGTTTGAGTTATGAGAAAAACATTTTCCACACTCTTTGCATGTGAATGGTTTCTCTCCTGTGTGAATTCTCTGATGTGCCACCAGGTTTGAGTTCAGAGAAAAACTTTTTCCACATTCTTTGCATGCAAATGGTTTCTCTCCTGTGTGAACTATCTGATGTCTCACGAGGGTTGAGTTATCAGCAAAACATTTCCCACATTCTTTGCATGTGTATGGTTTCTCTCCTGTGTGAATTCTCTGATGTGTCACAAGACTTATTTTCTGAGCAAATTTTTTCCCACACTCTTGGCATGTGAATGGTTTCTCTCCTGTGTGATTTATCTGATGTCTCACAAGGGTTGAGTACTCAGCAAAACATTTCCAACACTCTTTGCATGTGTATGGTTTCTCTCCTGTGTGAATTCTCTGATGTGCCACCAGGTTTGAGTTCAGAGAAAAACTTTTTCCACATTCTTTGCATGCAAATGGTTTCTCTCCTTTGTGAATTATCTGATGTCTCACGAGGGTTGAGTTATCAGCAAAACATTTCCCACACTCTTTGCATGTGTATGGTTTCTCTCCTGTGTGAATTCTCTGATGTGTCACAAGACTTATTTTCTGAGCAAATTTTTCCCCACACTCTTGGCATGTGAATGGTTTCTCTCCTGTGTGAATTATCTGATGTCTCACAAGGGTTGAGTTCAGAGAAAAACTTTCCCCACACTCTTGGCATGTGAATTGTTTCTCTCCTTTGTGAATTATCTGATGATTCACGAGACTTATTTTCTGAGCAAATTTTCCCCCACACTCTTGGCATGTAAATGGTTTTTCTCCTGTGTGAATTATCTGATGTCTCACAAGGGTTGAGTTCAGAGAAAAACTTTCCCCACACTCTTGGCATGTGAATGGTTTCTCTCCTTTGTGAATTATCTGATGATTCACGAGACTTATTTTCTGAGCAAATTTTTCCCCACACTCTTGGCATGTAAATGGTTTCTCTCTTGTGTGATTTATCTGATGTCTCACAAGGTTTGAGTTGTGAGAAAAACATTTTCCACACTCTTTGCATGTGAATGGTTTTTCTCCTGTGTGAATTCTCTGATGTGACACCAGGTTTGAGTTCTTAGAAAAACTTTTCTCACACTCTTTGCATGCAAATGGTTTCTCTCCTGTGTGAATTATCTGATGTCTCACGAGGATTGAGTTATCAGTAAAACATTTCCCACACTCTTTGCATGTGTATGGTTTCTCTCCTGTGTGAATTCTCTGATGTATCACAAGGGTTGAGTTATGAGAAAACCTTTTCCCACACTCTTGGCATGGGAATGGTTTCTCTCCTGTGTGGATTATCTGATGTGTCACAAGGTTTGAGTTCCGAGAAAAACTTTTCCCACACTCTTTGCAAGTGAATGGTTTCTCTCCTGTGTGAAGTTTCTGATGTGTCAAAAGGTTTGAGTTCTGAGAAAAACTTTTTCCACACTCTTTGCATGTGAATGGTTTCTCTCCTGTGTGAATTCTCTGATGTGCCACAAGGGTTGAGTTCTGAGAAAAACTTTTTCCACACTCTTGGCATGTAAATGGTTTCTCTCTTGTGTGATTTTTCTTGTGTATCACAAGGTTTGAGTTATGAGAAAAACATTTTCCACACTCTTTGCATGTGAATAGTTTCTCTCCTGTGTGAATTCTCTGATGTGCCACCAGGTTTGAGTTCAGAGCAAAACTTTTCCCACACTCTTGGCATGTAAATGGTTTCTTTGCTGTGTGAATTATCTTATGATTCAAAAGGTTTGCATTATAAGCAAAACATTTACCACATTCCTTGCATTTGAACGGTTTGTCTCCTGTATGAATTCTCTGATGAATTCTCCGGTTACCTGTTGAGAAGAAGGACAAATACAGAACAGTCTGAAAGGAAGGGGAAAACAAATCTACCAGGGAAAAAGGTTTCCCTAAGAAGTAGTTTCTGATTCATGTAAGCTCAGATGGAAAGATATCTACTGTATTTTCTGGCGTATAAGACTACTTTTTAACCCCGAAAAATCTGTGCCAAAGTCGGGGGTTGTCTTATAGGACAGGTACTTAACTGCAGCTTGTTTCCTCTTGCTTCATATGTCCGGCGCATATGGTGGGGGGTGCCGCGGCCAAGTCCCTGCTCTGTGCGGGGAGTATGAAGCAAGGGGAAGCAAGCTGCGCACATCTTCCTGTACCTCGAGGAGGAGAACGTGAGCGTGGATTGGCTCTCCACCAGAACCTGCCCATTCGACTCGGAGGGCTGCGCGTCTTCGGGTTGAGTGTGGGTTAATTTTTATTTGGTGTGCATTGGAACAGAGGTAGTCTTATACGGCAAGTATATTCCAAACTCTATATTTTAACTGGAAAAGTTGGGGGTCGTCTTATACGCCTAGTCGTCTTATACACCGGAAAATACGGTACTATGTTTTGAAGTACCACAACAGTCTGTCCACATTTCCCCACTCATTTATTTTGTCAAGGAAGACCTTTACCTTTTTATTTTAGTTTAACATATTTCAAAAGAAAATACACAGAAAGCCCAACCTCAAACAGTGTGGTATTTTTGAACCATAATTAGGAGTACTCTGGTAATGGCAATCTTGTGTTACTGGCTAGTCTTTCTCACATTAGTTCAGGCAAAAGGAACTGCAGAATGAACTCCCTTAAAGGTGCCTTCATTTTGGCAGTTTCACACCTGGCCTAGACATGGAAGAGGAAGAAGAAGTGGTGCCTATTTCTCTACTTGCAATTTCTTGCTTGCAAACTACTACGTTGGTGGAAACCTGGAGCAGAAGATGGGTGCTCATTCCATCGCACAACACTTGAGTCTCAAACTGCCGACCTGCTTACCTTTCAGTCATCAAAGCTCAGTGTCTTAACCACTAAGCCACTGCAGCCCAATCCCAACCTACTCCCTGCCATTAAAAAATCATTATTTCATTCACTGTTAGATGGTCTTTCTCATGCAATAGGACAAGTTGTATAAAATCTTCCCATATATCTTTAAATCTACTTGCTTTCAAGAGTCCTTTTTTGTAGCCAAATCGCGCGGGTTAATTTTTCATTAATAGCAATTTTCAAAATTTATTTATACCCTTCAAGATGTTAAACCTCAAATCTCACTTCCCCATTTTTGCTTTAATTAAACTTCCTGCAGTTGCCAAAAGTGTAATTACAATATTTCCATTTTTTTACCATATCAGATGGGCATCACCTAAATTAGATAACAATGTTGGTGTTTTTATTTCTTTGTTTTTTTGTTGTTGTTTTTTTTGGGGGGAGCAATCAGTTTTCATAGATAAAATCTCAATCATTTCATTAAAAGTCATTTTCCATTTTTTTCTGGATCTCCTCACATTCCCACCATAACTGGAAATAGCTACCAAACTGTGGTGGCTTAGTGGTTAAGACACTGAACCTGATGACTGCAGTGCTGCACGACAAGGTGAGTGCCAGTCTGTCCCAGTTCCTGCCAACCTAGCCAAGAACAAACATTCTTGTGGGTACACAAGAGCAAAACCAAATCAGAAGAGGGAGGGAGGGCCTCACTGGGAAAGGAACATCATTAAAGAAGGATATGGCTGAGGAACTCAACCTTCCTTAAGTCACGTGGTGGATCCTGAATAGGCTGAGGGTTGGAGTCTTTAAATGCAAGACCAACATGCTTAAATGGGGAATGTTGGCAGACAACAACATGCTGTGTGAATGTGGAGCGATACAGAATCCAGGTGAACATGTACTGATGAAGATTTAATTATGGCCAACAAGAAAGCCAAGATGGTTCCATTTGGACAGTCTAGTTTGATCTCGACACTAAAGAAGAATGCAATTTTTAGATCTTTATATTTTGAACTGTTGCTGCATTATTACTATTAAATAAAACAGAAATTAGCAACAAGCAGGGGAAGAGGGGGACCTTACCGAGAGAGGATACTGTTTGCCAGTTCTCCTCCATGACTTCCTGGTGGAGGACCTTCTGGTCAGGTTCCAGCAGTGCCCATTCCTCCTGGGTGAAGGACACAACCACCTCATCAAGGGATACTCCACCCTGAATAAAAAACGGTCTTCTCCATAAGTTTCATAAAGACAACCTTCTAAAGCCAAAACATTACAACCAAGAGAAGAGGCTGGATAGTCTTTGGTAGTTTGACACCATCATGAATGGCCTTCACAGCCTTTCTCTTGGTGGACAGGTTGACCTTGGTGGACAAGTTGTCAACTAGGAGATATCCAGAGACGGAATTTGGTGTCTCTGAACACAATGTATACACTCTTATCTCTCCCACAAGAAAGCAAAATGCCTTACTAGGGAAAAGAAAAAGGAACACAAATTCCTGTTGCCTTCATATCGAGTTTGGGAAAACCTCTCAGATCTTCTTGGACCATTCTTCAAAACAGAAGAAAAATAACTTTCTCATTTGCAAAATCAAGACATAAGAGGCACTGCTATTCCTCACATGGCAAGCACCATGTGATAACAATGTGAACCGCTTTGGGTCGTCCACAGGGTGAGTAAAGCGGTATACAAAATAAATTCAAATCAAACAACCTGCTTTGTAAGGAATGAGACTATTTAAAAAGAATGGCCAGTTTTATTCAAGACTAAAGTGCTTAAATACAAAGGGATTCAGATACACAAGGTGAGTTGGCATACCTGATCTGGTTCTGCTCCATCGCAAGGAAGAGAGGATGGGTCATTTGTTGCTCGCATCCTTCTGGACTCTACAGCAGAGACAGAAAGGGTGGGAAGCCAGTCCTCTCAGATTAAGATGGGAATCCCAAACATACAGTAAAACCCCAAGTTACGAAAAAATCGGTTCCCTGGCCTCTTCCGTAACTTGGTTTTTTCCGCAACTCAAAGCATCCCCATAGGGAGGAAGAAAAACAAAAAAAATGTAATTTAAATGGGACGATCTCCTTACCTTTGCTGCTGCTTCTACGTGCTTCTCCAAAATGGGAACCGTGATACTGCCACAGCTCCGCTGGCCCTGACACCTCTGGGAGGGTTAGGGGACCCGATATGGGCTGTTTCCAACGTCCCCTGACCTTTCCAGGTGGTGCTGCAAGGCAAAACCTGCAGCTGATGAAGGAGTTTTCCCCAGGCCTTTTGCCTTGCAGCACCACCCAGGGACCAGCCGTCTCCACTGCCGCCATGGTAAGTCACTTCTTGAAACCTCCGGTGGTGGGTGCGGGTGAATTTTTAATGATCAAAATGGCAGCAGCACCATTTTGACCTCTCAAGACCTGTGTCAGGGTTTAGTGCTGAATATCATAAATCGGGGCATTTTCATAAATTGGGGCATGAAATTCAGTACAAAACCCGTTAGTAAGTCGAATCATTCGTAACTTGAGGCATTCATAAGTCGGGGTTTTACTGTATTAGCTAAATAATAAACCCTTGAGCACAAGAGAATTCACACCCCAGGAAAAGGCACTGGTTCCCCAAGAGTAAAGTTTGCCTCTTTGAAAAGTATTTCTAAATGAAATACTAAAACAGGTAGAAAACTGTGAAATCTTTTTACTGAGTACAGAAATGTATGTGGTTCTTCTTTAGTTCTTCTTCTGGCCCCTCCTGTCCATTATTCTTCCCTAATTATAATAAAAAGTTGGAGAGTCATTAAACTTGCCCTCTTTCTTATAGGACACTAGCAGATTTTGCCCAGCAGTGCCGGGCTGTTTTCAATTGTGTTGTAAGGTTTTTGTTTTGTTAATGTTTGTACAAATGAGGTTAGTCTGTAATTGTGATTTTCAAAATGTTTATTTATAAACGCAGGATGTTATAAACTGTGATCAGTTTTTTTGCGTTTGTTTTTGTGGATTAAAAAAAGAGGAAAGGATGATATAATGTTTTACAATTATTTTATTTAACCAAATAATGTTTTAGTATGTGAATTTTTAAAAATACCTTGGATAATAATTTTAAAAACGTAAAAGTACATTTTTTTTACATTCAATGTTATTAAACTGTGTTTAGATGTTTTGGTTTTTTTAGTGAAAACTCTACACAGGATTTTAGAAATGTTTTTATTTTATTATTTTGTGATTTGTTTGTGATTTGTGTGAAGTAATGTTATGTTTTTGACTGTTTTTTCTCTTGCGGCCTCTGGGTGGTGCTGTTGAGTATTTCTTTTACTTTGACTGTTTTTTCTCTACTGGCCTCTGGGTGGCACTTCTTCCGGTAAGTAGTCTCTTTGTTTCCTAATTTCAGTTCCGGCCGTCGTGGAGGGAGGACGTATGCTGGTCAGCTGGCTGGTTTAATTTCTTTTGTGGGTATGTTTTGTTTTTGTTTTTTGTTTTTCTGTGTGTTTTTTCTGTTTGTTATTTTTGGGTTTGGCTTTGGTTAATTTTGGATGTTTTTGTTTGTGTTTTTTGTGATTTTTTTGATTAATGGTTTATTTATTTTAATTACTTTGGTATTTGTTTTTGTTTTTTAGTTTTGTTTTTCTTTCAAGGGGAAGAAGGCGCTGGTGCCTTGGCCCCTGCTTGAAAGTGAAACACTTTTAAGGAAAGTAAAGTCAGCGGGCAGAGCGCTGTCCGCTGGCTTTGCTTCCCTGGGAATGGGTTCACTTTCAAGGGGCGGCCAAGGCACCAGTGCCTTGGCCCCCTCTTGAAAGCGAATAACTTTTTCAGTAAGTAAAGTCAGTGGGTGGAGTGCCGTTCACTGGCTTTGCTTCCTGCGAATGGGTGCTCTTTCAAGGTGGGGGATAAGGCACTGGTGCCTTGGACCCCCCTTGAAAGAGAAGCACTTTTTTGGAAAGTGAAGTCAGCGGGCAGAACGCCATCTGCTGGCTTTGTTTCCCGGTGAATGGGTTCTCTTTCAAGGTGGGGGCTAAGGCACTGGGGCCTTAGCCCCCCTTTGAAAGAGAAACACTTTTTTGGAAAGTGTAGTCAGTGGGCGGAGCACCATCTGCTGGCTTTGCTTCCCGGCGAATGGGTTCTCTTTCAAGGGGGCGAAGGCAACAGTGCCTTTCCTCCCTTGACCCCCCCCCCCGTTTTTGGTTTTTTTATCCCCGGCTCAACTTTTATTGAGGCCAGTGGTGGTTTTGCCGTGTCTTCGGCAGAGTAGCGTTGAGGAGAGGGAATCCCTCTCCTCCCCGTTGCTCTGGGAACGAAGGCCGGCTTGTGTTTTGCCGTGGAGTTTTGTTTATTTTTGTTTTGGCATGTCTGTGAGGCACTGTGTCCAGCTGTGGCGGACTTGCGCTCCCGGTGTGTTTTTTTATTTTTATTTTATGCGGGCCAACTTATTCAGCATTCTACGCACTCATGGCACGCAGGACGCTGGGGCTTGTAGTTTGGCGTTTGTGTTTTCGGTTTGTGCGTCTTTTTTTCCTGCGGCTGGAGTTTGATTGGCAGTGGCACGTTTCCGAACGTTCCTTTTGCTCGCACCTCTCAGCCTGATTGGCTGTGGCGTGCAAGGAACGTTGGGAAATTGAGTCTTTTGTTTGTGTTCGTAGGTCTCCTGCCCCACTGGCACATTTCTCAACCCGACAGTTACCTGCTGACCCACTTTGGGCAAGTGCACAAATGCTCAGTACGGGCTAGTAGGGCCTGGTGCAGGATTGTTTGTCACATTACAACGGTTAACGCTCGGATTTATAGGTAACTAGCAGAGTTTGCCTGGCGATGCCGGGCTGTTTTAAATGTTGTTGGTAGGTTTTTGTTTTATGTTTATGCAAATAAGGTTAGTCTTTAATTGTGGTTTTTTAAATTTTTATTTATACGCATTGGCTGTTATAAACTGTGACCAGTTTTTTGTTTGTTTTTTTTGTTTTTGATTTAAAATAGAGAAAAGGATGATATATTTTTTATAATTATTGTATTTTACCAAATAGTGTGTTACTATGTGATTTTTTTAAATAGTTGTACCTTGGATAATAATTTTAAAAATGTATAAGTATATGTTTTTTTTTAAATTCAATGTTTTTATACTGTGTTTAGATGTTTTTTTTAGTGAAAACTTATTTCATTATTTTGTGAATTCTTTGTGATTATTGTTAATATTTTTGAATGTTTTTTCTCTTGTAGCCTCTGGGTGGGGCTGTTGAGCTTTTCTTTTAATTTACTGTTTTTCTCTACTGTCCTCTGGGTGTTGCTTCTTCCGGTAAGTAGTCTCTTTCTTTCCTCATTTGTGTTCCGGTCGTCATGGAGTGAGGTCGTCTGCTGGTAAGTTCTCTGGTTTAATTTTTTGGGTTTTTTTGGGGGGGGTGTTTGGGGGGGGGGGTTCTGTGTGTTTGTTCTTGTTTGCTTTTTTTATGTTTTTTGTGTTTTGCGGTGGAGTTTTGTTTATTTTTGTTTTGGCGTGTTTGTGAGGCGCTGTGTCCAGCTGCAGCGGACTTGCGCTCCCGGTGTTTTTTACTTTTATTTTTCGCGCGTTGGCTTCTTCAGCGTTCTGCACGCTCATGGCGCGCAGGACGCTGGGGATTGTAGTTTGGCGTTTGTGTTTTCGGTTTGTGCAGCGTTTTTTTCCTGCGGCTTCATTTTGATTGGCTGCGCCGCGTTTTCGTACGTTCCATTTGCTAGCGCCACTCAGCTTGATTTGCTCTGTCGCGGCGAAAGGAACGTTGGGAATTGAAGTTCCCTTTTTTTTGTTTGCGACTGGGGGGCTCCTGCCCCCGGGTCAAAAATTTCAACCCGACAGTTACCTGCGAACCCTGTTCGGGCGAGTGAACGGAGGCCCATTATGGACCAGTGGGGCCTGGTGGAACATCCTTTGTCACATTCCAACGGTTAACGCACCATTTTATAGGTATAGAAGACTAGCAGATTATGCCCGGCAGTGCCGGGCTGTTTTAAATTGTGTTGGAAGGTTTTTGTTTTGTTAATGTTTGTACAAATGAGGTTAGTCTATAATTGTGATTTTTAAAATGTTTATTTATATATATGGGCTGTTATAAACTGTGTTCATCTTTTTTAGGTTTGTTTTTGTGGATTAAAAAAAGAGGAAAGGATGATATAATCAAATAATGTTTTAGTATGTGAATTTTTAAAAAAAGTTGTACCTTGGATAACAATTTTAAAAATGTGAAAGTACATGTTTTTTACATTCAATGTTTTTAAACTGTGTTTAGTTGTTTTTGGTATTTTTCTGAGTGAAAACTCTACACAGGATTTTGGAAATGATTTTATTTTTTTGTGATTTTTTTGTGATTTGTGTGAATGTGTGATGTAATGTTATGTTTTTGACTGTTTTTTCTCTTGTGGCTTCTGGGTGGCGCTTCTTCCGGTAAGTAGTCTCTTTCTTTCCTCATTTCAGTTCTGGTTGTCATGGAGGGAGGATCAGTTGTCTGCTTTAATTTCTTTTGGGGTTTTGTTTTGTTTTTATTTTGGAGTGTTAGCGAGTTTTTTCTGTTTGTTTTTTGGTTCACTTTAATGTTTGTTTATTTGGTGTGTTTTGTAGGTGTTTTGTAATTGGTTTGAGTTAATTTTGGATTTTTTTAATTAATGGTTTATTTTAATTATTTTGGTGATTGTTTTTGTTGTTTAGTTAGAGAGGAGGTTGCAGGCGGGTGTGTATCTCCAAGAGGCAAAGCCAGCAGCCGGAGCACCGTTCGCTGGCTTTGCTTCCCGGCGAATTTGTTGGGAAAACCCAATTGGGGTTTTCCCTTTAATATCAGTGAGTGGGGGGTTCTGATCCCCCTCTCCACTGGCTCCCCTGGGTTTGGGAGGGTTGGGGGGGACAAAAGGGGTCTGTCTCCCCAACCTTTCCGGACCCAGGGGAACCAGCGGAGAGGGGGATATGTTCCCCTGGGATATGTTCTGGGGTGGGGATTCGGAAGAAAACCCCTGGGAGATGTCAAACCATTCACTCTCTCAGGCGGGCCTAAATTGTAGGATAGTTGGACTGAGGACAAGATAGTTGCGAAGAAATCTATGAGCTTCATAGAAAAAAATGTGGGATAACAATACAACAGGAAAAAGCTAGAAATAACTGAAGCGTGCAAGGTTAAATATGGATGTTTAGAAGTCTTCTATTTTGCTCAGTTAAAAACAAATCTCTTTGCATTTGCCCTCCTGGTCAGAACAAAGAGGAACTGGTTGCTATGTAAAATGTTTGGAATGATGAAAATCAAAAGAATTAAAAATATATGAAGAACTAACAAAGAGTGTCCCAGCCATACCAAAGTGAAATAGTCAGTGGGAGAAAGAAATACACACAGACCCTCCTTTCCTTCACCCGTGGATAACAACATGCCTTCTCTCACAATAATCCTCACCTATCAAAGTAGAACCTCCTTCATTGCCCTGATGGATCTCTCTTTGAGGGGGACACTCTTTGGTACTGAATTGAGATTTCTCTCGCATGGGGAAATCAGGCTGAACTTCCAAGGAGAGGATTTTCATCTGAGGAGCCATAAAATGCAAGGAGAAAATAGAAAAGAGAGAAACAGGGATCTTAGCAGGTCAAACTGGGACTTCAGAGACATATGATATCATGCTCAGATTTTTTCAAGCAACAACTTACTTGGCTGATCAGTACTTCACGAGGCTGATTTGATGTGGTGGATCGAAGCATTGTCTCACATGAGATTTTAGCAGGCTCTCGCCATTGGGAGGTTCTACTGCTAACGTAGCAGGGTCCAATGGTGCACAGGGGAATGAGGGCCTGTGTTTTTTATGTTCCTTTTGCCATTTTAAATATGACGGCACAGCTGGCTGGGCTCATGTAAAAATTGGCCATGTCAGAACAATAGACTGGCCAAGTGTATTGCCTGAGTACCCAACCCCACTAAGCTGACCTGGGGTTCCTAAATGGAGAACCATTCTAGACCGCTAGCTGACACCTTCATGGCATGGCTGAACCTGCCAGGAAAATACACACCCGCCACCATAGCTGTCGGACGGCCAGGGTCAACGCGGCGCCACATTAAGGCATGAGGTGGGATTTACAGACCAAACAACAGCAGCAAAGGCAATTCATAGAAATTTTTTTTATTTCCTCTCTCATTTTCTTGATGCCTTTGAGTAGCCATGGTCAATCTTCAGAGTTGAATAATCCCTTCCTGAATCCACCAAAAGTGATCTAATCCTGCTACCACTGCATTAGAAGCTGTTGCCCATAGCAGGAGGAAAACTGCAGTTTCCATAGAAAATTAGAGAAATTATATATAGAGAGAGCAATTTAACTATCAAATAAAATACATCCAGCCATATATTGTGCTCTCAAGAACCACAAGGGACCGATGAAGAAAACTGGAGCAGAATAGGCACCAGGTCTGACAGGGCAGAGGGGCAGCAAGATCTGTGGGCTCTTCTTTTCAGCTTCTGAGCCCTCCTCCCAAAAGCCACACATTTGTCTCACCTTTTGCTCTTCTGGCTTTTTCTCTCCGGCCGGATTCCGACTCAAGAGGAAACCTTCTGCTAGGGCCACAGCCTGGCAACTGGTTTCCGCTCCACATTCCCTCACCCAGCTCAACATATCGTGGGGGAGGATAGACAGGAACTGCTCCAGGACCACCAGGTCCAGCATCTGAGTCTTGGTGTGTTGCTCTGGCTTCAGCCACTGATGGCAAAGCAGGTGGAGTCGAGAGCAAACCTGCCGAGGACCATCAGCCTCCTGGTAGGAGAAATTCCAGAAGTGTTGGCGCTGCTTCTCTGAGCTGAGCATCTCCTCTCCTTGGACCTCTGGCAATGCACTTTCCTGACATGTCCCAAGGCTTTCCCCCCTAATCACACTGGAGTTTTTTTCTGCTGTGGGGCCAGATGTGTGTTGGTCATCCATCGTATTCGTCACCCAACAATGGTGTCCTGGATCTACTCTCCAATGCTACATAGACAGGACAGAAAAATGAAACAGAATGGCAAGGAAAGAAATTTCATTTGCAAGAGGTTTACGTCGGGGGCTGGGGGGGCATAAAGAAAATACATATACATCCCTAAGAGGGTCAAATGCATGTCTCTTGTTGACTCCAGAGTGGTTCTTGGAAAGAGGCCGCTGGAAGAACAGCCATTCAAGTGGGTTGGAGTAGGCCAAGACAATCTGCTGCCTGAGGCAGAGGACATAATCTCCTCCCCTTCCACCTTTTGACACAGATATTTTACACAGACCAATCAATGAAACAAATCCACTAATTCTAAAACTAGAGATGGGAGAAATATTTATTAGTTTCCAACAATGCGGAAGGAGAGGGGGAGCAGATTGGATCAGCAGGCTCAACAAGACAAAGGCCAGTGAGATCAGAAAGTGACATTTGGGTCAGTGTGGGCATGTTATAGTGAGCATGGCCAGGGGGAAAATCCTGCGTTGCACCCAAATTAGGACTACTGTACTGTATTTTATTTCAAAACTTGGATGAGCGGGGCCAGCCAGAATTTATGCTACCAGTTCTGGCGAACCTGCTGATGCCCACCACTGCCTGCGCTTGTTTTGAAGGAACAGATGAAGCTACTGGGAAAATGACCAAAGGATGGAAATGGAAACCCTGGGAGAAGGTGATGCACAAGGGAAAGCCCAGGTAACATGGAAGCCTCCTTGTTTCCCCCATCGCCCTCCTGTCTGAATCCTGGCCTCTGTAAGAAAAGGGAGCCCTAGTGAAATATCAGGTTTGAGGAGGATCTTTGGACGGAAGAAGTTCTCCTCTCCCAGGTTGGGAGATGTGTGTGAACAGGTGAGTCTCTATTTACAGTGTGTGGAGGAGACCCCAGAGAAAGAGGCAAATCATCACCCCATGTACACAAAGTTGGGTTCGAGGAGCTCTAGTTCCCCCCATGGATTGGAGTTGGCACAACTTTGTATGTACCATGCGTTTTATTGTAGTTGAGTATCTGTAAGAATGAAAGTGGAATAAGAGTACAGTGATACCTCATACAACGTCCAAACTTGGTTCCACAAGTTTGGACTTTATACGGATTTGGACTTTGTATGAGGCATGCAAAATCCTAGCCGTGATGCCTCATATAACGTCCAAATCCTTGCCGCGATGCCTCATACAACGTCATTTCCATAGAGATACATTGTACTGTAACAGCACAGACTTCAGGGCAAAGTCAAGGAAACAGACAGGAAACTGACAGAACTTTAAGAAATCATTGTCTAAATGCTAAAAACATTACAAAAACTTGTCAAACAACCCTGATTGTCCAAGAACCTGAAGAATGCTACAAAAATCCCAGGAATCCTTCTAAAAAGTCTGATGAAAAAATCCAAAAAAATCCAAAATCGCGCTCAAAACCACTCCTAAACACTCTTTGTCTCATACAAAACCCACAAGAGCCATGCACTCATGTGTCCTGCCTTTTATACTGCCCAGGCACAATGCAACCTGGGAAAACCCCAATGCCTCATATAAAGTCACACGACTTTGTATGAGGCAACTTTTTTCAAGGAATTAGGCAATGTTGTATGAATCCGATGTTGTATGAAGCGGACTTTGTATGAGGTATTAATGTAGTTGTTATGGAGGAAAGAATTAGTAAAGGAGATCAGATGTAAGAAGGAGAAGCATGAAGAATGATCCCAATAGAAGGAAGACCTGTGACGACTTGTTGAGTGCATTTTGATATTAATAAGTGAAAATGGACCATATGAATTTTATTTTCTACTGCATCCCAGTACACTGTATTCACTAAAATATGCCTAGGCATACACACAAACAAAAACAAATTTCCCATCATTTCAGGTCACCTCACCCCATCCTACCCCCTCACAGCGTGGGCCAAGGAAGGGAGTGAGGGTGCCATTGATGGACTCACCTACTCAATCCCCCACCTTCAGAAAGGCCTAAGCCTCAGATGAACTGCCCAGTCTTGGTCTGCCAATTACCTTGGATACCTTGGAGTCTTTGTTAAGCAAGGAGTTCTATAGAAAGCATCTGAAGTCTATCTCTTGGTTCAAGCCCTTCGGTGCAAGAGTCTGAAATTTATGTATGTAAAACGACTCTCTTTGGAGGAGTAAACTATCTAGATCTACTCTATTATATTGTTCTGCTTTAACTGTTTCAATAATCACAAAGACTTCAGATGCTTTCTAAAGAGTGGACAACTTCCGAGTACAGTATCAGCAATCTCAGAGTAGCTAGAGAGATAAACTAGTTCATATTTTACCGAGTCATCATTACGAACAGGATTAGGACCAAGAAAAGATTGTAAGCGCAGGTGTTAAGAATAATAATTTAAGGAGTATATGAGCATGAGAGTTTAGTTACCTGATAACGTTTTGGCACTAAAAGAATTACAGTTGAGGCCACTGGAACCCAAAGACAGATAAACTGTTTATAACTATATTATGACAGGATTAATGATGTTTTTGTAAGAATTTGAAAATGCTAGTTGAAGGTACTAAATGAAATTATGATTTGTATCTTGTACAGAGTTATATTTTCCTGAGGAAGAAAAATTAAAATTTTTTTTGAACCAGATAGATTTTGGAATTAACAAATGAAATTATTTAATATTGGAGTTAATAAGTGAACCTATTGAAAACTGCATATTTTGAAACATAGAAGACTCCTTTGTTGTATGAACCTAATATCATCTATATTTGAAGATTTATTTTGTCTGTGATATTGAACAAGGCTATTGAAGATATAAGAAATATACAAGACTGATTTTGGATTATTTTATTATTAAATCATTATGAACAGTGTAGCCAAAAGCAGTTCTTTTGAGAGTGGGATTTTGCACTGCTTTGCTATTGTTTTTCTCCGTTTTACTCCTAACTTCTTTGATGGGCAACACTACCTCGCTATACCACTCAAGCCCCTGCGCCCCGAAAAGACTCACCTAGCAGGGGGATTATAATTCCAAGTATTCCTGCTTGTTAACGTGTCAGTGCTCACCACCCTCTTTGACGTTTTCCTTACTGCTCTACAGCCACAGCAGTGAATAAAAGGTTGTTTTAGGTGTGAAGAAAATAATAGATATAAAAATTCCTTAACAATGTTTCCTTGCCTGTTATCGGTCCATAAATAATTTTTATTATCCAAAGGAAGTTGGTATTACTTCTCACAGTCCTGGCCAGTCAAACCTGGGGATCAAAATAAGTAAGTATTGTAGTTTTGAATTTTTCCAATATTTCAGATGTAACCCCAATTAGGCATACTTCATATACAATGTCCTGCCTCAGAATTAAGAGCTACTCCATTTCTTCTGAGCTTGTCATTTCCTGAATAAAACACTTTCAATGGTCCCTTCTCTTGGCTGGGCTTGTAGGTTGGGGAGGCCTCCCCTCCCACACCTCTTTTCTCCGTCTCACTCACTCCCCACCCTTAGCATTCCCTTCCCAGGTAGCCCTACTGGGACAGACCCATCACTCTATCCAAGGGTAACTGGGGAGGAGGAGGAAACCACCCTATACTCTAGGAACAGAGAAGCAGCCCGGCTCGAGCCCCTGTTTCCCTCCGGAGGAAGAAAAGAAAGAACAGGAAGGGACCTGTTTGGAAAGCAGGAGCACTTCCTGCGTGGACATACAATGTCTCCTGCTGCCGAGCTTCCAAAGCCCTTCTAGTAATCCCCACTCAATGCATTTAACCATTAAAAGCCCTGGTGGATTCTCAAATGTTCCCCAAAGAGGGTCAAGGGAACTTTCTTTGAAACGCAATGGAGTTTGGGCTTCTTAGAAAGCCACAAAGCAGGATTACACTAACTCTCATCTTGGGAAGCCACAATAGCTGTTTAACTTTGGGAGATGCCCTTCTTTTGGTTAGGAAAGGGGCCTGCCAAGCTCTATCAATGTTTTGGGATTGTGGTGCCATGGTGTAGTTTGTGCCAAGACTGTTGGGACTGTTGCTGTTGCTATTATTGGACTTCTAATTGAATGAATTTCTTTTTCACTATTGTAATGTTTTATGATATTGTATTTCATTGTGTTATAATGTGTATATGCTCTGTTGTTTTTGTTAGCCACCCTGACTTGCGTTGTCGAGTGGACGGCATACAAATTAAATATGATGATGATGATGATGAAGAGTAGAGAATCACCCTGCCTACAAAAGTCTGCATAGTCAAAGCAATGGTATTCCCAGTAGTAATGTACAGCTGTGAAAACTGGACCATAAGGAAGAAACTGGACCATAAGGAAGGTTGAATGCAGAAGAATAGACACTTTTGAATTGTTGTGCTGGAGGGGACAAATCAGGCAATCCTGCAAGAAATCAACCCTGACTGCTCATTGAAAGGACAAATACTGAAGATGAAGCTCAAGTATTTTGGTCACCAAAGGAGGACATACTAGGGAAGGCCTTGATGCTGGGAAAAATAAAAGGAAAAAGGAGAAGGGGATGCCAGAAAATGAGGTGGATGGACAGCACTGTCGATGCAATGGCCATAGATTTGTGTGGGCCAAGGAAGATGGTGGCAGATAAAGGAGCCTGGCGCACAATGGTCCATGGGTTTGCAAAGGGTTGGGCTCAACTGTGCAAGTAAACAACAACACAATTTCAAGGCTAAAACTCCCTTCCCCTTCTTCACACCCAAGGAGTTCGCTATTAATTATCCTGGGGCTCCAGCAACTGCCTGTTGGGCAAGCGAGAGACCCCTTCTTCATCCATGGCTGGCAAGGGCTTTCCCTGCACTGGCTGCCCCTGGGTGATGGACTCTGTGGCGGGACGCCGGCTTGGAGGCTGGGCGGCAGGGCCATAGCCAGGGGGTGGCCAGGGAGGGTGGACTGAGTTAGCAGTGCGCCCACCCTGACAAAACGTCGTTTCCCATAGGAATGCATTGAAAAAAGGCTATGTAGCCCATCCTGAAAAAATATTCGCCCACCCACATCTAGCATGGCCCTGTTTGTAGGATGCACAGATAGACGCATCTCTCTCTTTGGTGTGGAGTTGTAGCAGAGGGTGTTGGGGAAGGAAGGAAGGAGTATGGGGAGGAGGAAGGCGAGAGCACACAAACACTTTCTGCCTCGCCAGACTGGCTCACAAAATGTATACAGGGCAAACTTGGAGCCTGGGGAGGATGGCAGGACCGGGGGGGGGGGGGGGGAGAGAGACCCTGAGCAGGGCGACCAGGAAATAAAAGAGGGGAAGGAGGGGATGTTATGTATGGAACACTATGCCCTTAAGAATGATTGTAACCACTCCAATGCAAGGATGTAACCCTGTATGAATCTCAATGAATACAATGTATCTCAGCTGTAATGGAACGCGAGCCAGTTACCTCTGGCAGCTGCGAGCATTCAGCTCACATGGTACAAATCTCCCAATTACAGTCTACCGCGGGGAAACATTCCCGCCACTTGTAAACCTGGTAAAGAACGATGTGCGTCATAATGACGTCACGAATACAGGAGGCAATGGTCAACTGTGTAACTATATTTAAATGTACTGTGCTGTATAAAAGGAGCTGTACCTCCGCCATTACCTCATGTTCAGATTGCATACCTTGAAATAAAGATGTGTTTGGCCTTATAGCTGCTGCCTACTGCGTATCAATCTGCATACATCAAATTGGCGATGAAGGTGGGATATGGCTCCACGAAATCTTAAACTATCCCAGTTTGACATCAAGGACGCAGAACAATGGGAGTTGTACGAGTGCCAGTTCAGGCATGCCATGGCCGCCGAGGAAATAGAGGAAAAAGAGAAAATGCACTCTTGCTTCCTCTCGCAAATCGGGATGCCCACGCTACGGCTCCTGATCAATCTGTTGGCTCACAAGAAGGTCGATACGGTCCCTCTTGAGCAGATATTGACCGCCCTCCGTGAGCACTTCCAACCGGCCATGTCCATCTTCCCGGCCAGAGTCCCCTTCCACAGGCAAGACCAGCAGCTGGGCGAGTCAGTGGCTGAGTATGCGGTGGCCCTAAGGCTGGCGGCCGCCCCATGCCGTTGGGAGAACCTCGAGATATCCCTGAGGGACTGACTGCTGTGCGGTCTGCGAGATGAGGAGGTTCAGCGGAGGTTGATCAACCGGGAGCACCTCTCATTCCAGGCTGTCCTGCGGGAGGCTCAGGCATCAAAGGTGGTGAGGTCCAGATTCAAGACCTTCAGGGCCCGGCCCGGCACAATGGAAGGGCCGTGGTCCGCCATCCAGGCCACGTGGCGCGCTCCCCGATTTCCAACAGGCCCTCCTTCATCTTCAGAAACTTCTGCGACAGCGATCTGCTCCAGCGAGGACAACGACATCCAAAAAGTTTGGAAGAAGGCGGCGGAGAAACAGGCTAGCGACAAAGGGGACCGCCGATGCGACAGCTGCGGAGCGTCCCACGACCGGAAAAGGTGCCCCTTCAGGAAGGCCGAGTGCCACAACTGCGGTCAGCGAGAGCACATCACCAGGGTGTGCAGGCGACGGCGGAAGGGGGACCAGGAGCCAGCGGAACTGCCACGATGGAGAGCAGATGGCATCGGAAAGGTTTCCAACAACACCCCGACTGTGCAACGTGTGTCCCTGGCACACTGACGTTTTTTTGTTGAGGTACTGTTGCAAGGGGTCCCTGTTAGGATGGAGATAGACTCAGGTTCTTCCTACTCCATCATATCACAAAAAGAGTTCTTGCGCATTCCCCCCAATGCAGGCCCAAAGCTTAAAGTCCTAAAGACTAATTTGCGGGATGTACAGGGCTACGGGATTCTGGTTTTGGGGTGGGGGACTTTACTGTGAAATTCAAAAGGTACACAGAGAAACTGCCCCTAGTAGTCCTCAAACAGGGGTCTTGTTGTCTCCTGGGGACTCAGTGGTTTGCTCCCCTGGGGATTGTAATAGGCGGCATTAATGCCATCGAGACTGACCCAATTCAAGACGTGTGCGACGCACACCTAGCAGTTTTCGAAAAAGGGCTCGGGAAGTACAGGGGGACCCCAGTCTCGTTTGACCTGGACCCAGAAATCCAACCCATCCAGCTCAAGCCAAAAAGAGTACCATTTGCTCTCAAGGACAAGATTGAGGCAGAACTGGACAAACTGGTGGGTCAGGGGATTTTGGTTCCAGTGGACTCTGCAGAGTGGGAAACTCTGATTGTTACAGCAATGAAATCTAACGGGGAAGTTAGGATTTGTGCTGATTACAAGTTTACGTGAAAGGTACAAGTGTATGTGAAAGGTACAGGATCTCAAGTTAAGAGGAAAAGAATAGAATTAGCTTTAAGAAAGGACAGGCCGGATGTAGTCTTTTTGCAGGAGACCCATCAAAAATCTCAAGATGTGAATAAGATCTTTTTGAAAGGGATGCAATACTATGAAAAATCATTTGGTACCTCAAAGGCAAGGGGTGTGGCTACTTTAATTTCGACTAGGCTGGGCTTCGAGATGACATGTAGTATCTCCGACCCTGAGGGAAGATTCTTGATAGTAAAAAGGAAGATTGATGATGAGGAAATGGCATTTGTGAATATATACGCCCCAAATGATCATCAAGAGGACTTTTTGGAGAAAATGTATAAAATATTGGTAAAAGAAAAAACAACAAGAATGATAATAGCTGGGGACTTTAATCTAATTAGGTCAAATTTAGATTGTACAAATATTTTAAGAAGTGGAAAAGGGGTTAAAAAACAAATTTTGGATAAATGGATGGAAGATATAGGATTGAAGGATACGTGGAGAAAGCTTAAGGGATCGGAAAGGGTTTATACTTATTTTTCGCATGTCCATAACTCATATTCTAGAATAGATTACATATTTGTAACACAAAATATGATTGGAAAGGTAGACGAGGTAGAAGTGGGAATATTCAAAGAATCGGATCATGCGAAAGTGTTGTTAGAATTGGGGATAGAGAATATAAGAAAAACAAGGAGGAACTGGAGATACGATCCTAAATTATATAAAGACCATAAATGTAAGGAAGAAATAACTGAGAATTGGAAGGAAAGTTGGCAATGGAATGATACGGAGGAGGTGAGTTTTAATGTGGTCTGGGATACCACGAAGTCGGTATTTAGAGGGGAGAGTATAAAGTTGGCTAATTTTAGAAATAAGCAATTCAAAGTGGAACAAGATAAAATTGAGAAGGAGATAAAACAGCTTCAAGAAAAACACACAAGGACCAAGGACAAGAAGGTTTTTGATAACATACAAAGATTGAAGACTGAATTGATAGGAAAGGACATAGAAAAAGTAAAACGAGACTTGGTATATTTAAAAAGATAATATTTTGAATTTAGCAATAAAAATTCAAAATTGCTAGCAAGGGCCGCAAAAGAAAAGAGAGAAAAAAGAGAAATTGGAACTTTGGTCAATAAGGATGGAATAAGATGCAATAAGATTGGAGATAAATGTAAAATTGTTAAAGATTTCTACCAGGCATTATATGCGAAAAAGAACATAGATATACCAAAATTGAAAAAACAATTGGAGAAACAAATAAATAATAAGATAACACAAGAACATAGGAACAGGATGGAAGAACAAGTAACAGAAAAGGAAATAAAAGAGGTCATAGCTAGCTTAAAAACAGATAAAGCACCTGGAGAGGACGGATTACCAGCCGAGTTTTACAAGGAGTTTAAAGATATAGTGGTCCCAAAATTGAATAAGTTATATAACTATATATTAGAAGGAGGGCAAATCCCGACTTCATGGTATAGGACTATAATTATTCTGTTGCCGAAGCCAGGAAAACATTTAGAAAAAAATTGAATCATACAGACAAATTTCACTAATAAACCAAGATGCCAAGATCTTCACAGCGATATTAGCTAATAGGTTGAATAGTTTTATGGGCACTTATATAAATGAGGACCAGGTGGGATTTTTGAAGGGTAGACATATGTCAGATTTGACAAGAAGAGTTTTAGATTTAATTGATAAGGTAGGACAAACAAAAGAGAAAGTCGGACTATTATCTTTGGATATCTTCAAGGTATTTGACTCTTTACAATGGGTAACAATTAACGAGATAATTAAATGTTATGGATTTGGTGATAAATTTAAGAAGATAATTGGACAATTATACCAGCAAGGGAAGGCAGTTGTAAGGGTAAATGATGCAGTTACAGAGGAGGTAAAGTTAGAAGCAGGTACAAGGCAGGGTTGTCCTTTGTCTCCAATCTTATTTATATTGGCAATGGAGATGTTGGCGAAGGAGGTAAGGGAAGACAAAAAGATAGAAGGGGTTCTAGGTAATAAGATAAGTTTATATGCCGATGATACTTTGATAACAGTTAAACACCCTGGAAAGGCATTGGATAGAATACAACTGCAGCTGAAAAATTTTGAGGATATAACGGGTTTGAGAATAAACTGGGATAAATCTGAAATGATACTGTGTAATATGGGTAAAGAAGAACAGAAAAGGATAAGGGGAAAATGTAATTTACGAATTAAGGATGATTTGAAAGATTTGGGGATTGATATCTCGAATAAATTCGACGAATTTAAGAAATTGAATTACGTAAAGTTGAAAAAGGAAATTAAAGATAGAATACAACAATTGCAAAAATTGAAATTGTCATGGTTTGGAAGAATTGCAATATGTAAAATGATGTTGTTACCAAGAATTAATTTTTTATTTGATGCTCTTCCAATCCAATTGAATGATAAAGAAATTAAGGAGTTTCAAAAATTGATCAATAATTTTTGTAATGGGGGGAAAAGGCCCCGATTGGTAAAAAAAAAATTGGTATTTATCCCAGAAGGAAGGGGGATTAGGAATGCCAAACTTGGTGGCATATTATCGAGCTTTCCAAATTAAAAACGTTGTGAAGATCCTGGCTAATGAAAAGGCAATTTGGGAAGAATTAGAAATGAAAGATTTTATTCATATTGGAAAATTGGTCTTTTTAGAAGGTAGTATGAGTAAAGTAGTCACTAAAAATAGAATGATGAAGGCAACATTGGGGATATGGAAAAAAGTAAAAAGGGATTTGGTACCAGATATTTCCCCTATTATAGAGTTGGAGGATATAGCAAATTTTCCAATAAAAATCGATAAAAGGGTCAAAGAAGTATTTGATAAGAATGAGGTATTCCTGCTGAGAGACTGGATATGGGCCAGGAAAGACAGAGAGAGGAAAATAAATTTGTATGGACAATTGAAATTGAATTGGTTTCAGACAGGGATGGTTAATAGTTGGAATAGTGAATATTTGAATGAAGTTGGATTAGAAAGAGATAGGACTGAGTTTGAAGAACTGATTTGGAAAATAAGAAGGGGACAAAGTGGTATAAAGGGACTGGTTGGTAAAATATATAGAATGATGAATAAGGTAGGTAATCCACAGGAAGATTTAAGATTAAGATGGGAACAAGATTTGAATATAAAAATAGAAGAACAGAATTGGAAAAATAAATGGAGGAAAAGAATTATGAGAACTATGTCAGTTAGAGTTAAGGAACATAACTAAAAGATGCTGTGGAAATGGTATTTGACTCCAATGAGGTTACATCAAATAGATAAGAAAAAAGATAAAATGTGTTGGCGTTGTAAGAAGGAAATGGGAACATATGAACACATGTGGTGGAGATGTATTGTGGTAAAAATTTTTGGAAGAAAATTGAATACAAGATAAATGAAATTATGGGGGAGAAAATTAAATTGGGTGTTAGTATGATTATGTTGACAGAAGTGGAAAATATAAACCTGAGTAAGAATAAAAAGAAGTTATTGGAAATAATGTTGTCAACGGGAAGACAGTGTATCGCTAGAAAATGAAAAAATGAGGTAAATTTGAATATTGAGGAGTGGTATAAGGAAATATGGGGCTTAGCATTGAATGATTAGTTGACATGGGAAATAAACCTTAAAAAGGGAGTTGTTGAAGAAAATAGATTCTGGAAGGTTTGGCAAGCTTTTGTGGATTACTCACTGAGGGGGAATGATCTGCAAAGACCTGTACCTGATCACAAGATTTTCTGGGGAAAATCTCAATGAATATCTCCGTTTTCTCCAGTGTATTGTAAATAACACCGGGTGATTAGTATTTTTTTTTGTCTTGTCTTTATATTAAACATTATTGGAAAATGAGGTATAGAAACCATATCCTATTGGTTTGATCTGAAATAGTAAATATCATAAACAATGTCGATACGATTCGCTGATGTTCAATTTTACATATATATGTAATTTTATTTTTATATGCATAATTTTATTTATATTTGTAATTTTGATGTCTTTTTTATTGTTTGTATTATTTTTGAACATTTAATAAAAAATATTTTTTTAAAAAACAAGTGTACGATTAACAAGGCAATTCGCCCTAATGCATACCCGGTGCTGGTAGTTAGCTATTTACTAGCCACCTTACACGGGGGTAAATGTTTCATTAAGCTAGACCTAGCGCAGGCGTATCAACAGCTCACTGTTACCCCAGCTGCGGCCGCTGCACAGACGATTGTAACGCACAAAGGTGCATTCAAGGTAACGCGCCTGCAGTTCGGCGTAAATTCGGCCCCCGGGATCTTTCAGTCCCTTGTGGAACGCCTCTTAAAGGGCTTCCCCGGAGTTCTTCCATATTTCGACGACGTACTGATAACTGCGGGGAGCGAGGCGGAGCTAACAAAAAGGCTGGACAAGGTCCTAACAACGTTTGAGAAAGCGGGCCTGAGGTTAAGAAGGGACAAATGTGTGTTTTTTGCAAGGGAAGTTGAGTTCCTAGTGTTCAAAATAACCCCTGATGGTGTTAAGCCCTCCGAGTTGAAGGTTGCGGCTGTTCAAAATGCCCCTCGCCCCACCGTGAAGCCAGAACTGCAGTCATTCCTAGGGCTCCTCAATTTTTACCACTCCTTCTTGCCAAGGAAAGCATCTGTTGCAGAGCCACTGCATAGGCTACCTAAGAAAGACGCAGTTTGGTGGTGGGGGGACAGCCAGGAAAAAGCTTTCAAGGAGCTTAAGCGGCTCCTGTCCTCGGAAGCTATATTAATCCATTTCGACCCAAGGAAGCCCGTGGCTCTGGTCTGCGATGCCTCACCAGTGGGAGTGGGGGCAGTGCTGTGCCACGTGTTGGAAAATGGGCGGGAAGCCCTGGTTGCCTTCTACTCTAGGTCACTTTCGAAGGCGGAGCGCAACTACGCGCAAACAGATAGAGAAGCCCTTGCTATAGTTGCAGGAACGAACAAATTCCACGACTTCCTTTACGGTCGGCTGTTCACTATTGTGACTGACCACAAGCCGTTACTGGGTATTTTCACCACGAGTAAGCCCACCCCACAGATTCTATCCCCAAGAATGCTCCGGTGGGCCATCTTCCTTAACGCTTACCGGTATGCGCTGATTCACCACCCTGGTAAAGAGATCAGCCACGCTGATGCATTTTCCCGATCTCCCTTACCTGAGTTAGGGGACCCCGAGTGCAAGGTAGAACAGGATCACCAGGTGTTGCTGATCGAGTCCCTTGACTCACCCCCGATAGTACCCACAGACCTCACCAAAGCTACGGCGGAAGACAAGACTTTGTCCCTAGTCAGTTCATGGGTAAGGAAAGGGTGGCCCACGAATCCGCCAGCGGAGGAGTTCAAAGTGTATTTTCAGAAAAAGCTTAAACTTTCGATAGAGAGGGGTTGCGTCCTCTGGGGCCAACAGGTGGTCATTCCAGAAACGTTGCATTCAAAAGTGCTCAAGCTGCTGCACATCAGCCACCCAGGTATAGTACACTCAAAGGCTCTGGCCAGAAGCTACTTCTGGTGGCCCCAAATAGACGCTGATATAGAGCACATGGTGGATACTTGCGATAGTTGCCAGAGCTCTCGGCCCGAAGAGTCCCAACTTCCTCACAGAGAATGGGACACAGCCCGTGGACCGTGGTCTCGATTGCACATCGACTTCGCTGGTCCTTTCCGAGGCTCCCTTTTCCTTTTAATAGTGGATTCTTTTTCCAAGTGGTTGGAGGTAATCCCAATGTGCAACACCTCATCAGCCGCAACAATAAAGCAGTTGCGCAGGGTGTTCAGCTGCTTCGGTTTACCCAATGTGCTTGTCTCCGATAACGCTAGTACCTTCACTTCTGTCAAATTCAAGGCATTTCTCGAAAGGAATGCAATTCGCCACATCACCTCAGCCCCTTTCCACCCCGCAACAAACGGCCAGGTTGAGCGCCAGGTGCGAAGAACAAAGGACACACTGCGGCAAATGGGGATTTGAATTTACAACTGTGCCAGTTTCTGATATGCTACAGGGCCATCCCCCTAGCGTCCGGCCTCTCGCCTGCAGAGCTCCTCTTGCGTAGGAAGCCAGTAACACTTTTTGATCGGTTGGATCCAACCAGGGTGGAGGATAAGGGGAGGAATGTAGAAATGGGAAGCATCAAAGTCTTTACAGTGGGAGAACCAATGCATTGTAGAAACTATGCAGCCGCCGGCCCAACATGGGTTCCAGGGGTTGTGATTGAGCAAACGGGACCTGTGTCTTACAAGGTGGAAACTAGTACGGGTTTGCTCTGGAGAAGACACGCCGACCAACTCAGGCATTGGGTATCGATCGGCCAGGGATAGGAAATCCAGTATGAGTCAACGTTAGGGTCCTCCCCCACCCGCGTATCCCAAGGGGGAGACACGGAGCACCCTCCACAAGGGAACTCCCACAGAGACACAAAGTACCTTCCGCGAGGGGGCCGTACAAATCCATGTCCTTTGCACCCTCCAGGAGGGGAAGAGTCTGTCGATTTAGATTATGAGTTACAGGACTGGGGGGAGTTTGCGGAGTGGTCCCCCACCCATCCAAGCGAGAAGCAGGGTTTTGATTTAGATACCACTGGTCCTCTGGTTTTTGGGTCCAACTCAACCCCCAGAGAGTCGAGGCAATCTTCTGTTGAGTCGCCCGCCGCTCCGAGTAACAGGTGGGACTTTGCGTTACGGCAGTCTTCCTCCCTTCCAAATTTTGTGTTGGAGTGATCCCCTGCTCTTACGGGTACAAATCGGGGTTTTAAGTCACAGTTATCTATTCCTTTTTCTCCTGCGAATTCTAGAGCGGAGCAGTGCTCCCACCAGGCCGCTAACAAGTCTCATTTTCCCATTGCAGAACAAGAATCAGCAGACCCCAGAAACACTAGTGTCCCCGAGGTCAGCCAAGATGCCGTACGGCCCAAACGCACATGCGGCCACCACAATAGTTAGGGGACTTCGTCCCATCCTAGGGGGGAGGGGGTGTTGTGTATGAAACACTATGCCTTTAAAAATGATTGTAACCACTCCAATGTAAGAATGTAACCCTGTATGAACCTCAATGAATACAATGTATCTCAGCTGTAATGGAACGCGAGCCAGTTACCTCTAGATGGCAACTGCGAGCGTTCAGCTCACATGGTACAAATCTCCCAATTACAGTCTACCGCGGGGAAACATTCCCGCCACTTGTAAACCTGGTAAAGAACGACGTGCGTCATAATGACGTCACGAATACAGGAGGCAATGGTCAACCGTGTAACCATATTCAAATGTACTGTGCTGTATAAAAGGAGCTGTACCTCCGCCATTACCTCATGTTCAGATTGCATACCTTGAAATAAAGATGTGTTTGGACTTATAGCTGTTGCCTACTGCGTATCAATCTGCATACATCAAAGGGAGTCAGAGAGAGACGATTTATAGTTCCAAACTAAGTAGTGCCCCACTTTGGGAGGGTGGGGGTGGGGCACAGTGCAGGCTTGGCAAAGTGTTAACCCAGGGTAAGTGAAGCCCCCCCCTCCCCACCCCCTAGCCCCACTGGCTGCGGCCCTGGGTCGGACTTGACCGAGCAACTGAACAACCACAAGTATTGGAAGGCATTGGAAGCTACTCGGGATCCTTCCTTGTCTCTAATACGTGGGAGAGGCGAGTTTTCTGAAGAGTCCAGTTCACAAAACTCTAAGCCAGGGATTCTCGTTTCCATATGTGGGGCTGAGGCCCCACCGCCCCGCCCCTCCCCATCCACCGCCTCCTCATCCACCACACCCGGAAGTGCCCCATGGGGTGGTTCAGGAAGGGCGGAATGACCGTCCGGCCCCCGAAGCTGTCTGAGGGAGGGTGACCTGGCCCCTTCCCTTCCCCGGCTTAAAATAGGTTGAGAACTCCTGCTCTAAACCCTCCCTGCCTCCAAAATGATGGGATTTGTAGTCCAGAAATCAAAGGAGACTTACCTCAGCAACTCTCCCAACCAATGTCGCCTCTCGAAAGGAGGCAGGAGGGACACGTGGGAAAGGAATAGTTTCCGGGTGAAAAAGGACCGATTCTTTCCCTCCCACATTTTCCTCCTCTCTAGGAAACCTCACTTATCCCATAATCCGGGAATCTCTCTCGTCGGGCGTGCTCCCGCTCTAGGAATCTCTCTTGACTGCCATAAATACTCTCTAGGAATCTATCTTGTCTGTCACGCTCCCTTTCTAGGAATCGCTCTTGTCTGGCATCCTCCTCTCTAGGCTTGTCCTCTCGTCTGGCAAACCCCCACTCTTGCAAAAGGTAAAGGTTACCCTTGCTCGTATCCGACTCTAGGGTTCGGTGCTCAGCTCTGTTTGTATAGCCCAACAGCCGGCGCTGTCTTCGTCTAGAGACTTTCCGTGGACACGTGGCAGGAATGACTAGACACCCAAGTGCATGGAATGCTGTTTACGTTTCCACCGAAGTGGCACCTCTTTATCTACTTGCAATTTCCGAAGTGATAGGTTGTCAGGAGCTGGGACGGAGACAGAAGCTCACTCCGTCATGCAGCACGTGGGTTTCGAACTGCTGACCAGCCGACCTTCCAGTTGCCAAATTCAGAGCAATGGAGGAAGTAAAGAAGGAAGAACCAACTCTTCACACCATGGTGCTCCTTGTTCTTCCTCCCTTTGAGGCAAGGAGAGAGAGAGAAAAATGACTCCCTGCCACTGGGGAGTAACAACCCAAAGCTTCCCAGCCCGGATCTAGGAAGGGAGAAAGGATTTGCACTTCGGGCTATGGAAGGGACGTATTCTGCAAATCCCCTCTTCTCTCCTGACCAGCCCTTCCTTCCCGCGGCCATGGCTTCCTTGATGGGCTCAACTCACCTCACCCTCGATTGACTTCTTCCTCTCCTTGATCTTCCCTTCTTGCCATGGGTCCCCAAGTCAAAAGTGATGTCCAGGAAGGTGGAGGGAGGGTGCCTTTCCCTCTTGTCAAGGGGGTGGCTAAAAAAAACCCCCTGAGCTAACTGTCCGCCCCCAAACTAGATATGCCCAACCCAGGTGTAGTGCAATCGCCCAGCTCCAGCCTCTTTCCATACATAAGAACATAAGAACAGCCTTGCTGGAAGAGGCCACAGGAGCCCATCCAGTCCAGCATTGTGTCTCACACAGTGGCTCACCATTTCCTTCAGGGTATTCCCAAGGAGATGCCTTCACCTGCTTAGGATTCCCTGGAAATGGCATTGAGAGATATCCTGCCTATCTCTCCAACCCGGAGGTTGTCCTTAAGTATCCATAATTATAGCCATTGATACCCTTGTCCTCCATGAACTTGTCTAATCCTTTCTTAAAGCTCTCATGACATACAGTTGAGCAGGCTGAGGAGAGAAGGTGGGAAGGTAAACAGTACTCCGTGCACTCTGGTGTCTAGTCATGCCTGCCACATGACCACAGAAATACCTGCAAATGCAGACGATGCTGGCTCTTTGGCTATACATAGAGATGAGCACTGAACCCTAAAGTCGGATACGACTGGCTTTCAAGCAAAGGTGGAATTTACCTTTACCTACCATAAGAATGGTAGAGGATAGGGGTGCCTGGGGTGCAGTGGTCCATGGGGTCGCAAAGGGTCAGAATCGACTATGCGACCGAACAACAACAAAAATTCTGTGTTTAAACCATGAGACCATAATTTTCTGCTGTGGCTGTCCAGAACTTTGCTCAGACTCAAAAGAGTGTCCGTTTCAGCCAGCTGTTACCCTAAGAAAGTGACTGAGGTGGCTTAGTGGTTAAGATGCTGAACTTGACTAGAAGGTCAGCAGTTCAAGACCTGAGTGCTGCACAACAGAGTGAGCTCCCATCTCTGTCCCAGCTCTTGCCAAGCTAGCAGTTCAAAAGCAAGAAATTGCGCGTAGATTTTCTTCCATGTCTAGGACAGACATGAAACTTTTTGGTTTTTTTATTGTCACATCTATGAAATTATTTTGAAGGAAGCTTGCCATGTGGCATTCTGTATTTTTTGGAAACATGAGACAAGTCATTATATATAGTACTAGCAGAGTTTGCCCGGCAGTGCTGGGCTGTTTTAAATTGTGTTGGATAGCAAAGGGTGTGGTTTTTTCTTTCTTGAACAAATGGTGCCAGGCTGTTTTAAATGGTTTTGGAAGGTTTTTGTTTTATGTTTATGCAAATGAGGTTAGTCTATAATTGTGATTTTTTTTGAATGTTTTTTATACGCACGGACCGTTTTAAACTGTTTTCCTATTTATTTATTTTTGGATTTTAAAAAGAGGAAAGATTGTTATAATTTGTTTAAATTATTGAATTTAAAAAATAATGTGTTACTATGTGAATTTTTGTAAATATTTGTACTTTGGATAACAATTTTAAAAATGTGTAAGTATATGTTTTTTTAAATTCAAGGTTTTTTACTGTGTTTAGATGTTTTTTTGTTTTTTTAGTGAACACTTATTTATTTATTTTTGAATTATTTTTGATTATTGTAGATATTTTTGAATGTTTTTAAAATTTATTTTCTATAATTTTTGAAATCTTTGAGATTATTTTGAATATTTTGACTGTTTTTTCTCCTGTGGCCACTGGGTGGTGCTGTTGAGTAATTTTTGTGTGTTGTTGTTCAGTTGCACAGTCGATTCCGACTCTTTGCGACCCTATGGACCATTGTCCTCCAGGCGCCTCAGTCCTCCACCATCCTCCTAAGCCCGCCCAGCTCTGTGCCCATTGCATCCACAATACCATCTCTCTATCTCATCCTTGGATGACCCCTTCTTCTCTTGCCCTCCACTTTTCCCAGCATCAAGGCCTTCTCAAGTGAGTCTTCCCTTCTCATTTGATGTCCAAAATACTTTAACTTCATTTTTACTATTTGACCTTCCAATGAGCAGTCCGGGTTGATTTCTTCTAAGATTGACCTATTTGTTCTCCTTGCTGTCCAGGGCACTCTCAAAACTCTCCTCCAACACCACATTTCAAAGGCATCTATTCTTCTGCGTTCAGCTTTCCTAATTGTCCAGCTCTCGCATCCATACATTACCACCGGGAATACCATTGCTTTGACTATTCTAATTTTTGTTTGCAATGTGATGTCTCTGCTTTTCACTATGTTCCCCAAGTTTCTCATAGCTTGTCTCCCAAGAATCAGTCACCTTTTTATTTCGTGGCTGCAGTCCCCATCTGCAGTGATCTTTGCTCCTAAGAATGTAAAATCTGTTACTGCTTCTACTTCTTCTCTATCTATTTTCCAGTTATGGTCCACACAATCAAATGCCTTAGTGTAGTCAATAAAACAAAAGTAAACTTGTTTCTGGTATTCCTTTGTTTTCTCCATGATCCAGCGTATGTTGGCAATGTGGTCTCTAGTCCCCCTGCCTCTTCTGAAACCAGCCTGCACCTCTGGTAGTTCTCTCTCCACATGCTGCTGAAGTCTATCCTGTATTATCTTGAGCATCACCTTGCTGGCGTGTGGGATGAGTGCAATTGTTCGGTAATTTGAACATTCTTTGGCATTGCCCTTTTTTGGGATTATGACGTATACTGATCTTTTCCAATCCTGTGGCCACTGTTTTGTTTTCCAGATCTGCTGGCATATTGCATGCAGTAATTTGATGCCATCATCTTTTTGAGATTTGAAAAATTCAACTGGGATACCAATTTTTGTGTATTTTGACTGATTTTTCTCTACTGGCCTCTGGGTGTCGCTTCTTCTTCCGGTAAGTAGTTTCCTCCTTTTCTCATTTGAGTTCCAGTCATCGATGAGGAAAGACGTCTCTTGGTAAGGTCTCTGGCTTATTTTTTTTTAGGGGGGTTTGTTTTGGTTTTTTTTGGGGGGTTGTGTGTGTTTTTGGATGTTTTTGGATGTTTTTGTGTGTACTTTTTCTGTTTATATTTTTGTGTTTTTGAATAATTTTGAATGTTTTTGTTTGTGTGGGGGTATTTCCGTGGGCCGGCCTCGGTGGCTGGCCCGTGGAAATACCATGTGGTGTTGGGGTATTTTTGCGGGCCAGTCTCAATGGCTGTTCTGTGGAAATACCTTTGCCGCTTCATGCGGCGTTGGGGTTGGGGTATTTTCGCGGGCCAGTCTCAATGGCTGGCCCGTGGAAATACCATCGCCGCTTGATTCGACGGTGGGGTTGGGGTATTTTCGTGGACCAGTCTCGATAGCTGGCCCATGGAAATACCATTACTGTGTTTGGTGGCTTTTGGAGGGGGGTTTCCGCGGCTCGGCCTTGGTGGCCGGACTGCGAAAATCCCCACGCCGTTTTTGTTTTTTTGGGGTTGGGGGGTTTCGCGTGCCGGCCTCACTGGCCGGAACGTGGAAATCCCTACGGCAATTTAGGCGGCGTTGGGGAGTTGTTCTTTTTTTCCGGCGGCTTTGTTTCACCGGCCTCGCCGTGTCTTTGGCGGGGCAGCGTGGATGAGAGGGAGTCCCTCTCTTCCCCGTTGCTCCGTGCAAGAAGCCCGGCGGGTCTTTTCGTGTTTTGGAGACGCTACGTCCGCCTGCGGCGGACTTGCGTTCTCAGTGTGTTTTTGAATTTTATTTTTCGCGCGCCGGCTTCCTCAGCGTTCTGTGTGCTCATGGCATGCAGGACGCTGGTGCTTGTAGTTTGCCATTTGCCTTTTCGGTTTGTGCTTCGGTTTTTTCCTGCGGCTTCATTTTGATTGGCCGCAGCGCGTTTTCGAACGTTCCTTTTGAACGTTGGGAATTGAAGTTCCCTTTTTTTGTTTGCGTTTGGGGGGCCCTGCCCCACTGGCCCAGTTTTAAACCCGACAGTTACCTGCAAACCGGGTTCGGGCAAGTGTACGGAGGGTCATTACAGGCTAGTGGGGCCTGACTAAACATCCTTTGTCACATTCCAACGGTTCCCGTACCATTTTATTCATAAAGATATAAACCACTGAGTTGCTTTTGGCTTTTTTACCCCCAAGGGATTGCAGTGGCTCAAGTGGTTAAGATGCTGACTGGGAGGCAGAAGGTCATCAGTTCAAATCCCGAGTATCGCATGACGGAGGCACCTTTTGTTACGTTCATTCTGCTGTTCCTTTCACCTGGCCTAGTACGAGAAAGATTAGGTAGCAACACAAGGTTGCCATTACCAGGGTACACATGATTGTGGTTCAAACATACTACAATCTTAGAGGAGCCTCTTTCTGTGTACTCCTGCAGGTAGATAAATAGGTACCACTTCGGTGGGAAGGTAAACAGTACTCCGTGCACTCTGGTGTCTAGTCATGCCTGCCACATGACCACAGAAATACCTGCAAATGCAGACGATGCTGGCTCTTTGGCTATACATAGAGATGAGCACTGAACCCTAAAGTTGGATATGACTGGTTTTCGAGCAAAGGTGGAATTTACCTTTCCCTACCATAAGAAAAAACAAGGTATTGAGGAGGCATTCAATGCTGGTTGGCCTTGCGCCCACTTCAAAGATGGCCTCAGATATTCCTGAAGTAGGAAGAGAAAGGCCCTCAATTATATGCCAGAAGGGACCCGTCAAGGCCCGGATCCCAGACCAGTTTTAAACCACCTTGCACTGGAAATAGGGAGTTAGACAAGACAATGGGAAACCGGAACCTAAATCCCAGGTAATGGTCTAGCACAGAGCTTCTCTAACCCTTTGAAGTTGGGGTCCGGGTCACGGTCTCTCAGACGGTGGACCAGCTGCCACCATCGGCCACAGACTCATTTACGGCTGTTGTAAGTTCATTTACAACAGCCGTAAATGAGTCTGTGGATCTCGTAAACGCATTTACAAAAGCCGTAAACTAGTCCTTGGCCAATTTTGGCAGCAGCGAGGGCATGGGGCGGCTGATTTGCCACCACGAGTCCAATCGGGCCCACAGACGGTAGGTTGAGAACTACTGGTCTACCAAGAATCTCTGATCTAGACAGACATTGCAAGCCAATAGTTGAGACCATGTCCTTCTGATCTTCCTCGCTCTATATTTTGAGATAATCCTCAAAGCAGGTCACTCATCCTTGACCCCATAAATGTTTCCCCCATCCATCTCTCTTTCTTTCTCTCTCTGCCTTTTTCATTGCTCTTTCCGGTGTAGGAACCTTTTCTTTGTGGTGGACACCAACAACAACCCTGAGGTGGAAAAGGCCCTTTCAGTCTGACACAAGGCAGTCTGCACCTTAAGGTCCGGGTGGATTGCGCAGGAGGGTGATGGAAGACCCACCTCAATGGCTAAGAATGTGGGAGACATTTCTATTCTCCCGAGCATGACCCAAATCTACAGGATGTTTCTCTTCCCTTGACCTAACATGAAAGGCTTCATATTTCATTTCAGCTGTTTCAACAGGCAAATTGGTACTTAGACATCCATGGATAAACATTTTTAAACAGACAGTATGTCTAAAGCATGGGGTTCTCAACCTATGGCCTGGGGGCCAGATGCAGCCCACAACACCATTTCATGTGTCCCCACCGTCTCCGCCACACCTAGAAGTGCCATGTCTGGCACGCAGGGCAAAATGGCCGTCCGGTCCCCGAAGCTGTCTGAGGGAACATGACCCAGCCCTCGGATTGAAAAGGTTGAGAACCCCTGGTCTAAAGGGAAGCTGAATTTTACATTTACATGTGAATACAAACCAAGGCATAAGCCAGTGGTGGCGAACCTGTGGCGCTCGGAGCTCTCTCTGTGGGCACCCGTGCAGTCACCCCAACACAGAGTTTGCCCTGCCCCTCTGTCCAGCCGCTCAATGAGAGCACTTCCTCCCTCCCCCCAGCACAGAGTTCACCCCCACCTCTCTGCCCCACAGCCCAATGGGAGCATTTCCTTCCTCCCCTGTTGCTGTGTTGGCACTTTGTCATAAATAAGTGGGTTTTGGGTTGCAGTTTGGGCACTCGGTCTCTAAAAGGTTTGCCATCACTGGCATAAGCTAATAAAATCATAGAATATGGACAGTTTTAGATACCCAGTGGATAGGGCGATGAACTAAGACGCAGGAGGTTTGAATCCCTGCTTAGCCATGGAAGATCATTGGGTTGGGAGGGGCTGGGTGTTGAACTGGTAAAACCACACCTTAAATACCTCACTTATCTTGAAAGTCTTGCTAGGATTCCCCTAAGCTGGTTCCAACTTCCTGCCACATAATGAGACAACGGAGAAAGGTTTTGGAAAATGAATAGAAGATGCTTTTGGTTCAATTTTTAATTATTCTGTGTCCTTTTATTTTTCTCTTTGCCCTCATCTGCATTTCCTGCATGCCCAACAACACCAGGTCTCATTGGGTTACTCTGTTGTTATTTTGAAATTCTTCTTCTTTTGTATCCTAATCAAACTTTGGACTGCCAAAATGAAGCCACTCTCTTGGCTTTGTCGTTGGCCAAACTTAAGTCCTCACCGGTGCAGGTTACTGGCAGTAATCGGCAGGCCAGTAAACGAGCCTGATTCTATATCTCTCCACATTCACACAGCATGTTGTTGTCCACCAGACCATGTTGGTGTTACATTTAGGGACTCCGACCTCAGTCTATTCAGGGCCCTCCTCGTTACCAACCCTGCTCTTGATGTCGCAAACTCAAGGCTGTGGCTTCCTTTATCAAGTCAATCCATCTTCCATTCAGTCTTCCTCTTTTCCTTCAGCCTCCAACCTTTTTGAGATTGATTCTTGTCCATTGACTATTCAGTTCTTGGGGACATTTCAAAATACTGTACAGTAATACTCCGGGTTACAAATGCCTCGGTTTAAGTTTGCTGTGGTTTACAACAGCAAATCCTATGGAAATGCCATCCCAGTTTACAATTTTTTAATGTCCCCCGCCACTCCCGGTTTACAACGATCAATTCAGGACCAATTTTTTATTTTACAATGCATCCCTATGGATGTTTCGGTTTACAATTTTTTCGGGTTACAACAGAGGCTGTTGGAACGGACCTCCGTCGTAACCTGGGTTTTTACAGTAATTGTGAAATGTGAATTAGAAAAAGACTAATTCAGACAACAGAAGTGCAATGACTAATCCAGACAACAGTTTCTACTGCACAAGTCCACTGGCTCGTTTAGCCTGTCTGAGGGATCCTGCTTGTTTCTGTTTTTTTCTATTTTATCGGGGGGGGAGGGGGTAGTTTTTTAAATGATAATTTGATAAATTCTATGTGTTTTAATCCTGTTTTTAGGGGGGGCGGGATTAGCTACTGTCTTTAGTTGTTGTTGTTTTAACTGTTGTTGTATTTTTTTTCCTTTGTATACTGTTAGCCGCCCTGAGTGGTGTTTCCCATTAGGAGGGCAGGATACAAATCCATAAAATAAATAATAAATAAATATATCTTTATATATTGTGGGCTAGACCATGTCCCCTGGACAGGTGAGTGGTCCAGCCACATGGTTTCTCTTGCCGTAAACGATGCTTTAAAATGCATCATGACGATGTTGTAAATGCATTTACGACAGCCACTGGTACATTTACAGCAGTGTTTACGGTGGGTGCATTTATGCATGTGGGTGTGCTGACTCACCCGGGCAGGCACGGTTGCAACACAGTAGCGCTACACAGAGTCTTGTTCGAGGATAGTCCAGACATCAAAATCCAAAAGGCAAGCAGAATTCTGTTTACCGGTAGTCCGAGTCAGTAGTCTAATCCAAAGGGTGTCCAGGAGCATTGTCAGGGTTGGCAAAGAAGTCAGGGTCACAGCAGGCATGTCAGGGTATAGGCGGGCATTCTGGAATCAAGCAGGATGTCGGTCTTCACACAAGAGTTGTCCGATGCTAGCAGGCTGCAAGAAGCTTTATTTTGTATTTCCAGGCCAAAAATAGAGTTGTGTCAAAGTGTTTGGTGGAAAGATCTTTGTCAAGAGAACTTATAGGAGCGACAAAACTTGCAGGTAGCACAAGCTAATAAAGATTGTTTCATTGTAATGCACAGGAACAGATTCAAGGCTTTTTGACCCCCATCACACCTTGGCAATCAACACAAAACCCACACAATGGCAGAAACACAGAAATCATGGCCTGGAGGTGCAGTGGCTAAACTGCTGTCCTGAGACCAAAAGAGGTTGTGAGTTCAATCTTGACCAGGGTTCAAGGTTGAATCAGCCTTCCATCCTTCTGAGGTCAGTGAAATGAGTACCCAGCATGTTGTGGTCAAAATGCTAATTAACTTGTGAACCGCCCAGAGAGTGCATTAAGTGTTATGAGCGGTATAGAAGTGTGTTTGCTTTGATTTATGCCATCCGTAAGTTGTGATACTTATGTATAAGAGGAGAATACAGTACTGTACATTTTTTATTTCTGATCACCATGCATAGGTGTGGGAGCTGGACAATGAAGAACTCTTAGAGGGGAAAAACCAGATTTATGCTGAATTAGATTTTTACAAATACTACTTTTGCTCCCCTTGTTTTCAAATGATTGGATTTGGGGAACAAATATTCGGCATAAACACTGTCATAAATGCGTCCACAGCTGTCGTAAATATGCTGTAAATGCATCTGTGGTTGCTTCCGGTGGCGGCGGTGCTGCAAGTTGGATTCAGCCCGTGGGCTATAGGTTGCTGACCCCTGCCTTAATCCATGAATTGCTGGAAAGATAGCTCAATTAGCACTAACGTTTATATTCAGTGGATAACCCCAGGAGTCCCTTCCTACTATTATAATTATTATCAAATTGTGTCACTGCAAATCATAACCATTTATAATTTTACACACTTCATTCAGGGGTGAAACATAACATGAGAATGGACACAGACGGATCTAGCAAATGACTAGAGATCAGAAAATCCCTTAATTTAATTCCTGATTTTATCCCTTCTAGTCTCTTCAGCAGCCTTCCTCAGGCATCTCATTTCCATGGTTACCAACCTTTGCTTATGTTTTGTTGTAAGTGTCTATGTTTGGCACTGGTAACATAAGGTGGGAATGAATATGCTTTGTATGAGTTGTTTCTTTGTGTTGTTAGATATTGCCTTGTGTTGTATGACTGGACCGTGTCTGTCTGGACATCCTGCTATGTTAATGGAATACAGCCAGTGACTCAACACTGAGTGTCAGGTGGCAGTTAACTAACCTGGCTCCCTAAAGGGGCCAAAGGCAGAGGAGCCCCTTTAGTTGGGGTGATGGTCCCCCTCAGTGGAGCAAATGCCACTGGAAACCATCACATATTGGGCCCAACAGCAAAATGAGCGGAGGAGGAACTCCAATTCACAACGGTCATGGAGGTGGAAGAAGCCATGCCAGATTTATTTATTTACAATATTTATATACCGCCTTCCTCACCCTGGGCGACCCAAAGCGGTTCACAAATCAGATAAAACATCAGCTAAAACATCAACATTAGTTAAAAGCATCAGATAACCCTTATCTAAAACCAGTTAAAACCAAGTAAAATTGTCTGATAAAACCACCCTAACACTCCCCAACCCACTAAAAAGGACAGCAGACAAGTAAACATCACGACCAGGCGCAGTTCAGATGGCAAGAGGTTCCAACAGGCAGGGGCAGACACTGAGAAGGCTCTACTCCTGGTCTCAGTTAGATGTGCTTCCTTGGCTGATGGGACCACCACAGAGCCCCTCCGGTCTGCCCTTGTAGGATGGGCTGAAAACCTTGGGGTGACTCGGTCTCTTAAGTATCCTGGTCCACTGCCATGCAGGGCTTTAAAGGTCAAAAACAGCACCTTGAATTGCACATGGAGGCATACTGGCAGCCTGTGCAGCTCCCGGAGCAGCACCGAGGCATGGATATAACGCCCGCACCCTGTCACCATCTGGGCAGCCGTGTTCTGGACCAGCTGTAGCCTCCAAATGGTTATCAAGGGCAGCCCCATGTAAAGTGTGTTACAGTAGTCCAATCTGGAGGTGACCTGCTGTGAAGGCACGCCTTGGTAATATCCTCAAGGCTGAGGTAGTCCATTGTAGTCCTGGTGTTAAATCCTGCATGTCTTATTTCATACGTGCCACAGGAGATGACTCTGTTATCATAGTGCATAGGTTGCTTCATGGCAAACTGTGACCGACCTTAAACAAATCCAAACTAATGACATTTTTCCTGTCTCGGGGGGGGGGGGGGGGGGGATGCATTCTCGGTTATAAGTTGCAGGCAACAACTGGAAGGTCGTGATGCGGATGATGCTAAACCTGTTGTGTATGGAATGTAACTGTAACGTTATGCCTTTAAGATGAATGTAACCAGTTCTACAGGAAATGTTCTTAAGCCATTTGTAAAGAACACATTGTATTCAGTTGCTATTGGAATGCGAGCTTGCTACCAGAGATGGGAGCAGCAAGCATTCAACTCACATGGTACAAATTCCCCAATCATCTCCAGCCGCGGGAAACCTTCCCGCCACGGATACACCTGGACAAGAAGGGCGTAACTCCGGATGACGTCACGCCAACAGTAGCCAATAAGCTACCGTGTAAGGTAAAGGTAAAGGTTTCCCTTGCTCGAAAGCCAGTCGTATCCGACTCTAGGGTGCAGTGCTCATCCCTGTTTCTAAGCCGAAGAGCCAGCGTTGTCTGCTTCTGCAGACATTTCCGTGGTCATGTGGCAGGCATGACTAGACACCAGAGCGCACGGAACGCTGTTACCTTCCCACCGAAGTGGTCCCTATTTATCTACTTGCAATTTCTTGCTTTCGAACTGCTAGGTTGGCAGCTACCGTGTACCCACATTCAAATGTATAGTTACTGTATAAAAGGAGTTGTATCTTCGATGTAAATCAGCCGGACCAATGGGAATGGTTCAAAATGCATTTTCGGAGCACGCTGGTGTTAGCCGAAATCACCGACGAGGGAAAAAAGCGGGCCCAGCTCATCATGATGTTGGGGTACCACGCCGTGAAGCTCCTGGTCAACCTGGTGGCACCGAGGAAGGTGGAAGAGGTCCCCATCAAACACCTCCTAGCAGCATTGCGGGGGCACTTCCAGCCTACCGTATCCATTTTCATGGCCAGAGCTGCCTACGGGAGACGGGCCCAGTGCCCGGGTGAGTCTGTGGCGGATTTTGCGGTGGCCCTCCGCCTGGCGGCAACCCCATGTGAGTGGGCAAACCTGGAAACCGCCCTCAGGGACTGTTTACTCTGCGGTCTGCGGGACGAAGAGACCCAACGAAAGCTTATGACCCATGGCCATGACCTGACGTTCCAAGAGGTACTAAAGAAAGCACAGGTGGCCGAAGCCATGAGAGCCGGAGTCACGCTGCTCAAGGCAAGGCCCCCACCACTCGATGGGGCATCGATTCCAGTACAAGCGGTCTGGCGGGATCCACGACCAGCAAGGACCAGGACATCCGAAAGGTGCGGAAGGGGGCAACCGAGAAGCGGGGCAAGGAAAGTCGCCATTGCGATGGCTGCGAAGCATCCCACGACCGAAGCAAGTGCCCGTTCCAGAAAACCGAGTGCCACAACTGCAGACGGAGGGGCCATATCGCCAAGGTATGCAGACGATGGCGAGGAGAGTACAAGGGCCCAGCGGAACATCCCCCGAGGAAACCGGATGGCATTGGCAGGATCTCCGACGACAGCGACCCAGAAGTGCACCGCGTGTATCACCGGGTCTTCGACGACGACAGCGCGACTGTTCACAGCGTGTCCTTGGGGCACCCCCATTTTTTTGTTGAGGTACTATTGCAAGGGGTCCCAGTTAGGATGGAAATAGACTCGGGGTCTTCCTACTCCATTATATCCCAGCGGGAGTTCCTGCGCATTCCCCCAATGTGTGGCCCAAACTTAAGGCTCTAAAGACTAATTTGCAGGACTACGGAATCCCAGTATTGAGGGTGGGGGAATTCAAGGTCCAATTCAAACAATACAGGGAGAAACTGACCCTAGTAGTCCTTAAGGAGGGGGCATGCTGTTTACTGGGAACACAGTGGTTCAAGCCCCTGGGTATTGTGATAGGGGGCATCCATGCCGTCGGGTCCGACCCAATCCAAGACGTGTGCGACACACACCCGGCAGTATTCAAGAAGGGGCTTGGGATATTGAAGGGGCCCCCAGTTTCATTCGACCTGGACCCGGCAGTTCGGCCCATTTGACTCAAGCCAAGGAGGGTCCCATTCGCCCTCAAGGACAAAATAGAGGCGGAACTGGACAAACTGGTGGGCCTGGGGATTTTGGTTCCAGTGGACTCTGCAGTGTGGGAAACCCCTATTGTGACTGTGTTGAAACCTAACGGGGAGGTTAGGATTTGTGCAGATTATAAATGTATGATAAATAAGGCAATCCGCCCAAATGCATACCCGGTGCCGGTTGTTAGCCACATATTAGCCACGTTGCATGGGGGAAAGTGTTTCGCTAAATTGGATTTGGCACAGGCATACCAACAGCTGACCCGTAACTCCAGCCGCCGCCCTACACAGACAATTGTAATTCCCAAGGGGGAGTCACGCGCCTGCAGTTCGGCGTAAATTCGGCCCCCAGGATTTTCCAGTCCCTCGTGGAACGTCTGCTAAAAGGGCTCCCAGGGGTTCTCCCATATTTTGATGACGTATTGATAACAGCGGGGAGTGTGTCGGAACTGGATAAGAGGTTGGACAAAGTTCTGTCGATATTCGAAAAGGTGGGGTTGAGGTTAAAAAAGAACAAGTGTGTGTTTCTTGCAAGGGAGGTTGAGTTCCTTGGGTTTAGAATAACCCCCGATGGTGTAAAGCCCTCCGAGTCAAAGGTTGCGGCTATCCAAAATGCCCCTCACCCCACTGCGAAACCGGAGTTGCAGTCATTTCTGGGGCTCCTGAATTTTTACCATTCCTTCTTGCCAAGGAAAGTGTCCATTGCGGAGCCACTGCATAAACTACTTAAGAAAGATGCGGTTTGGTGGTGGGGAGACAGTCAGGAAAAGGCGTTTAAAGAGTTAAAGCAGCTTCTGTCCTCAGAAGCAGTCGTGACCCACTTTGACCCCAGAAAGCCCGTAGTCCTAGTCTGTGACGCCTCACCAGTGGGGGTGGGGGCGGTGCTGTGCCACGTGTTAGACAACAGGTGGGAAGCCCCAGTTACATTTTACTCCAGATCACATTCAAAGGCGGAGCGCGACTACGTGCAAACGGACAGGGAGGCCCTCACCATAGTCGCAGGGACAAAGAAATTCCATGATTTCCTGTATGGTCGACCGTTCACCATTGTGACCGACCACAAACCCCTGCTAGGCATTTTCACCATGGGCAAGCCCACGTCACAGATTCTGTCCCCCAGAATGCTCCGATGGGCCATTTTTCTCAATGCATACCAGTATACGCTGGTCCACCGCCCGGGCAAAGACATCAGCCATGCGGACGCTCTCTCTAGGTCGCCCCTGCCCCAGATAGGAGACCCTGAGTGCGAGGTGGAGCGAGATCATCAAGTGCTCCTGATCGAAGACCTAGATTCACCCTCGATAGTACCCGCAGACCTCGCCAAGGCCACAGCGAAGGATAAGACCCTTTCCTTAGTTAGTTCCTGGGTTCAGAAAGGGTGGCCAGCGACACCCCCCACGGAGGAATTCATGGCTTATTTTAGAAAGAGGGTTGAGCTTTCCACAGAGAGGGGCTGCCTCCTATGGGGCCAGCGGGTGGTCATTCCCAAGTAATTGAGGTCGAAAGTGCTCAAGCTACTGCGTGTCAGCCACCTGGGATTGTACGCTCTAAAGCTCTGGCCAGAAGCTACTTCTGGTGGCCCCAAATGGACGCTGACATAGAGCACATAGTCGGCACTTGCGAGAGTTGCCAAAGTTCTCGACCCGAAGAGTCCCGACTTCCTCACAGAGAATGGGACACCCCCAAGGACCATGGTCCCGGGTACACGTAGATTTCGCAAGTCCTTTCAGGGGCTCCCTTTTCCTGTTAATAGTTGATGCATACTCCAAGTGGTTGGAGGTTATCCTGATGTCCAGCACCTTGTCAGCCGCAACCGTAAAGCAATTGCGAAAGGTGTTCAGTTGTTTTGGGATACCAGACGTGCTTGTGAGCAACAACGCCAGTACCTTCTCGTCTGCAGAATTTCAGGCATTCATTTAGAAAAACGCCATCTGGCACATTACATCTTCCCCGTTCCTCCCTGCAACTAATGGCCAGGTAGAACGCCTGGTGCGAACTACAAAAGAAGCATTGCGGCAGATGGGCCCCGGGGATCTGAACCTGCAACTGTGTCAGTTCCTGCTGTGCTACAGGGTGACACCACTCGCATCGGGGCTCTCGCCTGCAGAGCTCCTCATGCGCAGGAAACCCGTAACGCTTCTGACTAGGTTAGATCCAACCAGGGTGGAGGATAAAGGGAGGAACATAGAATTGGGAAACACCAAAAGTTTCGAAATAGGAGAGCCCGTATACCAGTGTTTCCCAAACTTTGGTTCTTGGACTCCATTTCCCAGAAGCCTAAGTCAATTCCTCAAAGCACTGATCAGCCAATATACTGACTTAGGCTTCTGGGAATTGAAGTCTCCTGTGGGGCATAGGGCCCACTTTGGGAACCACCGCCGTATACTGTCAGAATTACATGGCCACAGGGCCAGCCTGGGTCCCAGGAGTAGTTATTGAGCAAACGGGGCCAGTTTCATACTGTGTAGAGACCAGCACAGGTCTACTCTGGAGAAGGCACACCGATCAACTCAGGCGAAGGGTTACCGAAAGGCAGAACACAGACACTCAGCCACAGAATTCAACGTTAGGGTCCTCCCCCACCTGCTCATTCCAAGAGGGAGACACAGGGTACAAATGCAGATCTGCAATCCCCACCTAGCGGGGAGGGGATTGATACAAATCCATATCCTTTGGGCAGCAGGAAGAATTTGATTTTGATTTTCAAAACCGGGGGGGGGGGGGGTTCGGAATGGTCTCCCACCTGTCCGAGCGAAGAGTGGTTTTTTTTTTTGTTATTTCCAGGAGCCCCCAGTTTCTCGACATTAGAATTCACCCCTACCCCACGTTCCCAGTCAGGGTCGGCGCAAACGCGCACCCCCACATCCCCACATTCCCAGTCAGGAGCCGCACACACGCAGCAAGCTGCTAACGAGTCTAACCCTCCTGTTACAGGGCAAGAACCAAGGGAACAGAGAAGTGCTAGTGCCCCCGAACCAAGCCCAGCAGCCGCACGTCCCAAGCGCACATGCGGGAAACCACATTGGTTGAGGGACTTCAACCCATCCTAGGGGGGAGGGTTGTTGTGTATGGAATGTAACTGTAACATTATGCCTTTAAGATGAATGTAACCAGTTCTACAGGAAATGTATACTTAAGCCATTTGTAAAGAACACATTGTATTCAGCTGCTATTAGAATGCGAGCTTGCTACCAGAGATGGGAGCAGCGAGCATTCAACTCACATGGTACAAATTCCCCAATCATCTCCAAGCCGCGGGAAACCTTCCCGCCACGGATACACCTGGACAAGAAGGGTGTGTCTCTGGATGATGTCACGCCGACAGTAGCCAATAGGCTACCGTGTATCCACATTCAAATGTATAGTTACTGTATAAAAGGAGTTGTATCGCCACCATTACCTTGTGTTCGTACTGTAGTTCATGCAATAAAGATGTGTTAAGCTAGACTACGGCTGCTTCGATTGTCTTGATCCCTGAACACCAAAAAAACCCAGCCAGTATTTGTTGTGGGACAGTGAGTACAGGCTCGAAGCGCAGGCTAGGGCCGCCAGGATGGGGAAAGCTAACTCTTCCAATATTTGATTTAGCTTTACTGCACTGTATGTTAATCTCTTTGTCCCTTTTGCGTTCTTCAGTCAACCTTGTTCCTAGTTATTTGAACTTTTATACAGTACTTGTTCCCTCTAGTTCGAGATTTAGAGCAGGAGTTCTCAACCTTTTTAAGTCGGAGGGGGGAGGCCTGGATCGTGCTCCCTCAGGCTGTCCTTGGGCAAGACTGGTGTTTCCCCCTTCCACTACCAACTCCCCCTACACCACCAGTCCAGCCTGCAAAGACTCCCCCCCCCCCCCCAGCACCACCACCGCAGCTGTTGCTTCCTTGCTTGGGTGAAGAAGGGATCCTGCTTGTCCTTGCCCACACTCAGCAAAAGTGGCACCCAGGAAAGACACGGGTGCCCATAGGCATCTGCCGCTTCCGTCGGTGCTGTCCTTGTCCCCTCTGCCTGGCTTGGCATGTCCCTAATGCCACTCCGTAGGAAGGCAGATATTGTAAGCCTTCTTAAAACATCTGCTCTGCTATGAAGCACAGTTTTGGACACACCAAGCCAGGCAGAGGGAGAAAAGATGGTGGCAGTGATGGTGGCAGGTGCAATGGCTCTTGGAGGCCTCACTGCCACCTCCGAGCCCCCACTAATGGCCAGAGGGAGGAGTCACCATGGACTAACGGGCAGCTGGAGGCCTCGCCATCACCTCCGGCTCACACTAACAACCAGAGGGGAGATAGTCTGTGTTTGTTCACCGTATTTTGTTACTGTTGTTACATTGTTGTAAGCCGCCCTGAATCCCTATGGTGAGTGGGTGGCAATATAAATTTGAACAAACAAATAAATAAAGGAATAACTAAAAGGCAAGGGCCAGATGGAATGGTGCTGCAGGCCAGATCCTATCTATGGGCTGCAGGTCGAGAACCCCTAATTTATAGTACTGTAGGCTATTTCCTTCCATTGGCCATTCTCTCAATCTTCTCTTTATTGATTCTCATATTATTTATGTCACATTCTGGTTCATGGGTGTAAAGGGTCAATCTGCGATTCCTAATACTCCTACTTTCTGTGGCAGATGGTGTCTAATGAGTTTAATCAGGGATTCTTAACCTCCTGCTCATGAGCCAGATGTGGCCCACGGTGCCATTTTATGTGGCCCTAAACCACACCAGGAAGTGCCATGTGATGAAGGAAGGGCAAAATGGCCATCCGGCCCCCGAAGCTGTCTGAGGGAGCTTGACCTAGCCCACAGCTTTAAAAGGTTGAGAACTCCTGAGTTAATGCGAGGAAGTCTGACTTTCTAAAGAAGAGTTCATACACAGGGGAAACCTTAGAAGAAGCTGTTTTATTACCAGTAACCTGTTTTAGGGTTTTTTTTTTTTTGTTTTTCTCCCATTTTGGTCACCTTTCTACAAGCTATTCTACATGTTATCTGAGGAGCCCTATTTCTCAGTACAGTATCAGCTTTCCTAATCTCGGAGCCTATGTGTATTGACCCAGGGCATCTAGCTTTGTCCCTTGTTTGCCTAGCTCTATTTGCCTAGCTCTATTTGCCGCCAGCCTGAACCATGGTTTATGCCTAACCTGCCAGTTTATCTCCCAAATTCCTCTCCAGCAGAGCACGGCCCCAACTAATTTGGGGTCTCAAATGCGGGTCTGTGGATACTGGGCGCACTCCTCGGGAGAGGTTGAATATCCAATTGGTGCGAGCAACCCACAAAACTCCCAATAAAATCATCACCAAACATTACAGTAGCCAGAAAACACTGCAATCCAAGAACCTGAAAAGGTCTGTCTGTAGGCTTCCTTCCTTTTGTGGAAAAATAAAATGCTGGCCAGATTACGAAGTAGAAGGAAACAATCCATATTTAAGACTCTTTGGAGAAATCTGGGAGGGGACAGTGGGGTAGATGGGTTTCTGCATAGCCAAAATCCAATCAATCTGTGGCACATTTAAATCCATCTGATTTAGTTCTTAATTGAGCTTTTGGGTTTTTCTTCCTTGACCTTCCACCCAATGCAGGCCCTCCTCCTTCCACTGAAGAAGGTCTTCCTCCTCCTGCCTTGTGCTAGGAGGCCTCCTCCAAGCCCTGAAGTGTGACTTGGCGGGGGTGAACTCCCGGACTACGACTCCCAGGAGAGCCCCACGCAGAACTGCAGGCGAGGGAATTCTGGGAGTTGTGGTCCAAATGACTGAAACCTGTGTGCGGGTAGTTTTTTAAGCACATGGGGAGAAGCAGGGGGAGGAGGGGAGGGGCGCTCCCTTTTATTCAAAAGTAGGTGGAAGGAGTGGAGGGTTATATCAATGCTTTGTTAAGACTTTTAAGTCAAGGGAAAGATTATTATTATTATTATTTTGGGGAGGCTCCTCTTTCCATCCAGCAGGATACGGTGAGTCTCCCCTTTCTAAATTGCATTTTAGGTTTTAAAAAACATGGATCCATTGGGGGGAATTGCAAGGGAAGGATAATTGCAAAATGTCAACCATGGAACTGTTGGGAGGAGGAGGAGGAGGAGAGAGAGAGAGATAAACCCCCAAACCCTGTCCCTGGGGCAGGAAGAATGCTTTGAAGGACCCCCCATTTAAGCATCAGCCAAGTGGGTTCTGGGTCGAATCAAGGCTGGGGTTTCCCTGCAAGCGAGAGTGATTTCCCCAGTTGTGACTCCTGGGAGAAGAGCCACAGCCTTGGAAGTCTTGGGGTGGCTTCCAGAAGGAATGGGAGTGGGACGCCCATTTACTGTATTCTACATTCCCTACCTAGGAAACCCTGGAAAGTGTCATGAGTAGGAATCGATTTGATGGCATGGGATTATATATATATTTGGTCATATATGAATCATGTGATGATCACGAATAAGTGTATTTTTAAAAGCATTTGTGAGTTGACTTTCTGGTGGCTTAGTGGTAAAAACGCTGAACTCAACAATTGAAAGATTGGCAAGTCAGCAGTTCGGGACCTGAATGCTATATGAAGGAGTGAGCTCCCATCTCTGTCCCAGCTCCTGGCAACCTAAGCAGTTTGGAAGCGCTCTGGTATCTACTCATGGCTGCCACATGTCCACAGAAGCAGATGCAGGCAGCGCTGGCTCTTTGGCTATAAGATGAGCACTGAACTTTAGAGTCGGATATGAGTGGCTTTTGAGCAAGGGCTGCCTATGTGGTCTCATGCCTCAGAGATGACTTGGTGATTATTAGTCAGTTGTGTGCTCTCACCTCAGGACTGACTTAAAGTGGCCCTAGTAGGGCTTTCCAAGTGAAGCAAGTTGATTAAGGAGTGATTTAACCTGGAAGGTTTTTGTGGCTGCTAAGATTGAAAGCCTGCTCAGCAGAGTACTGAAATAGGGGTGAAAGAATTAAGATATTAAGATAATATTAATTCTGTTTTAAAAGTAAAAATTATTTTCTCAGTACTCTGTAAAGTTAAACAGATCAGATTGACCTATCATATAGAACTGATGACGGGGCTAAAGTAAACAAGGCTTTGTGTCCACAAGCTCAGCACAGTTTGTACAGCTGACAGGGAACCGTGAATAATATTTGTGTGACATGACATGATGTGACATGAGACATGTTCCTTATATGACATAATCTAAATAACAGTTACTGAATGTTCTAACCTGAACTTAATGAAATGTCAGAAGGTTAATTAATAATTTTTGGCTTATCACATAGTGATGTAATGTGTAGAAATTTTCACATTTTTATGCTATAAAAAGATGGCTCTGAAAATGTATTTTCATTCAGGGACTATTAGCTTGGTAAAGCGTTCTTGAATCTGTTTGGCCAAATATTGACAAATAAAACTCCTAAATCTGTTTTAGCGTGTGGAATGCGAATTTGTCTAGTTCAGAATTTCATAACAGTACCTACTAGGGAAATCCTCCCAAGAGCTGTGTGAAGTAAAGACAGGATGGAAGATGGTGCCCAGTTTAAAGTTACTTCCATCCTAGGCTGTCTTGCTAATTGGGGATTTCAGCCGGGGTCTTTCCAGGCCTAGTCTGAGGGCTTGAACTACCCGGTGGCGTAGTGGTTTAGGCACTAGGCTTGGAGACCGAAAACACTGGTTCGATTCCCGAGAGCTGTACAATGGGAGGACATGAAAGGAGGATGCAAAAATCCATCCGACCCAGAGGAATCTCTGACACGAAAAAGAATGAAGGAGCCAAAGAAGGCGGTTTCCTAGAGAGGCAGAGGGCGTTCAGTGAAGGCCCTCCTGGTCTTTCCACTGAAGAAGGACTTCCTCTTCTTGCCTTGTGCTAGTAGGTGTTTCCAAGCCATGGAGTATACATATAATAAAACCCCTGCGCTGCTGCTGATGCTCCTTCGTCTCTGAAAACGAGCTTGTGTGTTTTAAATAAAGATCCGTTAATTTATTTCCATATTTTGTGTCTGTGTGTGTTGGGTGTGTGCCTTTTCCATTTTCTTTCTTGTCTTTCATTCCTTTTTTCTTTCTTTCCTCCCCTCCTTTCCTTCCTTCCTTCCTTCCCCTCCCTCCTGCTCTTTTTTCCCTCCCTCTTTTTCTTCTCTTCCTTCCCTCCTTCCTTTTGTTTTCTTTCTTTTGTTCCTTTTTCTTTCACTCTTCTTTCTTTCCCTTTATTTATTTCTTCATTCCTTTCCCTTTCCTTTTCGTTTTCCTTCCTCCCATTCTGATCTTCTTTCCTATGCACCCTTCAATTTCTTTCCTTCCTTTTTCTTTCCTTCCTTTCCTTTTATTTCTTTTCTTTCCCTCCTTATTTCCTTTCCTTCTGCAATCCACATCTGCAGTGATCTTTGATCCTAAGAAGGTAAAATCTGTCACTGCTTCTACTTCATCCCCATCTATGCATTTTACAATCTTTTTTGTAGTCCCACCAAAGTATGTTCAACCATGTTTTTGTGAATGTTTTGTTTATATCCTGTTCTTTGACTGTAATAATAAATTGAATTTTAGTTTAGTTTATATTACCCTCTTTGATGTACAAAACATCGCTCCTAGAATGTCCATCCATATTCTTCCTATAGGATTCTTCTTCTGTAGGTGAACACAACCTGCTAGTTGTCAATTCCATCAGATTTTTATTATTCTCACTATATGTGTCACATTTCAGGCACGTACATTTCCCCCTAAACATCTTCAGTTTTTTAGTTATGTTGTGTTCTATGCTTCTTTTTCACTTTTATACCATTCCCATTTGGGCAACAAAAACCACCTTTGCTTTCTTAGTTCTTCCTGGATGTGCTCCCTTTTCTCCATTATTTGGTTTAAAAGATGTCCTGAGAACTTTTGATGATAAGCATCAGTAGCCTGATCCTTCCACTGCCTCACTTATCTTTAAAACCTCCTTTTCCTGTCTCTTTCTCATGCATGTATTGAGGGTTCTTGACTTTGCTTTGCTCGTTTGTGGGGAATATGTAGCTACTCACACTTGTAATGCAAGGCAGTATGCACCAGAGAGCACTAATACAATTGCTATTGTTGCAGATGTGAAGATATGTATAGGTGTATGCGTGGGATGTTTGTGTGTCCTCTTCACATACCTTCCATACACTTTTGCTAAACTTGCACAAATGCTGAACTCAACTATGTAAATGTTATTTTGACATAGAAAATAAAATCCTATTACTTAGTGTAACACAATTAATAACATTCTGTTCCTAGCCAACAAATAAAGAGATCCTGCCATGACTCTCAAGGGTCTGGTGCGTGTGTCAGGGACTCTTCATTTGCTGACTAGGAACAGACAGAATGTGACACCTTGTATTATGCTCAGCAACAGAAATTCAGCCAAAATCAGGCAGCTGAATCAGAAACGGCTGCCTCCAGATGTAATTAACTTTAGATGGAAATGAATCACAGCATTTTGCCATTATTTTTCATATATTAATTTTATTAGGAACTAGTATTTTTTGCCCAGCCCTGCTGGGCAAATATAACTTGTGTGTTGGTGGTTGGGGTGGTTTTGGGGGTACACAAACATACACGCAACACAAACACACACACACACACACACAATACACACACACACACAACACAACCGAACACACAATACATACACACAACACAATCACACACACACAATACACACACACAGCACACACAACTCAAGCACACACACACACAATGCACACACAACACAACCACACACACAATACACAGAAAAACACACAACACAACCACACACGCAACACAACCACACACAACACACACACATGACTGGTGCGGTGTGTGTGTGTCCTCGCTGAGGCTTTGGGGGGGGAGCCACACACAACACAACCACACACACACAATACACACACAATCACACACACTAAGTGTTTTGCCATGGAAGAAAAATGGCAGTTTATTAACAGCCAGGCTTAAAAACGGAATGTTGGAGAGAGCTGATTTGCATGTTGGACTGTGATTGGTTGGGAGAAAATCTAGCCAGGCTGATTGGTTGTGCGGCGTGGAGGTCACTGGGAAACGTAAAAAGTTTTTATTCGTCTTCGTGGATTAGTTGCCCCACTCTTGGAGACCGGACCCTTGCGGTGATGTTCGGTCGGTGTAAAGGCAAGTGTAGGGGGCTTGGTACGGGATAGTAGGGACGGGTGCGGGCATGTATGCCGGACTCCAACGGTTAATGCACCCTTTTATAGGTATAGAAGCTGAACGCAGAAGAATAGATGACTTTGAAATGTGGTGTTGGAGGAGAGTTTTGAGAGTCCCCGGGACAGCAAGGAGAACAAATAGGTCGATCTTAGAAGAAATAAACCCTGACTTATCATTAGAAGGTCAAATACTAAAGATGAAGCTAAAGTACTGTAGGAATGCATCTGGATTCTGTCTTGCCTGTCTTCTGACACATATTGTAAACAAAAGCCTCTTTGCTCACAACGCTCCTTATCTCTCCCTTTTTTGGGCTCTGACACTTCTGATTGGCTGTTTGCCCTCAGTTTTGTCTCTGTTAAGTTTCGTTTCTGGTATACAATGCTTGCTAAGTTTCATTTCTGAGGCTCTCTGCCTGAAAAAAGAAAAGGCATCAGTATCGTTTGTCAGCCAAGGACTGGAGTCGTGTTTTTTTTTCTGTCTCTACCTCAAAAGATCTGAGGATATAAACTGCTGCTAATGAGGCTGACTGATTGAAGAGATCTTTACATGAATCAAATCCCAACAAGTGGCGCTCCGTGTGACGCTTTGAACTACAATGAGAGAGCCTGCTTTGAACTCTGCTTCAGCAATTAGCACCTCATAATCGACCGGGGACAAGGTCTTCATTCACCTCCGACCAACAGGTCCAACCAGAGGAAAGGTCCAATCGAGCGCTTGAGAATTACAACAGGTGAGTGGAAAATGGGGTGTGTGCTTTCTTCGCAAACGCAGGAACTTTGTAAAGATATCTCAGATCTTTTGCATGACAATGGGAAACGAGCTGATGAGCAGGAGATACAAAAGCTAGCTAAAGCTATAGCAAAAATCTGTCCTTGGTTTAAATATGAAGGTCTGGACTTAAAACAGTGGAAACAGATTGGGAGAGAAATGCAGAAGCATAATGGAATTTCTAGATCAATATTATTTACATGGGAGGAAATTGAAGACTGCCTTCAGAGACTTACTCCAAAAAATATTTTATTGTCTCAAAAACTTGATGGCCCCCTCCCACAGCTTTTGCCTCCAGATAAAGGGGGGGCCATGGCAACTGCTCTTCCATCATATGAGAAACAACAGCCCCCTGATGGGGGTGGAGGTGGAAATGGAGATGGGACATTAGATCCTGCCTTGCAGCAATCAGGCACTTTTAGCCCTACCAAAACACAATTCTCTGCTGCTTTAACGGCAGCTGTGCTGGATATGGAACCTGTTGATGTATATCCAGTGAACAGAGAGCCGCTGGCAAATGAGACTGCTGCAATACTAGTGCCAGCTGATGGGTAACAAATGGTGGGGAACTCATCACAGATTGAAGCTGTTAATGCATGCAGAGTGGCAGGAAGCAAGGACTGTGTTTCAAAGAGCAGCTTAGGGGATCTCAGCCCCCCCCCCCTGAAGCAACCCTCATCACAAAAGCAGGAGAAGCTGAGTAGTAAATTTGATACCTCACGTTTGGGCAGGAAGATCCTGCAGAAATGGAAGGATGGCCCAAAGGAGGAGCGCACAAAACCCAAGACAAAAAAGGGGTGCAAGTACAAACTAACAGATGCAGGTTGTCATAAGGTTGAGAATCATATGCTGGAGATGAAAGAAATCCAGAGAAAGAGGGGGGTTAATCTTGCCTATATGGACAGCAGGCTGTGGCAAAAATACAAGGAGGAAGAAGACATACAGTTTTTGGCTGATTTTGAACTGCCCAACCCTCAAACAAAGAGATCCAGAGTGAGCTGTCCCACGTTTCAAGCATCAGGATTGCAGGGAAAGCAACTTGGACTTCCCTGTGATTTTCTTCTGTGTGAAAATTACTTGCAACTTCTGGAGAAGTCTTGTGCCTTCACACCTCTTCGGCCTGCCTTAATGCAGATGGGTGTGGCTGGAGCATGAAGGAATGTGTGTTTGCCTGAAAAGCTGAAAAGGGGGGTTGTGTGGGATTGTCTTGTGAAGTCAGTGAGACTTAATTTATGGCTTAATTTCAACTTGCCATGCCAAGAAATGTGGGGAGAGAAGATAGTGTTTATTACATTGTAATCTGAGAAGAAGAAATCTTCAATCAACGTTTGGACTTTTAATTTGAACATTTTAATTGGACTAAAAAGTTTGTGTGGGCTCTAAGCAAAGAATTGGCTTTGTTTGCATTTTAAAACCTGAAAACCTTTTTTTTAAGCAACCTGCTCATGCTATGAGTGTGAAATGCTCTAATGATATTTGTACTGTATTGGTTTACCATGCTATGCTGGTTTAAGTTATTGAATGCCTCTTTCACTTTACATCTAGTGGGAGAAGAAGAAATTTAATGCCTTACTCATGTAATTGGGTAGTAAGAATTGCTTTCTAGAATGCTATAGAGACCTCCTTCTTGTAAGGAAGAAACGAAATGTTCATGTCTTGTTTATGCTTAAATGTTTTGCTTATTCTTTTGCAGGAGAAAGACCTGTCCTTGTTTATGTTATGTATTGTCTTATGAAACTGCATATCTCAAGGTACCTTCAGAAGCACATGGCAGAGTTTCCAGTACTCTACACATGTAATTGGGTTTGTGATATTGCATTTGTGTTATATGTCACTCATGTTTCATGTTTAGTTACATGGTACTAGTAATAACAGGGCATGCTCCTGTTTCTTAGGGGAGTGTCTTCCTAAGCCATTGGTCATTTATTGGCAACAAGGGGATCCTGAGTGGAAGGATTCCTGCTGGAGCGATCCGTCCATGGAGAGAGAAGAAGGTTACTCAGCTCCAGGATGGTGGTTCACCAGTAAACTAAATGTGCTGACATTTGTTCTTTTCTTTCTTACTGTGCTTCCAGCTGTAAGAACAATACCTCATGGGGGCAACCCCAACTTTTGGATTCGTCATGCTAACTATATGTTTGAGGTTCATGGTAAGAATGCAGCGTTATACTATGAGCATCCACTGGCAGTGTCTCAAATGGCTTTTCTTCTGGCATTGTTCAACACGCCAGAGTTGGTTATTGGACATTTGCAACATCTTGATAGGTCTACACTCTTCTCTAATCCTCCAGAACAATTTAACAACACCCGCTGGCGAAGCATGACATTCAAGAAATACACTAAAGGACTTTGTTTCTGTTGTCATAGTTCTGGAGTCTGGAATAGTAAATGGAAGTACTGGACTCAAGCACAAAGGGTTTTGCAGAATGTAGGCAATTATACGGGTTGTGATGATTATTTTTGGTTATGGGGTAGTTATAACAGTTCTTATAAGCTTAATTATACCTTGTTTAACACTACTATTGAAGATATATATGATGTGTTTCCTATGTTTACTCCTGATTATTCTGCTATAGATAGTGGTTCAATTTGCAATGGATGGCAAATCAAGGATCCCAACATGTGGTTCTTTTTTAATGGAGTTGCCACGAATTTACATCCAGGACAATATCAATGTGCAGCATTGGGTTATTTTACCTTACCCGTACAAGTGCAAATGCTGCCTCAGGCACATGCACGGCGCCGGAGAGCTGCTCCCGGCCCAATGGGTTCTGGTTGCAACGATGAAGTGATAATCGATGTTCAGCTGTCTGATGGTAGCTCCTGGGGGAGAGCTATAGGGAGTGCTATCACTGGAGCACTCACCTTGGGATCATACCCAGGTGTCATTTCCCAGGAGAATAGAAGGTCCATTTTGGGACTCACCTGTAGGCTGGAGAAATCAATCAATGCCACAGGGAGGGTCATACGGGATCTTCAAATGGAAATCACTGAGCTTCATCAAGACCAAATGCAGGACAGACTGGCCATAGATTACCTGTTAGCAAAATCCGGAGGATTTTGTAAACTGGTCGGGAACCAGGGATGTCGGGTAAAATTCCAGGATCTGAATAATACTATTGAGAAAGAACTTCAGAATTTACAGGAGAGCATTACTAACAATGTACGCACTGATGTTAATCTCTTTGATTGGGTGACTTCTTGGTTGCCTGATTTGTCTGTCCTTAGACAAGTTTTCTTTTATGGGTTTATTATTATTATCTGCTTTATACCTTTGTATTTTTGCATTACTTGTATTCCTAATCTTATTTCTATGTGTAACACATGTCCACTGCGTAGAAGGGAGACATCGAGTTTTGCACGACGGCAATTGTACTCAATGAGGTATCATCCTCCGGAACAAAGTACCAGGAGTCAGGAGGGGTACGATGTCCAGGAGGACAGTGATGATGTATATGGAGGAGTAGTTATGGAGTATGATGACATGCAGGGGTATGATTAGCCGTCCCTCTCTCGAATTTAAATGAAAAAGGAGGACATGTAGGAATGCATCTGGATTCTGTCTTGCCTGTCTTCTGACACATACTGTAAACAAAAGCCTCTTTGCTCACTGAGAGACAACGCTCCTTATCTCTCCCTTTTTTGGGCTCTGACACTTCTGATTGGCTGTTTGCCCTCAGTTTTGTCTCTGTTAAGTTTCGTTTCTGGTATACAATGCTTGCTAAGTTTCGTTTCTGAGGCTCTCTGCCTGAAAAAAGAAAAGGCATCAGTATCGTTTGTCAGCCAAGGACTGGAGTCGTGTTTTTTTTTCTGTCTCTACCTCAAAAGATCTGAGGATATAAACTGCTGCTAATGAGGCTGACTGATTGAAGAGATCTTTATATGAATCAAATCCCAACAAAGTACTTTGGACATCAAATGAAAAGAGAGGATTCACTTGAGAAAGCCTTGATGCTGGGGAAGGTGGAGGGCAAAAGAAGAAGGGGACGGCCAAAGATGAGATGGCTAGATGGTGTTGTGGATGCAGTGGGCACGGGGCTGGATGGGCTGAGGAGGATGGTGGAGGACAGAGGTGCCTGGAGAGCAATGGTCTATGGGGTTGCAAAGAGTCGGAATTGACTGTGCGACTAAACAACAAAAATCGTTTGAACGTGTCTACTTACGAATGAAATGTGATTCCTTTACATTTCAGACTGCAGTAAACGACACAAGCTGGCATTTTCGTTCAAAATTCTTTCACGACTCTACACAATCAAAGCTGCATAAGCCAATGTTTTGGGGCAACTAACATGGCGGACTTTCAAATTAGTCGGCTTCAAGTTTGTGGCGTCATTCAACTCCTGTTTTATTCTACCTCCATGAATCAAACCCTCTCTTTCCAAAGTGGCCATTTTTACTGGTTGGTGGATTCTGGGAGATGAAGTCCTTCTTGGGTGGTCCCCCCCCCCCCCCCCGCAGTGCATGTGTAATGGGTAGAAAATAGGTGTCAACTTAAAATGGCTGCAGGGCTGTTTGTGTGGAGGATGATTCTAGAATGAAGTTTCCAGGAGTGGGAAAAGTGATGGATGATGTGAGACCTTGTTATCTGATGGGTTAATTCCAGAAAGGGGAAAAAAGAAATCACTGTGAAGTGTTATTATCTGATTAGTTAATGTTAGTATGAGATGGAGAAAGTGTGAAACTGAAGATAGCAAGTTGGAATATGAAGAGTAAGTCAGAAATTTTATTTTTATTTTTACAGGCATTTGAGAAGTGAGAGATTATTTTATTCTATTTTGTAACCAATATTGTGAATAGTCTTGTTCTGTAGTACACTCCTATTTTGACATGTTCTGATAATTTGCTTTTTGACATTTCTTTGTCTCTAGATATATATTTTTAAAATTTGTTCAAAGTGTCATTTAATTACAAAAAGAATGTGTTTCCATTTTAAATGCTCCATTAAAGGAGCCCTGGTGGTGCAGCGGTTAAACAGCTGTACTGCAGCCGGGAGGTTGTATGTTTGATCCTGACCATGGCTCAAGGTTGACTCAGCCTTCCATCCTTCCAAGGTTGGTAAAATGAGTACCCAGCATGTGGGTGGCAAAATGCTAATTAACTTGTGAACCGGCCAGAGGGTCCATTAAGTGATATGGGGCAGGAAATAAGTGCGGTTGCTCATGATGTTCCCCAGATGCTGTTCATCTACTACACCCATTAGCTACACCCAGCATTGTCCATAAGGAAGGATGATGGGAAAAGGTCGCTCAAGCAGACCAGGAAAACAGGTTGCTTTCTGCCATACTCTCACCTCTCCCAGAGCCAAATTGTCTATGAATTGGGTTTCTTTTTCTTTGTCTGCAGTATATCCCCAAAATCTTGTCACTCAGATGACAAAATTCCCAATCTGAGGCATTTTGGCCATGGTGATTTTTTTTTAAAGGATAGCTCAAAAGACAGTTGATGAATCTTCTTTTTATAGCTGTCAACAAATCAAAAACTTGGATTTGCAGGGCCAGCTAGAATTTCTGCTACCGGTTCTGGTGAACTGGTGCGAACCTGCTGATGCCCACCACTGGTTGAGAGGAGTATAATAGGTAAAGGTTACCCTTGCTCTAAAGGCAGTCATATCCAACTGGGGTTCAGTGCTCATCTCTGTTTATAGCCAAAGATTCAGCGCTGTCTGCCTTTGCTCAGAGTGGGAAATTTCCCAAATGGGTGGTATAAAAATAAATAAATAGAAAATACATTTAAATTACATTTCTAAATGCAAACATCTGAAATTATTTAGAATTTGCAACTTTGGGTAAGAAAGAGGTCTAATAAAAGCGTGGTACAGGAGATATGGCTACTCTGGAAATTGTAATCCACTAAGGGGAATTTCTGGGTGTTCATGAGACCACATGTAGAATTTTCTCTTTCTGTAGAGAAGTAAAAGCTCATTTATATAGATACACAAGGGCACCCCGTCCTACTGCAGTTCACAATAATGGGGGTAGGAGAAGTAATTGTTTGACTTATATATTTTAAAATTAAAGGAACACCCAAGAGAGGAGAGACATTTCTGCTCTTTTGGGAAGCAGGAGAGGAAAGGAAGAAAGAGATAATAATTAAGTAGATCCTATGAGATTGCCAATCTAATAATAGGCGTAGATAATGCATTTCAAGGACCTAACCTTTGTAAGTGACTCAATGTGGATTTGAGCATTGACTTCCAAGAGTCATTCTTAGAATATTGCCCTGGCTATCACACCAACTGAATTTAAATGTTGGGTTGAAAAACCAAATAAATATGTGATTACAAGAAGTGCCAAATATACTGTAAAGTCAGGGCTACTCAATTGAGAAGGCCTTTTTATTGATCAAATAGTTCTTCTGTGTCAAGGCCAGACACAAAACTGCCAAAAGGAAGGCACCATTTGGTGAGTTCATTCTGCATTTCTTTTCACCTGAGTCCATGTGAGAAAGATTAGCCATCAATACAAGGTTGCCATTACCAGGGTATGCCCGTCTGTGGTTCAAAAAATACCAGAATCTTTGAGGCTCTTTCTGTCTATTCCATCTTCTATTGATATTATACCACCTCATATTTAAGCTATTGCACCATTTTATGCAATAGCAGCTCCCCTGGTGGCTTAATGATTAAGATGCTGAGCTTGGAGGCTGGAAGGTCAGGTTTCGATACCTGAGGGCTTTACTTGGGGTCATGAAAGGAGCCTCATCTCTTGGTCCCCTGAATGAAGTTTCTCTAGCAAAAATCCTTTCAACCCAGAGTAATCTCTGACAAGAAATTATTATTATTTATTTTATGCAATCCAAATCATTTCATTTTAACATGATGTGGTCAACAGATTTTCTTCTTCCATGTCTAGACCAGACGTGAAACTGCCAAAATGAAGGCACCTTTTGGCAAGTTCATTTTGCAGTTCCCTTTGCTCGACCTTTAGTTCCTGTCGTATCTTTTGGTCCCATCAGAAGATTCATACAGTACGTGGAAGATGGCTTGGGATGTGGAAAAGCCTTCAGTTTGAACTCCAGCCTCCTCAAGCACCAAAGACTTCACAGGGGAAACCGTAGAAGTAGAGGATGTGTTAAAACAGCAACAGTTGGAACATCAGTATTCACTGTACGTAAAACAATCCACACAAAGTATCAATCCTTGGCCAAAATCTCCTTGTTCGTGTAACGTTATGCCACAGGTAAAACTTAATTTGTCTAAATGGAATGCTTCCTATCCCCCTGGTTTTTGGTTTCCCTGGTACTGAAAGAGAGCTTTACAAATACTATGTTTGATGAAAAGAGAAATAAAGGGGCAGTAGATCAAACCAAGCGGATGTGAAGATGTGAATGACTAAGATGGGCTCCTCTACCTTGTGAGGGACTGCAGTGGCTCAAGTGGCTAAGATGCTGAAATGACAACTGGAAGTATGGCAGGTCAGCAGTTTGAGACCGGAGTGCTCCACGATGGAATGAGCGCCCATCTGTGTCCCAGCTCCTGCCAGCCTAGCAGTTTGAAAGCAAGAAATTGGAAGTAGATGAAGAGGGACCAGTTCAGTGGGAAGGTAAACAGTGTTCCGTGCACTCCAGTGACTAGGCATGCCTGCCAAAATGGCCACGGAAGCATACGAAGACGCAGACAGCGCTAGCTTTTTGGTTGTAAACAGAGATGAGCACTGAACCCTCGAGTCAGGTATGACTTGCTTTGTAATCTTTATCTTTTTGTTGTTGTTGTTCAGTTGCATAATCAAGCCCAACCCTTTGTGACTCCATGGACCACCGTAGGATAGGCTCCTCTGTCATCTGCCACATCCTCCCTATTCCACACAGACCTATGCCCACTCCATCGCAGATCTTACATTCCAGGTTCCTATACAATGTGGTTCTTTACAGCATCAGACTTTCCTTTCACTGTCAGATCCATCCGCAGCTGAATGTCCTTTCGGGTTTGGCCCAGCCGCTTCACTCTTTCTGGGGCTACTTGTACTTGGACACCTTTCCCCAGATTGTATTGTGGGACTGTGGTGGCTCAAGTGGCTTAAGATGCTGAAACAATGACTGGAAGGTCGGAGTTTGATTCCTGAGTACTGGCACCATGGAGAGAACCCCGTCTCTGTCTCAGCTCCTGCCAACCTAGTAGTTCAAAAACAAGAAATCGCAAGTAGATAAATAGGTGCCACTTCAGTGGGAAGGTAAACAGTGTTCCATGCATTGTTGAGTCATGGCTTCCACATGTCCATGGAAATGTCTGCAAATGCAGACAACGTGGGCTCTTTGGCTATAAACAGAGATGAACATTGAACACTAGAGTTGGATACGACTGGCTTTCAAGCAAGGGCAACCTTTACTATTGTGAGATTTATTATTATTGTCACTGGGACATAAAATAAATTAAGGAAACAGAACAAAGATATATTTTTAAAAAGCAATGTGACAGTCCTCACCATAATAGTACACTGTCATGACTACAAAACAGCTGAAAATATAAAATACTAACCATATAAATGTTTTCTAAAAAGGAAATAATTTTGATGGAATGTCTGGCCATTTCCTTCAAAATCCCCTGAAAACTGGGATGTACAGTAAAACCCCGACTTGCGAACGTCTCGAGATACGAATTTTTCTAGTTACAAAATGTTTTTTGTGTAAACCAGGAGACTTGCGGGGGAAAAAACCGAGTTACGAAATACCATGGTTTTTTTAAAAAATTCGTATATCAAAAGATACATTTTTATTTATTTATTTATTTTTATTTATTTATTTTTCACGCTTATATACCGCCCACTCAGGTACAACCCAACTCAGGGCGGTTTACATAGCGGACAGTAAATACATAAAAGACACATAATAAAACAAAGTTAAAAGTTAAAAAACCCATCCCTAAAAGGTGCGCAAGAACCGAAGGGACCTTGGGGGAAGGCACACTTCTCTATACCTACCACCCAACGGTACCCCCATCCCCACCCGCACCCCAAACTTGGCCCGCCAGCCAGGTCTTTAGTTCCTTCCTAAAGGGCAACAACTCCGTCTGGAGACGCAGTTCCACAGGCAGGAGGTTCCAAAGGACCGGTGCGGACACAGAGAAGGCCCTCCTCCTTGTGCCAGAGAGGCGAGTGCCCAAAATGGCGTTGGCGCCATTTATTACACTAAAAACCACTCTGGAAGTGACAGAAAGGGAAGCAGCAGCAGCCAGAAGGTGGGAAATCACTTCGTTATTTATTTATTCTATGAGTTGCCTCGAGTTACAAAAAAATTCGAGTTACAAAATAGGCCACGGAACTGACTTTTTTTTCATAACTCGGGGTTTTACTGTAATATTTATTTCCTTTTCCGTCTAAAAAGGGAACAGAACTTATCAACTGCTGCTACTGTTGCAATAGGAAAGACTTGGGACTGCAAGAGGGCAGAAGGGGAAAGAGAATTCTCTTTTTAATTTTTAATTTTAGTGTTATTGAGTGATGTTGCTGGTCTTATGACCAGGGATGATGGATCGAGGTCTGTCTGTAGACTCTCTTCCTTTTGTGAACAATAAAATATTGTTCAGATTACAAGGTAGAAGGAATCAACGTCTGTTTGTAGCTGATCTAGTTCTTAATGAGCTTTTTGGGTTTCCTTCCTTGACCTTCCACCCAATGCATCCCAAATGCTCCAGCTGATTAATTAAAGTCCTAAAATCTGAGTGTTTGACTGACAGGAAGTGAAATGAAATTATTATTTCTTTTTAAATCCCCAATTTCTCCTTGTTCTTCTGAGCACTCCTGGCTTTGCACACTTAGCCTCCCCTTCTGCTCCCCTTCGCTCAGGCTTCCTCCAAAGCAGGGAAGTCCCCGTTGCGCTCAATGGGGGTTTCTTTCAGGCGAAGGAAAGGTGGATGGAGTGCTGTATTATTGTTTCTTTACAACCTGCTCTTCTAAGGGTTAAACCATAGGATATAGATTCCTAGAGAGGCAGGAGGTTCGGAGACAAAGAGCAGGACGCCTCTTCTGCAGAGGTTGTTGTTGTTCAGTCGCACAGTTGATTCCGACCCTTTGCGACCCTATGGACCATTGTCCTCCAGGCACCCCTGTCCTCCACCATCCTCCTCAACATGCCCAGCTCTGTGCCCATTGTGTCTACAATACCATCTAGCCATCTCATCTTTGGCCGTCCCCTTCTTCTCTTGCCCTCCACCTTTCTCAGCATCAAGGCTTTCTCAGGTGAATCCTCTCTTCTAATTTGATGTCCAAAGTACTTCATCTTCATCTTTACTATTTGACCTTCCAATGAGCAGTCAGGGCTGATCTCTTCCAAGATTGACCTATTTGTTCTCCTCGCTGTCCAGGGGACTCTCAAAACTCTCGTCCAACACCACATCTCAAAGGCATCTATTCTTCTGCGCTCAGCCTTCCTAATGGTCCACACTCTCACACTCATACATTACCACCGGGAATACCATTGCTTTGACTATACAAATACTAGCATAGTTTGCCCGGCCTTGCCGGGCAGTTTTTATGTGTGTTTTTTGGTTAGGGGTGGTTTGGGTGGAGGTGTTTTGCATTTGTGGTTTGTGATTTTATTTGATTTATTTAATTTTATTTATATTTGTCATTTTGATTTTTTACATATTTTTGACTGTTTTTACTTTTCCGGCGTTTACGTGGGGCTGTTACTAAGATTATAGCGATTTTCCTTTCTTTGTTCAATTTAGTTCCGGACTCCATGGAGGGAGGACGTGTTTGGTAAGTGCCCTTGATTGTTTATTCTGTTTTTTGTTTTTGATTTTTGATTTTGTGGTGTTGGGTTGAGGGGTTTATGTAGAGAGTTTCTACTTAAACCTCCCAAAGTGTTTTGGCTTGTTTGTTTGTTTGTATTGTGGGTTTTAGATATGTTTAAGTGTTTTAATTATTTCTGGTTGTTATTTTTTTAAAAAAAAAATCCCGTATTTATTTCTTTAATTTGTGAGATTATTGTTTGTTGAGTTAGGTATTTTCATGTTGTAGATAGGTGTTTTTAGTGTGCTTTTATGGTTTTTTGTTAGCCTTTGTTATTTTGGGTGTTTTTTGTTGATTTAGTTGTTTATTGTTTTGTTGTTTAATGGGTTTGTTTTAATTATTTGTTTATTTATTTGTGTTATATTAATTTTGGTGCTTTGCGTTTTGGTTAACTGTTTGGTGTTGTTGTTGTTGTGTTTTGTTATGTGAAGAACGGCCTGTCTGTCACTTCTTCTTTTTCCCATTGCTGCTTTGAAATTAGTTTTCGGTGCAGCGATGGGGAAAAGGAAGAGCCGGCAGTCAGCTCGCTCTTTGTCCGATAATGCTCGTTAGGTAGGTCGGGTGAAAAGGAAGCAGAGAAGAACTATCTGCTTCACGATGGTTCTCTCCTCTCTGCTCCTTTTTCCCTGGTTTACTTAACGGGAGATCGGCAGGCAACGATCCGTAAGGGGTGGTGCTCTTCCTTGCGGATTGCTGGCTGCTGCTTTTCTATTACCTCCACCGCTGTTTCGTGCTAGTTCTCGAAATAGCGGTGTGGGTAGTAGAAAGGCAGAATCCAGTCATTCGCCAGAGATGGTGCTTTCCTTGATGAATTGCTGCCTGCTGCTTTTTTTCCCCACCCCGGCTCAACTTACCTTGAGGCCGGCAGTGGTCTCACCGTGTCTTCGGCGGGGTAGCAGGGAGGAGAGGGAGTCCCTCTTCTCCCCATTGCTCCAGGAAAGAAGGGCGGCAGTTATCTCATCGTGGTTTTTTGTGGGCTTTTGTTTGCGAGGCCGTGAGGCGCTGCATCCGCCTGCAGCAGCCTTGCACTCTTGTTGCGTGAGGCGGTTTTTATTTTATTCTTCATGCGCCGGCTGAAGTGCTCATGGCATGTAGGACACTGGGGCTTGAAGTTTAGTTTATTTTGTTTGCGTTCGTGCGGCGGCTTTTTTCTGCAGCTCGATTTCTATTGGGCACGCCGCCTTTCCCAACGTTCTCTTTGCTCTCGCCTGTCAGCCTGATTGGCTGAGGGGTGGTGTGGCGCGGAGGACGTTGGGAATTGAATTTGTTTTGTTTTGTTTGTGTTCGTGCCGACTGCAGGATCCTTGCGGCGCTCTGCGGGCCGGGTAAAGGTGAGTGCAGGCGGCTTGGTATGGGATACTATTTATTTATTTTGCGCATTTATATCCCGCCCTCCTGGTGGGTACACTACTCAGGGTGGCTAACAACAAAAAGGGAAAGGGAAGAGGGAGAAAATACAATAAGTAAAAATTACAATATAAAACAGTTTAACAACAACAACTAAAACCAAGACCCAACAACCCCAGCTAAAACCAGCATTAAAACACAAACAAACAAATCATCATTAAAAAACAGAATAACCAAGCTGGGGGGCAGCCCCTCACATAGGCTAAATCAGCCAGCGGGCTTGACTAGTGGAGTCAAGCGTACCCCAAATCTGCTGAAAGAGCCATGTCTTCAGCATCTTTCTAAAGGGGAGTAGTTCCGTCTGGAGACGCAACTCAGGTGGTAAGAGGGCTGGAGCAGACATGGAAAAGGCTCTCTTCCTGGTCCCAATAAGATGTATTGCTTTCACGGATGGGACCACCAGTGAGCCCCTCCTGTCTGCCCTAGTAGGATGGGCTGAATTCCTTGTGGCGATGCAGTCTCTTAAGTAGCCTGGTCCAATGCCATGAAGGGCTTTAAAGGTCAAAACCAGCACTTTGAATTGCACCCGGAGGCACACTGGCAACCAGTGCAGCTCCCGGAGAAGTGGTGAGGCGCGAGCATAATGCCCGCACCCCATCACAACCCAGGCAGCCACATTCTGGACCAGCTGAAGCCTCCGAATCGTCACCAAGGGCAGCCCCATGTAGAGCGCATTACAATAATCCAATCTGGAGGTGACCAGAGCGTGAGTGACCATGAGCAAGGACTCCCAGTCCAGGAGGGGCGCAATTGGTAAATGACATGCAGCTGTGCAAAGGCCCTCCTAGCCATGGCTGCCACCTGCTCTTCGAGCAGTAGCCGCGAGTCCAGGAGGACCCCCAAATTGCGCACCGGATCTGACTATGGCAAAGATGTCCCAGCCAAGTCCAAAGATGGTAGCTTCCGGGATAACACGGGACCCTGCACCCAGAGCCACTCAGTCTTGGCAGGATTCAGCTGAAGCCCATTGTCCCCCATCCAGACCCGAACAGCCTCCAGACACCTGATTAGGACTTCAACTGCATCACTCGGGTCCCCACAAGCCGAGATGTACAGCTGGGTATCATCTGCATACTGATGATACCTCACCCCATGGGAACGAATGATCTCACCCAGCGGTTTCATGTAGATAACAATAGAGGTGAGGGGTAATGAGCCCTGAGGCACCCCACATGGGAGCAACCTAGGGCTGGACAACCCACTCTCTAAAGATACCGACTGAGTCCGGCCCGTCAGAAATGAGGAAAAACAGGACAACACAATGCCCTGGGCCCCCAATCCTCGGAGCCGGCCCAGAAGGATACCGTGGTCGACGGTATCGTAAGCCACTGAGAGGTCAAGAAGAGCAAGGACAAAGGGGTTGCCTCCATCCTGCTCCCGCCAGACAAGTGTGGGCGTGGACAGGTGCGGGCGTGTATGCCAGAGTTCAATGGTTAACGTCCCTCTTTATAGGTAAGGATTTGTTTGCAAGATGATGTCTCTGCTTTTCACTATGTTCCCCAGGTTTCTCATAGCTTGTCTCCCAAGAATCAGTCGCCTTTTTATTTCATGGCTGCAATCCCCATCTGCAGTGATCTTGGATCCTAAGAAAATAAAATCTGTCACTGCTTCTACTTCTTCCCAGGAACTGATTCCTAGAGAGGCAGGAGGTTCGGAGCCAAAGAGCAGGACACCTTTTCCACAGAGGAAGTACCGCCTTTTCCCAACGCCATGCACTAGGGAGCATCCAACCAGAGTGTGGCTTGGCTTCCAGACTACCATTCCCAGAAGACCACATGCAGAACTGCAGGCCAGGGAATTCTGGGAGTTGTGGTCCTGATCACTGCAAAGTGGGCGATTTAAGCCCATGGCAGGAGCTGGTTTATTGTTATTGTTTATTATTGTTATTACTATTGCATTTAGGTCACCTTTCTACAAGCTATTCTAGGAAACCCTATCGCTCAGGTTGTCTGAGGAACCCTATTTCCCAGGATCAGCTTTCCTAGTTATAGGATGTTGCTGATGTAGTTCATAATGAGCTTTTGGGTTTTCTTCCATGACCGTTCACCTAATGCATCACCCGTGCTCCAGCTGAATGTCAAGCAGGGAACTGTTTTTTTTGGGAGGTGGATTGGAAGCAGTGGTGGGCTCCAATTTTTTTTACTACCACACTGTGGCTGTGGTCAGGGGCAAAGCCCTGCGTTGCACCTGAATTAGGACTACACACAGTAAGGTAAAGGTAAAGGTTTCCCTTGCCCAAAAGCCAGTCGTATCTGACTCTAAGGTTCTGCTCATCTCTGTTTCAAAGCCGAAGAGCATGACTAGACACCGGAGCGCGCACGGAACGCTGTTTACCTTCCCACCGAAGTGGTCCCTATTTATCTACTTGCAATTTCTTGCTTTCGAACTGCTAGGTTGGCAGGAGAGGACTACAGTACTTTATTTTAAAACTTGGATGGGCAGGGCCAGCCGGAATTTCTGCTACCGGTTCTGGCGAACTGGTACGAGCCTGCTGATGCCTACCACTGGTTGGAAGAGAAGAACCCCCAAACTCTGTCAATGGTCTAGAAAGAAGCAGGAGCGATTCCCTGTAGTGATGATGTATTGATTTGTGTAGTAATGAATTATTAGTTAGACTCCATGATCACATATAATCATTTATAATTATGGTTATTAGCACTAACAAGTTCCCAAAGTTGGGGGCAGGTATGTCATCTGGCCTCACTGGAAGCTCCTGGAAAACTGGGAGTAAAGTAACAATACGCAAGGACACTGCCTGGCTGAACTTGATTTATTACAATGGGTCTTTTGACCATTGTAAGAAAGAATTCAGCCCCCGATATGGAGCCTTACTAAAATATTTCTCCCCAAAGCACATAACCTGAAGATTTGTATCTATTTTTGTACCTTCTGTACTAACTCCCTGGCTATCCAACGCCAGGCCATTCTTATCTGAAATACGCCAGTGTAATATGACAGAGATTGGTCATGTAACTGCACTTCCTTTGTTAGACACTAGAATTGCTGATTCAAGATATAGCTGGGTTTTATGAAAAATACAAGCTGTAAAAAGAAAAGAACAGAACCGTCTCATCCTGGCTCGAGCCTCTGCGTCTCGTTACTTTTACCGCTGCGGCAGGCAGAGCATATGGCTGCAGAGTAGGGTTACTCCAGAGTAAGGCGACTTGTGCTGGTGATGCACGAACCACACAGCGGAAAGAAGGTGGCGAGACTGCAGGCTTGAGCCAGAGCCCAAGGAACATCGCAGAGGCGGACCGTGGTACCCATGCCCATTCGTCCGGGACTTGGACCAAAGGTGCGCACCGCTTCATCCTCCCAACAGAAGACTATTTCGTGAGTATGGGTTGTTCGTTGTCAGTTTCTCAGCAGGGGTTTGCGATGGAACTGGTTTATTTGCTGGGGAAATCAGGGAGACGGGTCCCTGCCCAGCAAGTAAGGCACCTAGTGCAGATCATTAACCAACACTGTCTGTGGTTCCCGGCCCATGGTTCCCTTCTGCTAGGGGATAGAGTCAGAGTAGGAACAACATCACATAAAGGGCCAAGAACATCAGCAGATAAATGTAAAGAGACTCTTGAGCAATGTGGCGCACAGACGGTTTGCGGACTTGCTGTTGCTTCGATCGTGCCAACCGCCCCCCAGGTGGGCGGGCCGGCGCTTCAGCAATTCCCGCAAGTGTTGCCACCTTTCACCACTGTATTGCCCCTATTGGCATCAGTTCCCATGCCAAAGGCTACAAGTGACCTATGGCACACACAAGCAATGGACCCCCTTACGAGGGAGAATAGGGAGTACAGGAACACGTTCCAAGCCATGGCAGGGCAGAGAAGGAAACAGGGCGAGCTTAGTGCAGTAGAAATGAGTGCATTGTTGCAGATTTTCCCCCTGGTCCCTGAAAGCACGATGGGTACGCAGACAGGACTCATGGGAGGAATGTTAGAAGGGGTTGGGTAGAAAACCCCCAGAAAAGCAGTCTGAAGCCTGGGTGAAAATGGAATGTAACTGAACTGGAAAGAATATCAATCTCGAAAGCATTACGCCCAGGTTGGCTTCTAACCAGCCACCTGAGATTTTTTTCACCTGAATAATGTATTGACCCTGAAAAGAAACTTGGAAGACCAAAAAGCATGTTCCTTCTGCGGGGAGTGGAAGGAAAATGCAATTTGAACACATGAATGAATGCAGATGAATGTATGACAGGTGCACTTTTGAGTGTGTGAAAAAATGAGAAGATTGTGTGTTTGCATAATTGTGTTTCATAACAACAGGGTTGGTATTGGTAATAGGTAAATAATTTGTTTAAAATAATAATGATGATGATGATGAACTCTGTTCATGGTCTTAATACATTGTGTTTATACAAAGGGGAACAAAGCTATCTTTTAGGATAGCCCTGATTTTTGTTCATCAGGCACAGGGCCATAAGGTGTAGATGAGATAAAAAGATCATGTTGTTTCTTGCCTGTCTGCTTAGCATCAAGACAGGGAAAAAGAAGCGGAGAGTGTTATAATCTGGTAAACTAAGCCACCCTTTAAAGTGGGTAGGTCAGTAAGCTAGAAGTAAAGAAAATAGCAGTGGCTTTAGGTGAAAATACAGTCATCCTTTAAAACAGGGTGTGGAAATGCAATTTAGTAACCCAACAGGGTCACAGGAAATTTGAGTTTGCAATCATAAGAAAAATTAGAAAAATGAAAATTGCATGTGGCCTAGCCCTGAATTTCTCCTCATACCTTTAGGGTACAGAGGAAGGAAGATTCCCATCATGTTGGCTCATTTTGCCATTTTAGAAATAATATCCTGAAGTACAGTGGGCTTCCGCAGCAGATGCATGTTCACACATAGTTTTTCCTCACATCCTACTGGACAAAGAATGAGTATCCCTGCAGAAGTAGGAGGGGCACGACAACAAAAGACCACGTGGCTGTCTACCTTTCTGTGCTGCTTATCTGGCTTCCTGGGTACATAAATGATAAGGCAGAAGGCTTTGGCTGGACTCCCAGAATCACACAGAGGTTTCTCACACAGATCTCTCATAGAGGGAGCAAGTCGGAAGAAAGAGGATTCTCAAACTTGAGACACCAAAGGCCCACCGATAGCCTCTCCTTCAGTCCTAACATCTGCAAATAAGGGACCTTTTTTCTCGTTAGAGTAACAGTTTGCATTTTTCAGATTATTTAACTCTCATATTCGGCATTTTTTTTTGGTCTGCATGGCCTTCCATTCCTCTGAGAAAGTTGCAGGGAGAGGAGGATTAATGTACAGCTGCATCCAAATAGAGATCACTCCATGAAGCCTTCTCTTTTTCTTTCAAGGCCTTCTGATCAGGGGTCAGAGGTATTTTTACATCTATAGGTGGAGGGAGAGGGTCCTCTGGAAACAGCGGCCTGTCCTTGTGACGTGGTGGGGAAAATGTTTCTTTTGAGACTTCAAGCCCATGCCCATGAGTCCTGAGGCAGAATGAAGTAGAAATGGCCCGCTTGCCCAAAAGGCTAAATGCCCTTAAAGCCAACATACTGAGTACTCATGCAGCATGGAATCACATTATATTTATAATCATTTATAATTATGGTTTATTAGCACTAACGTGACAATTCCCCAGTTGACTCCATTACATTCTCAGGACAGTCTTCCATGGCTGATGGTATTGAGGATCACCAGTATTTAGATTCAGAGGGGAGAGTAGATGGAGGGAGTTAACAATGTCAAACTCATAGACAAGCTTTCTTCTTTCAGGAGACCTTTGAGGAGGTGGCTATGTGTGTTTCCATCAAGGACCAAGTGGAGTCCTTGCTGGGTCCAGACCTGAGTGTCATGGAGGAGAATATGGAAATAGAGGCCTCTCTGGGTAAGACTTCCTTTTGCTCTGAAGCTGGTTTAATCTGTTTACCAGTAGCCTGTTTTCTGCATTTGGGTTGCCTTTTTTCAAGCTATTCTACAAAACCCTGTCATTGAGGTTATATGAGTCCCTATTTCACAGTACAGTGGAACCCCGAATAACGATGCACCCGAATAACGTCGAATCCGAATAACGGCGCATTATTTTTTGAAATGTCATGCCCCGAATAACGACATGACATCGTTATTCGAATGGATCGTATTTGGGTTCTCAGCCAGTGCGGGTGCCTCTCTGAGGCTCAGGGGAGTCAATGGGGCTTCCCCCCCCCACACACACACACACATGCTCAGAATTAAATGAAATTAAAAACATAGCATCACAACATGATTACCTACATAAAAAATATAAAAACAAAATCATCATCATGGAATCACAACAACTTCTACATCAGTCACATGGTCAACCCACAATATCCTTAGCAGCTATCTATAGATCCATATTTCAAAAGCTTCATTTCTCTTTTCAGTTGATCTAGTCCAGTAATGGTGAACCTTGGGACTCCAGGAGTTTTTGGACTTCAATTACCAAAAGCCTAAGCCAGCACTCCGGGCTTCATCTGAATCCTGGCAAGACCGAGTGACTTTGGGTCCAGGGTCCAGTGAGTTACCAACTCTGGTCTTGGATGGGGCAGTTTTGCCCCAGACAGACCTGGTGCGTAACTTGGGGGGTTCTCCTGGACTTGCGGCTGCTGCTGGAAGAACAGGTGCCGGCCGTGGCCAGGAGGGCTTTTGCTCAACTTCGAGTAATCCGCCAGTTGCACCCGTTCCTGGACCAGGACTCCTTACTCATGGTCACTCATGCTCTGATCACCTCCAGACTAGATTACTGTAATGTGCTCTACATGGGGCTGCCCTTGACGACCATTTGAAGGCTTCAGCTGGTCCAAAATGCGGCTGCCCGGGTCGTAATGGGGTGTGGCCGTTATGCCCGCACCTCCCCACTACTCTGGGAGCTGCACTGGTTACCAGTTTGCCTCCGGGTGCAATTCAAGGTGCTGGTTTTGACCTTTAAAGCCCTATATGGCAGTGGGCCAGGACACCTGAGAGACCGCATCACCCCAAGAGTGTCTGCCCGTCTAACCAGAGTGGACTGGAGGGGCTCCTTAGTTGTGCACGCGAAGAAGGGCCTTCTCCGTGTCCACACCAGCCCTCTGAAACCTCCTGCCAACAGAATTGAGGTTACAGACAGAATTGCCCTTCAGGAAAGGTTTGAAAACCTGGCTGGCAGGACGGGTGTGGGGCCTTAATGGGAATATGGCCCCAGCCTGTTGGCTCATCTCAATTTAGAGCCCAGTTAGTGTCCCTTCTTCTGTGTTGCTGTATCCCTCCTATTCCCTTTTATTCTTTTAAATGGGGTGAGGGTGGGTAGGTGGGTGGGTGATTTGGGGTTTTTAACCTGTTTTTATATGTTTTTAATTGCTGTACCGCCACCCTGAGTTGGGTTCGCCTGAGTGGGCAGCATAAAAATTTAAAAATTAAATTAAATTAAATTAAAATTCTGGAAACTGAAGTTCAAGAACAGCTAGAGTGCCAAGGTTCGCCACCACTGCTTTAATCAATGTCCAAACTTCGACTCCATATAGCAACCCTAGGAATATGTAACAGCTCACTATTTGGATCTTTGTTGCGAGAGTTACCAGTAGATCTCTACAGCATAACAAATGTCACATTTTTATGAAGGTAGATCTTGCTTTTTCTATTCATATTTTAATCTCTACCTTGTGTTCCCAATTTTAATTAAACATACTCCGCAAATAGACAATGTTATCCATTCTTTAGATCTTTTGTGTTGCTGCCATTAGCTTGCTGTGATTTGGTGTTCAGCTTATAACTAGATATGTTGTTCTTAAATTTGGAAAATGTTTTTAGTTAATTATTTTCAGCGTAGCAGCCATGTTAGACTCTGCAAGCATATAAGGTAAGAAACTAAAGAAAAGCTTTTTAAAAATACAAAAAAATGTTTATTATTAATTGATGTTAATTATTGTATGTGTCACAACAGGTCACTTTTGTGATATATTTTTAATTTTTTTACTATAATCATTACAATTTTAAAAAATATTGTGTACTGCCTTGCATACCTTCATTGAGAGAAAGTGGCAAATAAATACAACATTACAATGTACTATCGTGAGCTACCCTGGGTCCAACCATTGAGAGGAGGTGGCCAGCAAATGCATTTAGTAAAGTAAAAAAAATTGAATTGTCACCCAAAAGTTTAGCTGAGCTCTTTGATTTCTTTTCTCTTGGGATCTTATAAATAGAATCTCTGTTTTTCTGGACCTGATGGGAAGGAGAGTAAGGATAAGAGTGAGGAAGGTAAAGGTAAACGTTGCCCTTGCTCGAAAGCCAGTCGTATCTGACTTTAGGGTTCAGTGCTCATCTCTGTTTATAACCGAAGAGAAAGCGCTGTCTGTGTTTCACATGTTTCCATGGACATGTGGCAGGCATGCCTAGAGACTGGAGTGCATGAAACACTGTTTTGCTTCCCACCGAAGTGGGTCCCTATTTATCTACTTGCAATTTCTTTGCTTTCAGACGCCTAGGTTGGCAGGAGCTAGGACAGAGACGGGAGTTCACTTTACCGTGCAGTACTCAGGTATTGAACTTCTGACCTGCCGTCTTCCAGTCAGCATCAGAGTAAAGATAAGAGAACAGGAATCAAACTACAGGTGAAGAAAGGCATATCTAAAAAGAAGGCTGAGAAGAAAGGGAAACCAAAGGGCAAGAAGGGAACCAAAATTGATGGTGAGAAAAATTAACACCCAAAAGAAAAGAGACAGAATCAGATTTTAATAATGATGATTGAGTTCCTTGGTAATGTGTTCCTAAATTTGGGAAATGTTTTTAGTTATGGCATAATTGATTCTTTTCAGAGTGGTAGACATGTTAGTCTGCATAAGCAAATCATTCTAGGAACTAAAGAGAACAAATTGGTTTTTACAGTAAAAAGATACAATTGAATTTAAATGGTAACAACTTTTAATAATGATGATTGAGTTCCTTGATGAAATGTTCCTAAATTATGAATATGTTTTTATTATGGAATTATTGAATCATTTCGGAGTGAGGAACCATGTTGGCCTGTGCAAGCATATCAGAGAAGTAACAAAGTTTTTTTTTTTTTAAAAAAAAGACAAATTGTTCACCGTTAATTGATATTAATTATTTTATTGTATGTTAAATGTTTTACCCACAATTTGTTTTAATACTGTGAGTTAAAATGGGTCCCTCACTGTGAGATGGCCAGCAAATGCAAGAAATGAACCAAACGAGAACAAGCGGTCACCGAACTGTTCAGTTTAAATCTTTGATTTCTTTTCTCTTGGGATCTTATGAACAGCCTCTTTGTTTTCCAGGAGCAGATGAGCAGAAGAGTGATGATAAGAGAACAGCAATCAAGCCACAGGTGAAGAAAGGCAGAACTAAAAAGAAGACTGAGAAGAAAATGAAAGGACAGGAAAAGAAGGGAACCAACATTGACGGAGAGTTTATTGGAGAAAAAAGAACATCCAAAGAAAAGAAGGAAAAACAACATATCTGCCCTGAATGTGGAAAAAGCTTTACCTGCAATGCAACTATAAGTAGCCACATGAGAATCCACACAGGGGAGAGACCCTATAAATGCTTTGAGTGTGGGAAAAGCTTCAGACTGAGCTCAAACCTTCTGTCACACAAAAGGAACCACACAGGGGAGAAGTCATATAAATGCATGGAGTGTGGAACGGCCTTCATTCAGAATTCACACCTTATACGACACCACAGGCTCCACACGGGAGAGAAACCATTTAAATGCTTGCAGTGTGGTAAGAGTTTCTCTCAAAGTTCATCCCTTTTGTCACATCAAAGTGTTCACGGAGGGGGGAAACTGCACGAATGCTTGAAGTGTGGGGAAACCTTCACCCGAGCAACGGGCCTTACATTGCACCTGAGAATTCATAACAGGGAGAAGCCATTTAAATGCCAGGAGTGTGGGAAGAGCTTCAGACAACCCCCAAACCTGAGCAGACACTTACGAATTCACCAAGGGAAAAAGCTGTATAAATGCTTAGAGTGCGGGAAGAGTTTCAGCCAGAAATGGCATCTTATTAGGCATCAACGAACTCACACGGGAGAGAAGCCGTTTGAATGCTCTGAGTGTGGGAAGGCTTTCTGCCGGAGCTCATCCTTAAAGCAACATGTAAGAACCCACACTGGAGAGAAACCCTTTCAGTGCTTGGAGTGTGGAAAGAGCTTCACCCAGCAGGGAAACCTTGCCTCCCATCAGGCAACTCACACAGGGACAAAACCATTTAAATGCCTGGAGTGTGGAAAGACCCTTAGTTCCAGTCACTGCTTTCGGTCCCATCAGATGATTCATATCAGGAAGAGTGCTCAAAACGCGGAAAAGACTTCAGCTTAAACTCCACCAAAAATCACCACTAAGGTTCCTGTGGTGGTCCTGATCCACCTGGCCACAAATGCTGGCGATTAAAATCTTCTCCAATCCAAAGGCTTCCATTGGTAAAAATAAAAATTGTTAGGGAGCATTAGATATGAAAAGAAGGGGGAATAGGAAGTACAGTATTTTAATTTAAGAAAATTGAAATAGCTGAAGTTTCCTAATGGCATGTGCTTTTGCCATATCAAGTGTTCTAAAGAGGATTTTGGTGATAATCCACCTTAGTGAGCGGAAAAATTAATATCCCAGTGGGGGTGGGAGAGGGGGGCCGTCAAAAGAACCCCCACCGTAATAAGGATAAAAAGGGAAATAAGGATTAAAACGTGCTCATGCAAAACGCCAAGAAGTTCCAGGGCTGCAGGAAAGAAAGCGATGTGGAAAAGCTCTGCTTACCTTTGTTGCCTTGCCAAGTTGGCTTGCTGAGGTCAAAGTCTCTCCCATGCTTCGCTCCCAGTCCAGAGGCTTGCCTGCCCTGCAGGGAGCTCTGGAGCTGCCTGGGGGAGGCTTCCTTTGACTGCCCCCCCTCTTTCCCTGCACCATTTGGGGGGTGGGGGTGGGGGAGAGCAGCAGGTTCTCACTGATTTGGGACCCCCAGGTGTGGGAAGATGATGATGAGGAGGACTCATTGGGAGTATTGACTTCCCCTGACTCTCCAGCATGAGGGGGGTGGGGACAGGGCCATGGGGGGGGAGGGGGGAAGGGGCTGCTTCCTCTCCTGAAGGATTCATGAGGGACCTCATTTTTAAATTAAGTTTTAAATCTCTCTTTCCCAGGCAGATTTTCGGACTGCTAGGGCTGCCTCATCCCCCCCCCCCCCTTTCCATGTATGGAAATGAATTTCTGCATTTTAAATAAACGTCTCTTAATGTATTTTTCCCTATTGTGTGTGTTGTGTGTGTTAATGTAGTTGGTCCTAATAAGGAAAGGAGGGATTCAAAATGAGGCATGGAAGGAGGAGGAAGAGTGGCTTTTAAATGGGAAAAAATTATTCTGTGTATTTCTCCACCAAATAGAAAAACCCTGGAAAGAGTCACAAAATCAGTATGACTTGACTTGATGTGTTTCTTTCTTTCTTTCATTTCCTTTTTTCTTTTTCTCATTCCTTCCTTTCCTTCTATTGCTAGCTTGCTTCCTTTTTCTTTCTTTTTTCCTTCCCTTCTATTCCTCCCTCCCTTTCTTTTATTCCTTCCTTCCTTTTTCTTTTCTCTTCCTGCCTTCCCTTTTATTCATTCCTTCATTTTCCTTCCTTCCTTTCACATTTTTCCCTCTTTTCTTCCCTCTTTTCTTCCTTTTTCTCACTCTTTTCTTTCTATTATTTCCTTCTTCCTTCCTTTCCTTCTTTCTTCGTTTCCTTCTTTCCTTCCTTTCACTCCCTTTATTTCCTTCTTTATTCCTTTTTCACTCTTTTCCCTTCCTTCCCTTCTATTCCTTCCTTCCCCTCTTTCTTTCATTCCCTTCTTTCATTTGTTATTTCCTTCTTTTCCTTTCTTCCCCATTCCTTCCTTTTCCTTTCTTTTTTGTTCCCTTCCTCCTTTATTCCTTCTTTCCTTCTTTTCTATTCCATCTTTCCTTTCTTTCCTTCCTTTCTCTTCTTCACCCTTTTTCTCTCCTTCTATACCTTCCTTCCTTTTCCATTCTTTTCTTCCTTCTCTTCTATTCTTTTCTTTCTTCCTTTTCCCCTTCCTTTCTTCCTTTTTTCTTCCTCTCCTTTCTTGCATTCCTTCATTTCCTTCCTTCCTTTGTTCTTTCCACCTTTCCTTTCACTCCATTTCTTTCTTTCTGTTTCTACCTCCCTTTCCTTTCCTTCTTTTCCCGCATTTCTTTTCCTCCTTTCATTCATTCACTTCTTCCTTTTGTTCTCATTTCTCCCCCCCACACACACACACACACATCCCCAGTGAGCTTCAAAGGCCACTTGCAGGGATTTGAACCAAGGTCTCTTGAGTTGTAGTCCACCACTCTATACATAGCTCTCCAGCCCTCCTTTTAATCCTTTGAAAACACCCCTGTGAGGTAGACCAGGCTGAGAGTTTAAACCCCCCCGTAAAAGTCTGCTCTGTGTGCTGGGCATTCATTATGTTTTGGTGTTCTGAATTGTAAATTAAATGTTTGTTTGTTTGTTTGCTGTGGTGTGTTAAAAGTCTGCTCTCTAGGTCTACTGATCTGAATTGTGAATTAAAGGTTATTTTTTTGCTGTGGTGTGGCACCTTAAAGAATAACTGCTTTATTTTAATGTGAGCTTTTGTGGATCTGGTCCACTAGCTGTTTGGCTATAAACAGATGAGCACTGAACCCTAGAGTTGGATACGACTGGCTTTCGAGCAAGGGCAACCCTTACCTTTACCTAATAACAGAAGATCCCTGATTGGTATTCAAAAATTGCTGTGAGGTTTTGCCTCTGTTTAGTTGCCCCCTTGGCCCTTGCTCAAAAGCCAGTCGTATCCGACTCTAGGGTGCAGTGCTCATCTCCATTTATAGTCAAAGAGCCAGTGCTATTTGGCCGCACCCACCGATTTGGCCACACCCACCATTTTGGCCACACCCACCAAATTTCCCTTATTTTCAAAACCAAAACTTGACAGGTATGTTAAATTCTATGGAGCAGTATAGAATTGTGATTGCTTTGCTTTATGCCACTTGTATGTTGTGATACTGAACTTACATTCTTATATACTTATAAGAAGAATACATTTGTATTTCTGATCGCCATGTACAGGTGTGGGAGCTAGACAATGAAGAAACCTGATAAGAAGAAAAATCCAGATTTATGCTGAGTTAGAATTTAACAGATACTGCTTTTGCTCCCCTTGTTTTCAACTGAGTGGATCTGGGGAACAAATTATTGGCATAAACGCTGCCATAAATGAGTCTGCGGCTGTTGTAAATGTGCTGTAAATGTGTCCCTGGCTGCTTCTGACAACGGTTGGAGTGAGGGTGGGAGCCTGATAATTTGGCACTGTAGGCCGGATTTCTTCCATGGGCCATAGGTTGCTGAGCCCTGTTTTAATCCACTAATTGCTTGTAGGATAACTCAATTAGCGCTAACGTTTATATTCAGTGGATAACCCCAGGTGTCCCTTCCATATCTACTATTCTAATTCTCAAATCATGTCACTGCAAAGCATAACCATTTATAATCTGACGCACTTCATTTGGGCGTGAGACATAAGATGAGATGGACACAAACGGATCTAGCAAATGACACAAGACCAGAACAGCCCTTATAATCTCATTCCTGATTTTATCCCTTCTAGTCCCTTCAGCAGAATTCCTCAAACATCTCATTTCCATGGTTACCAGCTTTTGCTTATGTTTTCTTGTAAGTGTCTATGTTTGGCACATAATATAAGGTGGGAATGAATATGCTTTGTATGAGGTGCTGCTTTGTGTTGATTGCCTTGTGTTGTAAGACTGGACCATGTCTGGCTGGACATCCTGCTACAGTAATGGAGTACAGCCACGACTCAATGCTGAATATCAGGCGGTGGTTAACTAACTTGACTCATTAAAGGGGCCAATGGCTACAGGCAGATGTGCCCCTTTAGGTGGGGTGAATGTCTCCCTCAGTGGAGCAAATGCCACTGGAAACCATCATATTGGGCCCAACAGCAAAATGAGCAGAGGAGGAACTACGATTCCCAATGGTCATGGAGGTCGAAGCGGTCATGCCAGATGAGCACCCTCAAGGCTGTGGCAGTTCCTATGTTAAATCCTGCATGCCTTATTTCATACGTGCTGCAGGAGATGGCTCCGTGATCATAATGTGTGAATCGCTTCATGGCAAGCTGGGATCCACCTTAAACAAATCCAAGCCAATGACATTTTATCCTGCTTTTTTTTTGGGGGGGGGGGGGATGCATTTTTGGATATGAGTTGCAGTCAACGATGACGGTAAGACTGGAGCTAATTCTCCCAGTATTTAGTTTAGCTTTACTGCACTGTATGTTAATCTCTTTGTCCATTTTGCTTTCTTCAGTAAACATTGTTCCTAGGTATTTCAACTCTGCCAATTATTGTTCCTTCTAGTTCGAGATTTAGAGAGCAGGAGTTCTCAAACTTTTCAAGCTGGGAGCTGGATCATGGCCCCTCAGACTGTTGGTGGGCTGGACTGGTGTCCCCCCTCCTCTACCACCGCCACCAACACTCCCCACACACACCACTAATCCAGTGAAAACACTCCCCACCACCATGCTGCCATTTCCCTCCTTACCGGCCTGCCATGGGTGAAGAACGGATCCTGCTTGTCCTTGCCTGCACTCGGCCAAAATGGCACCCAGGAAATACATGGGCGGCCACGGGCATCTGCTGCTTCCACCACTGCCGCAGCTGTCCTTGTCCCCTCTGCCTGGCTTGGCGTGTCCCTAACACTGCTCCGTAGCAGGGCAGATATTGTTAGCTTTCTTACAATATTTGCCCTGCTATGGAGCGCAGTTAGGAACACGCCAAACCAGGCAGAGGTGGAAAAGATGGCGGCAACAGTGGCGGGGACAGTGGTAGGAGCAATGTTGCGGGTCAGATGGAATGGTACCATAGGCCGGATCTAGTCCATGGGCCGTAGGTTGAGACCCCTGGTTTCGAGTTCAGAATGCTTTTTCCTTCCATTAGTTGTTATCTCAGTATTCTCCTTATTAACCTTATTATTTATAGAACAATCTTTTTTAAAAAATGTAAAATTAATTTTCAAAATATAATTACAAAATCTAAATAGAAAAAAATTTACAATACAATACAAAAAATGACAATATACAAAACAATACATAAAATTCATGTAATAATAAACCATAATGACCAAAAAATTAACATTACTAAAGATAACACTATACCAATACCTCTACATAACAAGGTAATAACTCCCCATCCTTCACTAAATCTTAATTGTTATAGCTCAAACAATCTTAACCTATAAAACCAAGGGTTAACCGTTGGAACTTGCTATAGGTTCCTACGGCTGGCCCTACTTGCCTGCACTCACCCTTCGGGAACACGGGTGGACTAGGTCTGCAGGTCAATGAAGGATTAAGTAAAGCAGCAGTGGGGCAACAGCCCCACAAACGCGAAAAAAGGGAAACAACTTCATTTCCCAACATTCTTTGCGCCACGCTGCGCCACAGCCAATCAGGCTGAGAGGCGGGAGCACAAAGAACCTGGGGAAACGCGGCGCGGCCAATCAAAAACGAGCCACACGAAAAAAGGGAAAACACAAATGGAAAAATACAATCCCCAGTGTACTGCGCGCCGTGAGCGTGCAGAACTCTGGGAAAGACGGCGCGGGCAAAATAAAAATAAACGCACATCCACACAGCCCCCGGTAACGAAAGCACCCCCCCTGCCGCTGGGCTTCCTTACCGCGGGCCGCCCAGGGAACCCAGCCCCCGGTAAGGAAAGCCCAGCCACCCAACCTGCCGTGGGGCTTCCTTACCGCGGGCCGCAAGCCAGCCCCTGGTAAGGCTCACAGCCACACAGCCCCCGGTAATGAAAGCACAGCCCCCCCCCCGCCGCTGGGCTTCCTTACCGCGGGCCGCCCAGAGAAGCCAGCCCCCGGTAAGGAAAGCCCAGCCACCCACCCCGCTGCTGGGCTTCCTTACCGCGGGCCGCAAGCCAGCGCCCGGTAAGGAAAGCCCACCACCACCACCACGCCACTGGGTTTCCTTACTGCGGGCCGGAAGCCAGGCCCCGGGAAGGAAAGCCCACACACACCCTGACGCTGGGCTCCCCCCCCCCAAACAAAGACAAAAACGGTGTGGGGATTTTCGCAGTCCGGCCACCAAGACCGAGCCACAAACCCCCCACCCCCACCCAAACAAAACAACCAACAAACACAACGTGGGGATTCCCACGGGCCAGCGGCGTGGATATTCCAACGCGGCCGGCCCGCAAAAATACCCCAACCCCAACCACGCATGAACCAGCGATGGTATTTCCACGGGCCAGCCATCGACACTGGCCCGCGAAAATACCCCCAACCCACCAACACAAACAAGAACATTCAACAAAAATCAAAAACAATAATAAACATAAAAATTAAAAAGAAAAACATCCAAAAACAACCAAAAATAAACAAGGACAAACACAACCCCCACCCCCCACAAATCCCAACCCCCCCCCTAACAAAAAAGAGCAGACACCTTACCACAACACGTCCGGCCTCATCAAGGTCCAGAACTGAAATGAGAAAAGAACAGGAAGAATACACAGCCCAGGACACAGTCAAAATTAAAAAATTACGCAATAGCACCACCCAGTGGCCACAGGAAAAATAACACTCAATAAATTCAAATTAATCCCTAAGATATTTAAAAAAGGGAAAGAAGTTGCTGGACAAAGTAGAGACAGGGCACAGTTCTGAGGGAGAAGGCCCTTCACTAACTCAGGAGGGAGATGTTTGGAGGAATGTGACTCAAAGGAGGAAAAGAGTAGGGGATCACTCTGAGAGTCTGAAATTACAGAATAAATTTGAAATTACAGAATAAATTTGAGGCTCTTTCCCTCATCACACCTGATGAGGAACACACAGAGGAACAACTGGTTCCACCTGATGATCTCTCCTTCATCACACTTGATGAAATCCAGGATGATAAATTACAGGAACAAACTGAGTTTGTCTCTCCCTTAATATGGTTGATGAGGTGCATGTAGATGAACAGATTGCAGGAGAGAGGCTCCTTGTACTAGGCGATTCAATAATTAGAAATACAGAGAAATTGATTTGTGATGCACATGATAACCGTATGGTGACTTGCCTGCCAGGTGCAAAAGTTGCAGACATCACAAGAAATCTAGATAGATTGTTAGAGAGAACTGGGAACCAGCCAGTTGTCATGGTACACGTTGGTACCAATGATGTTGGGAAGGCCAAGCGGTCTGTCCTGGAAGCCAAATTCAGGTTGTTAGGAAGAAGATTGAAGTCCCGGACTTCCAAGGTAGCATTTTCAGAAGTGCTGCCTGTCCCTCGCGCAGGACCTACCAGGCAGGCAGAGCTCAGAAGCCTCAATGCGTGGATGAGGCGATGGTGTCGAGAGGAGGGTTTCAGATTTGTCAGGAACTGGAGAACATTTTGGGACAAGCCAAATCTGTTCAGGAGGGATGGGTTGCATTTGAACCATGATGGGACCAGATTGCTGGCACTCAACATTAAAAAGGCTGCAGAGCAGCTTTTAAACTGATAACTGGGGGAAAGCCGACAGGAGCTGGGCAGCATCCGGTTCGGGAAAGTGTGTACTTGAGTAGTGAGGAGGATGCAAAAATTACTGAGCAGAGCAAGGAGCTAGTCACCAGCACTCTAGCAGAAGGATGCAAGAGGCAGTCTAACAATGCAACTGAACTCAAAAGACTGTATCAGGAAAGCATATATAAATGCTTGTATACAAATGCCAGAAGCCTCCGGAACAAAATAGGGGAGCTGGAATACTTAGCAATAGATAAGAATATTGATATTATTGGTATCACTGAAACCTGGTGGACGGATGATAACCAATGGGATACAGTTATCCCAGGCTACAAACTGTACAGGAAGGATAGGAAGGGGCAAACAGGAGGTGGTGTAGCCTTATATGTCAAAGAAGTGATAAAATCGTATGAATTGGAATATCTAGGTGATTTGGAGTCACCATTAGAAGCTCTGTGGGTAAGAGTACCAGGCCACAAGGATGGTCTAACAGTAGGCATATACTATCGGCCTCCGACCCAAACTCTTGAGGGAGACTGGCAGTTGGAGAATGTTGTAAAGGAGGCATCCAGGAAGGGAAGCCTGGTTATAATGGGGGACTTCAATTACCCTCACATAGACTGGGTGAACTGTTGTTCAGCACATGATAAAGAGATAAAGTTCCTAGATATGCTCAATGATTGTTCCCTGGGACAGATGGTTGAAGACCCAACTAGAGGTACAAGAATCCTTGACTTGATTCTGAGTAATACTCAGGATCTGGTGCAAGATGTTAATGTGACTGATCCAATAGGGAACAGTGACCACAACTCAATTATGTTTAACTTGATCATAGACCGCAAGTCGCTGATAAAATCTAACACAGAGACCTTAAATTTTCAAAAAGGAAATTTCCCAAAGATGAGGAAACTAGTAAAAAAGAAGCTGAAAGGGAAAATTGAGAGAGTCCAAACACTCCAAGAGGCATGGAGGCTGTTTACAAAAACAATAACAGAGGCTCAATTGGAATGCATACCCAAAAGGAAAAAGGGCACTGCCAGGTCCAAGAGGACTCCGATGTGGCTTACAGGAGCTGTTCGGGAAGTGATCAAGAGCAAGAAAAGCTCATTTAGAAGATGGAAGGCTTGTCCAAATGAGGACAGCAGGCAGAAACATAAATTCTGGCAGAACAAATGCAAGGCAACAATCAGGAAAGCAAAGCAAGACTTTGAGGAGCGTATAGCTAAAAATACTCAGAGAAATAACAAAGACTTCTTTAAGTACATTAGAAGTAAGAACCCAACTAGGAAGGCCATTGGACCATTAGATGACAATGGAAGGCAAGGGGTTATTAAAGAGGAAACAGAGATTGCAGAGAGACTCAATGAATTCTTTGCTTCAGTATTCCCTGAAGAAGACAGAGACCACATGCCCAAAACAGAGCCTATCTTCGTAGGGAGGGAAACCGAAGAATTAAGCAAGATAGAAATAACCAGGGAGGAGGTCCTTGCATGTCTTGTTAAGCTAAACACTAACAAATCCCCAGGACCAGATGGCATCCATCCACGAGTTCTCAGGGAACTTAAAGATGAAATTGCTGATATCCTAGCCAAAATATATAATCTTTCCCTCAAATCAGGCTTTGTGCCTGATGACTGGAAGGTAGCGAATGTAACACCAATTTTCAAAAAAGGATCCAGGGGTGATCCAGGAAATTACCGGCCTGTCAGTTTGACATGTGTCCCAGGTAAAGTGATGGAAACCATCCTAAAAGACAGAATTAATAGATACATAGAAGAGAAGGCACTGCTAAAGGAGAGCCAACATGGCTTTTGCAAGGGCAAATCATGCCTCACTAATCTGTTGGAATTTTTTGAGAGTGTCAACAAGCATGTGGATAAGGGGGATCCAGTTGACATTGTTTATCTGGACTTTCAGAAGGCTTTTGACAAGGTCCCACACCAAAGGCTCTTGAATAAACTTACCAGTCATGGAATAAAGGGACAGGTCTTGTCCTGGATCAGCAACTGGCTAAGGGACAGGAAACAGAGGGTAGCACTAAATGGACACTTCTCCAAGTGGAGGGAAGTAAAGAGTGGGGTCCCCCAAGGTTCAGTACTGGGACCCCTGCTTTTCAACCTCTTCATAAATGATCTAGAGGTAGGAGTAAAAAGCAAGGTAGCCAAATTTGCTGACGACACTAAATTATACAGGGTAGTGAAAACTGTGAGAGATTGTGAAGAGCTCCAGAGGGATCTCTTGACACTGGGGGAGTGGGCAAAACAGTGGCAAATGAGCTTCAACATCAGTAAGTGCAGAGTGATGCATGTTGGGGCAAAAAACCCCAATTACATTTATAAACTGATGGGGTCTGAACTCTCTGCGACAAACCAGGAAAGGGACCTTGGTGTCCTGGTGGACAGCTCAATGAAGGTGTCAACCCAGTGTGCCTCAGCAGTGAAAAAAGCAAACTCAATGTTAGGGATCATTAGGAAGGGTATAGAAAATAAGTCAGCAAGTGTCATTTTGCCTCTTTATTAATCTATGGTGAGGCCCCATCTGGAATATTGTGTACAGTTCTGGTCACCATACCTCCAGAAGGATATTATGGAGTTGGAGAAAGTACAGAGGAGGGCAACCAGAATGATTAGGGGACTGGAACACCTTCCTTACCATCTGAGGCTGCAACGGTTGGGCCTCTTCACTCTTGAACGACGACGTCTAAGAGGTGACCTGATTGAAGTTTATAAAATCATGCATGGTGTGGACAAAGTAGATAAGGAAAAACTGTTTTCCCTATCGCATAGCACTAGAACTAGGGGGCACTCCATGAAACTTTTGGGTGCTAGTTCTCAAACAAATAAGAGAAAGTACTTTTTCACCCAGAGGATTACTGGTCTATGGAACTCCCTGCCAGAAGAAGTGGTGACAGCTGTCAGTCTTCACAGCTTTAAGAAAGGATTAGACAAGTTCATGGAGGACAAGGCTATCAATGGCTATAATTATGGCTACCTAAGGACAACCTCCGGGTTGGAGAGATGGGCAGGATATCTCTCAATGCCATTTCCAGGGAATCCTAAGCAGGTGAAGGCATCTCCTTGGGAATACCCTGAAGGAAATGGTGAGCCACTGTGTGAGACAGAATGCTGGACTGGATGGGCTGTGGCCTGTTCCAGCAAGGCTGTTCTTATGTTCTTATGTTATGTTCTTAAGGCCACAACTCGGAGGAGAGCCTTTTCGGTGGAGACACCAACTTTATGGAACTCCCTCCCAGTTGAATTGCAGCAGACCCCATCCCCTGTCTACATTCAGAAAGCAGCTCAAATCGTTTCTTTTTAAAGAGGCCTTTGAGAAGGTGTCGACAATGGCTCATTCCCAAGTTTCTTATTTGGCCACTCCCTGCCACCACTAGGGTTTTTGTATTTTTGTATGGTAGACTGCAGTGGCTGAAGTGGCTAAGATGCTGACTGGAAGGCAGGTGGTCAGCAGTTCGATACTCGAATACTGCAGGATGGAATGAACTCCCATCTCTGTCCCAGCTCCTGCCAACCTAGCAGTTCGAAAGCAAGAATTTACAAGTAGATAAATAGGGAACACTTCGGTGGGAAGGGAAACAGCGTTCCGTGCGCTGTTTAGTCATGCCTGCCACATAACCATGGAAACGTCTGCAGAAGCAGACAGCACTGGCTCTTCAGCTGTGAAACAGGGATGAGCACTGAACCCTAGAGTTGGATACGACTGGCTTTCGAGCAAGGGTGACCTTTACCTTTTTATTTTTAACATAGGTTTTTAATAGGTTTTTAATATGCGAGTTCGTCTTGTTAGCCACCCAGAGTAGGAATACCTCCTAGATGGGTGGGGGTATAAATAGAATAAACAAACATTCGTCCCAAACTGACTGCTACAGGGTATTTTTTCCTCAGGTCCTTTACTGCAGTGTCACAATCTAGGGAACATAAAGCATATAATTTTCTTAATTTTCAGTGCTCTAAGTTGGACAAAGTACTCCTGTCTGACAAACAGAAAGTGCTGTGAAGGCTCAGTGGTTAAAAAGCTTGCCTTGTTAGCTGAAAGGCTGTTAAGTGGACAGTTCTAGACCCGGGTACTGCATGCTGGATTGAGCGCCCATCTCTTGGGTACACAAAAGGAGCCTCATTTGGGTGTTGCCTGAGTGGAGTTTCTTCCCCCAAAATCCTTTCAACCTAGAATAATTTCTGACATGAAATTATTATTACCAAAACAAAAAAGAGCTATCCAGACTTCTGTTGAATTGCAAATAGAATTGTAATACTGTAATATGTTTAGTACTGTGTAATATTACTCACCTGAATAAGTTCAAAGGTTTCAGCATATATCATTCACACTTAATATTAATTCTTAATCATTTTATTGGAAAGAGCAATGCAACATGTATTGTATATAGATGAAATAAACTTCTCTAAACATCTACCAGATCTTCTAGTAATAAAAAAATATTGATTTTTTATCTGAAACACAAAATTTTGGCAAATTGCTTTTCTCCCTGACTAATAAAAATAAGCTTTTACATTCCAAACACCAATCCATTTTATATATACCTCTCTCTCTCTCTCTCTCTGTATTCCTTGGCAAATAAATTTCAGCTATGATTCAAACAGCTTTGTCGATTTTTTTTTCATGTACCACCCACAGTCTGCCATTAACTGTTCACATTTTGTATGCCATTTAATTAATGCAATGTATTATTTACATCTCCATCATCAGTCATTAAGGATTGTCTGTAATTCCCCGTACTAACATTTCATCAAAGGCTATCTACCTTTTATTTTATTTTATTTTTTGGGGGGACGATCTTTAGTAGTTTTCCCAACAATTCCTATAAAGTTTTTTAAAAATCCCTCAAAATCAGATTTCTCCTGATGAATGTCTATGTCAGGGCTTCCCAACCTTTTCAAGCTGGGGGCTGGGTCACGCTTTCTCAGTCAGTTTCGAGAGAGGGTGGCTATTTTGCCCTGCCTGCTCGATGGGGGTGGCCATTTTGTCCCAACAGTTTAAAGGGGGTGGCCATTTTGTTTCTCAAATGCCCTTGTTGAGGTGGGAGGCTCCATGATGTGGTCCACCAGCCTTTGGTTGGGAACCCCTGATCTACGTGAAGGCTTTATAGTTATCTATCCATCCTTAAATTAATTCCTCAATATCACCTGCGCTCCTCGTACGCTTCTAGATTTCCCATGTTGCTCCATTTCATGGAATTTCTTCCCGACTGTGTGATTTTTGGTGAGAAATAAGGGAAGCCCTCTTAACATAGCCCTTTCCACACCCCACACATTTGAATGGCTTCATCCCCATGTGAGTCCTCTGATGCGCACTGAGGTATTTTTTCTGAGTAAAGCTTTTCCCACAGTCAAGGCATTCAAATGGTTTCTCCCCTGTGTGGATTCTTTGGTGCGAGACAAGTCTTGAGTTCACCCTGAAACTCTTCCCACACTCCAGGCACTTAAATGATTTCAGTCTCTGAGAAACCTTTTGGTGCGTTTTCAGATGAGCGATGAGATAATCCTTCCGGATGAAACTTTTCCCACATTTGAAGCATTTAAATGGTTTCTCCCCCGTGTGGATTCTTAGGTGGGACATGAGTTTGGAGTTTACTCTGAAACCCTTCCCACACTGCTGGCACTTAAATGGTTTCTCCCCAGTATGAATTTTTCTGTGGGTCATAAGGTCCGCAGCTTGGCGGAAGTTCTTCCCACACTCCGCACATGGAAACGGCTTCTCCTTTACATGAGACACCTGGTGACACGTGAGATGTTTCTTCTGACTGAAACTTCTCCCGCATTCCAAACATTCAAAGGGTTTCTCCCCTGTATGAATTCTTTGGTGCACAGTAAGACGTGACTTCCAGCCGAAGCTCTTCCCACACTCCAAGCATTTAAATGGGTGTTGCTCTCTGTGAGTTTTTTGGTGAGACGTGAGATAATCCTTCCGAGTGAAACATCTTCCACACTCAAAGCATTTGAATGGTCTGTCCTCTGTGTGGATTTTCTGGTGCAATATAAGACGTGACCTCCAACTGAAGCTCTTCCCACACTCCGAGCACTTAAAAGGTTCCTCACCAGTGTGAATCCTTTGATGGTTCATGAGGTTGGGCTTCCTGTTGAACCCTTTTCCGCATTCTAAGCATTTGAATGGCTTCTCCCCTGTGTGAATCGTTTGATGAGAAATTAGGCTTCTCTTCCACGCGAAACTTACCCCACAGTCTGGACATTTGTATGGTTTCTCCCCAGTGTGGATTCTTTGGTGCGTCATCAGCGCCGATTTGCGACGGAAGTGCTTCCCGCATGCTATACACTGAAACGGTTTCTCTCCCGTATGGATTCTCTGATGAATCAAAAGATCTGCGTTGCTACCAAAGCTTTTTCCGCACACCAAACATTTGTACAACCTTTTTTCTTTGTGTGAAAGAGAGGGGCAGTTATCATTACAGATCTCTCCACAATGTAAGCAATCAAACTGTTCCTGATGACGAGAAGAATGCATCTGCTGAATGTAACTGTTTTTATCCTCAAAGTGCATCCTTGAGGGTTTCTCGTCTATATGAGTTTTCTGATGGGTGATCAGGCGTGAACGCCAGCTGAAACTCTTTCCACACTCCGAGCATCTGAAGGGCTTTTCTCCTGTGTGCATTCTTTGATGGTTTGCCAGGTCAGCATTGCTACGGAAGCCTTTTCCACATTCCACGCACTTGAATGGTTTTTCCCCTGTGTGGATTCTTTGGTGGTTCATGAGGTTGGTTTTCCTATTGAAGCCTTTCCCACATTCCAGGCATTTAAACAGCTTCTGTCCTGTGTGAACTGTTTGATGAGAAACGAGGCTTTTCTTCCATGCAAAACTTATTCCACAGTCTAAACATTTATAGGGCTTCTCTCCTGTGTGGATTCTTTGGTGCGTCATAAGAGTGTATTTCTGATTAAAGCTCTTGCCACACGCTAAGCACAGAAATGGCTTCCTCACCATGTGAGTTCTTTGATGACTCATAAGGTCTGTGTGGCTACCGAAACTTTTTCCACATTCCAAACATTTATGCAGTTTCTTTATTTGGTGTGAAAGAATGGTATAGTGGCCATTACAGTTCTGTCCACGTTGTAAATAATCTAATAGCGTCAGCTCAGGGCGAGTTGTTGCAGGACATGTAGGGTGTATCTTCTGAATTGTGCTTTTTTCTTCCTCTAGACATTCCAATCGTTCCACTTCCGCATGAATAATTTGTAGGAAAGCAGGGTTTGATTTATGACTTAAAGTCTTTCCAAACTCCAAGCAATGAAGCGGGCCCTCCGCTGTATGACTTTTCCAGTGAAGATTAAGGCTTGTTGTAGAATTGAAAGTCCTCTCACATGTAGGGCAAATATATTTACACATTCCTAGGCCCTTGGGAGTTACTTCTTGGACTGAGACATCGCAGAGACCACCACCTTGAATAAGGATGGCTCCGTTCACCCACTTTTCACTCGATTCAGTTTTCGTTCTCTTCTCTTCCTTCTGTTCACAGAGTGCTGTTCCCAGCAATGTCCCACATTGCTGTCCTTCCTTCTCACTGTTCCATCCATTCCGTCCTGAGAAAGAGAGAGAATAAGAGATTGCTTGTAGTCAGAAAAAGAAGTCAAAGAATTGCTTAACTGCTACAGCTAGCATTTTCTAATTTTTGTTTTGGACTAAACATTCAGTACAGTCAAACCTTGAGATAAGAACGGTTCAACTTAAGAAAAACTCGAGATACATCTGAAAATCTCAGATAAAAATCAGGCTCGAGATACAAACTTTTAATAGGATTTTTTTCGAGATACAAAATTCAATGTGTTCCTATGGGAAATTCAAGATACAGTAATAATTTTTCAAGATACAACCAACCTCAAGGAAAGAATTAGATATTTATGTAGAGGTTTGACTGCAATTTTCCATTGAGGGCATTTTGTCTGACAGTAGATATAAAAAGGTCTCCCTTGCTCAAAAGCCAGTCATGTCCGACTCTAGGGTTCAGTGCTCATCTCCGTTTACAGCCTGTATGCATCTGCAGATATTTCCATGATGACAGACACCATAGCACAAGGAATGTTGTTACCTTTCCCACCAAAGCAGTACCTATTTATCTACGTACAATTTTTTGCTTTCAAACTGCTAGGTTGGCAGGAGCTGGGACAGATGATAGGAGCTCACACTATCATCACGCAGCACTTGGGTCTCAAAAACTGTTGATCTGTCAACCTTCTGGTCGTCAAGCTCAGCGTGTAGAATAGACCAGTGGTTCCCAACATGGGGCTCAGGCCCCACATGGGGACTTCAACTCCCAGAAGCCTAAGTCAGTACACTGGCTGATCAGGGCTTTAGGGAATTGACTTCGGCTTCTGGGAATTGAAGTCCAAAAAAACAAAGGTTGGGAAACACTGCTCTATCAACTACACCAGGGAAGCCCAAACTTTTTGGGCCGGGGGCCTGCCCCTGCTCCCGGAACAGCTGAGCGGGCCAGACCATGTCCACAGAACAGAGTGTGTTTGCGCATGTGTGATATGGCCGCTTATGCACATGCACAAAAGCGGCCATTTTACCTCATGATTTGGCATGAGAGCTTCTGCACATGCGTGAAAGCGGCCATTTTACTTCCTGGTTTGACCATACCTGTCAAGTTTTGGATTTGGAAATAAGGGAAATTTCCCAGCAAATACGGGATACTTGACAGCTATGTTTATCCTTTGCTGCCCTCCAATGGAGGCAATAGGGCATTGCAGTCTAATTAATACAGGATTACGGCAGGGAAGAGGGTAAAAAAAGGGGTTTTCCCGGCCAATATGGGATACTTGACAGCTATGGGTTTGACACTGCCACTTTCACGCATGCACAAAAGCGACCATTTTACTTCCTGGTTCAGCATGGCCACTCCTGCACATGCATGCAACCAGAGCGGACCGGAAGGGCTCTCTAATCGTTCCATCAGCCAGAGGGGCTTGCCTCTCTGGCACAAGGAGAGCCTTCTCCGTGTTTGCGCCGGCCCTCTGGAACCTCCTGCCAACAGAGCTATGTCTCTGGACGGAATTGCTGCCTTTCAGAAAAGAACTTAAAACCTGGCTGGCGGGTCAAGTGTGGGGTGCAGGTGGAAGGGTAACCTCCATTGGGTGGCTGGTGTAGAAGAACTCCTCCCCATGGTGCCTTTGGATCCTGCACCCCTTGTTTTAGGGGGTGGGTAGTTTTAACTGTTTTTAACATGTTTTTAAATTGTCATTGTGAACTGCCCTGAGTCGGCTTTGGCCGAGTGGGCAGTATATAAATTTGACAATTAAATTAAATTAAATTAAAAATGACAGCTTCTACGCATGCGTGAAAGCGGCCATTTTACTTCCTGGTTTGGCATGACAGCTTCTGTGTTTGTGTGAAATTGGCCATTTTACTTCCTGGTTTGGCATGACAGCTTCTGTGTTTGTGTGAAATTGGCCATTTTACTTCCTGGTTTGGTGTGGCCACTTCTGCAAATGCACGAAAGTGGCCATTTTACTTCCGGGTTTAGCATGACAGCTTCTGCGCATGCGTGAAAGTGTCCATTTTACTTCCTGGTTTGGCATGACAGCTTCTGCACATGCACGAAAATGGCCATTTTACATCCTGGTTTGGCATGACAGCTTCTGTGCATGCGTGAAAGTGGCCATTTTACTTCCTGGTTTGGCATCACAGCTTCTGCACATGCACGAAAGTGGCCATTTTACTTCCGGGTTTGGCATGAGAGCTTCTGCACATGCGTGAAAGCGGCCATTTTACTTCCTGGTTTGACACTGCCACTTTCATGCATGCACAAAAGCGACCATTTTACTTCCTGGTTCAGCATGGCCACTCCTGCACATGCATGAAAGTGGCCATTTTACGTCCTGGTTTGACACTGCCATTTCTGTGCATGCGCAAAAGTGCCCATTTTACTTCCTGGTTTGGCATGTCTGCTTCTGTGCATGCGTGAAAGCGGCCATTTTACCTACTGCACCAAAGCAAGAGGTAAAATGGCCACTTTTCACGCCTGTGCAGAAGCGGCTGTGTTTACTTTCTGGTTTGCTGATGGCGTTGCGAGCCTGGTGGAATGGCTTCAGGGGTCGTATCCGGCTTGCAGGCCGTAGTTTGGACATGCCTGAACTACACCACATTGAGTACCCTGGTGCATGATTAAAAATATCTCGGGCTGGATTTCGTTCTGTTTCTCCAAACTTCCCTTGTGTTCCCAACCTGTAATTATTTCATATCTGAGTGACAGACAGTGGCCAAAACTCAGCACAAATCTCAACAGTGAAGTGCCATTAATTAAGATGTCACGGCTTCTCTTCATTGATACACACCTGTCCAAAAAAAAACCTCAACGGTTGGGAAAACCTCAACTGGTCTCGGCCTCTAAATGTGGCTCGCCAGGAAGTGATGTAGGTGGAGGTAGGCCATTAAGCTTTGAATTATAAAGCTAGCCAAGATAGGTCTTCCTTGGAAAAGACCACAGAAACCAGACAACGCATTGAAGAACCTCTTGGCTCAGAGAGTTAATGGGACAGGACCTGAAAGGGATATTTTTTTCCCAAGCATTGAACACTAGACCTCATGAACATCACCCTCATGGTGCTGTCCTTAAACTGAAGAAAAGCCAGGGAGCCTTACCCAAAGCAGCCGCCATCGCAAAATTCTCCTTCATGACTTCCCTGTACAGGGCCCTTTGGCAGGGATACAATAAGGTCCATTCGTGCTCCGTGAAATACACAGCCACCTCTTCAAAGGTTACCTGCAGGAAGATGAATAAAAGTCTAGGCCAGTGGTTCCCAACCTTTTCAAGCTGCGGGCCAGGTCGCGGTCCCTCAGACAGCTAAGTGGGCCGGACAGCCATTTTGTCCTGCTTGCACAATGGGGGTGGGGATGGCCATTTTGAGGTGGCCATTTTGTCCCAACAGCTTCAAAGGGGTGGCCATTTTGTTTCTCCCTGGAAGGAGGGAGACACCAACTGTCAACAGAGGCTTCAGACCCCTCCCCAACTGACACTGATGAGATGAATTGCCTGCTCAGGGAAAGGGTGAGTGGGGCTTTTAAATGAGACTAGGCCTTCCTTGTGGGGCTAGGGTCCCGGAGGGGGAGGGAGTTCAGTGAGACAAGGCCAGGAGCCCAACAGTTCTCCCCCCTTCACGGCACCATTTCATGTGGTCTGCCACCCTCACTCCCGTTGCTGGAAGAAGCTGCGCCATGTATGGTTCCTTTTTAATGTAAACATTAAAATGACACCATTTCATGTGGCCTGCCACCCTCACTCCTGGCACCATGGGCCAGATCCAGCCTACAGGAACCCCTAATCTAGGTGGACCAGAAAGGAAAGCCATATTGCTCAGTGATGTCCATTTGGATTTTAATTTTTCAACAGGACGTTTGCCAATGGACATCTTTCTTTAAAGGAAAGGGAAAGATTTGTTCATGGTTGAAGAGACGTATCGGGGAGAAAGCATCCCCTCCACCTTTCTTGTTCACCTTTAATTGTTCATCCCTTTACCTGGCTACAGTGGCTCAACTGGTTAAGATGCTGAACTCGCTGACTGGGAAGTCGGCAGTTCGAGACCCAGGTGCTGCATGACGGTTTGAGCGCCCGTCTCTCTCCCAGCTCCTGCCAACCTTGCAGTTCGAAAGCAAGAAATTGCAAGGAGATAAATAGGGACCACTTACGTGGGAAAGTAAACAGTGTCTGCAGATACAGACAGCGCTGGCTCTTTGGCTATAAGCAGAGATGAGCACTGAACCCTAGAGTTGGATACAACTGGCTTTCGAGTAAGGGTGACCTTTACCCTTTTACCTTACCTGGACAAGTTCCTTATAGACTTTTCCGAGGACATCAGAATTAAGCAAGGCGATCGTACACTTTTCCGGCATCCACGTTCCATCTCCTGTAACGGACACAACCAATAATATTTATTTATTTATTTATTCTTCAAATTTCTATTGCCGCCCAACTCAGCAACGACTCTCGGTGGCTAAGAGCCATTAAAAAAATCAAGCTAACTAAAAGCACTTAAAACCCCCATTAAAAATTTGAAATAATGTACCCACTCACCCTATCCATTAAAAGAGAGAGAGAAATCTTAATTATATAAGCCAGCAGGCGGGGGTAACCCCTCCATCGGTGCCCCATACCTGCCCTGCCCTGCCAGCCAGGTTTTCAGTTCTTTCCTAAAGGGCAGCAATTCCATCTGCAGCCGTAACTCTGTTGGCAGGAGGTTCCAGAGGGCCGGTGCGGACACAGAGAAGGCCCTCATTCTCGTGCTAGAGAGACGAGCCCCTCTAGCAGATGGTACAATTAGACAGCCTCTCCGGTCCGCTCTGGTTGGACGGACAGATGTTCTTGGGGTGATGCGGTCTCTTAGATATCCTGGCCCACTACCATATAGGGCTTTAAAGGTCATTACCAGCATCTTGAATTGCACCCGGAGGCATACCGGTAACCAGTGCAACTTCCGGAGCAGTGGCGAGGTGCGGGCATAGCACCCGCACCCCATCACCACCCGGGAAGCTGCATTCTGGATCAGGTGCAACCTCCAAATGGTCATTAAGGGCAGCCCCATGTAGAGCGCATTACAGTAATCTAGTCTAGAGGTGACCAGAGCATACGTGACAATGAGCAAGGAGTCCCGGTCTAAGAGTGGGCGCAACTGGCGGATCACACTAAGTTGTGATGAGAGTTATTCAGAATGAGAGTTATTCAGAATTCCTGTTTCTCCTGCACATTTTTATTTGATTCTACTCAAATGATGAGGGAGGAAAACAAAGCAGAACCCCCAAAAAGCCCTAAAATAGCTGTGTGTGAACTCCGTGTCCATAGAATGTTAACTGAGTTAAGGTGGTTAAGTTGAAATCTGCATGAATGAGAAAAGAATGGAGCATGGGAGAGTGGCAAAAACTATAAAACTAAAAAAAATATATGCTTTATTCTCATGGGTCATCAAGTCATATCAACATAACTAAACTGGACATCTCTTTCCATTCACAGTTCTGTCAAAGCCTTGCAAATACGAAGCCGTGGTCTGAGCCAGGACTTCCAGAATGAAAAGAATCCCTTCTTCTCCTGCCATAGTCTAATCCAAATATAGACAATCCTCATGGCAATCAGCCATGAAGACTGTCCTGAGAATATAATGCAGTGGCCTTTCCTCTGCCTTCCACGTCACAGCATGACACCCATAGTACCACTGATCCAGGGTTCACTTTCTGGTCCTGAGCCCTTTTGCCATACAAAGTCCTCCTCAGCCCCAGGCCAGTCCTGATGAAACTGCTGCCCTCCATTAAGATGGATTCAAGTAGGATTTTGAATTTGAATTTATTCTTATTCTTATATACCGCTTTCCTCGTTTTGTGGACGACCCAAAGAGGTTCACAATATTCAAAAATATACAGAAATACAGTAAAAATTACAAGGCAAGAATACATTTTCATATACAAAATTACAAAGCAATACATCATAATCCAACAGTAATACAAAAATGCATAGGGTGAAAAGGTCAAATAATACTATGATGAGCGGTATGGAAGAAGGTAAAAAAGGACATGGTCCCAAATCTCTCTCCAATTGTGGAATTGACCGATATGATGTGTTTCCCAATAAAGTTAGATAAGGAAAAAATGGAAATATTGGATAAAAATGGGATACTTTTATTGAAGGATTGGTTAAAAACTTGTGATTCTGATGTGGAGCGGGAAAAAATATTTGAGATATTAAATCTGAATTGGTTTCAGAAGTTGAAGGTGGACAATTGGAATAAAAAATATAAAAAAGAAGTAGGGTTAGATAGAATACACACAGAATTTGAGGAGTTGGTAAGGAAGATTAGAAAAGGGGAAAGTAGTATTAAAGGTCTTGTAAGTAAGCTTTATAACATACTGAATAGAGGTGCAGATCCACAGGAGGATTTGAAACAGAAGTGGGAACAAAATTTGAATATAACAATTGGGGAGATTGAGTGGAAAAACAAATGGAAAAAGAGGATTATGAGAACAATGTCCGTAAGAATTAAAGAACATAATTTCAAAATGTTGTGGCAATGGTACTTGACGCCATTAAGACTTTACCAGATGGATAATAAAAGAGATAAGTTATGCTGGAGATGTAGAGAATCCGACGGAACATATGAACATATGTGGTGGAGCTGTAAAAAAATAAGGGATTTTTGGGGAAGAATAGAAGGTGATCTTGGTGAAATAACGGGTAAAAGTGTTAAGCTGGTGTCAAGTACCATTCTTTTAACGAATGTGGAAGGTTTGGGTTTAAACAAGGAGGAAAAAGAATTATTGGAAATTGTATTGACAACGGGTAGACAATGTATAGCTAGAAATTGGAAAAATGATATTGATATACAGATTGGAGAGTGGTATAAAGAAATGTGGAGTTTAGCACTGAATGATAAATTGACATGGGAGATTAAAGTGAAAAGAGATAACTTAAAAGAGGATAGATTTTGGAACATATGGAAACCATTTGTGGACCATTCGTGTATGGCAAATGATAGTTCAGGACCAGTACCATCTCAAAGAAGTTTCTGGAGATGAGCAGAAAATAAACTCTCCGGGCAATGTATATATTCACAGGGTGATTTTTATTTATCCAAAGATTAGTAGTAGCACAGAAAGTCCTTATTATTTTGGTTTTGGAAATAATGGTTTTTAATATTTGGTGGTCATAAGTAATTAATGAGTTTAGATATTGTTATGTGCTAATATTTAGTAATGTTTGTTAAGATGATACTATGGATTTGTTTGTGTATTGTACTGTTAGTCATTGTCTTTTTTCTTCTTTTTTCTGTATGTCTTAAAAAATTCAATAAAAATTATATTTAAAAAAAATGCAATAAGTACAAAAACATACTGAAAAGGCCCCGGATTATTCCCAAACCCTCCCAGCAGGCAGAGCCAGGAGGGCAGAGTCAGTAAGGTTGGCAAATCCACCTGGGGATCATCACCCTTCCCTGTGGACTTTGCACCCAAAGCTGTTAGTCCTCAGGGTTGTCAGGTTACGGTAGTTAACCGCCGCCTGACACTCAGCATTGAGTCACTGGCAGTAGGGTCTACTCTATTACCATAGCAAGATAATCTGTCTGGACGGGTAAAAGTCTCATTAATCAATGAGACCTCAATTCTGGGCTTGATTCATGGCTTTATTTGTGTCAGAGACACCACTAGCATATTATAACCTACAAAGCTAAAATTAACATTGTCATGATCCTGAGATGCTTAATGCAGTGCCTAGCTGCACTTCTTTCTTGTGTGTGTATGCTTTGAATTAGCTTGCTTAGAATTAAGTTATTTGTCTAGATTTTAAGTAGAAATGTTTAATTTAGCTGACAGAAACATATTCTTTAAGCTAGCTGTTAAAGAGTTTAGTTGACAAGAAATATTAATTACTTAATTATAAGTTTAGCTTATGTACCTTAGAGTTAGAAGGCAGAATTATATGTGTTTAGTTCACTTGCTTAGGAGTAAAGTAAAATGTTTAGTTAAGTTGATAGAAATCATTTAGTTGCTTCCATGTATTCAAAAAGGTTGAGAGTCAGCCTGAACTGGATTTAAAAGACCAGCTTCTCTGAGCGCATACCTCGGACATACCAGAGGGATGACATCAGTGAGAGTGAGCCGGAGGGATACTCAAAGTCTCTCTTGCCCAAAGTATACTATTGTCTGGGTTCCATGACCTTTAGTGGTCACATGTCTTAGAGATTAGGTAACAAGTAGTGCCCTAATTTTACACTCCACCCAGGAAGTTATGAAGGGGCAGGGAACTTTTAACCCTTTTTCTGACCATATTCTTTCTGGCCCATGATCCGTTACATCATAGGTCCAAGGTAGAGGGGGAAAGGTTAGCTCCCAAACACCTTTGGGAAGACACCTGTAAGAGCAGGGACTTTCCCATGACATAAACATATTCCATTCCCATGGGAGCCCAGGTGCTTTCCCATGATGTAAACACATTCCATTCCCATGGGGGGGCCAGATGCTTTCCCAAGAGGAAAACCCCATTACCTAATGCATTCCTAGGGAGGGAGAAAGCCCTCATTTCCCTTTAAAAGTTGCACCTTTTGAGCCCTAAAACCAGTTTTTTATGAAAGGTTCTTGTTGTCTGAACGATGGAGGGAACACCCCAAAGGCAGGATGTAGCCGAACGGGGTTAATTGGATTCTATTTTGGAGATATTCCCCGCCCAACGGATTGATGATGGATTTCTGATGGATTTCTGATGGACTTAGAGAAATGCCTTGCCTGCAACATCTCAACACTTTGCCATTTCATGGACTATGCTGGACTTTGCCATTTCATGGACTGATGAATATTTCGTGGACATTTTTGGATCTAAAAGAGCCCTATGGACTTTGGGATTTGGGGATTTTATTCTCCACACGTATTTCTTTTTATGGAATAGAAAATAAAGTTCTGTTTTGGGACTTTACCCTGTTGGCTTCTACTTGGGCATAGCGCTGGCACCTAGCTCTCTGTTTACATCACACACTGCTACCTGCAACATCCACCCTACTATGGAAAAACCACACTCCCTGTGGCTGGGTAAGATCAGGGTGCCTAGGTCCTTAGAGGAGGCTGACAAATGCTGAAAGGAGAGAGTTGTGGTGGACTGCATTATACACAGCACTCTGTCACCACCAAAGCCTCTTAGACACCCCCCATACCTGTCAACCTTCCTGGACTGGCCAGGATTTCCCGATTTTTGGCGCCGATTTGTGCCATTCCCGCCCGCAGCTGCCAAAACCCCGGAATTGGCAGGGGGGGGAAAGAGGTACTGTGCATCCCTTCTGCGCAGATCGCCTTCTACGCATGCGTAGAAGGCTTTTACGCTTGCGTAGAACCCTTCTACGCTTGTGTAGAACCTTTCTATGCATGCGTAGAAGGCGATCTGCACAGAAGGGGATTGTAGAAGCCTTCTACGCATGTGTAAAAGGGTTCTACGCAAGCGTAGAAGGGTTCTATGCAAGTGTAAAAGCCTTCTACGCATGCGTAGAAGGCGATCTGCACAGAACCGTTCTGCGCAGGTCCCGTATTTTCCGGAGCTGCGGTTGACAGGTATGACCCCCCCGACAAACATATCTGAAACAAAAAGGAAATAAAAGTACTAGATGACATCTGCCCATGAAAGGGGGGGGGCATGAAAGGAGCCTTCCCCGAAGATGGCTACTTCAGCAATCAGGCATCCCCAGGAATGGAGCTTTATCACCAGCAACGGAGATTTTTCACCGGCTAAACCTTTGAACCCTGAGATAAGTGGAGAAGGATTAACTGTTTGATTTGGGCCTGTCACTGAATTGTTAAAGGTTAAATTGTTAAATGTACAACTGCTGTGAATCAAAGAGATGGCAAGCTGACATGTTTCCACTGTTGTCACAGCCTCTCTTTTCCCCTCTCCTAATCTATAAAACAGAAGTGTGGTCTTGTATGTCCTCAATAGGTTCACATGCCCCTGGACGGATCTTGCTGGAACTTGCCACACACCTACTGTGGCCTTGCGGGATCAGTACTGGGGTGTGTGTCCCAAAAACCAATTTGGGGGGAAAGTACTGCGCACAGAGTCATTGAGCTGTGTCTCAAGCCCGGTGACATCGTCGTGCGCGCACACACCTGTCTCACTAAGCCTAGGGAGTCACTCCTGACGTGCCTGAGACCTAGCGCCAGGCGCAGTTGCCTCTTCCCAGGCCAGTCACTCCTTCGCCTCCGCCTCCTTCCCCACCTCCTCCGCTGCTCACAGAAGCAGCAACAGCAGCATCGGGGCCTTCTCTCCCCTCTGCCCCCCCCCCCGGGCTGTGCTTCTGGGTTGGCGGGCGCTGCAGGCCCCAGCCAGGCAGTAGTGACTGTGAGGCAGGGCGGGGCGAACAGTGCCCACCGGGCTCCTCTGGCTAGGCCTCCCTCCTTCTCCTTTGCCTCCGCCTCCTTCCCAACCGGTCACAGAAGCAGCGACAGCAGCGTTAGGGCCTTCTCTCCCCTCCACCACCCCCCCGGGCTGTGCTGCTGCGTCGCCGGGCAACTACAACCCCCCAGGCCCCTTGTGAGGCCTAATCCGACGCCGGGACTGGCGAGGCCTCGGTCGGCACCTCCCCAACCCACCTCAGCCTCTTCCCGTCACCTTGCCTTCCCAAGCCTCACTGTAAAAGAAAGAGAAAGGCTGTGACTCCCGTTCCCCTTTGGACAACAACAGCCCTGCCAGGTAGGACAGGACGGACAACCCCTCTGGTGTTTATTGTTCCTGAGTCTGGCTCAGGCAGGGTGACCCACCCTTCCCCATCCCTCGGAGTGAGACACAATCGCCCCTAACTTCAGTGGGGCAGAGAAAGAGGGAATCAATGGGAATCAAGGTGTGTAATGGAACCCGTGCTGCACAATCTCTCTCTCTCTCCGGGTAATCAGCTCCAGAAACAGAGTTCAAATAGTCTGAAAGGACCATTTGGTCCTTGCTTTAAAGGACAAAAACAACCGAGGCAAGGCCAGGTAATTAACTAGTATACAGCTAAACCTGGAATCTTCTATTTTTGTCCTCTAACTCGCTGCATTTACAAACCTAATCCACCACTAGATTCATAGCATTGCAAAGTTGAATCATTTAGTCCAGCCCTTTGCCAGTGTTGGAAATCCACTGTTGAAGAAGTTCCAGTAGACAAACATTCCAACATCTGCTTTAAAATCTCCAGTTTAGTTCAGGGGTGGCCAACCTTGGTGCTCCTGGTGTTCTTAGACTTCAAAATACCAGAAGCCCAAGTCAGCACACCTGCTGTTCAGAGCTTCTGGGAACTGAAGTTCAAGAACATCTGGAGCACCAAGGTTGGCCAACCCTGGCGTAGCTTATCACCTTCTGTCAGAAATGTTCTACCATCAGCAGAGCTTCTTGATGTTGAGTTGGCATCTTCTTTCTTGCAATGAGGACATGTGGTGGCTCAGTGGTTTAGCTGAAAGGCTGGCAAGTTGGCAGTTTTTGGGTACTGCATGACGGATTGAGTGCCCACCTCTGTCCCAGCTCTTGGGGACATAAATGGAGCCACATTTGGGCGTTCCCTGAGTGGAGTTTCTTCCGCAAAAATCTTTTCAACCCAGAATAATTGCTGACACGAAATAATAATAATAATAATAATAATAATAATAATAATAATAATAATAATAATAATAATAATAATAATACAGGAAGAAAACAGCCAGAACACTGGAAAGTCCATTAGCTCGCAGCCCTGCCTTACAAACGTGGTTTTTCAAACCATGACCGAGATGTAAAACTGTTAAAAGTCCTTTAAGTAATTTAGACACAAGCTGGAAAAGGCCCTCTTCATCCTTACCCACTGACGTGGACCTTCTCTCCCCATCCTGTGTGATCCACTTGGACTGTGATTTCTGACCAGGTTCTGAAGGGATCTTCTCTGCTTCATAGGTCTCTCTGGAGAACAAGTCCTGTATCAACAAGAGCAGTGGACATTTTAAAGAAAGATGTACAGTATTAGAAAAGGAATGGAACAGGGGGAAAAAGTCCAAGTAGACCATGGGTTCTCAACCTTTTAAAGCAGTGGGCCGGGTCACGCTCCCTCAGACATTTGAGCAGCCTGGACTGGTGGTTCCCCCTCCATAAACGCTGCTGTAAAACACATCTGCAGCTGTCGTAAACGCATTTACAACAGCCGCAGGCATATTTACGGCTGTCTTAAATGCATTTACGACAACCGCGAGCACGTTTATGGCTGTTTTTGCCATTCCACAACTTCCGGAAGTGGCGGGAGCAATGGCAATGGGCCACATGGAAGCGTGCCATGGGCCGCATCTGGGCCACAGGCCATAAATCGAGAACCCATGAAGTAGATCCTCCCTGCTTTGAAAGTAATCTCAGCCTTGTAATCTACCAAGGTCAGCTGCGCTCACCTGCTGTTCCTCCTCTTTTTTGTCCTCTGCTTGGCTCAGGAGGAAACCTTCCGCCAGAGCCACTGCCTGGGAACTGGTCTCCGCTCCGCATTCCCTCACCCAGCTCTCTATCTCTGGTGGGAGGACAGCCAGGAACTGCTCTAGGATCACCAGGTCCAGGATCTGAGATTTCATGTGCTTTTCTGGCTTCAGCCACTGACGGCAGAGTTCATGGAGTCGGGCGCAAACCTCTCGGGGACCCAGGGCCTCTTTGTAACTGAACTGCCTGAAGTTTCGGCACTGGACGTCCGAGGACTCATCCTGAACCTGCTGCAGTGCTCGCCTCCATCCCACTGCTGTCGTTCCATCACCGTTTCCCACTGGATGGATCGTATTGTGACTTCTTCCTGTTTGAGGACTTCCTGAGTCTTGCTTCTTCTTATTTAGACCACAGTCCAACATAGCTTTTAACATGGCCGAAAGATTGTTCTCCAGGTTGGATAGATTCTGTTTTCGCACAATAAAAAGAAAAGCATGAAAAGAAGAAACACTTTGCCTAATACCTGGTCCTCACAATATATCATCAGACCTCTACATACAAATTTAATTTGTTCCTCAAGGTTAGTTGTATCTTGAAATATTCTCATCTTGTATTTCCCATAAGAATGCATTGAATTTCGTATCTCAGAAAAATCCTATTAAAATTCTTATCTTGAACCTTTTTTTTAGATTTCCAGATGTATCTCAGGTTTTTCTTAAGGCGAACTGTTCTTATCTCAAGGTTTGACTGTACTGGTCATGTATCTGAGAATGTGCACTTTGATTCATGAATCCTCTCACTGAATGTAATTGTGCAAAGTACAATTGGCTCAAGTGATTAAGATGCTGAACTCGCTGACTGGAAGGTCGGAGTTCGATTCCCGGGTACTGCAAGACGGAGTGAGCTCCCGTCTTTGTCCCAGCTCCTGCCAACCTAGCAGTTTGAAAACAAAAAAAATGCAAGTACTGTAGATAAATAGGGACCCTTTCGGTGGGAAGGTAAACAGTGTTCTGTGCACTCTGGTGTTGAGGCATGCTTGCCACATGTCCAGGGAAATGTCTGCAGACACAGATAGCGCTGGCTCTTTGGCTATAAACAGAGAGTCGGATACGACTGGCTTTCGAGCAAGGGCAACCTTTACCTTTACTGGTGTCAGTAATGGACTTCTTTTTGTGCCATATCCAATTCCGAATATTGGCGATCATGGTGATCAGCCATGAAGGCTGTCCTGAGAATAAAATGCAGCAGCCTTTCATCTCCCTTCTGCATCGTAGCATGACAGTTGTACCACTGATCCAGCTCTGCCAGTCACTTTCTGGTCCTGAGGCTTTGGCCACACAGAGTCCTCTTCAGCCCCAGGCCAGGATTGATGAAGCTGCTGCCCTCCATCAAGATGGATTCAAGTGGGATTTAAATAACTTGGGGACCATCACCCTTCCCTGTGAACCAGCACCCAAGCTGCTAGTCCTCAGGGTTGTCAGGTTAACTAACCGCCGCAGCATGGTCTACTCAAGGGGTAGCCAACCTACGTCCCACAGGCCTTACATAGCCCGCACACCATTTCATGTGGCCTCTTGCTGCTACTGGAGGCAGAAGCATTTACACACCTGCGTAAACAAGCCCACACCTGCCGTAAATGCTGCTGTAAATGTACCAGTCGCTGTCGTAAACACGTTTACCCAGCCACGGATGTGTTTTCCAGCAGCATTTATGGCAGGAGGAACCACGTGACCAGCCTGCTCAGCTGTCCGGGGGTGTGTGGTCTGGTCTGTGGCACGAAAAGGTTGGGAGCCCCTGGTCTACAATTACCATAACAGGATAACCTGGCCAGACACCAAGTAATGGACTAGATGAGAGCGAATAAACTACAACTTAATCCAGTCAAGACAGAAGCACTCTTGCTCAGTTAAAAGGCAAATTAAGGAATAACAATCCAGCCTGTGCTAAATGGGATTAGATTCCCTCTGAAAACACGAGTGCACACCTTGGAGATGCTCCTGGGTTTGTCCCTAAGTGTGAAGTCTCAGGTCACAGAGATGACCAGGAGTGGCTCCTTTGAAGTCTGTTTCCCCTCCATCCAGCACTGGCTGCCAGCATCTGGAGCAGGGGGATTGGGTGGAAAGAGGGCAGCTTTAAAGTCCCTTTCCTTCACCCCCCATCCCACAGCCACTGGCCACACTTGCCAGCTCCTGGAGTTAATTTCAAAAATTCGTGGGAAAATGTAGAAAATTAATTTTTTCCTTTAAAATGTGTATAAAAACCAGGGTGCTTCTTATACCACAATGCGTCTTATACACTGGCAAATACAGGATTTAAAATAGGCAACTAACAGCATATCTCGGGTAGAAAAGTGGAAAGTTTGAAATGTCTAGTTTTTGAAGTAATAAACTGTGTTAGTCTGCAGGCATATCCGAAAAGAAAACAAAAAAGTGGAGTTGAAATCTAAAAGCTTACATTAAAATACTATATAGTAATTAGTCTTCAAGATGCATGTTCTTGTCTTCTTTCTGCTTTTTGAAAACTTTGATTCTTTTTTGTAATGTCTACTGATGGGGATTAAAGAAGAACATGTGAAAGCAGGGCTACAGCTAAACATTAGTAAAGATAAAGGTTTCTCTTGCTCGAAAGCCAGTTGTATCTGACTCTAGAGGTCAGTGCTCATCTCTGTTTATAGCCAAAGAGCCAGTGCTGCCTGCATCTGCAGACATTTCCATGGGCTGCAGTGCGCTTCCATGTGCACCGGTGTCTAGTCATGCCTGCCATATCACCACGGAAACATCTGCAGAAGCTAAAAATTAAGAAGATTAAAAAAAAACTAAGGAAAATTGTGTTGTTACATGCCATTATGTTGCCTTTAATACTTGAAAATTAGAAGATTCTAAAGTTCTTTTTATAACTTGGTAGAATGCATCAATACAAATGAAGACCATAGTTGAGAATTCAGAATATTGCATTATCAGGATAAGAACTGACTCATTGGAAAAGGGAAATAACATTAGGAAAAGTTGAAGGAAGTAGGAAAAGGGCAAGAGTGAATGTGAGACTGACTGACTCAGTAAGGAATCCCTGGTTTATGGCCGGCAAGACTTGACCGCAGTTATTAAAGACAGAAACTTCTTTGGACTGCAGTGGCTCAAGTGGCTAAGACGCTGACTGGGAGGCGGAAGGTCAGCAGTTCGATTCCCGAGTACTGCAGGACGGAATGAGCTCCTGTCTTTGTCCCAGCTCCTGCCAACCTAGCAGTTTGAAAGTAAGAAATTGCAATTAGATAAATAGGGACCACTTCTGTGGGAAGGTAAACAGCATTCCGTGCGCTACGGTGTCTAGTCATGCCTGCCACATGACCATGGAAATGTCTGCAGAAGCAGACAACGCTGGCTCTTCGGCTTTGAAACAGAGATGAGCACTGAACCTTAGAGTCGGATACGACTGGCTTTCGAGCAAGGGAAACCTTTACCTTTACCGTAACTTATACAATTGTCATAAAGCGGAAGTGGTACATAATGCCTAATGGTACATAAGAGCAACAAAGTGCAAGTTTTGAACTCTGCAGAACTTTTAATCAGCTGTTTGTTTGTTTAAGAGCAGGAGTGCCCAAACTATGGCCCGGGGGGGCTGGATCCGGCCCCCAGTGCCAATTCACCCTGCCTGCGAAGCCCTTGTTGCTCCCAGAAGCGGCAGTAAAACGTGACCGTACGCGCGTTTTACTTCCTTTCCGGGAGCGACAAGGGCTTCACAGGCTGGATAAATTGGCATCCGGGGCTGGCCATAGTGACAGCCTCTTGAACCTCATGACCAGCCCGCAGCCTGAAAAGTTTGGGCAACCCTGGTTAAGGAGGCAGGGAAATACTGAAAACCTTCACCAGCCTATATAAACTGCAAAAAACATCTCCAAACAAAGAGATGAGCAGCATGTAAGATCAGAACAATCCTAGCAGGATCTTCAGCCAAATGAACTACTAGTGCCACAGCATAGGCTTAGTAACAGCTGTAACACTATTGATCTATGTACACATTTTACCACTCCTTAGCTCTGAGCAGAAATGCTCCTTTTTAAGCACCCTCACCTTAGCTTTTAGGGGCTGCGGTGGCTCAGTGGTTAAGGAGCTCACCTTGTTAGCTGGTAGCCTGGCAAGTCGGCAGTTCAAGACCCAGGTACTGCATGACGGTTTGAGCACCCTTCTCGGTCCCAGATCCTGCCAACTCTAGCAGTTCAAAAGCAAGCAATTGCAAGTAGATAAATAGGGACCACTATGGTGGGGAAAAGATCTTGGGAACAAGAAAGGAGCCCCATTCGGGCCTCCCCTGAGCAGAGTTTCTCCAGAAAAAAATCCTTTCAAACCAGAATAATTTCTGACACGAGAGACGGGAGGTCAGCAGTTCGATTCCCGAATACTGCAGGACGAAATGAGCTCCCGTCTTTGTCCCAGCTTCTGCCAACCTAGTAGTTTGAAAGCAAGAAATTGCATGTAGATAAATAGGAACCACTTCGGTGGGAAGGTAAACAGTGTTCCGCGTGCTCCGCTGTCTAGTCATGCCTGCCACATGACCACGGAAACATCTGCAGCAGCAGACTGCGCTGGCTCTTCTGCTTTGAAACAGAGATGAGCACTGCACCCTAGAGTCGGATATGACTGGCTTTCAAGCAAGGAAAACCTTTATCTTTACCTTACATTCCTGCTTTGGTGTGCCCCCTCCTGAAAAACCATCTCTTGACCCAGCTGTACCAACTAACTATAGGCCAGTCTCCAACCTCCCCTTTTTAGGGAAGGTCCTGGAGAAGGCAGTGGTGCGTCAGTTGCAGGGTGTCCTGGATGAAGCAGATTATCTGGACCCCTTTCAGTCAGGATTCAGACCCGGGTATGGTACGGAGATGGCATTGGTCGTGCTGATGGATGATCTCTGGCGGGAGCGGGACGGCTGTCATCCATCCATCTGTTCTTGCTCTCCTTGACCTCTCAGCGGCTTTCGATACCGTCGACCATGGTATCCTTCTGGGACGGCTCAAGGAGTTGGGGATCCAGGGCACCGTGTTGTCCTGGTTCTCCTCATTCCTGAAGGGCCGGACCCGGTCTGTGTGGTTGGAGAGTGAGAGGTCCAGCCCTAGGCCCCTCAAATATGGGTGCCTCAGGGCTCGGTGCTCTCTCCTCTCCTATTTAACATCTACATGAAGCCGCTGGGTGAGATCATCCGTTCCCACGGGGTTCGGTACCACCAGTACGCGGATGACACTCAGTTGTACATCTCGGCCCATGAGGACCCCAGCAATGCTGTCAAAGTCCTATCTGGGTGTCTGGAGGCTCTGGGGGTCTGGATGGGGGCCAACGGGTTACAATTGAATCCCAGCAAGCCTGAGTGGATGTGGGTTCAGGGTCCTACGTTATTCCGGAAGCTGCCATCCTTGGTCTTGGATGGGGCTACTCTGCCCCAGACAGACCCAGTGCGCAACTTGGGGGGTCCTACTGGACTCTCGACTGCTGCTAGAAGAACATGGGGTGCGGGCATTATGCCTGGGCCTCGCCCCTTCTTCAGGAGCTGTACTGGTTACCAGTTTGCCTCCGGGTGCAATTCAAGGTGCTGGTTATGACCTTTAAAGACCTACATGGTAGTGGGCCGGGATACTTAAGAGACCGCATCGCCCTAAGAACATCTGTCCGTCCAACCAGAGCGGACCGGAGGGGTTTCCTAATTGTTCCATCAGCCAGGGGGTGGCGGCCCACCTCTCTGGCACAAGGAAAAGGGCCTTTTCTGTGTCCGCTCCGGCCCTTTTGAATCTCCTGCCAGTAGAGCTACGGTTGCAGACCAAGCTGGTGCCCTTCAGGAAAGGACTTAAGACCGGGCTGGTGGGGCACATATGGAGCCCTGAAGGCAATGTGGCCCATGCTCGCTGGCTTTTAACATGACATGTACCCACTCTCTGCTTCTCAGGGTGGGTGGGTTTATTAATGTGGGTGGGGATTTTTTAAACTGCTTTTACTGTTTAGGGTTTTAAATTATGTAAGCCGCCCTGAGCCGGGCTTGCCGGAGTGGGCGGCGAACAAGTTGAAATATTAAATTAAATTAATTTTCACATAACATTTTTATATTGTTTACATTATAAGTGGGGAGGAAACTCACCTGTTTTCTCAGAGAGGCAGAAAGATAACACAGTCCTCTCCCCCCCCCCCCAGATATGGGGCTGTGCAAGGCTAAGAAAGCCCCCTTGCCTTTTATTAGGCTGCCCTGCACTGGAAGCAGGCAACTGACTCAACTAGCCAGCCACCCTTTGCCCCCTTGCAGGTCACCAACCTCTTGCTTATCAAGGAGGAACCTTCCTTCTCTAGGCAGGAAGGGGAAGGGGTTGTGTGTGGCACACACTCGCCTTTCCGCCTTCTCTGAACCACTTCCTGCCCTGGCCCCTCTAGGATCCAGCCTCTTTGGATTTAACCCTTCGAAGGGGAGGCAATTCTGGTTCTTGCTTTAAGGAGCATGAGTTCTCAACCTTTTTAAGCTGGGGAGTGGCTGGGCCATGCTCCTTCAGACAGCTTTGGGGCCCCGGACTCTAGAAAGGGGGTGCCTGTTGTGGGGCCACAGCTAGAGTTGTCCCTAGAAAGGGGGTGCCTGTTGGGACCACCACCCGTTGGCCCCACAACAGGCACCCCCTTTCTAGGGACAACTCTAGCTTCTTCCGAAAGAATGGGTCGAATTCAGTTAGTACTTTATTATTGGATAAAGTACTAACTGTGTTCGAAAAAGCGGGGCTTAGACTGAGGAAGGACAAATGTGTTCTAAGGGTAAAACCCTTAGAACACAACATCCCTCCCCCCTAGGACGAGACAACGTCTCGAGCCCATGCTTCTAGACACTCTCCCCCCTAGGAGACAAAATCTCTTAGCCAAGATGGCTTGTTTCGAACACGCTGGGGTCTCGATGCGGGCTGCCTCTCCCCTGGTTTGCTACCTTCTCTTTGTCCCCTGGTTTCCTGTCCTGTAATTTGAGATGGAGACTCGTTAGTGCCTTGCCGCGGCTCCGCGGCGTTGTTGGGGGGTGTGCTCTTACTTAGGGAGGAACCGGGGGCACTGGGGGCTAACGAAAAACCCCTCTTCTCGCTTGGATGGGTGGGGGAACACTCCTGAAAACCCCCCCGGTTTGCTAACTCAAAACCAAAATTCCATTCGGGGGCAGCGGTCGCGAACTCTTCTCCCCCTTCCCCGGCCTCTGACGGAGCTGGTTTATCAAAAGGATATGAGTCGGGGCCGCTGCTTCTTCCTTCCCCCCTCGCTTGGGACTGTTGTCCGCTGCTGTCTCCCCCTTGGGTTACGCGGGTGGGGGAGAACCCTAACGCTGAATCTTGTTGGGGATCGTCACTGACTGGCCCACTTACTCGGTGCCTCAGTTGGTCTGCGTGCCTCCTCCAGAGGAGACCGGTGTGGGTTTCGACCCGGTACGACACTGGCCCCGTCTGTTCTACAACTGTCCCCGGCACCCAGGCTGGCCCCGCGCTGGCATAGTTCCTGCAATGAACAGGGTCGCCGGCGGCGAAACCTTTCGAGACTGCCAGCCCCACGTTTTTCCCTTTATCTTCAATTCTTGTGGGGTCCAGCCTGGACAGGAGTGTAGTCAGTTTCCGCCGCATCAATAGCTCTGCCGGCGAGTAACCTGACGCTAAAGGGGTCACCCTATACGCTAATAAGAACTGACATACTTGGTGATTCAGGTCCCCGGGGCCCATGCGCCGAAGCGCCTCCTTTGTTGTACGCACCAACCGTTCCACTTGGCCATTCGTGGCCGGGTGAAACGGCGCGGACGTGACATGCCGAATGGCATTCGCCTCCATGAATGCCCCGAACTCCGAGGAGGTGAAGCAACTCGCGTTATCGCTGACTAAAGTGTCGGGTAAACCGAACGTTGAAAAGACTCTCCGTAGTTGGTTAATTGTAGTGGTGGAGGACATGCTCTTTACCGGAATGACCTCCAGCCACTTTGAGAATGCATCCACCACCAGGAGAAACATGGTTCCTCGGAAAGGGCCAGCGAAATCTACGTGCACTCTGGACCATGGCCCCCTTGCTGTGTCCCATTCCCTATGCGGGAGGCGGGCCGCCTCTGGTCGGGACCCCTGGCACGCCTCACAAGTGCCGACCATGTGCTCTATGTCCTCGTCCAGCTGTGGCCACCAAAAGTAACTGCGGGCCAGCGCCTTTGAGCGAACGATGCCCGGGTGGCTGACGTGCAGCAGCTTGAGAACTCTCGGCCGCATGGTTGTTGGGACCACCACCCGTTGGCCCCACAACAGGCACCCCCTTTCTAGGGACAACTCTAGCTTCTTCCGAAAGAATGGGTCGAATTCCTTGCTTGGGGACGATGCTGGCCACCCTTTCTGCACCCATGAGCTAACTTTCTCTAGCGTTCTGTCCTTGCCTGTCGCCCTAGCTATATCGGCTGGTACTATTGGGGGTTCGTCTAAAACCTCGATTAGCAACACCTGGCGGTCTCTTCTTATCCTGGCTTTTTGGTCGTCCGACAAGGGCAACGGAGATCTCGAAAGCGCATCAGCATGGCTGATCTCCTTTCCGGGCCGGTACTCCAACTCGTGTTGGTATGCGTTAAGAAAAATGGCCCATCGCAACATTCTCGGGGATAGAATCTGCGGCGTGGGCTTGCCTGCCGTGAAAATCCCTAACAGGGGCTTGTGATCTGTCACGATTTTGAACGGGCGGCCATACAGGAAATCGTGAAACTTTTTGGTCCCCGCTACTATTGCTAATGCCTCTCTGTCGGTTTGTGCGTAATTTCGCTCTGCTTGGGACAGGGACCTTGAATAAAACGCAACTGGGGCCTCCCGACCGTCATCCAACACGTGGCAAAGCACCGCCCCCACCCCCACCGGTGATGCATCACAGACTAAGACCACCGGCCGTTTGGGGTCGAAATGCGTGAGGATTGCGTCCGATGTTAAAAGTTGCTTAAGTTCGTTGAACGCCTTCTCGTGCTCGTCACCCCACATCCATGTCTCCTCCTTTTTAAGTAACCGATGAAGCGGTTCGGCCACGGAGGCTTTCCTCGGGAGGAATGTATGGTAAAAATTGAGGAGCCCCAGGAATGACTGTAATTCGGTTTTGGATGTGGGGCGAGGGGCCTTCTTGATGGCTTCTACTTTGGATTTGGACGGCTTAATACCCTCGGGTGTGATCCTAAACCCTAAAAACTCGACCTCGGTTTCGAAAAAAACACATTTGTCCTTCCTCAGTCTCAGCCCCGCTTTTTCGAACACAGTTAGTACTTTATCCAATCTCTTTGCTAGTTCGGCCTCACTCCCCCCTGTTATCAATACGTCATCAAAATAAGGCAACACCCCCTCCAGCCCCTTCAGGAGGCGTTCCACGAGCGATTGAAAAAGGCCGGGTGCCGAGTTCACGCCGAACTGTAAACGCGACACCTGGAACGCTCCTTTGTGTGTGACTATTGTTTGTGCCGCGGCCGTGGCGGGAGTTACGGGGAGTTGCTGATAGGCTTGTGCCAGGTCGAGCTTAGCGAAACACTTTCCCCCATTTAGCCTGGCCAAAAGGTGGCTAACCACTGGCACCGGATATGCATTAGGGCGAATCGCCTTGTTGATTGTACACTTATAATCAGCGCAAATGCGCACCTCCCCGTTAGCCTTCAGGGCTGTTACAATTGGAGTTTCCCACTCCGCGGAATCCACAGGAATAAGGATCCCCTGGCCCACCAATTTGTCCAGTTCCGCCTCTATTTTGTCCTTAAGTGCGAAAGGCACCCTGCGCGGTTTGAGTCTTATCGGGCGGACCTCCGGGTCTAGGTCGAAGGCTACCGGGGGTCCCTTGAATTTTCCAAGTCCTTTCTTAAAAACGGCGGGGTGCGCATCGCACACCGCCTGTATTGGATCCGCCCCCACTGCATGTACTCCCCCTATGAACAGGCCCAAAGGCTGAAACCACTGTGTCCCTAGGAGGCTACAACTTCCCCCCTTGAGGACAACTAGGGGCAGTTCCGCCGAATGTCTCCTAAACTTAACCTGAAATTTTCCGACCCCCAACACCGGAATGCTGTTTCCCTGTACATCACGTAGCGTGGACCTCAATGCTTTAAGTTTGGGCCGCACGTGGGGGTCAATTTTCAAGAACTCCCTCTGGGGAATTATAGAATAGGAGGACCCTGAGTCAATCTCCATCCTAATAGGGGCCCCTTGTACTTGTACCTCAACAAAGTAATGGGACTGTCCTGCGGACACGCTGAACACTGGGGCGTCGTCCTCGCTGCCGTCCGAGACGCGGCCCACGCCGTCCTGCTTCTTTGTGGTCTGGGCGCCGTCTTTGGGCCTCGCTGGGCGGTCCGGCTTGGTCGAACGGTCTGATGACTGCCTCCGGCCCTCCTTCCGCTTTCTGCATGCCTTGGCGATGTGTCCCCGCCGGCCGCAGGAGTAACATTCGGCCTTTCTAAATGGGCACCTCGCGCGCTCGTGGGCCGCTCCGCAGCCATCACAACGGCGCCCCCCTTTTCGGACCTTCTGGACCTCCTCGCCGTCGCTGCCTTCCGAGGACGATTTTGAGACCCGTCGAGTTGCGTGCACCGATTTTTCCGCTTTGCCGGCTCTGGGACGCCACTCACGCCACTGGTGCATCTCGTCCACTCCAGCATTCGTGGACTCTGCGGCTTCTGCGGCCTCAACGACCTCTGCCAGCGTGGGTGGCGGCTCCTTGTTCATCAAACTGCGCTGCACCTCCTTGTCCTTCAGGCCGCACAGCACGCCGTCCCTGAGGGCCATTTCTTGGATATTGTCCCATTTGCAGGGGACGGCGGCTGCCCTCATGGCGGCCACGAATGCCTCAACCGACTCGTCCGGCGCTTGGACTCGCCTCCAAAACGCGCTCCGAGCGGGAAACATCGCCCTCGCGGGTCGGAAACGCTCCCGTAGCAGCTTCATGATGTCGGCCGCCTTGAATTCGCTCACCTTCTTCGGAGTGATAATGCCCACCAGTGTCCGCTTGGTGTCCATCCCGAGCATTCTGGTGAGGATGGCCCTCTTCGTCTCCTCATCGTCTTCCTTGACTTTGAGCTCCACCAGGGCCGCATGGAAGTCCATCTCAAACAGCTCCCAGTCTTGCGGTTTGGTGATGTTGAACCCGCCCTGCGCTCTGGCTGCTCCTTGGGGATCCATAATCCCACCTTCGTCGCCAATTTGGTGTATGAAAACCAAGACACAGGACACAGCCTCGGGCTGGGTTAACTCAGGTTTATTGCATCGTGGACAGAGGGAACATGAGGTAATGGCGGATCGATAGCTCTTTATATACTGCAGTAATACATTTGAACGTGGTGCCATGGTAGCCCATTGGCTACTGCCTGCGTGACGTCATTGCGAGTCACGCCCTTCTTGTCCAGGTGTAGGTGGTGGCGGGAAAGCTTCCCGCGCTGTTGCCTTTGAAGAGTTCTGACCAATGAGCTTGGACGCTCGCTGCTGCCAGCTGGTGGTCATTAGCTCGCGTCCTTATGCAGGGTTCATATGATACAGTTGAAGGTTACATTGTTGCTATAGGCAAGGTTACATTGGTTCAGATACATTGTAATCCATGTGGAAGGTAAAACCCTTAGAACACAACAGAATACCAGAACCCCTCATGTGCCTCATGAGAAATCTGTACACGAACCAAGAAGCAACAGTTAGGACAGAACAGGGAATGACAGAGTGGTTTGGAATAGGAAAAGGAGTAAAACAAGGCTGCATTTTATCAGCCTGCTTATTCAATCTATACACAGAGCACATAATGCGCAATGCAGGGATGGAGGAATCACAATATGGGATCAAAATTGCTGGGAGAAACATCAACAATTTGAGATATGCAGACGATATCACCCTAATGGCAGAAAGTGAGGAAGACCTAAAGAACCTCTTGATTGGGCTGAAGGAGGAGAGTGCAAAAGCTGGCTTGAGACTCAATATCAAGAAAACCAAGATAATGGCAGCAGGCCCTATCAGTCCCTGGAAAATAGATGGGGAAGAAGTAGAAGCAGTGACAGATTTTACATTCTTAGGATCAAAGATCACTGCAGATGACGACTGTAGCCATGAAATCAAAAGACAACTAATTATGGGGAGACAAGCTATGAGAAACCAGGGGAACATAGTGAAAAGTAGAGGCATCACCTTGCAAACAAAAAATTGCATAGTCAAAGCAATGGTATTCCCGGTGGCAATGTATGGGTGTGAGAGCTGGAACATTAGGAAAGCTGAGCGCAGAATAATAGATGCCTTTGAAGTGTGGTGTTGGAGGAGGGTTTTGAGAGTCCCCTGGACAGCGAGGAGAACAAATAGGTCAATCTTAGAAGAAATCAACCCTGACTGCTCATTGCAGGGACAAATAGTGAAGATGAAGCTAAAGTACTTTGGACATCAAATGAGAAGGGAGGACTCACTTGAGAAGGACTTGATGCTGGGAAAGGTGGAGGTCAAGAGAAGGGGGCATCCAAGGATGAGATGGATAGATGGTATTGTGGATGCAATGGGCACAGAGCTGGGCGGGCTGAGGACGATGGTGGAGGACAGAGGTGCCTGGAGGAAAATGGTCCATGGGGTCACAAAGGGTCGGAATCGACTGTGCGACTGAACAACAACAACCACCACATGGCACTTCCTGGTGTGGTCGAGGTGGTGGAGGGGGGCACATGAAGTAAGTGGTGCTGTGGGCTACATCCAGCCCACGGGCCACAGGTTGAGAATCCCTGCTTTAGCGCAATCTTTTTAGGGGTGGGTTCTTATTGCTGGTTTTTATTTGTTTTTATCTGTTTTTATCCACTGTGTTAACCGCCTGGAGTCGGCTTTGGCTGAGTGGGCGGTATAGAAATTTAACAATAAATAAATAAATAAAAATCCAGAATTGCTGTATTTTGGTAGCCGAGTTAGTGTGTGCGAGCATATATCAGAGAGTAAATAAAATAAACAAACCAAAAAAACGTTGTGGCACCTTAAAGACTAACTCCTGTATTTTAATTGCAAAAACACTGCAGCACACTTTAAAGACTAATTGCTATATTTGAAAGCTACAGCTTCAAAGAGCTGTCATCTTGGAGGAAGGGAATATACCAACTTCTTGCTTCCTGCCTTTAGATGTAGCTGTTGTCTGTTTTCCCATTTAACATCTAAGAATAAAGCCTGGCTGGGACTACATAGTCCATGGAGTGAAGAAGAAGCAGGAGGCTGAATAAATAAATAAATATTGCCCGAAGAATTAACTATGAGTTACGAAAGCTTGCAGAGTTTTGAATTTTTAAAGTGACCTAGAAGAGGTATCGTCTCAGTCCTGTGTTTGCTATTTTTAATGTGACCATTTGCTATTTTTAATGTGACCTTTTGTGGATCAAGTCCACTTCATCAGACATAGGAGTTTCACTTGATCCATGAAAACTCACATTAAAAATATAGCAGTTAGTCTTTAAAATGATGCAGTGTTTTTGTTTTTTTATTTTTTCTGATATGCCTGAAGCATAGACTAACATGGCTACTATTTTTTTTAAAAATTCAGCTGCATTTTAATGTTAGCTTTCATAGATCAAGCCTACTTCGTCAGACGTAATCCACTTTTATGTCTGACGAAGTGGACTTGATCCACGAAAGCTAACATTAAAATACAGGAGATAGTCTTTTAGGCAGGAGTTCTCAACCTTTTTAAGCCAGGGGCCAGGCCACGCTCCCTCAGATAGTTTCGGGGGGGGGGGCAGATGGCCATTTTGCCCTCCTCCACCACATGACACTTCCTGGTGTGGTAGAGGCAGTGGGGGGCCACATGAAATGGTGCCACAGGTCACAGCCTGTGGGCTGCAGGTTGAGAATCTCTGCTTTAAGGTGCCACTTTTTTTCTCTTTGATTTTGTTTACTCTCTGATGTGTATTTCATATGTGTTTAAACACAAAATAAGACACATACCTTTTGATGGAATGAGCGCCGGTCTCTGTCCCAGCTCCTGACAGCCCAGCAGTTCGAAAGCAAGAAATTGCAAGTAGATAAATAGGGACCGCTTCGGTGGGAAGGTAAACAGTGTTCCGTGCATTCTGGTGTCTATTTATGCCTGCCACATGTCCATGGAAACATCTACAGATGCAGACAGCGCTGGCTCTTTGGCTATAAACAGATAAGCACTGAACCCTAGAGTTGGATACAACTGGCTTTTGAGCAAGGGCGACTGAAGGAATCAGGGCCACTGAGGGCCGGGGAGCCCGGAGGAGGACTGATCAAGTAACGACACGAGGCAAACGGAGTGAGATCAGATCAGTACTTTATTGAGAAAAGGCAACATCATTTATAGGGAAAAAAGAGCAACGGTGGCAAGCTGTCATCTGACAGGAGAATTACCTCACCCACGTACCCGGGTTAATGGGGAACACCTCAAAGGGAAGTTAATTAACTGGGGCAAACATGGACTTAGGAGTCCCATTGTTCAGGGATTAGGCAGGGGCAAACATGGCATCTGTTTGTGCCGGGGATAACACAGACACACGGAGATGACTGAATCAGCCAGGTTAGGTATTCGCCTTCTCAGCAGGCTCGTTGGTCAGGTCAGAGGAATTGGGTGAATCAAACCCTATCATTTTATCCACCCCCCTTAATTTGTCTGCTCGCAGAGCCCACGGCTCAAGGAGTCTTCTCCCGAAGTGGCCTCTGCCAGAGCCGTTTCCATGCCCTGATGGGCATGGGGAAACCATATTTCCCCTTTCTGTTTTATTTAAGAGCCTGACCGGCGAGCCTGCGTAAGAGCGGCATCAGCTGTTGAGCGTGAGTGACGTCACGGAGTTTCTCTTTGGGGCGGCACTTAGAGACCAGCGAGGGAATGCACTGAGCAAGGCAACAGATCGTGATGCCTAGTATGACTATCCCCACCACTACCTTAAGCACCGTTTGCAGCCACCCCCAGGGGATCCATGACCACATCCAATTCCACAAAGAACTCCACCAAGCTCCCCACGCGGAGCCTTCTGTGATGCCTGCAACTATGGTGTGGAGATCCGTGATCTGGCTTTGGATCTTACGGGAGTTATCAGTAAGATTGAAACAACACATTCCATGAAAAGATTCGCAACCCAGGTGGTGCAGCAAGAGGAGGTAGTCAATAGCCGCTCGATTGTCAAGAACGGCATGGCGAAGTTCTGCCTGCTCCTGATTGAGGAGCGCTATCGCCGTGGAGGTATGGTTAATGGCTTTAGCCAAACCGCAAGCCAAGCGGCCAATCCTCCGTGCGTTGCCGACGGCCAAGCCTGGCACGCCGACAAGGCTGACTGCTAGTGATACATACTCAGCGGGACTCATTACCCTAAAGCTGCTGTCACAAGAGCTGGCTAACTGGGTTGTGCGTGTGTGTCGTATGAGTGGGGAAACATCAACATTTGATACATTTGTGTCATTTACACTTGGGGCAATCATGTCCTTGGTAGGAAGTAACAGTGTCAAACGGCTGATACAACACATTGAGTCCGACAGATTCGCAGGGATATAGTTCCATGTGAACTGGTTGCAGGTGAAAAACCACCCTGAAGGTAGGGTGACATGAGCGTACAGCGAAATGAGTGTCTCTGGTTTATTGCAAGTCCAGTTGCCGCTGCCGGGGTCAAGGCAGCGGCGCCGAGTCGGACCGCCTGAGGTGCAGCCGGTCATTCGGGTGCAAGCAGCGTCCGGGCTGACCGCCACTCGAGGGGTATGAAGAGTGGCGGCGTCAGCCGGCAAGGTTGGTGCAAGTCGCAATCCCCCCCAGCGTGCGTATGCTGAGAAGGTGGTGGGAGTGTGTGGGCCAAAGAACGCCTTCAACAACCAGTCGCCATCCTTGGTGCGTGCGTTCAGAGTGTGGCACATGGGGATGAGACAGGTGCTGAGGATAGATGCAGAACCAATGTCCTGCTTCAGGCAAAAATCGGACTGGTTGACGAGACCCGCCAACCTTTCCCACAAGTTGTACTGCATTCGTGCAGAAAGATCTTCACCAGGCGGCAAACCGTCGGCCTGGATCGGCGCAGCCTGAACGCCTCCCCCACAAAACAGGGAAAGGATCAGGATGATGGTGACTGCCATGGAGTTGGCATTAATCTGGGCAAAGACTGCTGCTACGAGGTTCTCCGGTGTCGGCTCCTTCTCCTCGCGTTGGAGGGCATCCTTAGCCTCACTGCAAAGAGTCTTGACCATCCCCCAAGTGATCCTCGGTGCCGTCGGTGGCCGTCTCCTCCGGCGGGTCCTGTCGGTCAGTGTGAGACCCTCCATCTCCGGGATCGGACTCGGGTCGGTCTGGGTCCACGCCATGAGGCTCCAAGTGAGGCTTGACACACCGGGCTGGAATCCAGACGACACCTGTAGGAGACATAACTGCAGCATACCCTCTTCCCCAGGTTATGAGCGGCACCGGGCCCCTCCAAGAAGGGTCCGGTGGCACTCGGTACCGGACCATAGGTCGCGGGAGAGCTTCCGAACGGCGGAAATGCCTCTCCTGCGGCATACAATCCGAAAAAAACATTAAGGTGATTGTAAGTGAACAATACCTTGTTGAGACAGAACTGAGCTTCTCCCTGTGACTTGGGGAGGGCTGGTGGCTCCCCCCTTTCTGTTTGTTTGTCAATATAGGACTTTAGCGTCCGATTGACCCGCTCTACAATCGCCTGCCCTTGCGGATTGTAGGGAATCCCAAAAGTATGCTTGATGTCCCAAGTGGCCATGAAGGCGGCCAACTGCCTAGAGCTGTAGGAAGGGGCGTTATCTGTTTTAACGTGCCGTGGTTTGCCCATGGCAGCTATGCAGGAAAGGAGGTGCTGCTCCACATGGGTCGCAGTTTCCCCTTTCTGTGCCGTAGCCCAAACGAACTGTGAAAAAGTGTCTATGCAGACATGCATGTATTGCCACCTGCCAAACTGCGGCACATGCGTGACATCCATCTGCCACACCTGATTAGCCTCTGTCCCTCGTGGGTTGACCCCCCACGAGGGCCCCCCTGGCGCTCCCCACAATGCTGACAAGAGCGAACTATAACTTGGGCTTGAGAAAGTGGCAGATTGAACCGTCTGGCGAGTGCTTTGGCGTTTTGATGGAAAAATGCATGACTTTGGATTGGAGTAGTAAAAACTCCCAAAACTGAACGTTGCTGAATTTCCTTTGCGGCCGCGTCCGCTCTGCTATTGCCCGCGGAAATCGGACCCGGTAGGTCTTGGTGACTTCGAATGTGGGCAATATAGAGCGGCTCCGTGCGGTTACGCAAATGAAATTGAGCGGTGAGAAACAAACTAAGCAAATTTTTGTCTATCGCGGGAGTAATGTAAGCTCCCGGTAGACTGTGAAGCAAATTCCTTACATACAGACTGTCAGTAATTATATTTAAACGTTCCTTGGCGAAGGTGCGCAAGGCAAGGTTCACGGCTGCCAACTCTGCCCGCTGAGCGGACTTCTGTGGAAGAGTTAGCAGCGTGTGCCAAGCTTCGCCCTCCTGCCAGGTCAGGACACCATAGGTGCGACCGCCATCAGAGAAAACTGTTCTGGCCCCCTGAAGCGGGACCAGCGAGAGCAATTCGAACAAGCTGACTGTTCCTGTCTGAAGCGAGACAAGCCTAGGGTCTTTGGGCAAATGATATGCTAAACTGCCGGTGAAACCTTCCAAAGCTATCGGAAGCGAGTCGCCTAGCTGCATCAGTTGGTGAATTTGTTCCTTGGTGAACGGAACCACAATTATGGCCAAATCATTTCCTGAAATGTCCCTAGCTCTCAGCCTGCCGCGGTAGACCACCGCGGAGACCAGCTCTTGGGGCGGAACGATGTTCCGTGAAGATGTATTAGGCAAGTAGACCCATTCCACAATTTTCGCTCCCTTCTCAGAGTCTATTCCTAGCGCCCCAGTGAACATGGATCCTGACCGTACGATGTACAAATTCAGGATCGGGGCATATGGCCCCTGGGCGATCCTATCCACCCACCTCTGGCTGAGAACTTGGTTCACTTTCTCGAGCGCCAAGCGCGCGTCTCGAGAGATTTTTATCCGGTCTGCCGGCTGCTTACCTAGAGTTAGCAGCGAGAAGAGCGGTTTTAGAAGATCTGTATCCAATCGGAAGTACGGTCTGGCCCAATTAATGTTTCCTAAAATCTGCTGTAATTCTACGAGGGTGACTGAGTCCTGTAGATTTATCTGAGGCAAAACCGGCGCTGCGAAAGAGCGGAGAAGCCGATGGCCCAAGTATGAGAAGGGCTCGGTTCTCTGCACTTTCTCAGGGGCAATGAGTAAACCTTTGTCCCCCAGGCTGGCCTGGAGGTCAGAAAACATTGTGCTGCCAAGCTGCGGCAACACTACTAAAATATCATCCATAAAGTGACAAACTATGGCTTGTGGGTAGAGGTTTCGAAACCTTGCAGCGCGTCGTGAACGTAGATTTGGCACAGGGTGGGCGAATTGAGCATGCCCTGTGGCAAAAATTTCCACGCGTAACGGAGCGTGGGCTCACTGTGGTTCACAACCGGCACCGTAAAAGCAAACCTCTCCCGGTCCCTGGGGTCTAAGGGGATTGTATAAAAGCAATCCTTGAGATCTACGACTAGGATCTCCCACCCCTCGGGAATCATGTTAGGATTAGGGATGCCGCATTGAAGCGGACCCATCGGCTGAATACACTTATTGATCTCTCTGAGATCGTGGAGGAGTCGCCACTTCCCCGACTTCTTCTTAATCACAAAAATTGGCGAATTCCAGGGACTCGTGGACTGTTCTATATGTCCTGCGTCTAGCTGTTCTTTCACCAGCTGCTTGAGAGCAACCAATTTCTCTCCCACTACCGGCCATTGTTCTACCCAGACCGGAGTATCGGTGAGCCATTTAAGTGGCAACGCCATTACCCGAAGGTAAGGGTGGCACCGTACTGCTGGAGAATGTCTCGCCCCCAAAGGTTGACGTGCACGTCAAGAATGTGCGGCCGGATTACCGCTGTGCCCTCAGCCTTTGGGATTGTGACTTCCACCCACTCTCGGCTCCTAAACGCTTCCTGAACTCCACCTACCCCCCACACATCGGAGACCGGCTCAATGGCCCACTCCCTAGGCCACTGGCTCCTGCTTACCACACTCACATCCGCTCCGGTATCGAGTAACCCTGAGAACACTCTTTTGTTCAAAAATACCTCGATAACGGGGCGCTGCTTCCACTCAATGTTGGTCTCCACTGTCGCTAAGACTTGGTATCCTTGCACTGCCTCACTTGCGCTGTCACTGAGCCTTCCCTGGCTGCCTGCTGACGAGTGACAAGGAACCATGATCAGTTGCGCTAAGGTGTCTCCCTTATGAATGGTCTGGGGCAGGTGTGTCCAGAGTTGGACCTGGAGAACGCCTGAAAAATTCGAGTCAATGACTCCTGGAATTATGAAAATTCCACATGCACCAGCTACACTACGGGGCAAAACTAAACCTAAAAAGCCTCTGGGCAGGGGACCCATGTACTGGGAATCGACCAGATAGACGGTACCTGGCAGATCGCATGTAACGTCCGCCTGGCAAGTCAATTCTAGCCCTGTGCTACCCTTGGGGTTGGCCTGTGCCCTCGCAGTGCCTGGAATGTGCCTAGAATCTAGTCTAGTTCCGGGGAGTTCTGGATCTGGGTGAAGGAAGCCTCTGTTTGGACTGGGGCCAGAGACGTGCCCGGATTCCTGTTTCCCGAACTCGGACAAAACCTGGCCCAATGATAGCCTTTCTTGCACTTCGGACAGAGGGTATTCGGAGCCTTGGAATGGCCGGACTTCTGTCCGCCTCCCTTGGATCGGCACTCCCTAGCGAAGTGACCAACCTTGCCACAAGTGTGACATGCCCCTTTGGTCTTTCCATTAGGATGAGATCTTCTACCCCCTTGCACGGCTGCCGCTAGCAGACCCATTTTGTAGGAATCTGTGCCAACGTCAGCACATGCTCGGATCATGTCCGTTAAGGTCAAGTCAGGACGATTGCCTAGCGACTGCAAAACTTTACGGCAGTCCAAGTTGGCATTGTCCTTGGCTAGCTTAATCATGAGCTCTTGCTGGGCTTGCTCATTATCAATCTGCCTGGTGATTGCTTCTTCCAAGCGATTGATGAAGTCCATGTAGGGTTCCTGGGCTCCCTGCTTGATCGCGGTGTAATTTTTGGCCGTTTTGCCAGTCGCTGGGACCTTGAAGTATGCCCTATAGGCAGCTTCGGCCGACATCTCTAGGGTGGCTAGAGGCAAGGCGATCTGAGCCTGGATGGGCTCAAAGGCACCTGAGCCATATAGCTGTTCAGCAATTACCGCACCTCCCATCCTAGCGGCTCTGGCCTGAGCTTCGAGCCGATACTCGCTGTCCCAGATCATGTACTGGCTAGGGGTTAGCATCATCCTCATGACGGCTTTCCAGTCATGGGGAATCCACATGGTGGTTTCGCACGCCTGCTGAAGCGTGCCCCTGGTGAAACGGCTTTGGAGCCCTGTCTCTGAGATTGCTTTCCGCAAAGCCATGAGAAGCTTGTACGGGACTGGGGAATGGACGATTTGTTGAGCGCCTGTGAGCGCGTCCATCTCCATTCGGATTGGACATATCTGTCTAAGCTCAGCTAGTTCTTCCGCTGACAATTCCCCCTTTTTGAGTTCTATCTCGGCTGTGCGCTGAAGGGCACTCTTCACGACTAGGGAGCTTGGAGCTGTCAGAGAAGCGCCTGCGTTTCTCATTCCTTGCATTCCCTCGGTGACGTCTGCAGCTGTCACCGCGGGAAGGCTCCCTGCGCTACTATGCTGATAGCTAAATGACGGACAGAGTGCCGTGGGCGCAGTCGGCTCGACTGGCCTGCCTGATGACTTCTCTAACGGGGGTTCATTGGCCTCTATCCGGACTGGCTCGATCTGTTCTTAGAGCTTCCTACACTTCCTCCAAGTACGAACTATCCCTCCTGGAGCTTTGGGGGGCTGCTGAATGCAGTCTCCTATCTGATCCCAGAGCTGCAGGGTTAACGTACCTACTTCTGGGTAAAGTAGGCAGTGTTCCCTGAGGTACGCCAAAAGTCTCGCTAGTTCCCTGCTGTGAAATCGTAACTGAAATACCCTGGCCAGGATTTTGAACTCTTCCTCACGAGTTCTTTGGCTAGCGGACGGACTTGGTCCATGAGAACAAGTCCCCATATTACCTGCGATGGTTCTCTGAAGTTTCCTCCTCGGGACGAAGATCGACGCGTCTTTGCAGGCAACAGGTTCGGGCGTCGGGTGTCTGGGGTAGACCTCGGAGCGTGGACCTTCTGTCACGGGCCCTCGGCGGCCTCTGCGCTGTCAGGGGCTCACAGCCTGCCCTGAGCGGAACGCGTTTTTCCCTTTGCGCAAGCCTCCCCGAAAGCTGGGAGCAAGCTGTAGGAATGCCTCTTTGGAATGCCTCGCCCCGGGCCGTCTCTCTGTCCGGCTGGCTGCCGACCAGAGCGCCGCGCTGTCCTCCGGGCTGGTTGGTCGCGGTTCAAGCGCAGAACCGGACCGCGTGGATCGTTACTCACGAGTAGACCTCTCCGGGGTCCCTTTACTCACGAGTAAATCACGTCTCGGGGTCACCAGATGAAGGAATCAGGGCCACTGAGGGCCGGGGAGCCCGGAGGAGGACTGATCAAGTAACGACACGAGGCAAACGGAGCGAGATCAGATCAGTACTTTATTGAGAAAAGGCAACATCATTTATAGGGAAAAAAGAGCAACGGTGGCAAGCTGTCATCTGACAGGAGAATTACCTCACCCACGTACCCGGGTTAATGGGGAACACCTCAAAGGGAAGTTAATTAACTGGGGCAAACATGGACTTAGGAGTCCCATTGTTCAGGGATTAGGCAGGGGCAAACATGGCATCTGTTTGTGCCGGGGATAACACAGAGACACGGAGATGAGTGATTCAGCCAGGTTAGGTATTCGCCTTCTCAGCAGGCTCGTTGGTCAGGTCAGAGGAATTGGGTGAATCAAACCCTATCATTTTATCCACCCCCCTTAATTTGTCTGCTCGCAGAGCCCACGGCTCAAGGAGTCTTCTCCCGAAGTGGCCTCTGCCAGAGCCGTTTCCATGCCCTGATGGGCATGGGGAAACCATAGGCGACCTTTTCCTTTTTGCTATACTGTATTCCAATATTATTAAGTGGTTACCTTCTTACTCCACTTCATCATATGGTAGAAATTTTTGAAGTGGTAGCCATGTTAATCTGTGCAAACATATCAGAGAGTAAAAAGGGGGTGGGGAGAGAAAATGTTGTGGCGCCTTAAAGACTAACTCCTGTATTTTAATGTTGTCTTTTTTGGTTTTGTCTTGTTTATGTTTACTCTCTAATTCACAATATGGAAATTTTGATAGTGGAAAGAGTTGGAACAAATATTGAACCTATCTATTTCTATTTATTTATTTTTAATTTTTATACCGCCCATTTGGGAAATTTCCCACTCTGAGTGGTGTACAAACACATATCAGATAACACAACAAAATATATATTTGATGTTCAGGAAGGACGAGGCAGCAGCCAGCATTAAGAGCTAACACAGCTTTATTTCTGGGTTCCGAACATGGATAACAGGGGAGGGGGCCCAACGGCGCCTTAAATACCCTTCAAACTAGATACATTTTGGCGGGGTACATTTTGATAGACTGGGGAGAAATGGGGTGATTCAGAACAGATATACTTTTGCGCTTCTCACTGGAAACTGGCGCGAACCAAGTCTCGTGAGATCTCGCAGTGAAGAAGACGCTCATTGGAAATGACAGGGCGGCCATTTTAAACACCATACTGTTGGGATTGTGGGCCAGATCCGGCCCATGGAAGTGACTGATCAAAAAAGGCACATGAGGCAGAGTGGAGCGAAGATCAGTAGTTTATTCACCAGAAGGCAGCATAATTATACTCTTTCCCGGGCCACTTGCAGAAAGGGTTGTGCATGGCCCAACACCAGTTAATTAGTACAGTACACATTTCATCAGGGGTGATAATTACTAGGGAATAACCGGACAGGTTAGCCATTGGTCTAATCCAATCATGGACGCCTTTTCCGGAGCTATCTAACACAAACATGGGATGACAGTTTACTCTTGGGATCGGGGGTTCTGTGGAGTTACTTAACTTGCTGTATGTTTACCTTGAGTCACGTATCTGTGACCTCTGCACAACCATTGTTCTCAGAACTGCTGGCCAAAGCATGGTGAATCAATCTAGCTATAAACTGATATCAAATCCCATGCCCCCAATTTCCATCCCCAAATGGTCCTTAGCGGGGCACGCGGCGTGTTCGCCAAACCCCAAACCGTCCAAGGACAGTTTGTGCCAATTCTATCCTATGGGATATCCACACCATACAATACAGTGTCAAACAATACATACACAACAATACAACAAACCCAAGAAATAAATGCATCCCAGAATAAAATAAAATAACTGGTGTCTGAGGGCACAGGGGATCAACTGAGATAGATTAAGAGACAGGTTAGCCATTTTGCAGTATTCTTTCCAACAATTCCTATGAAGCAATAATAAACTGCTGTTTAAAAAAACATTTTAAATTTTCCTTATTCCATAATATAAAGGTAAAGGTAATCCCTGCTTGAAAGTCAGTCGTATCCGACTCTAGGGTTCAATGCTCATCTCTGTTTCAAAACCGAAGAGCCAGTGCTGTCTGCTTCTGCAGACATTTCCATGGTCATGTGGCAGGCATGACTACACACCGGAGCACATGGGATGCTGTTTACCTTCCCACTGAAGTGGTCCCTATTTATCTACTTGCAATTACTTGCTTTCGAACTGCTAGGTTGCCAGGAGCTGGGACAGAGACGGGTGCTCATTCTTATGGATTCCGCGAGCACAATTGGCATAATGCGGCGGCTGGCAGAGGCCACTCCGGTCGAGAAGGCTCCTGGTCCGTGGGCTCTGCGGGCCCAGAAATTGGGGGAGCGGATTAATAGTAATAATCATAGGGTTTATTCACCCACATCTGACCTGACCGGCGATTCTGCTGAGGGAAGCGAATCGCTAAACTCCGTTACGTATTAGGCAATTACTCACTTGCAGTTAAACCTAATCCTTGGTGCAAATAGTGGCCATATTTACCCCGGTGTAAGCCTCGAACAATGGATTTCCCCTGTCAGTGTTTGCCCGAGTTAATTAACTTCCCCAAGAGAGATTCCCCATTAACCCGAGTAAATGGGTGATGTGATTTTCTGTCAGATGACAATTCTATCCCGCATTGCCTTCTGATCTATATATGATGATGCTTTTTCCTCAATAAACTACTGATCTGATCTTCGCTCCACTTGCCTCGTGTCGTTACTTGATCAGTCTCCTCCGGGACCTCACGGCCGTCCAGCGGCCCCAATCCTACATCTGGTGACCCCGAGACGTGATCTTACCCGAGAGTAAGCGATCTACGCGGTCCGGTTCTACTTTAGAACCGTGTCTGATCATCCCGGAGGACAGCGCGGAAGCCCGGTCGGTAAGCCAGCCGGTCGGGAAGACGACCCCGCGACGAGGCATTTCAGAGAGGCATCCTACAGCTTGCTCCGGCTTTCGCGGCGGCTTGCAGCACGGAAAAACGCGTTCCGCTCAGGGTCAGCTGTGAACCCCTGACAGCGCAGAGGCCACCGAGGGCCCGTGGCGGCAGGCCACGCTCCGAGCTCTACCCAGAGATTCGTCACGCAAAACCTATTGCCTGAACTACAGACGCGTCGACTCGTCCCGAGAAGGAGACTTCAGAGGACCCCGCAGGTAATATGGGGACTTGTCCTCAGCGGCAATGTCCGTCCGCTAGTCAAAGAATTCAGGAGGAGGAATTCAAAATCCTGGCCAGGGTATATCAGACACGCTTTCACAGTGGAGAACTAGCGCGACTTTTGGTGTTCTTGAGGGAACACTGCCTGCTTTACCCAGAAGTAGGTACGTTATCCCTTCAGCTCTGGGATCTGATAGGAGACTGCATTCAGCAACCCCCGGAAGCTCCAGAGGGCATAATTCGCACATGGAGTAAATGTAGGAAGCTTTTAGCAGAGGTAGATCCAGTCCGGGTAGAGGCTAAGGAACCCCCAGCATCAGCAGAGCCATCGGTGCCCACGGCGCTCTATCTGTCACTTCAGTTTAAGCAGAGTAGTGTAGGGAGCTTTCCCTCGGTGACAGCTGCAGACGTCACCGGTGGAATGCATGGAATGGGAAGCGCAGGCGCTTCTCTGACAGCTACAGGTTCCCGAACTAAGAGTGCCCTTCAGCGCACAGTTGAGGAAGAGATCAAGAAGGGGGAATTGCCAGCAGAAGAGCTAGCTGAGCTTAGTCAGATTTGTCCAATTCGCTTGGAAATGGATGCCCTCACAGGGCAGCAGCAGGTGGTTCATTCACCAGTCCCATATAAGCTCCTCATGGCTATACGGAAGGCCATTTCAGAGACAGGACTACAGAGTCGCTTCACTAGGGGCACACTTCAGCAAGTGTGCGAGAACACCATGTTCATCCCGCACGACTGGAAAGCCGTCATGCGGATGATGCTCAACCCCAGCCAGTATCTGCTATGGGACAGCGAGTATCGCCTCGAGGCTCAGGCAAGGTCTGCCAGGATGGGAGGGGCAGTACTTCCTGACCAGTTATATGGTTCAGGTGCCTTCGAATCCATCGATGCGCAGACCAACTTGCCACTCGCCACTCTTCAGATGTCAGTTGAGGCGGCCTTCAGGGCTTTCCTCAAAGTCCCAGCAACTGGCAAAGCGGCCAAAAATTACACCGCAGTCAAACAGGGCGCCCAGGAGTCCTACATGGACTTTATCAATCACTTAGAGGAAGCGATCAGTAGGCAGATCGATAATGAGCAAGCCCAACAAGAACTCATGATGAAATTGGCCAAAGACAATGCCAATCTCGACTGCCATAAGATCTTGCAGTCACTGGGTAATCGTCCCGACTTGACTCTCACGGACATGATTAGAGCTTGCGCCGACATTGGCACAGACTCTTACAAAATGGGTCTGCTGGCAGCAGCGGTGCAAGGGGGTAGAAGACCTAAGAACAAAGGGGCATGTCACAATTGTGGCAAGGTCGGTCACTTCGCTAGGGAGTGCCGATCCAAGAGCGGCGGACAAAATTCCGGCCGTTCCAAGGCTCCAACCACCCCGTGTCTGAGGTGTAAGAAAGGCTTCCATTGGTCCAGATACTGTCCAAATTCGGGAAACCGGAACGCGGGCACGTCTCTGGCCCCGGTCCAAACAGAGGCTTCCCTTGCTCTGGGCGAGCCAGAGCTGGATTAGATTCCATTCACATTCCAGGCATTGCGAAGGCGCAGGCCAGCCCCAAGGGTAGTACAGGGCTAGAACTGACTTGCCAGGCGGACGTTACATGCGACCTGCCAGGCACAGTCTATCTGGTGGATTCCCAGTACATGGGACCCCTGCCCAAGGGCTTCATAGGCTTAGTTTTGCCTCGCAGTGTAGCAGGAGCACGTGGAATTCTTGTAATTCCGGGAGTCATTGATTCCAATTTGTCGGGCGTTCTCCAAGTTCAGCTCTGGACGCACCTACCCCAGACCATTCACAAAGGAGACACATTAGCGCAACTGATTATGGTTCCTTGTCACTCGCCAGCAGATAGCCAGGGAAGGCTCAGGGACAGCTCAGAGTCCGGGTCAGAAGACCGCTCGAGCGCAAGTGAGGCAGTGCAAGGATACCAGGTCTTAGCGACAGTGGAGACCAACATAGAGTGGAAACAGCGACCAGTTATCGAGGTATTTTTGAATAAAAAATCATTCTCAGGGCTGCTAGATACCGGAGCTGACGTCAGCGTGGTCAGCCAAAGCCAGTGGCCACGAGAGTGGGCCATTGAGCCGGTCTCCGATGTGTGGGGGGTAGGCGGCATCCAAGAAGCGTTTAGGAGCCGGGAGTGGGTGGAAGTCACGATCCCCAAGGCTGACGGCACAGCGGTCATTCGGCCGCACATTCTGGACGTGCACATCAACCTTTGGGGGCGAGACATTTTACAGCAATACGGTGCCACTCTTACCTTCGGGTAATGGCACTGCCACTTAAATGGCTTACCAACACGACGGTCTGGGTGGAACAATGGCCGGTAGTGGGGGAGAAATTAGTCGCCCTAAAGCAGCTGGTTAAAGAACAGCTAGACGCAGGACATATAGAGCAGTCCACTAGTCCTTGGAATTCGCCCATTTTTGTCATCAAGAAAAAATCGGGGAAGTGGCGACTCCTCCACGATCTCAGAGAGATCAATAAATGTATACAGCCAATGGGTCCGCTTCAATGCGGCCTCCCAAATCCAAATATGATTCCCGAGGGTTGGGAGATCCTGGTCGTAGATCTCAAGGATTGTTTTTACACCATTCCCTTAGACCCCAGGGACCGGGAAAGGTTCGCCTTTACGGTGCCGGTTGTGAACCACAGCGAGCCCACGCAGCGTTACGCGTGGAAATTTTTGCCACAGGGGATGCTCAATTCGCCCACCCTGTACCAGATTTATGTTCACAACGCACTGGCAAAGTTTCGAAACCTTCATCCCACAGCCTTAGTATGCCATTTCATGGATGATATCTTGGTCGCAGTGCTGCAACTCGGCAGCGAAATGTTTAAAGACCTCCAGGCCAGCCTGGGGGAGAAAGGGTTACTCATTGCCCCAGAGAAAGTGCAGAGAACCGAGCCCTTCTCATACTTGGGTCATCGGCTTCTCCGCTCTTTCGCAGCACCAGTTTTGCCTCAGATCAACTTAAAAGACTCAGTCACCTTGGTAGAATTACAGCAAGTTTTGGGTAACATTAATTGGGCCAGACCGTATTTCAGATTGGATACGGATCTTTTGAAACCGCTCTTCTTGCTGCTAACATTAGATAAGCAGCCGGCAGACCGGATACAGATTCCTCGAGAGGTACGCTTGGCTCTCGAGAAAGTCAGGGGCCATATGCCCCGATCCTGAACTTGTACATCGTTCGGGCCGGATCCATGTTCACCGGAGCCCTAGGAGTGGACTCCGAGAAAGGGGCGAGCATCGTGGAATGGGTGTACTTGCCGAACACCTCTTCCCGAAACATCGTTCCTCCCCAAGAATTGGTCTCCGCGGTGGTTTACCGCGGAAGGCTGAGAGCTAGGGACATCTCAGGGCACGACTTAGCAAAGATCGTGGTCCCGTTCACCAAAGAGCAGGTTCAGCAGCTGATGCAGCTCGGTGACTCGCTTCCAATTGCCTTGGAGGGATTCACCGGATGCTTGGCATACCACTTGCCAAAAGACCCCAGACTTGTCTCGCTTCAAACGCAGACAGTCACCTTGTATGAATTGATCTCGCTGGTTCCACTTCAGGGGGCCAGAACAGTTTTTACTGATGGGGGTCGCACATATGGTGTCTTAACTTGGCAGGAGGGCCAGGCTTGGCGCACGCTGTTAACTCTTCCACAGAAGTTCGCGCAGCGGGCAGAGTTGGCAGCGGTGAACCTTGCCTTGCGCACCTTCGCCAAAGAGCGCCTCAACATCATTACTGACAGTCAGTATGTTAGGAATTTGCTTCACAGTCTACCGGGAGCATACATCACTCCCGCGATAGACAAGAACTTGCTGAGTTTGTTCCTCACAGCTCAATTTCACTTGCGAAACCGCACGGAAGCGCTCTATATTGCCCACATCCGAAGTCACCAGGACCTGCCGGGTCCGATTTCCGCGGGCAATAGCAGAGCGGATGCGGCCGCAAAGGAAATTCAGCAACGATCAGTTTTGGGTGTTTTCACTACTCCAATTCAGAGTCATGCATTCTTTCATCAGAATGCCAAAGCGCTCGCCAGACAGTTTACTCTGCCACTTTCTCAAGCCCAAGGCATAGTTCGCTCTTGCCAGCATTGTGCAGGGGCACCGGGGGGGCCCTCGTGGGGGGTCAACCCACGAGGGACAGATGCTAACCAGGTGTGGCAAATGGACATAAGAACATAAGAACATAAGAACATAAGAACAGCCTTGCTGGAACAGGCCACAGCCCATCCAGTCCAGCATTCTGTCTCACACAGTGGCTCACCATTTCCTTCAGGGTATTCCCAAGGAGATGCCCTCACCTGCTTAGGAATTCCTGGAAATGGCATTGAGAGATATCCTGCCTATCTCTCCAACCCGGAGGTTGTCCTTAGGTAGCCATAATTATAGCCATTGATAGCCTTGTCCTCCATGAACTTGTCTAATCCTTTCTTAAAGCTGTCAAGACTGACAGCTGTCACCACTTCTTCTGGCAGGGAGTTCCATAGACCAGTAATCCTCTGGGTGAAAAAGTACTTTCTCTTATTTGTTTGAGAACTAGTACCCAAAAGTTTCATGGAGTGTCCCCTAGTTCTAGTGTTGTGCGATAGGGAAAACAGTTTTTCCTTATCTACTTTGTCCACACCGTGCATGATTTTATAAACTTCAATCAGGTCACCTCTTAGACGCCGTCGTTCAAGAGTGAAAAGGCCCAACCGTTGCAGCCTCAGATGGTAAGGAAGGTGTTCCAGTCCCCTAATCATTCTGGTTGCCCTCCTCTGTACTTTCTCCAACTCCATAATATCCTTCTGGAGGTATGGCAACCAGAACTGTACACAATATTCCAGATGGGGCCTCACCATAGATTTATAAAGAGGCAAAATGACACTTGCTGACTTATTTTCTATACCCTTCCTAATGATCCCTAACATTGAGTTTGCTTTTTTCACTGCTGAGGCACACTGGGTTGACACCTTCATTGAGCTGTCCACCAGGACACCAAGGTCCCTTTCCTGGTTTGTCGCAGAGAGTTCAGACCCCATCAGTTTATAAATGTAATTGGGGTTTTTTGCCCCAACATGCATCACTCTGCACTTACTGATGTTGAAGCTCATTTGCCACTGTTTTGCCCACTCCCCCAGTGTCAAGAGATCCCTCTGGAGCTCTTCACAATCTCTCACAGTTTTCACTACCCTGTATAATTTAGTGTCGTCAGCAAATTTGGCTACCTTGCTTTTTACTCCTACCTCTAGATCATTTATGAAGAGGTTGAAAAGCAGGGGTCCCAGTACTGAACCTTGGGGGACCCCACTCTTTACTTCCCTCCACTTGGAGAAGTGTCCATTTAGTGCTACCCTCTGTTTCCTGTCCCTTAGCCAGTTGCTGATCCAGGACAAGACCTGTCCCTTTATTCCATGACTGGTAAGTTTATTCAAGAGCCTTTGGTGTGGGACCTTGTCAAAAGCCTTCTGAAAGTCCAGATAAACAATGTCAACTGGATCCCCCTTATCCACATGCTTGTTGACACTCTCAAAAAATTCCAACAGATTAGTGAGGCATGATTTGCCCTTGCAAAAGCCATGTTGGCTCTCCTTTAGCAGCGCCTTCTCTTCTATGTGCCTATTAATTCTATCTTTTAGGATGGTTTCCATCACTTTACCTGGGACACATGTCAAACTGACAGGCCGGTAATTTCCTGGATCACCCCTGGATCCTTTTTTGAAAATTGGTGTTACATTCGCTACCTTCCAGTCATCAGGCACAAAGCCTGATTTGAGGGAAAGATTATATATTATATATTTTGGCTAGGATATCAGCAATTTCATCTTTAAGTTCCCTGAGAACTCGTGGATGGATGCCATCTGGTCCTGGGGATTTGTTAGTGTTTAGCTTAACAAGACATGCAAGGACCTCCTCCCTGGTTATTTCTATCTTGCTTAATTCTTCGGTTTCCCTCCCTACGAAGATAGGCTCTGTTTTGGGCATGTGGTCTCTGTCTTCTTCAGTGAATACTGAAGCAAAGAATTCATTGAGTCTCTCTGCAATCTCTGTTTCCTCTTTAATAACCCCTTGCCTTCCATTGTCATCTAATGGTCCAATGGCCTTCCTAGTTGGGTTCTTACTTCTAATGTACTTAAAGAAGTCTTTGTTATTTCTCTGAGTATTTTTAGCTATACGCTCCTCAAAGTCTTGCTTTGCTTTCCTGATTGTTGCCTTGCATTTGTTCTGCCAGAATTTATGTTTCTGCCTGCTGTCCTCATTTGGACAAACCTTCCATCTTCTAAATGAGCTTTTCTTGCTCTTGATCACTTCCCGAACAGCTCCTGTAAGCCACATCGGAGTCCTCTTGGACCTGGCAGTGCCCTTTTTCCTTTTGGGTATGCATTCCAATTGAGCCTCTGTTATTGTTTTTGTAAACAGCCTCCATGCCTCTTGGAGTGTTTGGACTCTCTCAATTTTCCCTTTCAGTTTCTTTTTTACTAGTTTCCTCATCTTTGGGAAATTTCCTTTTTGAAAATTTAAGGTCTCTGTGTTAGATTTTATCAGTGACTTGCGGTCTATGATCAAGTTAAACATAATTGAGTTGTGGTCACTGTTCCCTATTGGATCAGTCACATTAACATCTTGCACCAGATCCTGAGTATTACTCAGGATCAAGTCAAGGATTCTTGTACCTCTAGTTGGGTCTTCAACCATCTGTCCCAGGGAACAATCATTGAGCATATCTAGGAACTTTATCTCTTTATCGTGTGCTGAACAACAGTTCACCCAGTCTATGTGAGGGTAATTGAAGTCCCCCATTATAACCAGGCTTCCCTTCCTGGATGCCTCCTTTACAACATTCTCCAACTGCCAGTCTCCCTCAAGAGTTTGGGTCGGAGGCCGATAGTATATGCCTACTGTTAGACCATCCTTGTGGCCTGGTACTCTTACCCACAGAGCTTCTAATGGTGACTCCAAATCACCTAGATATTCCAATTCATACGATTTTATCACTTCTTTGACATACAAGGCTACACCACCTCCTGTTTGCCCCTTCCTATCCTTCCTGTACAGTTTGTAGCCTGGGATAACTGTATCCCATTGGTTATCATCCGTCCACCAGGTTTCAGTGATACCAATAATATCAATATTTTTATCTATTGCTAAGTATTCCAGCTCCCCTATTTTGTTACGGAGGCTTCTGGCATTTGTATACAAGCATTTATATATGCTTTCCTGATACAGTCTTTTGAGTCCAGTTGCATTGTTAGACTGCCTCTTGCATCCTTCTGCTAGAGTGCTGGTGACTAGCTCCTTGCTCTGCTCAGTAATTTTTTGCATCCTCCTCACTACTCAAGTACACACTTTCCCGAACCGGATGCTGCCCAGCTCCTGTCGGCTTTCCCCCAGTTATCAGTTTAAAAGCTGCTCTGCAGCCTTTTTGATGTTGAGTGCCAGCAATCTGGTCCCATCATGGTTTAAATGCAACCCATCCCTCCTGAACAGATTTGGCTTGTCCCAAAATGTTCTCCAGTTCCTGACAAATCTGAAGCCCTCCTCTCGACACCACCACCTCATCCACGCATTGAGGCTTCTGAGCTCTGCCTGCCTGGTAGGTCCTGCGCGAGGGACAGGCAGCACTTCTGAAAATGCTACCTTGGAAGTCCGGGACTTCAATCTTCTTCCTAACAACCTAAATTTGGCTTCCAGGACAGACCGCTTGGCCTTCCCAACATCATTAGTACCAACGTGTACCATGACAACTGGCTCGTTCCCAGTTCTCTCTAACAATCTATCTAGATTTCTTGTGATGTCTGCAACTTTTGCACCTGGCAGGCAAGTCACTATACGGTTATCATGTGCATCACAAATCCATTTCTCTGTATTTCTAATTATTGAATCGCCTAGTACAAGGAGCCTCTCTCCTGCAATCTGTTCATCTACATGCACCTCATCAACCATATTAAGGGAGAGAACCTCAGTTTGTTCCTGTTGTTCATCTTCCTGGATCTCATCAAGTGTGATGAAGGAGAGATCATCAGGTTGAACCAGTTGTTCCTCTGTGTGTTCCTCATCAGGTGTGATAAGGGAAAGTGCCTCAAATTTATTCTGTAATTTCAGACTCTCAGAGTGATCCCCTACTCTTCTCCTCCTTTGAGTCACATTCCTCCAACCATCTTCCTCCTGAGTTAGTGAAGGGCCTTCTCCCTCAGAACTGTGCCCTGTCACTTCTTTGTCCAGCATAGTCTGCTCCGCTCTGTCCAAGAACAGCTCAAGCTCCTTAATTTGTTGGTGGTTAGATATGCGGGCCTCTAGCTGCTGGACCTTCTCTTCTAGTAGTGCAACCAGCTTGCACTTGCTGCAAGTGTAGTTCTCCATATGCTTTGGCAAGAACACAAACATGGCACAAGAATTGCAGGTAACTACAGCTGTTCCCTCAGAATCCATTTTAACAAGTGCAGTATTCTGGGCCTCAAAAATGTACACGTTTACTACCTTTCTACCTAGTAAGACTAAAGCAGCTCTACTCCAACTGCAAAACTTACCAGTGCTCACTTCCTTTGTTTGGCTCTCCTCAGCAGCAGCTCTGCTTAAGAGCACATGCAGAGTCAAAATGGCTGACCCTGAAAGAGCTCAGAGCTTTTAAAGGCTAGTGTGGCTCCGCCCCTATGAGTCACAGTTCAGGGAAGGGCCTGGTGTGGCCCTGCCCCCTGCTTCTGGAAGCTTCAAACTGCTTCCTCTGTTTGAACAGAGGTGGCTCTCAGCAGTTTCAATTATCAATTTAAATTAGTGGAGGCCTCTAAAGCAGCTCTACTCCAACTGCAAAACTTACCAGTGCTCACTTCCTTTGTTTGGCTCTCCTCAGCAGCAGCTCTGCTTAAGAGCACATGCAGAGTCAAAATGGCTGACCCTGAAAGAGCTCAGAGCTTTTAAAGGCTAGTGTGGCTCCGCCCCTGTGAGTCACAGTTCAGGGAAGGGCCTGGTGTGGCCCTGCCCCCCTGCTTCTGGAAGCTTCAAACTGCTTCCTCTGTTTGAACAGAGGTGGCTCTCAGCAGTTTCAATTATCAATTTAAATTAGTGGAGGCCTCTAAAGCAGCTCTACTCCAACTGCAAAACTTACCAGTGCTCACTTCCTTTGTTTGGCTCTCCTCAGCAGCAGCTCTGCTTAAGAGCACATGCAGAGTCAAAATGGCTGACCCTGAAAGAGCTCAGAGCTTTTAAAGGCTAGTGTGGCTCCGCCCCTATGAGTCACAGTTCAGGGAAGGGCCTGCTGTGGCCCTGCCCCCCTGCTTCTGGAAGCTTCAAACTGCTTCCTCTGTTTGAACAGAGGTGGCTCTCAGCAGTTTCAATTATCAATTTAAATTAGTGGAGGCCTCTAAAGCAGCTCTACTCCAACTGCAAAACTTACCAGTGCTCACTTCCTTTGTTTGGCTCTCCTCAGCAGCAGCTCTGCTTAAGAGCACATGCAGAGTCAAAATGGCTGACCCTGAAAGAGCTCAGAGCTTTTAAAGGCTAGTGTGGCTCCGCCCCTATGAGTCACAGTTCAGGGAAGGGCCTGGTGTGGCCCTGCCCCCCTGCTTCTGGAAGCTTCAAACTGCTTCCTCTGTTTGAATAGAGGTGGCTCTCAGCAGTTTCAATTATCAATTTAAATTAGTGGAGGCCTCTAAAGCAGCTCTACTCCAACTGCAAAACTTACCAGTGCTCACTTCCTTTGTTTGGCTCTCCTCAGCAGCAGCTCTGCTTAAGAGCACATGCAGAGTCAAAATGGCTGACCCTGAAAGAGCTCAGAGCTTTTAAAGGCTAGTGTGGCTCCGCCCCTATGAGTCACAGTTCAGGGAAGGGCCTGGTGTGGCCCTGCCCCCTGCTTCTGGAAGCTTCAAACTGCTTCCTCTGTTTGAACAGAGGTGGCTCTCAGCAGTTTCAATTATCAATTTAAATTAGTGGAGGCCTCTAAAGCAGCTCTACTCCAACTGCAAAACTTACCAGTGCTCACTTCCTTTGTTTGGCTCTCCTCAGCAGCAGCTCTGCTTAAGAGCACATGCAGAGTCAAAATGGCTGACCCTGAAAGAGCTCAGAGCTTTTAAAGGCTAGTGTGGCTCCGCCCCTGTGAGTCACAGTTCAGGGAAGGGCCTGGTGTGGCCCTGCCCCCCTGCTTCTGGAAGCTTCAAACTGCTTCCTCTGTTTGAACAGAGGTGGCTCTCAGCAGTTTCAATTATCAATTTAAATTAGTGGAGGCCTCTAAAGCAGCTCTACTCCAACTGCAAAACTTACCAGTGCTCACTTCCTTTGTTTGGCTCTCCTCAGCAGCAGCTCTGCTTAAGAGCACATGCAGAGTCAAAAAAAAAACATCACCCATGTTCCGCAGTTTGTCAGATGGCAGTACATGCACGTTTGCATAGATACTTTCTCGCAATTCGTTTGGGCGACAGCGCAAAAAGGGGAGACTGCTTCCAACGTGGAGCAGCACCTCCTAGCCTGCTTCGCCGCGATGGGCAAACCACGGCACATGAAAACCGATAACGCCCCGTCCTACAGCTCTAGGCAGTTGGCTAACTTCATGGCCACCTGGGACATTAAGCATACCTTTGGCGTTCCTTACAATCCGCAGGGGCAAGCGACTGTGGAACGAGTCAATCGGACGCTCAAGTCCTACATTGACAAACAAACAGAAAGGGGGGAGCCACCAGCCCTCCCCAAGTCACAGCGTCAGGCACAGCATTGTCTGAACAAGGTGTTGTTCACGTACAATCACCTTAATGTTTTTTCGGATTCCACACTGCAGGAGAAACACTTCCGCCGTTCGGAAGCTCTCCCGCGGCCGCTGGTCCGTTACCGAGTGCCACCGGACCCTTCCTGGAGGGGCCCGGCGCCACTCGTAACCTGGGGAAGAGGGTATGCTGCAGTTATGTCTCCTACAGGTGTCATCTGGATTCCAGCTCGGTGCGTTAAGCCTCACTTGGAGCCACATGGCGTGGACCCAGACCGACCTGAGTCCGATCCCGGAGATGGAGGACCTCACCTTGACCGAGGGAACCCGGTGGGAGAGACAGCGGTCACAGACGACAGCGCCGAAGATCACCTGGGGGATGGTCAAGGCCCTTTGCCATGAGGCCCAGGATGCCATCCAACGCGAGGAGAGGGAGCCGACACCAGAGAACTTCGTGGCTGCAGTCTTTGCCCAAATTTCTGCCAACACCATGGCAGTCACCCTCATCCTGACCCTCTTCCTACTTGCGGGGGGAGGCGTTCAGGCAGCCTCACTGAAGGCCAACGATTTGATGCCAGGCGGAGACCTTTCTGCCCGGATGCACTACAACATATGGGAAAGGTTGGCGGGTCTCATCAACCAGTCCGATTTTTGCCTGAAGCAGGACATTGGTTCTGCCTCAATTCTGAGCACCTGTCTCATCCCAGTGTGCCACACTCCAGACGCGCACACCAGGGATGGCGACTGGCTAGTGAAACGGATTTTCGATCCGTACCTCCCAGCGAGTTCCTCAGCATATGCCCGCTGGGAAATGCGGCTGACTATGACTTTGCCGGCTGATGCAGCCACTCTCCACACTCCTCGAGTGGCGGTCAGCCCGAACTCTACTTGTGCTCGAATGACCGGCTGCTCTACAGCCGGCCGAACTCGACGTCGTTGCCTCGAAGTTGGCAGCGGCAACTGGACTTGTGATAACCCACAGACACTTGGTTCAATGTATGCTCATGTTACCCTACCTTCAGGTTGGTTCTTTACATGCAATCAGTACACTTGGAACTACATTCCCGCAAATGTATCAGATTCCATTTGTTGTATCAGTCGCTTGACATTGTTACTCCCCACTAGGGATATGGTTGTCCCAAGCACAAATGTTTCCTCATCCATACGGCACACTCGCGCCACCCAGTTAGACAGCTCATGTGATAGCAACATTAGGGTTCTGAGTCCAACTGAGTACGTCTCGTTGGCAGTCAGCATACTTGGCGTGCCAGGCTTAGCCGTCGGCAACGCTCGGAGAATTGGTCAATTGGCTTGCGGGTTAGCAAAAGCCATTAACCATACCTCCTCGGCGATAGCGCTGCTCAACCAGGAGCAGGCAGAGCTCTGCCATGCCATCCTTGACAATCGAGCAGCTATAGACTACCTTCTGTTGTTACATCATTTGGGTTGCGAATCTGTTCATGGCATGTGTTGCTTTAATCTCACAGACAACACACGCAAGGTGCAGAGCCAGCTCACGGACCTCCACACCCTAGTCAAGAACATCAAGGAGGATTCTTCATGGGGGTGGTGGGATTCCTTGTGGTCATGGCTCCCGTGGGGGTGGCTCCAGACGACGCTCAAGGTGATTGTGGGGGTGATAATACTAGGCATAGCAGGATGTTGTTTCATGCAATGTATTCCCTCACTGTTATCGAGATGTCCCCCGTGGGGGGAACCCCGAAGCGTCATTCCCGTACACCAGCTGATGCCCCTCTTGCGCAGGGTCGCCTGTCAGGTCCAAAAATAACACAAAAAGGGGAGATATGGATTCCGCGAGCACAATTGGCATAATGCGGCGGCTGGCAGAGGCCACTCCGGTCAAGAAGGCTCCTGGTCCGTGGGCTCTGCGGGCCCAGAAATTGGGGGAGCTGATTAATAGTAATAATCATAGGGTTTATTCACCCACATCTGACCTGACCGGCGATTCTGCTGAGGGAAGCGAATCGCTAAACTCCGTTACGTATTAGGCAATTACTCACTCGCAGTTAAACCTAATCCTTGGTGCAAATAGTGGCCATATTTACCCTGGTGTAAGCCTCGAACAATGGATTTCCCCTGTCAGTGTTTGCCCGAGTTAATTAACTTCCCCAAGAGAGATTCCCCATTAACCCGAGTAAATGGGTGATGTGATTTTCTGTCAGATGACGATTCTATCCCGCATTGCCTTCTGATCTATATATGATGCTTTTTCCTCAATAAACTACTGATCTGATCTTCGCTCCACTTGCCTCGTGTCGTTACTTGATCAGTCTCCTCCGGGACCTCACGGCTGTCCAGCGGCCCCAATCCTACACATTCTGTCCTGCAGTATTTGGGATTAGTGACTATTTAGCTCAGGGGATCCCAACCTAGGGCTCATGGATTGGATCCGGCCCACAGTGCCATTTCATCTCGCCCCCAACCCTCCAAGGGCATTCAAGAAACAGAATTTCCACCACTGTGCAGCTGTTGGGGCAAAATGGCTGTCACCCTTGTGCAAGCAGGGCAAAATGGCCATCCGGCCTTCAAAGCTGAGTGAGAGAGCGTGACCCGGCCCCCAGCTTGAAAAGGTTGGGAACCTCATGCCAGCCTTGGGACTGGGGATGGATGAACAACACCTGTGAAGGCTGGAATGTTTGGCGGGTGGATGCTGAGGCATTTGGAACGTGAAGCAAAGTGGAGGTTACGGCATTTGGGGAATTGTGCGGGCACCATTGCTTTTATCCGAGTCTGTCTGAGGGAGATGCGTCCAGAGTATCTGTCCTCAATTAGTGAGGGACTAAAGCAGGGGTTCTCAACTTTTTCAAGTAAGGGGCTGGGTCATGCTCCCTCAGTCTGGTGGGGGGCAGTGGGGCGGACTGGTGGTGCAGCCGCAGCTGCCGCTGGAATCGGCCGCAGACTCATTTACAGCTGTTGAGTTTACAACGGCTATAAATGAGTCTGCAGCCGATTCCAGCAGTGACTGGAGCAAGGGAAGGGGTTGGATTATTTTGCTGCCGCAGGCTAGATCTGGCCCATGGGTCGTAGGTTGAGAACCCCTGGACTAAAGGGACCAAAAAGTGCCTTCGTTTTGGAAGTTCCCTGTCTGGCCTAGACATGAAAGAAGAAGTAGTGAAGTTTGGTGTCTTGCACGGAAGACAAAGAAGGAGTCGCAGGAAGGACTAACACAGGTTTATTCATTGATGCTCAGCACGAACATGAGGTAATGGGGGAGATACATCTCATTATATACCATAACACAATACATTTGAATCTTGTTGCACGGTAGCTCATTGGCTGCTACCAGCGCGGCCTCGCCCAGGTCACGCCTCTCTTCTGCAGTTGTTTTCTCTTCTGCAGTTGTTTCCTGTAGCTGCTGATCATATGGGGAAATTCCCGGGGCTGTTTGTGATTTGGGCAATGTGGACCATGTGAGACTGAACGCTCGCAGCTGCCCTCTATGGGCGGCTTGCTCGCGTTCCTTAACAGCTGAGATACATTGTGATTGTGGACTGGTTACATTCATATATTTAAAGTAACATTGTACATGCATACATAACATCCCTCCCCCCTAGGATGGGACGAAGTCCCTCAACCATTGTGGCTTGCCGCATGTGCGCCTGGGGCGTGCGGCCGCCTGACTTAACACAGGGGAGCCGGAGGCTCCTGGTTCCGCGGAGTCCTGCCCTGCAATGGAAAGGGGGGACTCATTAGCGGCTCGGTGTGGCGTCTGTGGTACCCTTGCATTGGGGGACGGGAATGGAATGAATAGTTGGGAAGTGAATCCCTGCCTGCCGCTTGAGGAGTTTGGGGACCCCCCCAGTACGAATCTCGGGACCGACGAAGAGGCCCTCGTGGCCTCGCCACCCCCCGCTGCCTGTCCGGGCGTTCTAGAGACTGTGGTGGGCGGACTTGCCCCTGTTGCCTGTCTTGGGGGTGTTGGTCTCCGGGGAGCAGGAGCTATTGTATACTCCAAAACAAAAGGGCTAGGGGGACTGGAAGTACCAGGGGCTGAACTGAAACCCCTCTTCTCGCTAGGACGGGTGGGGGACCACTCCGCTACACCCTCCTGGTACTGCAACTCATAATCATCAACAAACTGATCCCTCTCTTTCAAAGTATCCTCCTCTGTGGTTGGGAACCCCGGATATGCATCCGTGTCCGCGGGTTCCGCCGTGTCTCCCCCTTGGGTAATGCGGGTGGGGGAGGACCCTAACGCTGATTCCCCCTCGCCGGTGACTCGCCTTCGGAGTTGGTCGGCGTGCCTTCTCCAGAGTAGACCTGCACTAGTCTCGACCCTGTAGGATACCGGCCCCGTTTGCTCAACAATTGTCCCTGGCACCCACGCTGGCCCCGAGGCCGCGTAGTTTCTGCAGTGAACCGGGTCCCCTACCGCAAAACTTTTGGAGCTCTCTCCCGCTATGCTTATGTTTCTCCCTTCATCCTCCACCCTGGACGGATCCATCCGGTCAAACAGTGTTACCGGACGCCTCCTCATGAGGAGTTCGGCTGGGGAAAAACCTGACGCTAAAGGGGTTGTCCTGTAGCAGATGAGGAACTGGCACAGATGCAGGTTCAACTCACCGGGACCCATGCGCCGCAGTGCGTCTTTCGTAGTGCGCACTTGGCGCTCTACTTGACCGTTTGTGGCGGGGTGAAACGGGGCAGCGGTTATGTGCCTGACGGCGTTCCTCTCCATAAACGTCTTGAACTCTGCCGACGTAAAGGTACTCGCGTTATCGCTCACAAGGACGTCGGGCAGGCCGAAGCAGGCAAACAGCTTTCGCAACTGTTTAATGGTTGCGGCAGAGGACGTGCTGTTCATGGGGATTACCTCCAACCACTTGGAGTAGGAGTCGACTACCAGGAGAAACATGGACCCGCGGAAAGGGCCGGCGAAGTCGACATGGATCCGGGACCATGGCCTGCGGGCCGTATCCCATTCCCTATGGGGTAACCGGGACTCCTCGGGCCGAGAGCTCAGGCAGCTCTCGCACGTGCCCACTAGGCGTTCTATGTCCCCGTCTATCTGGGGCCACCAAAAGAAACTCCTGGCCAGAGCCTTGGAGCGCACGATCCCGGGGTGGCTGGTGTGCAGTAGCCTCAGCACCTTGGCCCTCAGCTTCTCTGGGATAACCACCCGCTGGCCCCAGAGTAAGCAGCCCCTTTCCAGAGAAAGCTCTACTCTGCGCCTGAAAAATGGCTTGAAATGTTCCTCGGGGGGAGAGGTGGGCCACCCTTTTCTAACCCAGGAACTAACTTGGGCCAGGATCTTGTCGGCCGCCGTGGCCTTGGCGAGGTCGGCCGGCACAATTGGGGGTGAGTCGAGAGACTCAATCAGCAGGACTTGGTGTTCCTGCTCTACCTCACACGTGGGGTCCCCTAAACTAGGGAGAGGGGATCGGGACAGGGCGTCCGCATGGGAGATCTCCTTCCCTGGGCGATAGACCAGCTCATATTGGTAGGCGTTGAGAAAAATGGCCCAACGCAGCATCCTGGGGGATAGAATTTGTGGGGTTGGTTTGCCGGTAGTGAAGATCCCCAGAAGCGGCTTGTGATCCGTCACTACCGTAAACTCGCGGCTGTATAAAAAATCGTGGAACTTCTTGGTTCCCGCGATTATTGCTAGGGCCTCCCTATCTGTTTGCGCGTAATTGCGCTCGGCTTTCGAGAGGGATCTTGAGTAGTACGCCACCGGGGCTTCCCTCCCGCTCTCCAACACGTGGCACAGGACCGCCCCCACCCCCACCGGGGACGCATCACAGACTAGCACCACTGGTATTTTCAGATCAAAATGGGTCAGGACCGCATCCGAAGACAGGAGTGACTTAAGCTCCTTGAATGCCCTCTCCTGCTTGTCCCCCCACCGCCAAACCGCGTCCTTCTTAAGTAGCGCGTGCAGTGGCTCCGCGACCGATGCCTTCCGAGGCAGGAAGGAGTGATAGAAATTTAGGAGCCCTAGAAATGACTGCAGCTCCGGTTTCGTGGTGGGGCGAGGGGTGTCTCTCACGGCCGCTACCTTGGACTCGGAGGGTTTGATTCCGTCCGGGGTTACCTTAAACCCTAGAAATTCTACCTCCCTCGTGAAGAATACGCACTTGTCCCTCCTCAATCGAAGTCCTGCCCTCTCGAACACTGAGAGAACCCCATCTAGCCTCTTGGCTAACTCTAATTCGCTCCCCGCTGTTATCAACACGTCGTCGAAGTATGGGAGGACACCTGGAAGCCCCTTTAAAAGGCGTTCCACGAGGGACTGGAAAATTCCGGGGGCCGAATTCACGCCAAACTGAAGGCGCGTTACCTTAAACGCCCCCTTGTGCGTTACGATCGTTTGCGCGGCGGCAGCAGCCGGGGTTACAGAGAGCTGCTGGTACGCCTGGGCCAAATCTAACTTGGCGAAAAACCTCCCCCCATGTAGTGTGGCCAGCAAATGGCTGACCACGGGCACCGGGTATGCATTTGGCCGAATGGCCTTATTTATCGTACATTTATAGTCCGCACTCGTAGAGCTCCCATTGTTCGGGCTCGCTGACATCGAACTGGTACGGCTTGACCTTGGGATTCGCCATCGATCCCATCCTCGTCGCCAATTTGGTGTCTTGCACGGAAGACAAAGAAGGAGTCGCAGGAAGGACTAACACAGGTTTATTCATTGATGCTCAGCACGAACATGAGGTAATGGGGGAGATACATCTCATTATATACCATAACACAATACATTTGAATCTTGTTGCACGGTAGCTCATTGGCTGCTACCGGCGCGGCCTCGCCCAGGTCACGCCTCTCTTCTGCAGTTGTTTTCTCTTCTGCAGTTGTTTCCTGTAGCTGCTGATCATGTGGGGAAATTCCCGCGGCTGTTTGTGATTTGGGCAATGTGGACCATGTGAGACTGAACGCTCGCAGCTGCTCTCTATGGGCGGCTTGCTCGCGTTCCTTAACAGCTGAGATACATTGTGATTGTGGACTGGTTACATTCATATATTTAAAGTAACATTGTACATGCATACATAACATGAAGGAAAAGGAATAACTGGAAACCACCTGTAGCATAAGTTGAAACATAACTGGCTGGATGGCTCAGGGCTTTAGATATCTGGCTTGCAGAAACTAAGTAAGTTTCAAATTGGATTCCTCTTACCGTGCCTTCTGTGAGCAGAGCCAGCCTATGGGGCCTTGGGCAAGCTCTGCAGTCTCAGCGCGCCCCAGATACACACACACACACACACACAGGAAGGGAATGGTAAACACTCTACTGTGTATTCTCTACCTAGAAAAGCCTGGAAAGGGATACAGCTATGTGGAAAGTCAGAACTGATTTAACAGTTTGCAGTTATTAATGCTAAAAGAGAGAAGAGCTGATAGGAAAGTGTACATGACTTTCTAAACCCAGTACTGTATAACATACTGTATAGCAATGCTGACAAGGAGGTATTCCTATATACAGTATGTCTGCCCTAAACAAAGAGCAGAACATTAACACAGGGGTTCTCGATCTTTTTAAGCTGGGGGCCAGATCACACCCCCTCATACTGTTGGTGGGCCATCAGCGGCAGCTGGACCACCCCAAGTCCCCCATCATCCCCCCTCATGTCATTGCTGCCATTAATACTCCTCCACATGCCACCACCAGTGTGGCCCGCAAACAATCCCTCCCACACCACCGGCGCTCCCCTGCTTACCGGCCTGCTGTGGGTGAAGCAGGGGTACTGCCTGTCCTTGCTCATGCTTGGCCGGAGCAGCACCCGCGTGGCTGTGTAAGTCTTCCGCTGCCATCGCCACTGTCCTTTTCCCCTCCGCCTGGCTTGGCGTGTCCCTAACTCCGATCCGCCGCAGGTCAGATGTTGTAAGCCTTCTTACAACATCCACCTTGCTATGGAGCAGCATTAGGAACACGCCAAGCCAGGCGGAGGGGGAAAGGACAGCAGCAGCAGGAGCAACGGTGTGGTACCATGGGCCGGATCTGGCCCACAAGCCATAAGTTGAGAATCCCTGATTTAACAGATACATTATCCCTTTGAATCAGGCCAAAGAGATACTTGGGGCTGGGAAAGGACTGAGTAACTAATCCATCTATCAATAATTAGGGGCAAACAGACAGATGCCAAAAAAAGGTCAGGCATACTCAAAGTGAACTCCGGCTTAGGTGTCAGGTTAGCAACCTGGTCACGCAAAACTATTGCTTAAATAGTAGTGAGACGCCTCACTGCCTGATATCCTATAGTGGCAGAGACAGCATGAGAAGGAACTACTGCTACTATACCCCAAGTGATGCCTAATTGAAATGGAAAAAAATAGTTTTCTTATTCCAGTCTGTGATGCTTTGTGTAAGTTTTTATAAAACACCATCTTATGTGTCCTCAATTTGGACTTCAATACTGATACCTTCATTTGTGTACGTTGTTCCCTGCTACCCACAATGAACACTGTCCCCAATATCTAGTTTTCTAAAGTAAAGGGTCCTCACAGCATTAAGAAAATTGATAATCAACCACCTACAAGATCTTTATAGCACCAAGCATATTTTGCAATGCATTAAGCCTCTTCCATCTCTCTGCTTTGAGTGGTGGCTCATAATTTCTAGCACACCCTCCAACCAGGCATTAAAATTGTCCTTTGCATGGCTGGAGTGCTGACTTGGGTTTCTGGTAATTAAAGTCCAAAACCAGTCCTGGAGTCCCAAGGTTAGCCATCACTGGTCTAGATCAGGGGTGCTCAAACTTTTTGGGCTGGGGCCCTGACCATGCCCCCGGAAAAGCTGAGCGGGCCAGACCATGCCCACAGAACAGGGCATGTTTGCGCATGCATGGCCATTTTACTTCCTGGTTTAGCACACATGCTTCTGTGCATGTGTGAATGTGGCCATTTTACTTCCTGGCTTGGCACGGATGCTTCTGTGCATGCGCAAAAGTGGCCATTTTACTTTCTGGTTTGGTGCAGACACTTCTGCGCATGCGCGAAAGCTGCCATTTTACTTAGCAGAAGCATCCATGCCAAACCAGGAAGTAAAATGGCCACTTTTTTCACATGTGCAAAAGGGTCCGTATTTACTTCCTGCTTTGGCGACGGCGTCACAGGCCTGATGGAATGCCTTCGGGGGCTGTATCTGGCCCACAGGCCATAGTTTGGACATGCCTGGTCCAGATGAAACCTCCTACCCCATCAAATATAACATAAATCAACTGCTTCACACTGAAAGGCAAGCTTGGCTCAATGACAGTTACAGCAAAATGGTCCCACAAGTTTATTTGATACAACCATAAGATTTGAAACAAACAAGTATTTCTGGAATACAGTATTTACTAAATGTAATAATAAGGAAATAACATAAATAGCTTTTCAGCCTCTAAGAGCTCTTACCAGCGGTCAGTTTATTGGCCGAACTGTCAACCATGGGAGAGCTTCTATCTTACAGAGACATTGCTTCCAAGATTAGCTGAAAAGTGGATGACTTTTGAAAATGGCTATACAGTAAACCATTTCCCAAGCATCATTTCAAAATACAGCATATATATTCAGGTCCACATTTTTACACCACCACCATCGTAATTATTTTAACAATCTATAAATAGATACTACTACACCTTGACATCACACACTCCACAAGACAGTTCAGGTTTGGGAAAAATTGCTCGTAAATCTACTTGGTCATTAAACTCTGCTGAACTCTGGCGTTGGAGTTGAACCACGTCTGGCCAGGCATCAACTGTATGTAATGTCTTGCTGGGTCTCTGGCGAGCAGAGTTGGTGTTGTTCAGTGTGACTCATCATCCCACATTGATCTGCAGAGATCTAGAACCGCCTCCTAGCAAAGATGTGGTCATATTGTTTATAACTCTAACCTGAAAAGGAAACAAGAGAGAAAAACAAAAATCCGCTCCTCTTTTTGTCTGTAGACAAGAGGGAAATGTTTGTGTCATGCTTAGACTTTTTTAAAAAGCTGGCATGGGTAAGATTTTCAAAACTTGGAAATAAAAACAAATCAAAAAGGAGTTACTTGCAACAAGATCTTGTGAAAATGTTGCTGGGGAAAACACTGAGAAGGAAATGTTTCTACACATTAGAGATAAAATGTCCTTAAACTCCTTTACGTTGTTGGCAAACTAGTTACGATTTTGTTGAGTGTAGAACAGCCATTCAATTTCACTTGACTAAGTCGTTCAACTCATGCCAACCTAGCAGTTCGAAAGCAAGAAATTACAAGTAGATCAATAGGGACCACTTTGGTGGGAAGGTAAACAGCGCTCCGGTGTCTAGTCATGCCTGCCACATGACCACAGAAACATCTGCAGACAGCACTGGCTCTTGGGCTTTGAAACAGAGATGAGCACTGAACCCTAGAGTCAGATACAACAGGCTTTCGAGCAAGGGAAACCTTTACCTTTACGTCATTTAAGTGAAGGACTGATCAAAGCTTTCCACACAGGCCATGGTGGTTCTTGACTAGGCTGTAGAGAATCATGTGGTTCTGCTCAGTTATCGGGTAGCTCCTTTCTTGCCTTCGATAGTTCTAAGGCGGGCTGTGGGGGCTGGTTGTTCGGAGGAACAAGAAGTTTTGAGGAAGCTATGCCTTGATTTCAGTCTCTGCGTTGGTGGTTGGTGATCAAATAGCAGGTGAGTTTCCGAGGATCTTGCTTTGACCCACTCTTTCTGAGCAGCATTTTCTCGGCAAAATGTTGGTGGAGGGATGTCAGCTAAGTAATGCACCTTTTGTATCGGAGTTGGTTTTAAACAACCTGTGACCAATCTTGCTGTTTCATTTAGGGCCACAACCCACCTGTTTTGCATGTTTTGATCTATACCACACTCTGCAGAGTAACATAAAGCTAACACGGAGGTCCTTAATGTGTGTGGTTGGGCAAGTAACCTCTGGGGGTTTGTCTACATACAGATTGTTGTGCAGTTTGTTGCAATAAAGTTATGTTAACAATAAACATATGCTGTATCAACATTTAGAGACTTCCTTATAAAAAGTTGCAACTTTTTCTGTGATTAGAGTTGCCATAATTCTCTCCCACAAAACCGGGACAGAAGTATACTTGACAAAAATGGGCGGGTTATCTACAAAATAGCCTTTTAAAAAACAAACATAATATAGTGACAGCTATAAAACACTTTCACATTAAATATATCAATACATAAATGAATTTATTTACAACAGTTAATTCTTACTGTAAGATGATCTGTTGTATTTCTGAGAAGTCACCTCGCGATCAATTCTTAACATCCTCAGTTCCAGGAAACCCACTGGTCACACTTATTGGGCGGTGGTGTGAGGCAAGGACATTAAGATTTGTCTCCAGGCATACTCAACTCCAATGTGACAGGAAATCACTCTTTTGATGGCAAGAGTTCAAATTTATTTTAATGGTGTTGTTATAATACCCAATAAGTAAGTTTTAAAAATCCGGGACTCTAACATGATTTTTATTGAACTGGCTGGGACAATTTTTCTGACCTTGAATCCGGGACAATCCCGGTTTTTCGGGACGTATGGCAACCCTATCTGTGATGAGAATTCTTCTCTATGGGTTTTCTCAGTCTGTTTATAGTAGTAACACCCCGCCTTCTCAAAGGTCGAAGTGTATTTATTTGTTCCTCTTTCAATGGAGGCTTCCACAATTCTTTCCATGTTGTCAGAATAGGAAATAAACATCAATAGCAGGACAAGTTCATACCTTCGTTTTCCCTAGAATGTTCATCTGGTTAAACAAGTTCACAACTCAGCTTCTATTAAGCTACAGTCTTTTTAAGCTGTTTCATATAAGCAGATCTTCTCCTTTAAAGCAACTGTGCACCGTTTCCCTTTTATGGGACTTGCCTCCCAAGAAAAGGTGGTGTTAAAAACAATATTGGATAGATTAGACCCAGAATAGTGTCCGATTGGTACCTGATTTCTGGTCAGGCTGATTTTCCTGGTTGGCTTGCCATAAAGCAGGAGTTCCCAACCTAAGGTCCGTGGGCTGGATCCAGCCCATGGCACCATTTCATGTGGCCCCCTACATCTCCAAGGGCATTCGAGGGGAAAAAATAGCCACCCCTTTGAAGCTGTTGGGACAAAATGGCCAAAACACACACACACACACACACACACACACACACACACACACACACACACACACACACACACACACACACACACACACACACACACACACACACACACACACACACACACACACACACCAATCATGCAGGCAGGACAAAATGGCCATCCGGCCCTCAAAGCTGACTGATAGAGTGTGACCCAGCCCCAGGCTTGAAAAGGTTGGGAACCCCTGCCATAAAGTGTCAAGTCAAAATGCCTGATACCTGACCATTGCTCAAAGAACTATAAAGAACTTTAATAACTTCTAGGCAAAGTAGCCTAGTGCTTGTCACAACTGGCATTTATTGAACTAAAGGGTTAAATTCAGACTGAAACCAGGCAATCATTTCCAATCATACCAGGTTTTCATCTGGACATCAAAGTATGTCCCGTTCAGTGATGCAGCAATTCCAGGCAACATCAACTTGTCTAACACTATAAGTCTTTTATTTATCTTCATTGCTCCTATGTTCCGTAAACAAGACATGATCTCAAAATTGTGAGAATTTCCAAGTCTTAAAGCCATGAAAGCAGCTCCCCCAGTGGCTTAGTGGTTAAGGCGCTGAGCTTGAAGACTGGAAGGTCGAGTTTCAATACCCGAGGACTTGGGGACATAAAAGGAACCTCATTCTGGCATCCCCTGAATGGAGTTTCTCAAGCAAAAATCCTTTCAACCCAGAGTAATCTCTGACACAAAATTATTCTTACAGCCATAAAAAACTGTAGCTATAAACGCTTAAAAGTAAATCCATTCTTACAATTTGGGAAGGTTACTGGCTTGCCATAAATATCAAGACTAGAAAACTAGGTACTTAAAATATAATAAAATACTAAAAAGAATAGTATTTCTTTTTCAGGAGCTTATAACCTAATAAGGCACAATTAAAAAGCAGAAAATACATCTAAAAAGTAAAACACATTATAACTTGGAACATTCTTCAGTATTAAACATAATAAAACAAAGAGAAAATTATTCTAACTGCTCACCCCACCATGACAGTACGTATCCTTAAAGAGAAATCCTTTATGATTTGCTGCCACTGCTCAGCTACCAGGATACCAACATGTGTAGCATGTTGTTGTGTTTGTGATGTGCTGGAACTTAGTGACTTCTCTCTTTTCTGGTCTTTATTTATAGGCTTCTTTGTCCTTCTCTAACTATAAAGGGGTTCACAGAAAGACCCTCCTCAAAGACTGTGGTAATTTTGAACCATAATCACCCGTGCTCTGGTAACAGTAACCTTGTGTTGCTGGCTAAACTTTCTCACATTGGGTCAAGCGAAAGGAACTGCAGCATGAACTCACCAAAAAGTACCTTCATTTTGGCAGTTTCCTGTATGGATTAGACACTGAAGAAGAACCACCTATAAACAATCCTTTCTTCAGAAGCTGGAACACCAGAAGCTTGAAATTCTAAATATTTTTCAATAGAAATCTATTGAATTAACAGTTTGTGGTATTCCAAGGACCTGGAAGGTAAAATGTGGCATTCTGCCATTATTGTTTTGACTATCACTGCAGAGCTTAGAGACGCAGTCAGCAACCTAGGACCCAAGGGCCGAATCCGGCCTGTGATGCCAAATTGTCCAGACCTCCACACCCTCGCTCCCACTACCACTGCCAGAAGTGGGGAAAACAGCCATAAATGCACCAATGGGAGAAACAAAAAGACCGTTTGAGGCAAAAATATACCTTAATGAATTCGTTTAATAAAAAATTTCTTCTGTAATGTTAAAGAAATAAGGCTTTGTAAATAATTTCTGCAAGTAATTTTGAGAAGACGTTATGTTTGTTTGAAAATAATTTCTCCAAGTAATTTCTGAGAAGACGTTGTCTATTGGCATCTTGAACCTTAGAGTGCTTCATAAATAATTTCTGCAAGTAATTTTTGAGAAGACTTTTTCACTGGCATTTGAACCCTATTTGAACGTTTTGAAAATAATTTTTGCAAGTAATTTCTGAAAATACGTTGTTTGTTGACATTTTGAACCTTATTTCTTTAACATTACAGAATAAAACTTGTATTATTAAACAAATTCATTAAAGTATATTTTTTTGCCTCAAACAGTCTTTTTGTTTCTCCCCTTGAATTTTAACCGTTTGGCCATTTTCCCCATTGTTTATAAATGCACCAATGGCTGAAATAAACACATTTACAACAGCTGTAAACGCAGACACAGTTGTTGTTAAAAACGTGCTTATGACATCTGCGTACACGTTTTATGGCAGCGTTTACAGTGGGGGAAACACCAGTCCAGCCCCCTAATTGTCTGAGGGATCGTGACCCAGCCCTCAACCTAAAAAGGTTGCCAACCCCTCTTTTAGAGGAATAAGTGTCTGTAATTATAATCCTTTGCAACACCAAGACATTGGAATACCAGACTACTATGACATACTGTAGGTACAGTATCAGAACAGTGCACTAAAGGCTAATGCCACCTTCATATTTACAGATTATATAAACACATCCAGTTTCAATTCACTTTAACTTCTCTCCTTTGTGAACTGTCAACGGAGGGAGATTCTTTTGGAAGGCAATGTATATCTTACAGTGACCTTTCTGCCAAGAATAGCTAGAAATTAGCTGTTTTGCAAATAGCTATAGTAAACAATTTCCCAAGCCTTTTTTTTTTACAATTTCCCATGTAAAAATACAGAACCTCATTTTCTACACAACCTGCTTAATAATTTTAACTCTATATACACGTTACCTGGACAATATCATTCCAAACCTCGGAGCTCACATCACCCTCCAACTCTGGAAGGACATTAAAAGGCTTCTCCTGTGTGTGAGTTGCCTCATGGTGAGCGAGGTATAAATTCTGACTGAAATTTTTCACACACTCCAAGCATTTCAGCGGCGTCTCCTGTATGTGACCATTCTGATGTAACAAAATATCTGAATTCTGGCTGATGCTCTTCCCACATTCACAGCATTTACCGGTGAGAGGTTTCTCTACTGTGTGAACGTTCATGTGTCTCTTAAGGGTTGACCTCTGACTGAAGTTCCTTCCACACTCCAAACAGTTGAATGGCTTCTCCCCTGTGTGAATTCGTAGGTGCGACATGAGGTGTGAATTCTGACTGAAGGTCTTCCCACACTTCAAGCATTTAAATGGTTTCTCCCCTGTGTGGATTCTTTGGTGCAACACAAGGGGTGAACTCTGACTGAAACTCTTCCCACACACCAAGCATACGTACGGTTTCTCCAACGTGTGAACGTTCATGTGTCTCTTAAGCGTTGACCTCTGATTGAAGGTCTTCCCGCACTCCAAGCATTCGAACGGTCTCTCCCCGGTGTGAATCCGTTGGTGCGACATCAGGTGTGAATTCTGACTAAAACTCTTCCCACACTCCACACATTCGAATGGCTTCTCCCCGGTGTGAATTCGTTGGTGTGACACAAGGTGTGAATTCTGACTAAAGTTCTTCCCGCACTCCGAGCATTCGAACGGCTTCTGTCCTGTGTGTGTTACCTCATGACAGGTGAGGTAATACTTCCGACTGAATTTTTTCCCACACACCAAGCATTCAAATGGTTTATCGCCTGTGTGAAGTTTTTGGTGTACTCGGAGGGCGGAGCTCTGACTAAAATGTTTCCCACACTTGAAGCACTTGAATGGTTTCTCCCTGGTGTGAATAATCTGATGACAAATGAGGTTCACCTTCTGACTGAATTTCCTTCCACACTCGGAGCATTTAAATGGTTTCTTTCCTGTGTGAGTTGTTTGGTGGATCAAAAGAACTGAGTTTTGACTGAAGCTCTTTCCGCACTCCAAGCATTTAAATGGTTTCTCCACTGTATGGATTTTTTGATGTGAAATAAGGTGTGAAGTCTGACCAAAGCTTTTTCCGTATTCGAAGGATTTAACCGATTTCTCCCCTGTGTGGGTCTGATATGCCATAACATGTGAATTCTGGCTGAAGCTTCTTCCACACTCCAACAATTTAAATGGTTTCTCCCCTGGGTGGACTTTTGAATGTGACAAAAGGTGTGGATCTTGACTTTTGTTCCCATAATCCACGCGCTGAAATGGCTTCCCCGCTGCATGAAGTTTCTCATGAGCTGTAAGATTTGACCTGTGACTAAACCTCTTCCCACACTGCAAACATTCAAATGGCCTCTCTCCCGTGTGGATGACTTGGTGGTAAGTGAGAGCGGTCTTCTGGCTGAAATGTTTTCCACATTCCAAGCATTTAAATGGTTTCTCTCCTGTGTGCGTTAGCTGATGTGTCAAAAGATGCGATCGTTGGCGGAAGCTCTTCCCGCATTCCACGCACATAAATGGCTTATCCCCTGTGTGAATTTTCATATGTCTCTGAAGCGCTGACCTCTGGTTGAAGCACTTTCCACACTCTAGACATTTGAATGGTTTCTCTCCTGTGTGGGTTACTTGATGATGAATGAGAAGTGACCTCTTCTTGAAACTCTTCCCACACTCTAGGCACTTAAACACCTTCTGCCCCGTGTTAATTTTTTTGTGTATCCTAAGGGTGGAGTTCTGATTAAAATATTTCCCACCAGTGTGATTTCGCTGCTGGGGATTAAGACTTGATTTAGAACTGAAGCTTCTTCCGCCCTCAAGGAAAAGACTTTTGTTCCGTTTCTTTCCTTTGAACCCCTCGTTCACAACCACTTGCCCGCCACCTCCTGAAAATGAGAAAGAGGGAGCAACATTTGGTCAAAGCCAAAAAGGAGAAGTGAAGACTGAAGTCAAAAGCCAAACAATATTTAATTCACCTTGAATAACTATCTCAGCAAACTAGAAGAAGGGGCTAGAAGAAGAGACGCCGACACTGCCCGGGACCCGTTGCCTCCCCTTGAGCCACGGCATTGGCTTCGAGGATGGGAGGCAGGTGTGACTGACACCTCCGCTCTGCCCCTCTAGAGCCCCGCCTGCTCGAGGGGCTAGAAGGTTTTTTGGGACTGTATATTATTGTGTATTTTATATTCTGCATGTAAACCCCTTGGGTTACCTTGGGGTATGTGTATGTTGTTAACCGCCCTGAGTTGGCCTGTGCTGAATAGGGCGGGGTATAAATCGAATAAACTAAACTAAACTAAACTACTAGAAAGGGAAATGTTGCTACAGAACTTTTCTGTCATGTCCCTGCCTTGACCCTCTGCAGATAAAAGGTTGCCGCTATAATCTGTAATTTGGTAATTTAAAACTAAGTTTCTTTTCCTCTCTTATCCTCACCATAGGAAATATGGTAAAAGCTTCCTCAAATAACATGGATACATTTCTCATTGCTGTCCTTTGAGCAACACCATGTTCTACTTGAGTTTCCAAAAAAATGAAAGTGTAGTAACCAACAGTATATGCTGAGTTTTTAATGAACTCAAAACAAAGATGAGAAAAGTACCACAGTAGGAGATCCTAACAAGGAAAGGTATCCAAACTGGGTGGAAGGTTTTTTTTAATAAAAAAAATGCAAACGAAAATACAGTAAAACTTCGCATAAAGAGTGCTTCGCTTAGAGAATAACTCGCTTAAAGAGCAGAATCCATGGAACACATTATGCTCTTTAAGCAAGGTACCACTGTAAGGCAGAAGGCAGCCAAAAAAGAGACTAATATGGCTTCATTAGGGACTGTGGTGGCTTAGTGGTTGAGATGCTGAAAGGGCAGTTATATAAATCCAATAAATAAATAAAGTCAGCAGGTCAGGAGTTTGAGACCCAAGTACTGCACAACAGAGTGAGCTTCCATCTCTGTCCCAGCTCCTGCCAACCTAGCAGTTCAAAAGTGAGAAATTGCAAGTAAATAAATAGGGACCACTTCGGTGGGAAGGTAAATAGCGTTCCGTGCGCTCCCAGTGTCTAGTCATGCCTGCCACATGTCCACAGATGTGTCTGCAGAGGCAGACAGCGCTGGCTCTTTGGCTTTGAAACAGAGATGAGCACTGAACTTTGGAGTCGGATATCTGGCTTTCAAGCAAGGGCGGTCTTTACCTAATTTGGAAATCTAAGAATAAGTTTCTTTTCCTCTCTTATCCTCACCATAGGAAATATGGTAAACGCTTCCCCAGAGAAGATAGATACATTTCCCATTCCTGTCCTTTGAGCAACACCATGTTCTGCTTGAGTACTTGATTTCAAAGGAAATGAAACTGTAGTAACCAACGGTGTATGCTGCGTTTTAATAAACTTTATATTTAATAAAGATACGTAAAGGCCCCACAGTAGGAGATCCTAACAAGAAAAAAGAACTAGATGGGTGAAAGGTTTTTTAAAAGATTCAAACAACATAAGGCGGAATCTGTTAGAGCAGTAAGACAATTGCCTCGGGCGATGTTCAACTCTCCAACACTGGAGGCACTCAAGAGAAGATTAGACAACTATCTGTCAGATGTACCATATTTGCTGGCGTGTAAGACCCACTTTTACCTCCCTTAAAACACACTGGAAAAATGGAGTGCATCTTGTACTGTATATACAGTAGCAGTGATGGCGAACCTTTTAGAGACTGAGTGCCCAAACTGCAACCCAAAACCCACTTATTTATCGCAAAGTGCCAACACAGCAACAGAAGGAGAAGGAAACTCTCCCATTGGGCTCCTGGGCAGAGGGGAGGGGTGAACTCTGTACTGGGGCAACCACATGGGTGCTCACAGAGAGGGCTCCAAGTGCCACCCCTGGCACACGGGCCATAGGTTCGCCACCATTGATATATAGTGGCCTCTAGTGGGCTATTTTAGTAATAACAGGATGTGTCTTATACTCCGATGTGTCTTACACACCGGCAAATACGGTAGCTTGATTTTGGATTCCTGCATTGAGCAGGTTGGACTTAACAGCTCTATAGGCCCTTTCCAACTCCATCATTCTGATTCTGTACCATGCCTTGTCTCTCTGCCTTTCTATCTCTTTAAAGCAGGGGTTCCCAACCTAAGGCCTGTGGGCCGGATCTGGCCCATGACAGCATTTCATGTGGGCCCCCTACCCCTCCAAGGGCATTTGGGAAACAAAATGGCCACCCCCTTTGAAGCTGTTGGGACAAAAATGACCACCCCCACCATGCGGGCAGGGCAAAATGGCCATCTGGGCCTCGAAGCTGACTGAGAGAGCGCGATCCCGGCCCCTGGCTTGAAAAGGTTGGGAACCCCGGCTTTAAAGGATTAGGAAAAGTGATTTTGGCCATTCCCTCTTTCTGTATCTATGGGTGATTCCATGGGTGGAATGAGGAACTCAGCTATCTTGTGGGAGTGGGCAAGCAAAAGGAGGCTGCTCTAAAGAGGAATGGATAAGAACATAACATAAGAACATAAGAACAGCCTTGCTGGAACAGGCCACAGCCCATCCAGTCCAGCATTCTGTCTCACACAGTGGCTCACCATTTCCTTCAGGGTATTATTCCCAAGGAGATGCCTTCACCTGCTTAGGATTCCCTGGAAATGGCATTGAGAGATATCCTGCCTATCTCTCCAACCCGGAGGTTGTCCTTAAGTATCCATAATTATAGCCATTGATACCCTTGTCCTCCATGAACTTGTCTAATCCTTTCTTAAAGCTGTCAAGACTGACAGCTGTCACCACTTCTTCTGGCAGGGAGTTCCATAGACCAGTAATCCTCTGGGTGAAAAAGTACTTTCTCTTATTTGTTTGAGAACTAGTACCCAAAAGTTTCATGGAGTGTCCCCTAGTTCTAGTGTTGTGCGATAGGGAAAACAGTTTTTCCTTATCTACTTTGTCCACACCGTGCATGATTTTATAAACTTCAATCAGGTCACCTCTTAGACGCCGTCGTTCAAGAGTGAAAAGGCCCAACCGTTGCAGCCTCAGATGGTAAGGAAGGTGTTCCAGTCCCCTAATCATTCTGGTTGCCCTCCTCTGCACTTTTTCCAGCTCCATAATATCCTTCTGGAGGTATGGCGACCAGAACTGTACACAGTATTCCAGATGGGGCCTCACCATAGATTTATAAAGAGGCAAAATGACACTTGCTGACTTATTTTCTATACCCTTCCTAATGATCCCTAGCATTGAGTTTGCTTTTTTCACTGCTGAGGCACACTGGGTTGACATCTTCATTGAGTTGTCCACCAGGACACCAAGGTCCCTTTCCTGGTTTGTCGCAGAGTTCAGACCCCATCAGTTTATAAATGTAACTGGGTTTTTTTGCCCCAACATGCATCACTCTGCACTTACTGATGTTGAAGCTCATTTGCCACTGTTTTGCCCACTCCCCCAGTGTCAAGAGATCCCTCTGGAGCTCTTCACAATCTCTCACAGTTTTCACTACCCTGTATAATTTAGTGTCGTCAGCAAATTTGGCTACCTTGCTTTTTACTCCTACCTCTAGATCATTTATGAAGAGGTTGAAAAGCAGGGGTCCCAGTACTGAACCTTGGGGGACCCCACTCTTTACTTTCCTCCACTTGGAGAAGTGTCCATTTAGTGCTACCCTCTGTTTCCTGTCCCTTAGCCAGTTGCTGATCCAGGACAAGACCTGTCCCTTTATTCCATGACTGGTAAGTTTATTCAAGAGCCTTTGGTGTGGGACCTTGTCAAAAGCCTTCTGAAAGTCCAGATAAACAATGTCAACTGTTTGTGGCCCATCTTTTCCTCCTCACTGGTCCTGACAGCTTTCCATCTTTCATTCTTAATAGCAACTGAGGGAAACTAAGCAGACACCCTTTGGCAGTGATGGTGAACCTATGGCATGGATGCCAGAGGGGGCACTCAAGAGCCCTCTCTGTGATCACGAGCTCCGTCCCCCCAGCACAGAGTTTGCCCTGCTTCTCTGCCCAGCAGCTCAATGGGAGCACTTCCTCCCTTCTCCCAGCACAGAGTTCACCCCACGCCTCTGCCCAGCAGCTCAATGGGACATACCTGTCAAGTTGCCGGTGTCCAAATAAGGGCAGGTTTCCGAGCGCCAGCATTGGCGCATGCGCGCCGCTGCCTCTGATGTCAGAGGCAGCGGAGCACATGTGCAGCAACCCGTGCACATACGCAGGAACCCTGTGGACATGCACAGCAACCCCTGCGGACATGCACAACAACCCCTGTGCACATGCACAGAAACCCCTTCAGCCAGAAAAGGGATTACTGCACATGCATGCCCATCAGAGGCAGTGGCAATCATGCACAGTAACCCCTTTCCTGGCCATTCAAATACGGGTGACGGCAGGAAGGAGCGTGACGGAGCGGTGAATTACGGGAAATCCCGGCCAAAACAGGATACTTGACAGGTATGCAATGGGAGCGCTTCCTCCCTTCCCCCAGCACAGTTAACCCCACCCTCTGCCCAGCAGCTCAATGGAAGTGCTTCCTCCCTCCCCCAGCACAGAGTTCACCCCGCTTCTCTGCCCAGCAGCTCAATGGGAGTGCATCCTTCCTTCCCCCAGCACAGAGTCCGCCCTGCCCCTCTGTTGGGCACTTGATCTCGCCATCACTGCCCTATGAACCATGGGGAGAAATAAGCCTCCATCTTGCTCCTATGAGGCTGATGGTATGAGGGAGGATGTCCCATAATAATAAAAGAGGGAGAGAGACACCTGCAGTAAGAGTGGAGGTTGATACAAGACCGTAGTGGCGAACCTATGGCACGCATGCCAAAGGGGGCACTCAGAGCCCTCTCTGTGGGCATATGTGCTGATGCCCCAGCATAGAGTTCGCCCCGCCCCTCTGCCCAGCAGCTCAATGGAAATGCTTCCTCCCTCCCCCTAGCACAGAGTTCACTCTGGCCCTCAGCGGCACGGATGGCAGCACTTTGAGTTTGGGCACTCGGTCTCTAAAAGATTCACCATCACTGCTCTATGGGATCTGCTCACCAATCAACCTAACCCTGACACCAGCCACTGTCACTTTCATGAAAATCCTGTCAGTCAATGTCATCCAGCTAGGGTGGAAGATGTTAACACAGCTTAATTAAATGCACCAAAGGGTAAGGGAGAGGCTAAAATTTTATTTTATTAAAGACAATAGAAACTGATTTCAATGAGAGTGGTTGTGGTGGCTCAGTGGTTAAGAAGCTCGCCTTGTTAGCTGGAAGGCTAGCAAGTCAGCAGTCCAAGACCCGGGTACTGCATGACGGATTGAGCACCCATCTCTGTCCCAGCTCTTAGGGACATGATAGGAGCCTTATTCTGGGCAGAGTTTCTTCTGCAAAAACCCTTTCAACCCAGAATGATTTCTGACCCGAAAGTATTATTATTATTATTAACAATGAGAAAAGGAGACTTACCCAGAGAGGCCACCATCCACAAGTTCTCCTCCATTACTTCCGTGTGCAGGGACCTTTGGTCCAGATCCAGCAGAGCCCATTCCTCCTCAGTGAAGTAGACGGCCACCTCTTCGAATGTCACCTGAATGAAGACACAGTTGCCATGTGAACAAAAGGCTAAACCTCAACTTGAAATGCAAGTTACGTAGCTCAGAGCTGCATAACAATTTTTCAACAGGGTTTTGATAATGGATATCTTGCTCCAAAGGGTAGGGGAGAGAAACAAGTTTCATTCAGGTCTGGAAAGCTCCCCCTTCCGCTTGTCTCCATCTTGACCTTCAATCATTCACCTCTTTACCTGGTCCATTTTCTCCACGGCTATTGCCAAGGCATCAGAATTAAGGGGAAACCTTGCGTGTGTTAGTGGTGTCCATGTTCCATTTCCTGCAAGAAACACCACAAGAAGACAATGAAGACTTGTAAAGCATTCCCTCTGCTTCACCTGCATGCATTATTCGCAAAGAAGCCATACAAACACAACCCAAGCTGACGAGCAGCAGATGAACTAGAACAGTGATGGCGAACCTTTTATAGACCAAGTGCCCAAACTCAGCAGGCTGCCGTCCACAATTCTGTGCTGGAGGAAGCTCTCCCATTGGGCTGCTGAGCAGAGGGACAGGGCGAACTGTGCTGGAGGATAGAGGAAGCGCTCCCATTGGGCTGCTGGGCTGAAAGGCAGGGTGAACTCTGTGCTGGGGGGAAAGGAAACTCTCCCATTGGGCTGCTGAGCAGAGATGTGGGGAGAACACTGTGCTGGGACGACAGCGCGCATGCTGGCAGAGGGGGCTCTGAGTGCCCCCTCTGGCATGTGTGCCATAGGTTCGCCATCACTGAACTAGAACCATGACCAGAATGACAAGATGTTCATACATTTTTTAACTGAGAACCTTGGTGGCAGGTTACTATAGGAGCTTATAAAAGGAACCCAAACAAGTTTTTGAGGGGCTGCGGTGGCTCACTAGTTAAGACACTGAAATCAATGATGGGAAGGCTGGCAGGTCAACAATTTGAGACCCAAGTACTGCATGACGGAGTGAGCTCCCATCCCTGCCCCAGCTCCTGCCAACCTAGCAGTTCGAAAGCAAGAAATTTCAAGTAGATTAATAGGCACCACTTTGGTGGGAAGGTAAACAGTTCTCCGTACACTCCGGTGTCTAGTCATGCCTGCCACATGGCCATGGAAACAACTGAAAACGCAGACAGCGCTTGGCTATAAATAGAGATGAGCACTGAACCCTAGAGTCAGATACGACTGGCTTCTGAGCAAGGGTGACCTTTACCTAATCAGTTTCTAAAAAATTAATTAGAGTGTTTTGTCTTGTTTTGTTCTCTTCTCTGCATGAATGCTAAGGGACTATTACAATTTCAGGAGGCAGTGTTTCAGTCAGCTCTCCAGACTCTTCCCTGCACATGAATGTGGGGTGCCTGACCACACAAAAGCCACCGGGGGAGAGCGGCACAAAATAACCACAACATAAGCCAATGCAATTCTCCTTTCTGATGTAGGATTTGTGAGCATGCAGCAGATGTCTGAGGCCCACAAGCCCTGCCTTATAGACAAGCTGTTCCAAAGTGTTAAAACTCCTTCGGCAATTTCAGTTCAGAAAAGAGGCGCCCAAACTGGAAAAGGCCCTCTTTATCCTTACCCACTGACGTGGACCTTCTTTCCCCATCCTGTGTGATCCACTTGGATTGCAACTTCTGACAAGGCTCTGAAGGCATCTTCTCTGCTTCATAGGTCTCTCTGGAGAACACATCCTGCACCAACAAAAGCAGTGGATTTTTTTTATTATCACTAGCCGATTACCTGGCCTTGCTCGGGTTTTTTTTTAATCGTAGGCCAGCCTTTCCCATGGAAACATCATGGGGTGAGTGGGGGTCACTCCTCCCTTCCTCCTCCCATACTTGTGTCCCTACCTGGGACTGTGATATTAGCCAGCTCAATTACATCACGATGATGTCACAATCAGGTGACCTACCTTTGGAGAGGTACATTGGGACACACACACTGGGACACACACTGGGACACACAAACACACCCTCCTGTTGAGTATACTTCCCTTTGCAGATCAATTTAGGGGCATACACACACACACACACCCATGGGGCTCACACACACACACACACACACACACACACACACACACACACACACACACACACACACCAATGTACCTCTCCAAAGGCCAAGGCGGCAAGTCCAGGCAACATCCGTTCAAAGGTGTGTGAGCCCATTGAGAACATACAAGACGTCACCTCTGTTTTATATATATAGATTAAAAGAGATACATCGGTGCAACCTCAGTTTACGAATAGTTCAATTAACGTAATAATCGGTGTGTGAAGTGAAATCCAGAGAAAATAGTGGCTCGATTTAAGGATTTATTTCATATAACAAAGCTTTTTTGGGCTGCTTGGGCACCCACTGCTGCTTCCCACAGCGGGAGGGTATCCGGAGCATTTCCGTTCCATTTCTGGAATATTTCGCTGCTTCTTTGCTGCGTTTCAGCAGCTTAAAAGCAGCGTTCTTGGGATAAATCAGAACTGATGTTGTGTAATATGGGGGTAGGCGAGATGGGAAGGATAGTGGGGACACCTAATATACAAATTAAAGAAAAGTTGAAATATTTGGGGATAACTATTTCAAATAATTCTTGATTATTGATTATTGAAAACTCTTGATTGGGCTGAAGGAGGAGAGTGCAAAAGCTGGTTTGAGACTCAATATCAAGAAAACCAAGGTAATGGCAACAGGCCCAATCAGTTCCTGGAAAATAGATGGGGAAGAAGTAGAAGCAGTGACAGATTTTACTTTCCTGGGATCAAAGATCACGGCAGATGGGGATTGCAGCCATGAAATAAAAAGGCGACTGATTCTTGGGAGACAAGCCATGAGAAACCTGGGGAACATAGTGAAAAGCAGAGACATCACATTGCAAACAAAAATTAGAATAGTCAAAGCAATGGTATTCCCAGTGGTAATGTACGGATGTGAGAGCTGGACAATTAGGAAAGCTGAACGCAGAAGAATAGATGCCTTTGAAATGTGGTGTTGGAGGAGAGTTTTGAGAGTACCCTGGACAGCGAGGAGAACAAATAGGTCAATCTTAGAAGAAATCAACACTGACTGCTCATTGGAAGGGCTAATAGTAAAGACGAAGCTAAAGTATTTTGGACATCAAATGAGAAGGGAGGATTCACTTGAGAAGGCCCTGATGTTGGGAAAGGTGGAGGGCAAAAGAAGAAGGGGGAGGCCAAAGATGAGATGGCTAGATGGTATTGTAGACACAACGGGCACAGAACTGGGAGTGCTGAGGGGGATGGTGGAGGACAGAGGTGCCTGGAGAACAATGGTCCATAGGGTCGCAAAGGGTCGGAACCGACTGTGCGACTGAACAACAACAATTTCAAATAAATTGGAAGAACTTAAACCATTGAACTATGACAGTTTGAAAGCTGAATTTAAGAGTAAAATACAAGAGTTTCAGAAGCTGAAGCTGTCATGGTTCGGGAGGATTGCAATTTGCAAAATGATATTGTTGCCAAAGATTAATTTTTTATTTGATGCACTTGCGATCCACTTGAAGGAGAAGGAAATTAATGAGTTTCAAAAGATGTTTAACAGTTTTTGTAATGGAGGTAAAAAATCTAGACTTCCAAAGAAGTTCTGGTACTTATCTCAGAAAGAAGGGGGTTTGGGCATGCCAAATTTGTTAGCATATTATCGAGCATTTCAAATTAAGAATGTTGTGAAGATCTTGGCAAGAGAAAAGGCAATTTGGGAGGAATTGGAGATGAAAGAGTATAGGAATATTGGCAATATGATCTTTTTGGGAATAAAGGATAAACCGAAAAAGACAAGTAATACTATGATGAGAGGTCTCACGGAGGTGTGGAAAAGAGTAAAGAAAGATATGGTCCCAAATCTCTCTCCAATTTTGGAATTGACTGATATGGTGTGTTTTCCAATAAAAATAGATAAGGAAAAAAAGGAAATATTGGATAAAAATGAAATGTCTTTACTGAAAGACTGGTTAAAAGTTTGTGATGATGAAACCAAGAGGAAAAAAATATTTGAAAGGTTAAAACTGGACTGGTTTCAGAAATTGAAGGTGGATAATTGGAACAAAAAATATAGAAGAGAAGTAGGGATAGATAGAACAAAGACTGAATTTGAAGAACTGGTAATAAAGATTAGAAAAGGGGAAAAGAACATTAAGGGTCTGGTAAGCAAACTTTACATTATACTGAATAAGGGTAAAGATCCACAGGAAGATTTGAAACGGAAGTGGGTACAAAACTTGAATATAAAAATAGGGGATGTTGAATGGAAGAATAAATGGAAAAAGAGGGTAATGAGAACAATGTCAGTAAGAATTAAGGAACATAATTTTAAAATGCTGTGGCAATGGTACTTGACACCACTGAGACTTCATCAGATGGATAATAAAAGGGATAATTTATGTTGGAGATGCAAAGAAACGGTTGGAACATATGAACATATGTGGTGGAGTTGTAAAAAAATAAGTGATTTTTGGAGAGGAATAGAAGGGGAGATTGGTGAAATAATGGGTAAAAGAGTTAAGTTGGTGTCAGGTACCATACTTTTAACAAATGTGGAAGGTATGGGTTTGAACAAGGAGGAAAAAGAACTACTGGAAATTATATTAACTACAGGTAGACAATGCATAGCCAGAAATTGGAAAAACGATGTAGACATACAGATTGGAGAGTGGTATAAAGAAATGTGGAGTTTAGCATTGAACGACAAACTGACATGGGAGATTAAAGTAAAACGAGATAAATTAAAAGAGAATAGGTTTTGGAGTATTTGGAAGCCGTTTGTGGATCATTCTCTTATGGCAAGTGACAGTTCTGGACCTGTACCATTTCAAAGAGGTTTTTGGAGATGAAATAGATATTAAACTCTCCGGGCATTGTATATATTCACAGGGTGATGTGTAATTAGTAAAGAAACCAAAAATAGAGGTAGCACTGAAAGTTTTTATTACTGTTATGGTTATAGTAATAACTTACAATGTGGCACTTAATATTGGGGGTTATATGGTAAATAATCAGTTTAATCATTAATATGTGCTAGCTCTTATGAACTTGAGGTAATACTGTATTGATGTTGTTTTTGTTGTATTATTATACTGTATTGTTATTGTTTTTCTTTTTTGTATGTTTGTTAAAAAATAAAAATTTAATAATAAAAAAATAAAATAAAAGCAGCGTTCGGCACTTCCAGGGTGACGGGGAAACTAACATCTTATTGTCGGCAATGAGTTACCATAGCTGGAAATGCATTGAAATGCATTAAAACCAATTCTGAAGCTCAGAAATAAGTGGGGGAGGGTGCCTTTTATCTGTTGAAATCTCTTTTATAAAGTGGCGAAAAATTCCAAAGTGCTTTCCAAACAGTTTTGAACAGAAAAAGATGTTTTTTCCCCACTTATTCCTGAGCTCTGGAACGGATTAATTGGTTTCCAATGCATTCCTGTGGGAAATCACATTTTGGTTAAAGCAATTTCCACTGTAAGAAATGTCCCAGAGAATGCATTAATTATGCTAACCGAGGTACTACTGTATTAGAAAAAGGAACGGAACAGAAGAAATATGCGTGGGATCCTCCCTGCTTTGAAAACAATCTCAGCTTTCTGAAACTACCAAGGTCAGCTGCGCTCACCTGCTGTTCTTTCTCTTTCTTTACCCGTTCTTCTTCCTTCTTCTCCTCTTCCTGACTCAGAAGGAAACTTTCTGCCAAATCCACTGCCTGGGAACTGGTTTCCGCACCACATTCCCTAACCCAGCTCTCTATCTCTGGTGGGAGGACAGCCAGGAATTGCTCTAGGATCACCAGGTCCAGGATCTGAGATTTCGTGTGCTTTTCTGGCTTCAGCCACTGGTGGCAGAGTGCATGGAGTCGGGTGCAAATCTCTCGGGGATTCAGGGTCTCTTCGTACCAGACCTGACTGTTCTGGGGCTGGACGTCAGAGCCACAGAAGGACTCATCTTGAACCTGCTGCTGCAGAGCTCCGTCCCAGGAACCACCATTTCCTACATGCTGGATAATGCAGGGACCGTCTCCTGCTTGAGAATTTTCTGCGTCTTCCTCTTCCTTGATTGGGCTGTAATCCAAGACAGCTTCCAACATGATTAAAAGATTGCTTTTCCCTTTCAACAGGTTTTGTTTTGCCAATAGGAAAGGAAATACCGGTGACACTGCAACCTACAAAGCGAACAAGTCACTCTGTGAGTCCGTTGTGATTAAAATCCCTTCTTTCTTATTCTTGTACCTGTACTAGACTAGATGCCTACATTTTACTTTTAAAGCCGGGGTTCCCGACCTTTTCAAGCCAGGGGCCGGGTTGCAATCTCTCAGTTAGCATCGAGAGCCGGATGGCCATTTTGCCCTGCCTGCACGATGGGTGTGGCCATTTTGCCCCAACAGCTTCAAATGGGTGGCCATTTTGTTTCTCGAATGCCCTTGGAAAGGGGCAACATGAAATGGCACCGGGAGCCAGACCTGGCCCATGGGCCTTTGGTTGGAAACCCGTTTTAAAGGTTTTAGGCAAAAACAATAAGCATTGTGGCCCATGGGAGGATTTTAAAAAAAAAACAGGTTGGGAGGGTGACAAACCTCATCGGGACCTCAATGGCTTAGTGCAAGGATTATCAACCTGTGGCTCATGGGCCGGATGCAACCCATGGCACCATTTCATGTGGCCCACCACTACCTCTACTGCACCAGGAAGTGCCATGGGGTGGAGGAAGGGCAAAATGGCTGTCCAGTCCCTGAAGCTGTCTGAGGGAGCTGACCTGGCCCCCGGCTTAAAAAGGTTGAGAACTCCTGGCTTAGTAGTTAAGACGCTGAGCTTGACAACTGGAAGGTTATCAGGTCGGCAGTTAGAGACCTGAGTGCTGCGTGATGAAGCGAGCTCCTGTCATGTGTCCTAGCTCCTGCCAACCTAGCAGTTTGAAAGCAAGAAATTGCAAGTAGACAAATAGGTACTGCTTCAGCGGGAAAGGTTACAGCATTCCGAGTGCCCCAGCATCTCCAGACACCATCTAAAGCAGAGGTTCTCAACTTTTTCAAGCATGGGCTGGGTCACGCTCCCTCAGACAGCTGCTGAGAGGGCCAGACTGGTGGTTCCCCCTGGCCTAAACGCATTTATAACACCTGCGGGGACATATATGGCTGTCAGAAATGCATTTCCAACAACCATGGGCGCATTTACAGCTGTCATAAATATGGCCATACGTACAAAAGGCCAAACGGTAAATCCAGATACCAAAGAATTTATTTTCTTCAAGGGATACTAGCTTCGTACACGAGGTTTTTCGCACCACTTAGACCTACTTGGTTCTTGTTTACCTTTGTGGATTTCACCAGCGTTTGGAATTGTTATTTACAGTTTATATACTTATACCTTCATTGGACTTACAGAAGAGACTTTAAGTTTGTTATACAGAGAAGAATCTGAATTTTATTTTATACTACATATAAAGTTGGATTGATATATATTTAAAGGTAAAGGTTTCCCTTGCTTGAAAGCCAGTCGTATCCGACTCTAGGGTGCAGTGCTCATCTGTTTCTAAGCCGAAGAGCCAGCGCTGTCTGCTTCTGCAGACGTTTCCGTGGTCATGTGGCAGGCATGACTAAACACCAGAGCGCACAGAACACTGTTACCTTCCCACCGAAGTGGTCCCTCTTTATCTACTTGCAATTTCTTGCTTTCGAACTGCTAGATTGGCAGGAGCTGGGACGAAGACGGGAGCTCATTCCGTCCTGCAGTACTCGGGAATTGAACTGCTGACCTTCCGCTTCCCAGTCAGCGTCTTAGCCACTTGAGCCACTGCAGTCCCTCGATATATATTTACGTCTTTGGAATTATTGGCTTCGCCTCAAACGGTTTTGCTTCTTTGGTATATAAATATGGGCATGGCTGTTTCCAGCGGCGGGAGGGCGGCGGTCCATATCAAACGGTGCCGTGGGCCATATCCAGTGGTGGGCAATCAGCAGGTTCACCAGAACCGGTAGCAGAGTAGTCCTAATTCGGGTGCAATGCAGGGCTTTCCCCCTGACCATGCCCACCATACCATGCCTACAGTGTGGTAGTAAAAAAAAAAAAAAGAGAGCCCACCACTGGCCATATCCGGCCCACGGGACGTAGGTATGAGCCAAGGAGACCTTTGCCTTTAAAGGTAAAGGTAAAGGTTTCCCTTGCTCGAAAGCCAGTCGTATCCGACTCTGGGGTGCAGTGCTCATCTCTGTTTCTATGCCGAAGAGCCAGCCAGCGCTGTCTGCTTCTGCAGACGTTTCCGTGGTCATGTGGCAGGCATGACTAGACACCGGAGCGCACAAAACACTGTTACCTTCCCACCGAAGTGGTCCCTATTTATCTACTTGCAATTTCTTGCTTTCGAACTGCTAGGTTGGCAGGTAGGTTGCCTTTACTAAGTAACTATTTGCACGAGAAAACTAGGATGCTCTGTGCATGCACGAATCACTTGCAATCATGTTGGCTTGCGACCCTCTTCATGGATCTATTGTTATGGGGCTGCTTGGTGTTTTGTTTTATATGGGTGTGTGCCCTTCCCCTTGTCCCCCTACCCCTTACTCAGTTACTAACTGGGATCCCGCCCCCTCCCCATCCCAATTCTTAACTGGATTGCTTTGCATTCCCAGTTGCTCTATATGGGTTTCAAAGGGACACAAAGGGGTGGAGAGAGACTCACCTGTTTTCTCAATGGATCAGAGAGACGAGAGGCTCCTCCCCTTTGCACTAAAATGGGGTGTGTGTGTGTGTGTGTGCAAAGCTGGGCCTCCCTCCCACCCCACTGAAGCTGCCTTGCCTTGGGAGCAGGAAAGTGGGTCAGCGCGATCATTAATTCCCTTTTTTTAACCCTTGCAGATCCCCCAACCTCAGGCAGGAAGGAAGGAAGGAGAAAAGAGGAGCACCAGCCTTGCCCTTCCGGCCTCTCTAGGAACCCCAGCCTCTTTGGACTTAACCCTTAACATAGGCAAACAAAGAAGTTTAGTCAACTCATATGATTATTTTATTTTATTTATTTATTTATTTCAGTTTCTATACCGCCCACTTGGCCAAGGCCAACTCAGAGCGGTTCACAGCATAATAAAAAGACAAACATAGTTAAATGATTCATATTCAAGCTATAAAAAAACTGCAATAAATGCAGGAGGAAGAAGGCATATTTTTTAAAAGGTCGCCCTTGCTTAAAAGCCAGTCGTATCCGACTCTAGGGTTCAGTGCTCATGATCTCTGTTTCAAAGCCGAAGAGCCAGCACTGCCCGCTTCTGCAGACGTTTCCGAGGTCATGTGGCAGGCATGACTAGAGTCTAGACACCGGAGCGTGCACGCACGGGATGCTGTTTACCTTCCCACCGAAGTGGTCCCTATATTTATCTGCCTTGCAATTTCTTGCTTTCGAACTGCTAGGTTGGCAGGAGCTGGGACAAAGACCAGGAGCTCATTCCATCCTGCAGTACTCGGGAATCAAAATGCTGACCTCTCACCTTCCAGTTTGCGTCTTAGCCACTTGAGCCACAAGCAAGTAGGGGTTCCGCAATCTATGGCCCATGGGCCGGATCTGGCCTGCAGCACCAAATAATCCGGACCCTGACCTCACTCCAGCTGCCCATGCCAGCACTGCTGCCGCTGGAATCGGCCATGGGCTCATTTACAGCTGTGTAAACGCATTTACATTTATGAGGACTGCAGTGGCATCAACAATACCATCTAGCCATCTCATTTTCTGCCGCCCCCTTCTTCTTTTGCCCTCAACCTTTCCCAGCATCAAGGTCCTCTCAAGTGAATCCTCTCTTCTCATTTGATGACCAAAGTTCTTTAGTTTCATCTTCACTATTTGACCTTCTTTTTTTATATAAATCGAATAAATAAATACATAAAAATAAATCTCAATCTCTGCCGCCTCCTTCTCCTCCTGCCTTTGATCTTTCCCAGCATCAGGGCCTTCTCCAGTGAGTCCTCTCTTCTCATTTGGTGGCCAAAGTACTGGAGCTTCAGCTTCAGTATTTTTCCTTCCAAGGAGCAGCCAGGGCCCCAGGGCTGATTTCCTTTAGGATGGACTGATTTGATCTCTTTGCAGTCCAGGCGACTCTTAAGAGTCTTCTCAACACCACAACTTATCCATACTCAAATAACTCGCCTCTTCACCTGGGACATTAGAGGTACCATCACAAACATAGACATTTTTGAATTAGTACCCTTGTTAGTCTGTGGAAGCAAATCAGAGAGTAAACATAACAAGACAAAAAAAAAGACAAAAAAACAAAACAAAACACTGTGGCACTTTAAATACTAACTCCTGTATTTTAATGTTAGCTTTTGTGGATCAAGTCCACTTCCTCAGACATAAGAGTAGATTTTCATGGTATACATTTTTACATCTGATATAGAGGCCCAACCAAAGTTTGTTGGTTCCAGAGATGGATATGTAAATCAATGAGTTGTTTACAACTACAGTAGTAATAAAATGCAATCAGTTTGTCGGGTGGATCTCTGATGGAAGTCAGTTTGAGGAATTAGGTTTGCAAAATAAACATTCTGTCATTACACATCCCGTGCGCTCCGGTGTCTAGTCATGCCTGCCACATGACCACAGAAACGTCTGCAGAAGCAGACAGCGCTGGCTCTTCGGCTTAGAAACAGAGACGAGCACTGCACCCTAGAGTCAGATACGACTGGCTTTCGAGCAAGGGAAACCTTTACCTTTACCTTTACCATTACACATCTCCTGACCTAATGAATTGAATGAGGAAGTTTTTTGGCAGGAATCTGTAAGCCACTTTGGGTCGCCCATTGTGTCGAGGAAAGTGGGGTATAAATAAAAATACCCCCCAAACGCTCATGCAGTAAACCACATTGGATGAGAGACTTCGTCACATCCTAGGGGGGAGGGGTGTTGTGTATGGATTGTAATGTGCCTTTAAGTAAATGTAACCACACGAATGAGTGGATGCAACAATCTCTAAAAGTAACACTGTAACCTTCTGTATGAGGACACGAGCTAGTGACCACTGGGGGCAGTAGCGAGCGTCCAGCTCACTTGGTACAAATTCTCCAAATGCCTACAGCTGCGGGAAGATTCGCGCCACTGCCTCACCTGGACAAGAAGGGTGTGACTAAGGGTGACGTCACGCAGACAGTAGCCAATGAGCTACCGAGGAGCCACATTCAAATGTATAGCCACTGTATATAATGAGCTGTTCGTCCTCCATTACCACATGTTCCCCCTGACCATCATGCAATAAAGATGAGTTAAGCCAGACTTCAGCTGTTTCTATTGTCTTGGTTCTGGAACACCAAAGATGCTGATAGCCAAATGGTGCAAAAGAATGTTGTTTACCACCTGGCTGAAGATGCTCATCTTTCATCACCTGACATAGATAGCCAATTGATTTGAAAGCCAGGTGTTTTTTAGTTAATTTTTTTAGTGTCTTGCACGGGAGACAAAGAAGGAGTCGCAGGAAGGACTAACACAGGTTTATTGGTTGATGGTCAGTAAGAACATGTGGTAATGGCGGAGGTACATCTCATTTTATACAGTAATACAGTACATTTGAATCTGGCTGCACGGTAGCTCATTGGCTGCTACCGGCGTGACCTCGCCCAGGTCACGCCTCTCTTCTGTAGTTCTTCTTCTGTGGTTCTTTGTCATGCGGGAATCTCCCGCGGCTGTTCGTGATTTGGGGAATGTGAACCATGTGAGGCTGAACGCTCGCAGCTGCCCTCTATGGGCGGCTTGCTCGCGTTCCTTAGCAGCTGAGATACATTGTGATTGAGGCTGGTTACATTCATACATTTAAAGAGACATTGTACATGCATACATAACATCCCTCCCCCCTAGGATGGGACGAAGTCCCTCAACCATTGTGGCTTGCCGCAAGTGCGCCTGGGGCGTGCGGCCGCCTGACCTAATACAGGGGAGCCTGTGACTCCTGGCTCTGTGGAGTCTCGCCCTGCAACGGAAAATGGAGACTCGTTAGTGGTTCTGTGGGGAGCTTGCGATGCCTTTGTCTTGGGGGACGGGAATGGAATGAACAGCTGGGAAGTGAACCCCTGTCTATTTCCTGAGGAACCCGGGGACCCTCCCAGCACGAACCTCGGGACCGACGAGGATGCCCTCGCGGTCCCGCCACCTCCTGCTGTCTGTTCGGGAGTTCGAGAGATCGCGGCGGGGGCGGGTGAGCTCCCGTCGGCTGCTTGTCTTTTAGGGGCCGGAGCTATGGTGTACTCTAGGATACAGGAACCGGGGGGGCTGGAGGTACCAGGGGCTGAACTGAAACCCCTCTTCTCGCTAGGACGGGTGGGGGACCACTCCGCTAACTCCCCCTGGTACGAAAAATCAAAATCATTACTAAACTGATCCCTCTCTCTCAAAGTATCCTCCTCTGTGGATGAGAACCCAGGATATGCGTTTGTATCCGCGGGTTCCTCCGTGTCTCCCCCTTGGGTAATGCGGGTGGGGGAGGACCCTAACGCTGATGCCCCTTCCCCTGTGACTCGCCTTCTGAGTTGGTCGGCGTGCCTTCTCCAAAGTAGCCCTGAACTGGTTTCGACCCTGTAGGATACCGGCCCCGTTTGCTCCACAATTGTGCCCGGTACCCACGCTGGTCCCGCGGCCGCGTAGTTTCTGCAGTGAACCGGGTCCCCCATCGCAAAACTTTTGGAGCTCCCTCCCCCCATGCTTATGTTCCTCCATTCATCCTCCACCCTGGACGGATCCATCCGGTCAAAAAGGGTTACCGGACGCCTCCTCATGAGGAGTTCGGCTGGGGAAAAACCTGAGGCTAAGGGGGTTGTCCTGTAGCAGATGAGGAACTGGCACAAATGCAGGTTCAACTCACCGGGGCCCATGCGCCGCAGTGCATCTTTCGTAGTGCGCACTTGGCGCTCTACCTGACCATTTGTGGCGGGGTGAAACGGGGCAGCGGTTATGTGCCTGACGGCGTTCCTTTCCATAAATGTCTTGAACTCTGCCGACGTGAAGGTACTAGCGTTATCGCTTACCAGGACGTCGGGCAGGCCGAAGCAGGCGAACAGCTTGCGCAACTGTTTAATGGTTGCGGCAGAGGAAGTGCTGTTCATGGGGATTACCTCCAACCACTTGGAGTAAGAGTCAACGACTAGGAGAAACAAGGACCCGTGGAAAGGGCCAGCGAAGTCCACGTGGATTCGGGACCATGGGCCGCGGGCCGTATCCCACTCTCTATGGGGTAGCTTGGATTCCTCGGGCCGAGAGCTCTGGCAGCTCTCGCACGTGCCCACTAACCGTTCTATATCTGCGTCTATCTTGGGCCACCAGACAAAACTCCTAGCTAGGGCCTTGGAGCGCACGATTCCCGGATGGCTGGTGTGCAGTAGCTTCAACACCCTCGCCCTCAGCTTCTCGGGGATGACTACCCGCTGTCCCCAGAGTAAGCAGCCCCTTTCCAGGGAAAGCTCCACTCTGCGTCTGCAAAACGGCTGGAATTCCTCACCTGGGGGAGTAGTGGGCCACCCTTTTCTAACCCAGGAGCTGACTTTGGCTAGGGTCTTGTCGGCCGCCGTCGCCTTGGCGAGGTCTGCCGGGACAATGGGGGGTGAGTCGAGGGCCGCGATCAGCAGGACTTGGTGGTCCTGCTCCACCTCGCATGTGGGGTCTCCTAAGCTAGGGATAGGGGATCGGGATAGTGCGTCTGCATGGGAGATCTCCTTCCCTGGGCGGTAAATCAGCTCGTACTGGTAAGCGTTGAGGAATATAGCCCAACGCAGCATCCTAGGGGATAAAATTTGGGGGGTCGGTTTGCCGGTGGTGAAGATCCCCAGCAACGGCTTGTGATCAGTCACCACCGTAAACTCGCGGCCATACAAAAAGTCATGGAACTTTTTCGTTCCCGCAATTATGGCTAGGGCCTCCCTATCCGTTTGCGCGTAATTGCGCTCAGCCTTAGAAGGGGACCATGAATAGTACGCCACCGGGGCCTCCCGCCCGCTCTCTAGCACGTGGCACAGAACCGCCCCCACCCCCACCGGGGATGCATCACATACTAGAACCACTGGTTTCCTCGGATTGAAGTGGGTCAGGACAGCATTCGAGGAAAGGAGTGACTTTAACTCTTTAAATGCTTTCTCCTGCCTGTCCCCCCACCGCCAAGCCGCATCCTTTTTTAGTAGGGCGTGCAGTGGCTCCGCGACCGATGCCTTCCTTGGCAGGAATGAATGATAAAAATTGAGGAGCCCTAGAAAAGACTGCAACTCTGGCTTTGCGGTGGGGCGGGGGGCATTCTTTACGGCTGCGACTTTGGACTCCGAGGGGTGAATTCCCTCTGGGGTTACCTTAAACCCGAGGAATTCGACCTCTCTTGCGAAAAATACACATTTGTCTTTTCGAAGACGAAGCCCCGCTTTTTCGAAGACTGAGAGGACCCCATCTAACCTCGTGGCTAGCTCTGCCTCACTCCCCGCTGTTATCAGGACATCGTCGAAGTAGGGGAGAACACCTGGGAGTCCCTTTAATAGGCGTTCCACGAGGGCTTGGAAAATCCCGGGGGCCGAATTCACGCCAAACTGGAGGCGCGTCACTTTAAAGGCTCCCTTGTGGGTTACAATCGTCTGTGCAGCGGCAGCAGCTGGGGTTACCGAGAGCTGCTGATAAGCCTGCGCTAAGTCTAGCTTGGCGAAACACCTCCCCCCATGTAACGTGGCCAGTAGGTGGCTGACCACAGGCACCGGGTATGCGTTTGGCCGAATGGCCTTATTAATCGTGCATTTATAATCCGCACAAATCCTGACCTCCCCGTTTGATTTAAGGGCCGTAACAATCGGCGTTTCCCATTCTGCCGAATCAACTGGAACCAAAATCCCCTGCCCCACCAGTTTGTCCAGTTCCGCCTCGATCTTGTCCTTTAAGGCGAATGGCACTCTCCTTGGCTTGAGGCGGATGGGCCGGATCGCTGGGTCTAGTTCAAAGGAGACTGGGGGGCCCCTGTACGTTCCGAGCCCTTTTTTGAAAATGTCCGGGTGTGCATTGCACACGTCCCGCATTGGGTCAGTCTCGATGGCGTTAATACCGGACAGTTCGATTCCCAGGGGAGCAAACCACTGTGTCCCCAGAAGGCAGCATCTCCCCCCCTTGAGGACGACTAGGGGCAGTCTCTCGGAATAGTTCTTGAATTTCACTTTGAACTTTCCCACCCCCAACACTGGGATCCCATTTCCCTGCACATCCCGCAAGTTTGACTTTAAGGCCTGCAGCTTGGGCCGCGCCTCGGGGGGAATGCGCATATACTCTCTCTGGGATAGGATGGAATAGGACGACCCCGAGTCTATCTCCATTCTCACTGGGAGCCCCTGTAACTGTACCTCGACGAAGAAACGCCGGTGCTCCAGTCCCACGCGGTTGACGCCGTCCTCGTCAAAGCCGGTTGAGACCTTCCTCGTGCCGGTCGCCTTATGCTGGTGTCCCCGGGGATGACTTGGGCCGCTCCTGTCCTCGGTCCGTACGCGCCTGCAAACTCTGGCGATGTGCCCTTTCCGGCCGCAGTTGTGACACTCGGCCTTACGGAACGGGCACCTCGCGCGGTCGTGGGGCGCCCCACAACCGTCGCAACGGCGGTCTTTCCTGTCGCGGGTCTCACGCTTCTCCCCGCGCTTCCGAATCCGCTGGATGTCGTCGTCCTCACTGGAACAGGGGTCTGCCGTTGTAGACGACTCCTCGGACATTGCTGGTGAGCCGGCGGGCGGCTTGGGGGCCCGCCAGGCAGTCTTTGTTGGTGTCCGCCGGGCCGCTTGCACTGGTGACTTGGCCCTCTCGGCCGCGGCCCCTCGGGACTTGAACAGCCTGACCCCGCTCCTGGCCTCCTCGGCTGCTTGGGCCTCCCGCAGTACCTCGTTGAACGTGAGGCGGCTGTCGCGGGTCATCAGGCGCCTCTGCAGCTCCTCGTCCTTCAAACCGCACAACATGCGGTCTCGGAGGGCCTGGTCCAGGTCGTCCCATTGGCAGTGCACCGCTGCCAGCCAGAGGGCCGCCGCGTAGGCGGACACGGACTCGCCTGAGCGCTGGTCTCGCCGGTGGAATGCGACCCGGGCTGGGAAGATTGAGACCGGCGGTTGGAAGTGCTCACGCAGCGCCTCCAAAATGCGGTCGATGGGCACCTCGTCCACCTTTCAGGGGGCCACGAGGGTCATCAGGATCCGCATCGCGGCCGGTCCCACCTGGGACAGGAAGTGCGAGCGCATCAACGCGTCGTCGTCGACGCCGGCGGCTTCCATCGTGTGCCGAAACTGGCACTCGTAGAGCTCCCACTGCTCGGGCTCGCTGACATCGAACTGGTACGGCTTGACCTTGGGATTCGCCATCTATCCCACCTTCGTCGCCAATTTAGTGTCTTGCACGGGAGACAAAGAAGGAGTCGCAGGAAGGACTAACACAGGTTTATTGGTTGATGGTCAGTAAGAACATGTGGTAATGGCGGAGGTATATCTCATTTTATACAGTAATACAGTACATTTGAATCTGGCTGCACGGTAGCTCATTGGCTGCTACCGGCGTGACCTTGCCCAGGTCACGCCTCTCTTCTGTAGTTCTTCTTCTGTGGTTCTTTGTCATGCGGGAATCTCCCGCGGCTGTTCGTGATTTGGGGAATGTGAACCATGTGAGGCTGAACGCTCGCAGCTGCCCTCTATGGGCGGCTTGCTCGCGTTCCTTAGCAGCTGAGATACATTGTGATTGAGGCTGGTTACATTCATACATTTAAAGAGACATTGTACATGCATACATAACAATTTTTGACCCTGATTGGCCTTATCCCAAAGGGGGAGGTCAGGTCAGGCCTCCTTTGCTTTACCAGACCTCATGGTCAGTCTGATCCAGAAAGATGGAGGATTAGCACCTCACCTGGTGCTGCTGTTCATAATGGTGACTTAGAAATAGTTAACATAAGAACAGCCTTGCTGGAACAAGCCACAGCCCATCCAGTCCAGCATTCTGTCTTCCACAGTGGCTCACCATTTGCTTCAGGGTATTATTCCCAAGCAGATGCCTTCCCCTGCTTAGGATTCCCTGGAAATTTATTTATTTATTTATTTATTTATTTAGTCGTATTTATATATGCCGCCCACTCAGGCAGAACCCGACTCAGGGCGGCATTACAACAAATTCTAAAAACATATAAAAACACTTTAAAAACCCCATATCCCACCCACTTAAAAAAACCCTTATCCCACCCATCCATCCCACCCACTCTAAAAAAGGAAGAGAGAGTTCTTAATTCTTTACGTAAGCCAGCAGGCGGGGACCGTGATCCCATTCGGGCCCCACACCTGCCCTGCCAGCCAGGTCTTCAATCCTTTCCTGAAGGGCAGCAATTCTCTTTGAAGTCTTAGATCTGTTGGCAGGAGGTTCCAGAGAGTTGGTGCGGCCACGGAGAAGGCCCTCCTTCGGGTGCTAGACAGATGTGCACCCCTAACTGATGGCACCATTAGAGAGCCCCTCCGGTCCACTCTGGTTGGACGGGCAGACACTCTTGGGACGATGCGGTCTCTAAGGTATCCTGGCCCACTGCCATATAGGGCTTTAAAGGTCAAAACCAGCACCTTGAATTGCACCCGGAGACAAACTGGTAACCAGTGCAGCTCCCGAAGTAGCGGTGAGGCATGGGCATATCGCCCACATCCCATCACCACCCGGGCTGCCGCATTCTGGACCAGCTGCAGCCTCCGAATGGTCGTCAAGGGCAGCCCCATGTAGAGCGCATTACAATAATCTAGTCGGGAAGTAACCAGAGCATGGGTGACCATAAGCAAGGACTCCCGGTCCAGGAGCGTGCGCAATTGGCGAATCACCCGAAGTTGGGCAAAAGCCCTCCTGGCCACAGCCGCCACTTGTTCTTCCAGCAGCAGCCGTGAATCCAGAAGGACCCCCAAGTTGCGCACTGGGTCTGTCTGGGGCAAAACCGCCCCATCCAGTACCAAAGGTGGTAACTCCCTGGATAACACGGGGCCCCTTATCCACAGCCACTCTGTCTTGCTGGGATTCAGCCGAAGCCCGTTGGCCCCCATCCAGACCCCAATGGCCTCCAGGCATCCGGATAGGATTTCAACAGCATCACTGGGGTCCCCACGGGCCGAGATATACAACTGGGTGTCATCCGCGTACTGATGGTACCGCACCCCGTGGGAACGAATGATCTCACCCAGTGGCTTCATGTAGATGTTAAATAAGAGGGGAGAGAGCACCGAGCCCTGAGGAACTCCATACTTGAGGGGCCTAGGGCTGGACCTCTCACTCTCTAACCACACCGACTGGGTACGGCCCTCCGGAAAAGAGGAAAACCAGGACAACACAGTGCCCTGGATCCTCAATCCTTTGAGCCGTTCCAGAAGGATACCGTGGTCGACGGTATCGAAGGCCGCTGAGAGGTCAAGAAGAGCAAGGACGGATGGATAATCCCCGTCCCGCTCCCGCCAGAGATCATCCATTAGTGCGACCAATGCCGTCTCCGTACCATACCCGGGCCTGAATCCTGATTGAAAGGGGTCTAGATAATCCGCTTCCTCCAGGACACTCTGCAGCTGGCGCGCCACCGCCTTCTCCAAAACCTTACCCAAAAAGGGCAGGTTGGAAACCGGCCTGTAATTGTTAAGGACAGCTGGGTCAAGGGATATTTTCTTCAGGAGGGGGCGCACCAAAGCATGTTTTAATGGTGCAGGAAATACCCCCTCCCGTAAAGATGCATTTATTATCGCCCCAACCCAGCCACCTGTCACCACCTTGGAGGCTTTCACCAACCAGGTGGGACAGGGGTCCAAAGGACATGTAGTGGCACGTACAGCTGCAAGGAGCCTGTCCACTTCATCAGGGACAACAGGATCAAACTGATCCCAGATCGTACAGCAAGACTGTGCTCCGGCACCCCCCCAACCCTCCCCATCCACGCCGGGACTCAGTCCTGAACGAATCCGATCGATTTTCTCCACCAGATGGTCAGCAAAGTCCTCAGCCGAACCCTGCCAACCGGGCACCGATCTCCCCCTACCGAGGAGGGACCTGGTTACCCGGAACAGAGCGGCTGGGCGATTATCAGCGGAGGCAATAAGGGTGGTGAAGTATTGACGCCTCACCACCCCCATCGCCACTAGGTAGGCCCTAATAGCAGCTCTAGCCAGTGTCCAATCGGAGTCATCCCGGGTCTTCACCCAGCGGCGCTCTAGGCGTCTCTTTGCCCGTTTGAGATCCCGCAGTTCATCTGTGAACCACGGGGATGACCTAACCCCACGGGCGCGGAGAGGCCGCAGTGGCGCGATTTCATCCAAGGCTGCTGTTGCCGTCCTGTTCCACAGGTCGACAAGTGCCTCGGGTGAATCGTGGAGCCGATCCAGAGGAACATCCCCTAGTTCCCTCTGGAATCCATCTGGATCCATTAGTCGCCGAGGGCGGGCCATTTTAATAGGCCCTGCCTCCCTACGATGAAGCGTCGCCCCCAGGAAGTCAAGAGTCACCAGATAGTGATCTGACCATGGCACAGGTGAGATGGCTAAGTCCTGTAATCTCAGGTCACTCTGCCACTGCTCCGACAAGAAAACTAAGTCTGGCATGTGACCACTGCCCCTGGTCGGACCCCGCACTACCTGAGTCAGGCCCATGGCTGCCATGGAAGCCATGAACTCCCTTGCCACCTCAGAAGCCATCCCCAACGATGGCAAATTGAAGTCCCCCAGAACCATAAGCCTCGGGAACTCCAACGCCAGCATCGAGGCGGCTTCGAGGAGCTCAGGCAGGGCATCCCTTACCCTGCAAGGGGGCAGGTACAGGAGTAAGATCCCCAACTGACCCTTGGGGCCCAACCGTAGAAGCAGGGCCTCACAACCAGACACTTGTGGAGCAGTGGCCCTAGCAATTCCCAAGGACTCCCTGGCAACAATGGCGACACCACCGCCCTTCCCCTCACCTCTAGGCTGGTGCCAGATACCGAACCCAGCTGGACACATATCCATTGAGAGATAGCCTGCCTCTCTCTCCAACCCGGAGGTAGTCCTTAGGTATCCATAATTATAGCCATTGATACCCTTGTCCTCCATGAACTTGTCTAATCCTTTCTTAAAGCTGTCAAGACTGACAGCTGTCACCACTTCTTCTGGCAGGGAGTTCCATAGACCAGTAATCCTCTGGGTGAAAAAGTACTTTCTCTTATTTGAGAACTAGTACCCAAAAGTTTCATGGAGTGCCCCCTAGTTCTAGTGTTGTGCGATCGGGAAAACAATTTTTCCTTATCTACTTTATCCACACCGTGCATGATTTTATAAACTGCAACCAGGTCACCTCTTAGACGCCGTTGTAGTTAGATTATGTTTATTTGGTGGGGAAAGCCTGATGTATTTTGATTAGCTGTATCCTGATCCTTTTTGTATCCTGAACTACCTATCAACCTGAAGAAATGAACAACTTTGATTCAACTACCTGCCTGATCTTTGGAAGGGGTAAGATAAGAGTTCAGCCAATCTCCACGCTACTTGTTTTTTTATTCTCTCCATTTTATGTTGCTGGGACTTCCTGAGGCAGGAACCGAGGTAATTGCAGCCTTGGGCTGGACTGGGCTTTGAAACCTACAAGTCGGAGTCTTTGGGCCGGGGAGACCCTAGAAGGCAAGGCCTGGGAGGTTTAAAGCTCATAAAAGGCACCATTTTGCATGTAAGATACCAATAAATTGGTTTCTATTTTCTTCTCCAAGCAACACTGACATTTCTTATTCCTGAATTAAGTATTTCTAAAGGCTTGTCATTATTAAGAGTTTGTAGTGACACCGGCATAAAATTAACAGTCCAGGACCTAACCAAGGACCAAAGAATTGTTAAGGTAATGTCTAAGTCAGGGGTTTCCAACCTACGGACTTCGGGCCTAATCCGGCCTGTGGAGCTCATTAAAACAGCCCGAGGTTGACACCCCAGCACCTCCAGAAATTCCCACCAAATATGTCCAAATATGTCACTTTCGGTAGCGACAGTAGCGATCATGCCATTTTCCCGGCTTCTTGCACAGCCTCCGCCTCTTCCTGGGGCAGTGGGACGGTTTCCGGAGATTTTCACTCCATCTTGGAATTCTCCCCCTGTTATGTATGCATGTACAATGTTACTTTAAATATATGAATGTAACCAGTCCACAATCACAATGTATCTCAGCTGTTAAGGAACGCGAGCAAGCCGCCCATAGAGGGCAGCTACGAGCGTTCAGTCTCACATGGTCCACATTGCCCAAATCACGAACAGCCACGGGAATTTCCCCACATGATCAGGAGCTACAGAAAACAACTGCAGAAGAGAAAACAACTGCAGAAGAGAGGCGTGACCTGGGCGAGGCCACGCCGGTAGCAGCCAATAAGCTACCGTGCAACAAGATTCAAATTATTGCGTTATGGTATAAAATGAGATGTATCTCCCCCATTACCACATGTTCGTGCTGAGCATCAATGAATAAACCTGTGTTAGTCCTTCCTGCGACTCCTTCTTTGTCTTCCGTGCAAGACACCAAATTGGCGACGAGGATGGGATCGATGGCGAATCCCAAGGTCAAGCCGTACCAGTTCGATGTCAGCGAGCCCGAACAATGGGAGCTCTACGAGTGCCAGTTTCGGCACGCCATGGAGGCTGCAGGCGTTGACGACGACGCGAAGATGCGCTCCCACTTCCTGTCTCAGGTGGGGCCGGCCACGCTGCGGATCCTGATGACTCTGGTGGCCCCCCGGAAGGTGGACGAGGTGCCCATCGACCGCATCCTGGAGAGGCTGCGTGAGCACTTCCAGCCGCCCGTCTCGATCTTCCCAGCCCGGGTTGCGTTCCACAGGCGGGACCAGCGACCGGGCGAATCCGTGTCCGCCTACGCGACGGCCCTCAGGCTTGCAGCGGTGCATTGCCAGTGGGACGACCTGGACCAGGCCCTCCGTGACCGCATGCTGTGCAGCTTGAGGGACGAGGAGCTTCAGAGGAGGCTCATGGCCCGCGACCATCGCCTCACGTTCAACGAGGTACTGCGGGAGGCGCAAGCAGCCGAGGAGGCCAGGAGCGGCGTCCGGCTATTCAAGTCTCGAGGGGCCACGTCCAAGAGGGCCAAGTCACCAGTGCAGGCGGCCCGGCGGACACCAGCGAAGATGGCCTGGCGGGCCCCCAAGCCGCCCGCTGCCGCACCAACGTCGTCCGAAGAGTCCTCCACGACAGCGGATCCCTACTCTAGCGAGGACGACGACATCCAGAGGATCAAGAAGCGAGGTGAGAAGCGGCAGACCCGAGAACGGCAGGACTGCCGCTGCGACGGTTGTGGGGCGGCCCACGACCGCACGAGGTGTCCGTTCTGGAAGGCCGAGTGCCACAACTGTGGCCGAAAGGGACACATCGCCCGAGTATGCAGGCGCGGGCGAGTCGAGGACAAGGGCAGTTCCAGCCATTCCCAGACGCACCAACGAAAGGCGGCCGGCACCAGGAAGGTCTCAGCCGGCCACAGCGAGGAAGGCGTGAACCGCGTGGGCCTGGAGCACTGGCGGTTCTTCATAGAGGTACTGTTGCAGGGGGTCCCAGTGAGGATGGAGATAGACTCGGGGTCTTCTTGTTCCATCCTGTCCCAAAAAGAGTTTATGCGCATTCCCCCAGAGAAACGGCCCAAACTGCGGGCCATGAGATCCAATCTACGGGACGTGCAGGGAAATGGGATCCCAGTGTTGGGGGTGGGGAACTTCAAGGTGAAGTTCAAGAACTACTCCGAGAAACTGCCCCTAGTGGTCCTAAAAGGGGGGAGGTGCTGCCTTTTGGGAACGCAGTGGTTTGCTCCCCTGGGGATCGAACTGTCCGGCATTAACGCCATCGAGACTGACCCAATGCGGGACGTGTGCGACGCACACCCGGACGTTTTCAAGAAGGGGCTCGGGAAATACAAGGGGCCCCCGGTTTCCTTTGAGCTGGACCCAGAAATCCGGCCCATCCGCCTCAAGCCAAGGAGAGTGCCCTTCGCCCTCAAGGACAAGATTGAGGCGGAACTGGACAAATTGGTGGGGCAGGGGATTTTGGTTCCAGTTGACTCGGCGGAGTGGGAAACGCCGATCGTTACAGCCCTCAAGTCAAATGGGGAGGTCAGAATTTGTGCGGACTATAAATGTACGATAAATAAGGCCATTCGGCCAAATGCATACCCGGTGCCCGTGGTCAGCCATTTGCTGGCCACGCTACATGGGGGGAGGTTTTTCGCCAAGTTAGATCTGGCCCAGGCGTATCAGCAGCTCTCTGTAACCCCGGCTGCTGCCGCCGCGCAAACGATCGTAACGCACAAGGGGGCGTTTAAGGTAACGCGCCTTCAGTTTGGCGTGAATTCGGCCCCCGGAATTTTCCAGTCCCTCGTGGAACGCCTTTTAAAGGGGCTTCCAGGTGTCCTCCCATACTTCGACGACGTGTTGATAACAGCGGGGAGCGAATTAGAGTTAGCCAAGAGGCTAGATGGGGTTCTCTCAGTGTTCGAGAGGGCAGGACTGCGATTGAGGAGGGACAAGTGCGTATTCTTCGCGAGGGAGGTAGAGTTTCTAGGGTTTAAGGTAACCCCGGACGGAATCAAACCCTCCGAGTCCAAGGTAGCGGCCGTGAGAGACGCCCCTCGCCCCACCACGAAACCGGAGCTGCAGTCATTTCTAGGGCTCCTAAATTTCTATCACTCCTTCCTGCCTCGGAAGGCATTGGTCGCGGAGCCACTGCACGCGCTACTTAAGAAGGATGCGGTTTGGCTGTGGGGGGACAAGCAGGAGAGGGCATTCAAAGAGCTTAAGTCACTCCTGTCTTCAGATGCGGTCCTGACCCATTTTGATCCGAAAAAACCAGTGGTGCTAGTCTGTGATGCGTCCCCGGTGGGGGTGGGGGCGGTCCTATGCCACGTGTTGGAGAGCGGGAGGGAAGCCCCAGTGGCGTACTACTCAAGGTCCCTCTCGAAAGCCGAGCGCAATTACGCGCAAACAGATAGGGAGGCCCTAGCAATAATCGCGGGAACCAAGAAGTTCCACGATTTCTTATACGGCCGCGAGTTTACGGTAGTGACGGATCACAAGCCGCTTCTGGGGATCTTCACTACCGGCAAACCAACCCCACAAATTCTATCCCCCAGGATGCTGCGTTGGGCCATTTTTCTCAACGCCTACCAATATGAGCTGGTCTATCGCCCAGGGAAGGAGATCTCCAATGCGGGCGCCCTGTCCCGATCCCCTCTCCCTAGTTTAGGGGACCCCACGTGTGAGGTAGAGCAGGAACACCAAGTCCTGCTGATTGAGTCTCTCGACTCACCCCCAATCGTGCCGGCAAACCTCGCCAAGGCCACGGCGGCCGACAAGATCCTGGCCCAAGTTAGTTCCTGGGTTAGAAAAGGGTGGCCCACCTCTCCCCCCGAGGAACATTTCAAGCCGTTTTTCAGGCGCAGAGTAGAGCTTTCTCTGGAAAGAGGCTGCTTACTCTGGGGCCAGCGGGTGGTTATCCCAGAGAAGCTGAGGGCCAAGGTGCTGAGGCTACTGCACACCAGCCACCCCGGGATCGTGCGCTCCAAGGCTCTGGCCAGGAGTTTCTTTTGGTGGCCCCAGATAGACGGGGACATAGAACGCCTAGTGGGCACGTGCGAGAGCTGCCAGAGCTCTCGGCCCGAGGAGTCCCGGCTACCCCATAGGGAATGGGATACGGCCCGCGGGCCATGGTCCCGGATCCATGTCGACTTCGCCGGCCCTTTCCGCGGGTACATGTTTCTCCTGGTAGTCGACTCCTACTCCAAGTGGTTGGAGGTAATCCCCATGAACAGCACGTCCTCTGCCGCAACCATTAAACAGTTGCAAAAGCTGTTTGCCTGCTTCGGCCTGCCAGACGTCCTTGTGAGCGATAACGCGAGTACCTTCACGTCGGCAGAGTTCAAGACGTTTATGGAGAGGAACGCCATCAGGCACATAACCGCTGCCCCGTTTCACCCCGCCACAAACGGTCAGGTAGAGCGCCAAGTGCGCACTACGAAAGACGCACTGCGGTGCATGGGTCCCGGTTAGTTGAACCTGCATCTGTGCCAGTTCCTCATCTGCTACAGGACAACCCCTTTAGCGTCAGGTTTTTCCCCAGCCGAACTCCTCATGAGGAGGCACCCGGTAACACTGTTTGACCGGATGGATCCGTCCAGGGTGGAGGATGAAGGGAGAAATATAAGCATAGGGGGAGAGAGCTCTAAAAGTTTTTCGATAGGGGACCCGGTTCACTGCAGGAACTACGCGGCCTCGGGGCCAGCGTGGGTGCCAGGAACAATTGTTGAGCAAACGGGGCCGGTATCCTACAGGGTCGAGACTAGTTCAGGTCTACTCTGGAGAAGGCACGCCGACCAACTCCGAAGGCGAGTCACCGGCGAGGGGGAATCAGCATTAGGGTCCTCCCCCACCCGCATTACCCAAGGGGGAGACACGGCGGAACCCGCGGACACGGATGCATATCCTGGGTTCCCAACCACAGAGGAGGATACTTTGAAAGAGAGGGATCAGTTTGATGATGATTATGAGTTGCAGTACCAGGGGGGTGTAGCGGAGTGGTCCCCCACCCGTCCTAGCGAGAAGAGGGGTTTCAGTTCAGCCCCTGGTACTTCCAGTTCCCCTAGCCCTTTTGTTTTGGAGTATACAATAGCTCCTGCCCCCCGGAGACCAACACCCCCAAGACAGGCAACAGGGGCGAGTCCGCCCACCACAGTCTCTAGAACGCCCGGACAGGCAGCGGGGGGTGGCGAGGCCACGAGGGCCTCTTCGTCGGTCCTGAGATTCGTACTGGGGGGGTCCCCAAACTCCTCAAACGGCAGGCAGGGATTCACTTCCCAACTATTCATTCCATTCCCGTCCCCCAATGCAAGGTTACCACAGACGCCACACCGAGCCGCTAATGAGTCCCCCCTTTCCATTGCAGGGCAGGACTCCGCGGAACCAGGAGCCTCCGGCTCCCCTGTGTTAAGTCAAGCGGCCGCACGCCCCAGGCGCACATGCGGCAAGACACAATGGTTGAGGGACTTCGTCCCATCCTAGGTCTCACGCTTCTCCCCGCGCTTCCGAATCCGCTGGATGTCGTCGTCCTCACTGGAACAGGGGTCTGCCGTTGTAGACGACTCCTCGGACATTGCTGGTGAGCCGGCGGGCGGCTTGGGGGCCCGCCAGGCAGTCTTTGTTGGTGTCCGCCGGGCCGCTTGCACTGGTGACTTGGCCCTCTCGGCCGCGGCCCCTCGGGACTTGAACAGCCTGACCCCGCTCCTGGCCTCCTCGGCTGCTTGGGCCTCCCGCAGTACCTCGTTGAACGTGAGGCGGCTGTCGCGGGTCATCAGGCGCCTCTGCAGCTCCTCGTCCTTCAAACCGCACAACATGCGGTCTCGGAGGGCCTGGTCCAGGTCGTCCCATTGGCAGTGCACCGCTGCCAGCCAGAGGGCCGCCGCGTAGGCGGACACGGACTCGCCTGAGCGCTGGTCTCGCCGGTGGAATGCGACCCGGGCTGGGAAGATTGAGACCGGCGGTTGGAAGTGCTCACGCAGCGCCTCCAAAATGCGGTCGATGGGCACCTCGTCCACCTTTCAGGGGGCCACGAGGGTCATCAGGATCCGCATCGCGGCCGGTCCCACCTGGGACAGGAAGTGCGAGCGCATCAACGCGTCGTCGTCGACGCCGGCGGCTTCCATCGTGTGCCGAAACTGGCACTCGTAGAGCTCCCACTGCTCGGGCTCGCTGACATCGAACTGGTACGGCTTGACCTTGGGATTCGCCATCTATCCCACCTTCGTCGCCAATTTAGTGTCTTGCACGGGAGACAAAGAAGGAGTCGCAGGAAGGACTAACACAGGTTTATTGGTTGATGGTCAGTAAGAACATGTGGTAATGGCGAAGGTATATCTCATTTTATACAGTAATACAGTACATTTGAATCTGGCTGCACGGTAGCTCATTGGCTGCTACCGGCGTGACCTTGCCCAGGTCACGCCTCTCTTCTGTAGTTCTTCTTCTGTGGTTCTTTGTCATGCGGGAATCTCCCGCGGCTGTTCGTGATTTGGGGAATGTGAACCATGTGAGGCTGAACGCTCGCAGCTGCCCTCTATGGGCGGCTTGCTCGCGTTCCTTAGCAGCTGAGATACATTGTGATTGAGGCTGGTTACATTCATACATTTAAAGAGACATTGTACATGCATACATAACAATTTTTGACCCTGATTGGCCTTATCCCAAAGGGGGAGGTCAGGTCAGGCCTCCTTTGCTTTACCAGACCTCATGGTCAGTCTGATCCAGAAAGATGGAGGATTAGCACCTCACCTGGTGCTGCTGTTCATAATGGTGACTTAGAAATAGTTAACATAAGAACAGCCTTGCTGGAACAAGCCACAGCCCATCCAGTCCAGCATTCTGTCTTCCACAGTGGCTCACCATTTGCTTCAGGGTATTATTCCCAAGCAGATGCCTTCCCCTGCTTAGGATTCCCTGGAAATTTATTTATTTATTTATTTATTTATTTAGTCGTATTTATATATGCCGCCCACTCAGGCAGAACCCGACTCAGGGCGGCATTACAACAAATTCTAAAAACATATAAAAACACTTTAAAAACCCCATATCCCACCCACTTAAAAAAACCCTTATCCCACCCATCCATCCCACCCACTCTAAAAAAGGAAGAGAGAGTTCTTAATTCTTTACGTAAGCCAGCAGGCGGGGACCGTGATCCCATTCGGGCCCCACACCTGCCCTGCCAGCCAGGTCTTCAATCCTTTCCTGAAGGGCAGCAATTCTCTTTGAAGTCTTAGATCTGTTGGCAGGAGGTTCCAGAGAGTTGGTGCGGCCACGGAGAAGGCCCTCCTTCGGGTGCTAGACAGATGTGCACCCCTAACTGATGGCACCATTAGAGAGCCCCTCCGGTCCACTCTGGTTGGACGGGCAGACACTCTTGGGACGATGCGGTCTCTAAGGTATCCTGGCCCACTGCCATATAGGGCTTTAAAGGTCAAAACCAGCACCTTGAATTGCACCCGGAGACAAACTGGTAACCAGTGCAGCTCCCGAAGTAGCGGTGAGGCATGGGCATATCGCCCACATCCCATCACCACCCGGGCTGCCGCATTCTGGACCAGCTGCAGCCTCCGAATGGTCGTCAAGGGCAGCCCCATGTAGAGCGCATTACAATAATCTAGTCGGGAAGTAACCAGAGCATGGGTGACCATAAGCAAGGACTCCCGGTCCAGGAGCGTGCGCAATTGGCGAATCACCCGAAGTTGGGCAAAAGCCCTCCTGGCCACAGCCGCCACTTGTTCTTCCAGCAGCAGCCGTGAATCCAGAAGGACCCCCAAGTTGCGCACTGGGTCTGTCTGGGGCAAAACCGCCCCATCCAGTACCAAAGGTGGTAACTCCCTGGATAACACGGGGCCCCTTATCCACAGCCACTCTGTCTTGCTGGGATTCAGCCGAAGCCCGTTGGCCCCCATCCAGACCCCAATGGCCTCCAGGCATCCGGATAGGATTTCAACAGCATCACTGGGGTCCCCACGGGCCGAGATATACAACTGGGTGTCATCCGCGTACTGATGGTACCGCACCCCGTGGGAACGAATGATCTCACCCAGTGGCTTCATGTAGATGTTAAATAAGAGGGGAGAGAGCACCGAGCCCTGAGGAACTCCATACTTGAGGGGCCTAGGGCTGGACCTCTCACTCTCTAACCACACCGACTGGGTACGGCCCTCCGGAAAAGAGGAAAACCAGGACAACACAGTGCCCTGGATCCTCAATCCTTTGAGCCGTTCCAGAAGGATACCGTGGTCGACGGTATCGAAGGCCGCTGAGAGGTCAAGAAGAGCAAGGACGGATGGATAATCCCCGTCCCGCTCCCGCCAGAGATCATCCATTAGTGCGACCAATGCCGTCTCCGTACCATACCCGGGCCTGAATCCTGATTGAAAGGGGTCTAGATAATCCGCTTCCTCCAGGACACTCTGCAGCTGGCGCGCCACCGCCTTCTCCAAAACCTTACCCAAAAAGGGCAGGTTGGAAACCGGCCTGTAATTGTTAAGGACAGCTGGGTCAAGGGATATTTTCTTCAGGAGGGGGCGCACCAAAGCATGTTTTAATGGTGCAGGAAATACCCCCTCCCGTAAAGATGCATTTATTATCGCCCCAACCCAGCCACCTGTCACCACCTTGGAGGCTTTCACCAACCAGGTGGGACAGGGGTCCAAAGGACATGTAGTGGCACGTACAGCTGCAAGGAGCCTGTCCACTTCATCAGGGACAACAGGATCAAACTGATCCCAGATCGTACAGCAAGACTGTGCTCCGGCACCCCCCCAACCCTCCCCATCCACGCCGGGACTCAGTCCTGAACGAATCCGATCGATTTTCTCCACCAGATGGTCAGCAAAGTCCTCAGCCGAACCCTGCCAACCGGGCACCGATCTCCCCCTACCGAGGAGGGACCTGGTTACCCGGAACAGAGCGGCTGGGCGATTATCAGCGGAGGCAATAAGGGTGGTGAAGTATTGACGCCTCACCACCCCCATCGCCACTAGGTAGGCCCTAATAGCAGCTCTAGCCAGTGTCCAATCGGAGTCATCCCGGGTCTTCACCCAGCGGCGCTCTAGGTGTCTCTTTGCCCGTTTGAGATCCCGCAGTTCATCTGTGAACCACGGGGATGACCTAACCCCACGGGCGCGGAGAGGCCGCAGTGGCGCGATTTCATCCAAGGCTGCTGTTGCCGTCCTGTTCCACAGGTCGACAAGTGCCTCGGGTGAATCGTGGAGCCGATCCAGAGGAACATCCCCTAGTTCCCTCTGGAATCCATCTGGATCCATTAGTCGCCGAGGGCGGGCCATTTTAATAGGCCCTGCCTCCCTACGATGAAGCGTCGCCCCCAGGAAGTCAAGAGTCACCAGATAGTGATCTGACCATGGCACAGGTGAGATGGCTAAGTCCTGTAATCTCAGGTCACTCTGCCACTGCTCCGACAAGAAAACTAAGTCTGGCATGTGACCACTGCCCCTGGTCGGACCCCGCACTACCTGAGTCAGGCCCATGGCTGCCATGGAAGCCATGAACTCCCTTGCCACCTCAGAAGCCATCCCCAACGATGGCAAATTGAAGTCCCCCAGAACCATAAGCCTCGGGAACTCCAACGCCAGCATCGAGGCGGCTTCGAGGAGCTCAGGCAGGGCATCCCTTACCCTGCAAGGGGGCAGGTACAGGAGTAAGATCCCCAACTGACCCTTGGGGCCCAACCGTAGAAGCAGGGCCTCACAACCAGACACTTGTGGAGCAGTGGCCCTAGCAATTCCCAAGGACTCCCTGGCAACAATGGCGACACCACCGCCCTTCCCCTCACCTCTAGGCTGGTGCCAGATACCGAACCCAGCTGGACACATATCCATTGAGAGATAGCCTGCCTCTCTCTCCAACCCGGAGGTAGTCCTTAGGTATCCATAATTATAGCCATTGATACCCTTGTCCTCCATGAACTTGTCTAATCCTTTCTTAAAGCTGTCAAGACTGACAGCTGTCACCACTTCTTCTGGCAGGGAGTTCCATAGACCAGTAATCCTCTGGGTGAAAAAGTACTTTCTCTTATTTGAGAACTAGTACCCAAAAGTTTCATGGAGTGCCCCCTAGTTCTAGTGTTGTGCGATCGGGAAAACAATTTTTCCTTATCTACTTTATCCACACCGTGCATGATTTTATAAACTGCAACCAGGTCACCTCTTAGACGCCGTTGTAGTTAGATTATGTTTATTTGGTGGGGAAAGCCTGATGTATTTTGATTAGCTGTATCCTGATCCTTTTTGTATCCTGAACTACCTATCAACCTGAAGAAATGAACAACTTTGATTCAACTACCTGCCTGATCTTTGGAAGGGGTAAGATAAGAGTTCAGCCAATCTCCACGCTACTTGTTTTTTTATTCTCTCCATTTTATGTTGCTGGGACTTCCTGAGGCAGGAACCGAGGTAATTGCAGCCTTGGGCTGGACTGGGCTTTGAAACCTACAAGTCGGAGTCTTTGGGCCGGGGAGACCCTAGAAGGCAAGGCCTGGGAGGTTTAAAGCTCATAAAAGGCACCATTTTGCATGTAAGATACCAATAAATTGGTTTCTATTTTCTTCTCCAAGCAACACTGACATTTCTTATTCCTGAATTAAGTATTTCTAAAGGCTTGTCATTATTAAGAGTTTGTAGTGACACCGGCATAAAATTAACAGTCCAGGACCTAACCAAGGACCAAAGAATTGTTAAGGTAATGTCTAAGTCAGGGGTTTCCAACCTACGGACTTCGGGCCTAATCCGGCCTGTGGAGCTCATTAAAACAGCCCGAGGTTGACACCCCAGCACCTCCAGAAATTCCCACCAAATATGTCCAAATATGTCACTTTCGGTAGCGACAGTAGCGATCATGCCATTTTCCCGGCTTCTTGCACAGCCTCCGCCTCTTCCTGGGGCAGTGGGACGGTTTCCGGAGATTTTCACTCCATCTTGGAATTCTCCCCCTGTTATGTATGCATGTACAATGTTACTTTAAATATATGAATGTAACCAGTCCACAATCACAATGTATCTCAGCTGTTAAGGAACGCGAGCAAGCCGCCCATAGAGGGCAGCTACGAGCGTTCAGTCTCACATGGTCCACATTGCCCAAATCACGAACAGCCGCGGGAATTTCCCCACATGATCAGGAGCTACAGAAAACAACTGCAGAAGAGAAAACAACTGCAGAAGAGAGGCGTGACCTGGGCGAGGCCACGCCGGTAGCAGCCAATAAGCTACCGTGCAACAAGATTCAAATTATTGCGTTATGGTATAAAATGAGATGTATCTCCCCCATTACCACATGTTCGTGCTGAGCATCAATGAATAAACCTGTGTTAGTCCTTCCTGCGACTCCTTCTTTGTCTTCCGTGCAAGACACCAAATTGGCGACGAGGATGGGATCGATGGCGAATCCCAAGGTCAAGCCGTACCAGTTCGATGTCAGCGAGCCCGAACAATGGGAGCTCTACGAGTGCCAGTTTCAGCACGCCATGGAGGCTGCAGGCGTTGACGACGACGCGAAGATGCGCTCCCACTTCCTGTCTCAGGTGGGGCCGGCCACGCTGCGGATCCTGATGACTCTGGTGGCCCCCCGGAAGGTGGACGAGGTGCCCATCGACCGCATCCTGGAGAGGCTGCGTGAGCACTTCCAGCCGCCCGTCTCGATCTTCCCAGCCCGGGTTGCGTTCCACAGGCGGGACCAGCGACCGGGCGAATCCGTGTCCGCCTACGCGACGGCCCTCAGGCTTGCAGCGGTGCATTGCCAGTGGGACGACCTGGACCAGGCCCTCCGTGACCGCATGCTGTGCAGCTTGAGGGACGAGGAGCTTCAGAGGAGGCTCATGGCCCGCGACCATCGCCTCACGTTCAACGAGGTACTGCGGGAGGCGCAAGCAGCCGAGGAGGCCAGGAGCGGCGTCCGGCTATTCAAGTCTCGAGGGGCCACGTCCAAGAGGGCCAAGTCACCAGTGCAGGCGGCCCGGCGGACACCAGCGAAGATGGCCTGGCGGGCCCCCAAGCCGCCCGCTGCCGCACCAACGTCGTCCGAAGAGTCCTCCACGACAGCGGATCCCTACTCTAGCGAGGACGACGACATCCAGAGGATCAAGAAGCGAGGTGAGAAGCGGCAGACCCGAGAACGGCAGGACTGCCGCTGCGACGGTTGTGGGGCGGCCCACGACCGCACGAGGTGTCCGTTCTGGAAGGCCGAGTGCCACAACTGTGGCCGAAAGGGACACATCGCCCGAGTATGCAGGCGCGGGCGAGTCGAGGACAAGGGCAGTTCCAGCCATTCCCAGACGCACCAACGAAAGGCGGCCGGCACCAGGAAGGTCTCAGCCGGCCACAGCGAGGAAGGCGTGAACCGCGTGGGCCTGGAGCACTGGCGGTTCTTCATAGAGGTACTGTTGCAGGGGGTCCCAGTGAGGATGGAGATAGACTCGGGGTCTTCTTGTTCCATCCTGTCCCAAAAAGAGTTTATGCGCATTCCCCCAGAGAAACGGCCCAAACTGCGGGCCATGAGATCCAATCTACGGGACGTGCAGGGAAATGGGATCCCAGTGTTGGGGGTGGGGAACTTCAAGGTGAAGTTCAAGAACTACTCCGAGAAACTGCCCCTAGTGGTCCTAAAAGGGGGGAGGTGCTGCCTTTTGGGAACGCAGTGGTTTGCTCCCCTGGGGATCGAACTGTCCGGCATTAACGCCATCGAGACTGACCCAATGCGGGACGTGTGCGACGCACACCCGGACGTTTTCAAGAAGGGGCTCGGGAAATACAAGGGGCCCCCGGTTTCCTTTGAGCTGGACCCAGAAATCCGGCCCATCCGCCTCAAGCCAAGGAGAGTGCCCTTCGCCCTCAAGGACAAGATTGAGGCGGAACTGGACAAATTGGTGGGGCAGGGGATTTTGGTTCCAGTTGACTCGGCGGAGTGGGAAACGCCGATCGTTACAGCCCTCAAGTCAAATGGGGAGGTCAGAATTTGTGCGGACTATAAATGTACGATAAATAAGGCCATTCGGCCAAATGCATACCCGGTGCCCGTGGTCAGCCATTTGCTGGCCACGCTACATGGGGGGAGGTTTTTCGCCAAGTTAGATCTGGCCCAGGCGTATCAGCAGCTCTCTGTAACCCCGGCTGCTGCCGCCGCGCAAACGATCGTAACGCACAAGGGGGCGTTTAAGGTAACGCGCCTTCAGTTTGGCGTGAATTCGGCCCCCGGAATTTTCCAGTCCCTCGTGGAACGCCTTTTAAAGGGGCTTCCAGGTGTCCTCCCATACTTCGACGACGTGTTGATAACAGCGGGGAGCGAATTAGAGTTAGCCAAGAGGCTAGATGGGGTTCTCTCAGTGTTCGAGAGGGCAGGACTGCGATTGAGGAGGGACAAGTGCGTATTCTTCGCGAGGGAGGTAGAGTTTCTAGGGTTTAAGGTAACCCCGGACGGAATCAAACCCTCCGAGTCCAAGGTAGCGGCCGTGAGAGACGCCCCTCGCCCCACCACGAAACCGGAGCTGCAGTCATTTCTAGGGCTCCTAAATTTCTATCACTCCTTCCTGCCTCGGAAGGCATTGGTCGCGGAGCCACTGCACGCGCTACTTAAGAAGGATGCGGTTTGGCTGTGGGGGGACAAGCAGGAGAGGGCATTCAAAGAGCTTAAGTCACTCCTGTCTTCAGATGCGGTCCTGACCCATTTTGATCCGAAAAAACCAGTGGTGCTAGTCTGTGATGCGTCCCCGGTGGGGGTGGGGGCGGTCCTATGCCACGTGTTGGAGAGCGGGAGGGAAGCCCCAGTGGCGTACTACTCAAGGTCCCTCTCGAAAGCCGAGCGCAATTACGCGCAAACAGATAGGGAGGCCCTAGCAATAATCGCGGGAACCAAGAAGTTCCACGATTTCTTATACGGCCGCGAGTTTACGGTAGTGACGGATCACAAGCCGCTTCTGGGGATCTTCACTACCGGCAAACCAACCCCACAAATTCTATCCCCCAGGATGCTGCGTTGGGCCATTTTTCTCAACGCCTACCAATATGAGCTGGTCTATCGCCCAGGGAAGGAGATCTCCAATGCGGGCGCCCTGTCCCGATCCCCTCTCCCTAGTTTAGGGGACCCCACGTGTGAGGTAGAGCAGGAACACCAAGTCCTGCTGATTGAGTCTCTCGACTCACCCCCAATCGTGCCGGCAAACCTCGCCAAGGCCACGGCGGCCGACAAGATCCTGGCCCAAGTTAGTTCCTGGGTTAGAAAAGGGTGGCCCACCTCTCCCCCCGAGGAACATTTCAAGCCGTTTTTCAGGCGCAGAGTAGAGCTTTCTCTGGAAAGAGGCTGCTTACTCTGGGGCCAGCGGGTGGTTATCCCAGAGAAGCTGAGGGCCAAGGTGCTGAGGCTACTGCACACCAGCCACCCCGGGATCGTGCGCTCCAAGGCTCTGGCCAGGAGTTTCTTTTGGTGGCCCCAGATAGACGGGGACATAGAACGCCTAGTGGGCACGTGCGAGAGCTGCCAGAGCTCTCGGCCCGAGGAGTCCCGGCTACCCCATAGGGAATGGGATACGGCCCGCGGGCCATGGTCCCGGATCCATGTCGACTTCGCCGGCCCTTTCCGCGGGTACATGTTTCTCCTGGTAGTCGACTCCTACTCCAAGTGGTTGGAGGTAATCCCCATGAACAGCACGTCCTCTGCCGCAACCATTAAACAGTTGCAAAAGCTGTTTGCCTGCTTCGGCCTGCCAGACGTCCTTGTGAGCGATAACGCGAGTACCTTCACGTCGGCAGAGTTCAAGACGTTTATGGAGAGGAACGCCATCAGGCACATAACCGCTGCCCCGTTTCACCCCGCCACAAACGGTCAGGTAGAGCGCCAAGTGCGCACTACGAAAGACGCACTGCGGTGCATGGGTCCCGGTTAGTTGAACCTGCATCTGTGCCAGTTCCTCATCTGCTACAGGACAACCCCTTTAGCGTCAGGTTTTTCCCCAGCCGAACTCCTCATGAGGAGGCACCCGGTAACACTGTTTGACCGGATGGATCCGTCCAGGGTGGAGGATGAAGGGAGAAATATAAGCATAGGGGGAGAGAGCTCTAAAAGTTTTTCGATAGGGGACCCGGTTCACTGCAGGAACTACGCGGCCTCGGGGCCAGCGTGGGTGCCAGGAACAATTGTTGAGCAAACGGGGCCGGTATCCTACAGGGTCGAGACTAGTTCAGGTCTACTCTGGAGAAGGCACGCCGACCAACTCCGAAGGCGAGTCACCGGCGAGGGGGAATCAGCATTAGGGTCCTCCCCCACCCGCATTACCCAAGGGGGAGACACGGCGGAACCCGCGGACACGGATGCATATCCTGGGTTCCCAACCACAGAGGAGGATACTTTGAAAGAGAGGGATCAGTTTGATGATGATTATGAGTTGCAGTACCAGGGGGGTGTAGCGGAGTGGTCCCCCACCCGTCCTAGCGAGAAGAGGGGTTTCAGTTCAGCCCCTGGTACTTCCAGTTCCCCTAGCCCTTTTGTTTTGGAGTATACAATAGCTCCTGCCCCCCGGAGACCAACACCCCCAAGACAGGCAACAGGGGCGAGTCCGCCCACCACAGTCTCTAGAACGCCCGGACAGGCAGCGGGGGGTGGCGAGGCCACGAGGGCCTCTTCGTCGGTCCTGAGATTCGTACTGGGGGGGTCCCCAAACTCCTCAAACGGCAGGCAGGGATTCACTTCCCAACTATTCATTCCATTCCCGTCCCCCAATGCAAGGTTACCACAGACGCCACACCGAGCCGCTAATGAGTCCCCCCTTTCCATTGCAGGGCAGGACTCCGCGGAACCAGGAGCCTCCGGCTCCCCTGTGTTAAGTCAAGCGGCCGCACGCCCCAGGCGCACATGCGGCAAGACACAATGGTTGAGGGACTTCGTCCCATCCTAGGGGGGAGGGATGTTATGTATGCATGTACAATGTTACTTTAAATATATGAATGTAACCAGTCCACAATCACAATGTATCTCAGCTGTTAAGGAACGCGAGCAAGCCGCCCATAGAGGGCAGCTGCGAGCGTTCAGTCTCACATGGTCCACATTGCCCAAATCACGAACAGCCGCGGGAATTTCCCCACATGATCAGGAGCTACAGAAAACAACTGCAGAAGAGAAAACAACTGCAGAAGAGAGGCGTGACCTGGGCGAGGCCACGCCGGTAGCAGCCAATAAGCTACCGTGCAACAAGATTCAAATGTATTGTGTTATGGTATAAAATGAGATGTATCTCCCCCATTACCACATGTTCGTGCTGAGCATCAATGAATAAACCTGTGTTAGTCCTTCCTGCGACTCCTTCTTTGTCTTCCGTGCAAGACACCAACCCCCCCCCCAGCTTGTCTGCTGCATTTTGGCAGCTAAACTTCTGCATTTGAGGTCTTCCAGTGTCAGGCGGAGCCTACGTCAGTGCCTCGCTTCCCTGTGCGGACCCAGAAAGTCTCCAACTACTGCACTCTAGCTCCCGAAATGCAGTGGAGAAGTGGAGAAAAAATCCCAAAATGGAGCAAAAATGCTCTGGAAAGCCTCCCGCTGCCCTAGGAAGCGGCGGAGGCTGTGCAAGAAGCCGCAGAAATGCCGCGATGCTGCCACTGAAAACATAAGCAGTGGGACCAACCACATCTCCAGCCCCCACAGCTGAGTGTCGGGGGCGGGTCTGGCCCATGGCAGGAAAACGTTGGAAACCCCTGGTCTAAGTATTATTACAATTATATCCCACCCATCTGGAATATTTCTCCCACTCTGGGTGGTATGCAACAGATTAAATATTTTTATAAAAATATAAAATTAAACATAAACAATAAACCTAAATAAATATACTATACAATTAATAAATCTTAATCTAATTCACCTGCCAGGACTGGAGATGCCAACCATATGCAGAGACAGCGCTGGCTCTTTGGATTTGAAACAGAGATGAGCACTGAACCCTAGAGTCGGATACGACTGACTTTCGAGGCAAGGGAAGCCTTTGCCTTTACTAGTCCAAGAACATACCCAAGGTTCACAACAGAGGAAACCACAACCTTGATTTTGCAAAACTGTTGAGAACAGGTGCGGCTTGTTCACGCAACCAGACAACATAAACAACGGGGCTGGGTCTCTCTCCACTAAATGGAAAATCAATGTCCCAAGGAAATAGCTATACAATGGCTCTTATTGTACATTACAAACTTAAACAATAGATGGCACAGCGCTGGCTCTTCGGCTATGAAGCATAGATGAGCAATGAACCCTAGAGTCGGATACGACTGGCTTTCAAGCAAGGGTGACTTTTACTTTTACCTAGCTCTGTTTTGTCATCTCTGGAGAACTCCAGATTTCTGAGTCATATTGTTGATGTCATAAAGCTCACAGGTGAGTGTGGAGATGACACAGAGAACAGGTTCTCCATTGTTTTGTGATGCCTAAAAGCAAAGTAGGCCTTCTTTGTCTCCCATTAAAGGGATGGGGCCTCTTTCTTTGCCATGGCCTTTCTATCATACCGTGTGGATGGTGGCCTTCCTCATCATCACAAAATGGGCCACCCTGGGCCAGAGCTGTCCTCCGGAGTGCATTTGCAGCAACTTCAGAACGGACTGTAGGAATGAAGGACTAGACAACATCCCCAGTGCGATTCCTCTGAAGACCAGGGAGCTAGTTCTGTCTCAGAATTACTTCAAAGACATGCCCCCGTTAGACATGGACTATTATTACGAACTGGTCATTCTGAATTTCAGCTACAACTTGTTAGAAATTGATGCAGACATCAGTTTCCCAGCCTTGGAGAAGCTGGCCTACTTGGACTTGAGTCACAACCATCTGTCCATCATTTCTGCCTACACTTTCTTGCACCTCCACCGGCTGGTGTTCCTCAACATTTCCCACAATCCGCTGATCAAGATGGTAGACAGTGCGGCCTTTTCCAAAAACCCGCTCCTGGCCTACATAGACATGAGTTACTGTGGCTTAGAGTCAGTTGCTGCTAAGACGTTCGAATCCCTGAGAAACCTTCGCGACTTGGCGATAATGGGGAACCCCTTAAATTGCAACTGCAGTATTCTGGAATTCTGCAACTGGCTGCGGTACACCCGTCTATACACTAACGGTCACTCAAGGCCACGGGTTCGCTTAGTAGGTGGGGATCTTTTGACATGAAAAATCCTAGGGATGAGATTTTTGGGGTGTGTGGTCTATGGCCTCCCAGACATCAGAAGGAATTTCACCAGTCCTATAATAACAACAATTTCTTGTCAAAAATTATTCTGGGTTAGAAGGATTTTTGCTGGAGGAACTCCACTCAGGGGACGCCCGAATGAGGCTCCTTCCTTGTCCCCAAGATCTTTTCCCATTGAAGTGGTCCCTGTTTATCTACTTGCATTTTCTTGCTTTCAAACTACTAGGTTGGCAGGAGCTGGGACGGAGACGGGTGCTCAAACTGTCATGCAGTACCCGGGTCTCGAACTGCCGACTTGCTGACCTTCCAGCTAAAAAGGCAAGCTTCTTAACCACTGAGCCACAGCAGCCCCTTCCACCAGTCCTTACCTGTTTTCTCATAGTCTTAGAAAGAAAATATCACCCTTGCTCAAAAGCCAGTCATATCTGACTCTAGGGCTCGGTGCTCATCTCCATTTATAGCCAATGCTGTCTGCATCTGTAGATGTTTCCATGGTCGTGTGGCAGGCATGACTAGCTCACAGAACGCTGTTAGCTTTCTTACCAAAGCAGTACCTATTTATCTACTTCCAGTTTCTTGCTTTCTTGCTCACTCCATTGTGCAGCACCTGTGTCTCGAACTGCTGACCTACTGACCTTTCAGTGGTCAAATTCAACATCTTAGCCGCTAAGGCACCACACTCCCCTCCTAAACTTGCAGATCATAAATTTCACATGGTGGCAGCTGCCAAGGTTCATGGGCCTGGAAGAGCTAGCGTTCCGTGCGCTTTGGCGTCTAGTCATGCCTGCTTCTGAGCACTGGAGACCTTTACCTTTACTTTACCCAACATGTCTCTATGGCGGGTATAAGATCTGGAATTGATAATTATGGCATCTGTACTCCAGGAAGTCCAGGAATCCTATCTCCGAGGATTAAGGTAAAGTTCTCCCTTGCATGACTAGATGCCGGAGTGCACGGAACATTGTTACCTTTCCCTCCGAAGCAGTACCTATTTATCTACTTATTTATTTATCTATTTATTTATTTATTGCTTTTGAACGGCTAGATCGGCAGGAACTTGCACAAACAACACGAGCTCTCTCCATTGTGTAGCTCTTGAGCCTTGAACTGCTGGCAAACCCTATCCCTGGGGATTAACAATGTTTTAAAACATGGACTCACTTTGCTTAACCTCTACATGTTTCTTCCCTGCAGAGAATGAGATGGTCATTTGCAAGAATCCACCTAAAGTTAAAGGCTGGCAAATCTTTAAGGCAGAAGAAGAGATCCATTATGATTGCTTTCTGCACCTCACGGCAAAGGACTACGCAAGGCTTTGTTTGATTTCCTTCTGCATCTTTATAGGAGGCACAATAGTGGCAGGAATGATTGGTGTAACTTTAGTGATATATTACAACTCAGCCATAAAGGTGGATGATGAATCGGACCATGAGGGGGAGTATAAGCTATTTATAGGTACCTCATCTGCTTAGCCTGTCCTAGTCAACAGATCTCTGGGAGACCCCTAATGTATTTAGGACATCACGATACTGTACAACGTCTCATTTTTATAAGTAACCCCTTTTCTCTTGTACAGTCCAGTTTTAAAGCATGCGTAATAGAAAGGCAATGTCTGACATTCTAGTTTTAATCTGTTTCTTGCCCCCCCCCAATGGACACAAAGATTATCTAGTTATTAAATACTTGCCGTCTAGAGCAAGGACGGGGACGGGGGGGGGGGGGGATTGAGAGAAGTTGCAACATGGACATGATGCATTGAAACCAGCGGAGTACAGTAATTAACCTTCAGTGGTTGCCAAATACTGTATGCTGTTCATTTGTTTTGTTTCTGCTTGGGGGGGAACTGCTTGTCATAATAAATCTCTCCAAACTCTCAGTTGGTGTTGTGGAGGGATGAAGAGCAATGTTATAAAAATGAACAATAAAGGAATACTATGCTATTGTGTGAAATTGTTGAACCCACCCACCGTTTTTTTCTCTCCTTCCTTTTCTTTTTTCCTTTTCCTTTTTTGAAATATTTTTAGTAAGATATAAGACAATCAGTGGTGGGCATCAGCAGGTTCTTCGCACCAGTTCGCCAGAACCAGTAGAAGAAATTCTGGCTGCCGGCCCAACCTCCCATCCAAATTTTGAAATAAAGTGTCAGGGGCACGTGTAAAAGAAGCTACTTATTCAAAAAGTTACTGTGTTACAAGTTAACTCACTATGTAGTTCATAGCTCACTGTTGTACTCTAAAAGCCTCTCTGTTGTACTCTAGCTGTCAGCATGAGCAAGCAATTTGCACCTGTTTATCAAGACAATGGCCTGACTGCTATTTAAGGGCACTTGGATAGTGATCTAACCAGATCGAGCCTTAGACCTTTGTTATCTCACAGATGTCTTGTTGTCTAAGTTTTGGAATTTTAAAAAATCCAACTGGTGGAGTCAGAGCCCAGAAAAACTGTATATAAGCTGGCTATTTCTGGAGCTCAGGAGGCACTTTTCCCTCTGCCATGGGGAAAATGCTGCCCGACTCTCTCATGATCTCAGCTCATGAGGGCACAAGATGCCCACCGATTTAAGATTAGGTTTTTATTGCAAAGTGCTGATTTCTTTACTTTATTTTTCTATTCAATATTATAGTTCTTGTAGCTTAGAAAGGTTTTTGGATGAAATACTCCGCATACTCTGTATCTTCATTATTCTTTATTAAATGCTGCTAACGAATAGCGTAAATCCTTCAATGGAAGGGAGGAAGGAAAAAACAGGGACAAGATAAAGACTCTTTTAAAAAGCGGTCTTTTACTCAAGCTCAGCTTGTGGGGGATGCAACCAGGAAGCAGAGAGGAGAAGATTTCAAGGTTTTGTTTCCAGATGCTGCACCCATCTCTGGAACCTTGAGTTTCGTTTCTGAAGTACCACGTAAGACCCCTCAAAGGCCAACCAGGTTCCTGTCCCATATCAGATTGGGGAAGTGGCATAAGAAAGGATCCTCACAATTTTACACCTGTTTAATACAGGGTGGCAAATGTCCCAGTTAGATCTGGGCATTCGGAGGAGCATAAGCAAAGCAGAGTGCCGTGTCCGAAAACCTCCAATTGTCTCGCTAACAGTCCCGGCCTGACGTTAATCTGACAGCCCTGGTTAGAGGTCCTTTCTTTGCTACACTCACCCAAGACATAAGAACATAAGAACAGCCTTGCTGGAACAGGCCACAGCCCATTCAGTCCAGCATTCTGTCTCACACAGTGGCTCACCATTTCCTTCAGGATATTCCCAAGGAGATGCCTTCACCTGCTTAGGATTCCCTGGAAATGGCATTGAGAGATAGCCTGCCTATCTCTCCAACCCGGAGGTTGTCCTTAAGTATCCACAATTATAGCCATTGATACCCTTGTCTTCCATGAACTTGTCTAATCCTTTCTTAAGACTGACAGCTGTCACCACTTCTTCTGGCAGGGAGTTCCATAGACCTGTAATCCTCTGGGTGAAAAAGTACTTTCTCTTATTTGTTTGAGAACTAGTACCCAAAAGTTTCATGGAGTGTCCCCTAGTTCTAGTGTTGTGCGATAGGGAAAACAGTTTTTCCTTATCTACTTTGTCCACACCGTGCATGATTTTATAAACTTCAATCAGGTCACCTCTTAGACGCCGTCGTTCAAGAGTGAAAAGGCCCAACCGTTGCAGCCTCAGATAGTAAGGAAGGTGTTCCAGTTCCCTAATCATTTTGGTTGCCCTCCTCTGCACTTTTTCCAACTCCATAATATCCTTCTGGAGGTATGGCGACCAGAACTGTACACAGTATTCCAGATGGGGCCTCACCATAGATTTATAAAGAGGCAAAATGACACTTGCTGACTTATTTTCTATACCCTTCCTAATGATCCCTAGCATTGAGTTTGCTTTTTTCACTGCTGAGGCACACTGGGTTGACACCTTCATTGAGCTGTCCACCAGGACACCAAGATCCCTTTCCTGGTTTGTCGCAGAGAGTTCAGAACCCATCAGTTTATAAATGTAATTGGTTTTTTTTGCCCCAACATGCATCACTCTGCACTTACTAATGTTGAAGCTCATTTGCCACTGTTTTGCCCACTCCCCCAGTGTCAAGAGATCCCTCTGGAGCTCCTCACAATCTCTCACAGTTTTCACTAGCCTGTATAATTTAGTGTCGTCAGCAAATTTGGCTACCTTGCTATTTACTCCTAGATCACTTATGAAGAGGTTGAAAAGCAGGGGTCCTAGTACTGAACCTTGGGGGACCACACTCTTTACTTCCCTCCACTTGGAGAAGTGTCCATTTAGTGCTACCCTCTGTTTCCTGTCCCTTAGCCAGTTGCTGATCCAGGACAAGATCTGTCCCTTTATTCCGTGACTGGTAAGTTTATTCAAGAGCCTTTGGTGTGGGACCTTGTCAAAAGCCTTCTGAAAGTCCAGAAAAACAATGTCAACTGGATCCCCCTTATCCACATGCTTGTTGACACTCTCAAAAAATTCCAACAGATTAGTGAGGCATGATTTGCCCTTGCAAAAGCCATGTTGGCTCTCCTTTAGCAGCGCCTTCTCTTCTATGTGCCTATTAATTCTATCTTTTAGGATGGTTTCCATCACTTTACCTGGGACACATGTCAAACTGACAGGTCAGTAATTTCCTGGATCACCCCGGATTCTTTTTTGAAAATTGGTGTTACATTCGCTACCTTCCAGTCATCAGGCACAAAGCCTGATTTGAGGGAAATATTATATATATTTAGCTAGGAGATCAGCAATTTCATCTTTAAGTTCCCTGAGAACTCGTGGATGGATGCCATCTGGTCCTGGTGATTTGTTAGTAGTCCTAATTCAGGTGCAATACAGGGCTTTCCCCCTGGCCATGTCCATCATACCATGCCCACAGTGTGGTAGTAATTTTTTTTTTTGGGTGCCCACCACTAAAGACAATACAATAACAAAATACAATTGAAGAGAAAATTAAAAGAAAGAAAAGCATAACGAAATCAATTTTGTGCACCCTTCACCCGTGTAGTAGAACTGATTATATTATTTAGCTAGAATATCATTGTCCTTCATTTTCACCTTTCCAAAAGTTCAAAACTTTCTTGGACAGGTTTCTGCCCCATATTCTTTTCCATTGCAAATTCAATAACATTTCCATATTTCCCAAAAATTATTACATTTAATCAAGCCTTTTCTAATGTTAATCCAGTGGTGGGAATAAAAAATTTTTTTACTACCTTCACTGTGGACGTAGTATGGTGGGCATGGCCAGGGGGAAATCCCTGCTTTACTTTATTTCAAAACTTGGATGGGTGGGGCCAGCCGGAATTTTTGCTACCGGTTCTGGCGAACTGGTGCGAACCTGCTGAATCCCACCACTGTGTTAATCTCCAATGTTAGTTTTATCATTTATTGCAATGTCCCATACCTCTTTATACCATTCTTCAATTTTATGATGGAATAATTTTCCACTGTTTAGCTATCATTAATCTTGCAAGAGTCTTGCCTTCTTTTTCTGTGGCCTTTCTCTCATTACCACCAGCCTACCACCCTCAGTCAAAGTTTTCTCTAGCCACAAATTTATCATGAGGTAAAGTGGTTAAGAGACTGAACGTGACAACTGGGAGGTTGGAGTTTGATTCCTGTTGTGTATGTAACATTGTACCTTTAAGAATGTAACCTTGTAAAGGAGTCTCTGTGTAACAATGTAACTCAATGTAAACCAGCTGCGATTACAAGCAATTCAGCTGCCGGTAGATGGCAGCTGCAATAGCTCAGCTCACATGGTCCAGATAACCCAATCACAGTGTATTGCGGGAAACATTCCCGCCACAGGTAATAAACCTTATAAGGTATGCAGTACATCCCAATGATGTCACTGATACCACAGCCAATGGGTACTTTTGGAGCGGGATTCAAATGTACTGTACAGTATAAAAGGAGCTGCACCTCCGCCATTACCGCATGTTCAGATTGCATACCTTGCAATAAAGATGTGTTTGGCCCCCTGAATGCTGCCTATCGCATATCAATCTGTAAACATCAAATTGGCGACAAAGGTGGGATAATGGCTTCCCACAGCATCAAGCTACCTCCATTCAACATCAAGAAGCCAGAGAAATGGGAGCTGTATGAGTGCCAGTTCGAGCACGCGATGGCCACCGAGCTCATCGAAGATGAGGAACAAATGTGCTCCGGATTGGCCTCTGGTGATGGACATGATGCTGCCCCGGAATATCAAGACGGTCCCACTCGCAGAGATTCTGGAGGTGCTGCAGAACCACTTTCAGCCGAAAGTGTCCATCTTCCCAGCCCGGGTCGCATTCCACAGGCGAAACCAGTACCCGGGTGAGTCTGTGGTGGACTACGCTGCCGTCCTCAGGCTAGCTGCTGCACCTTGCCGGTGGGGCGACCTGGAGGAAGCCCTGAGGGACCGCCTGCTGTGCAGACTGTGGGACGAGGAAGTCCAGAGGAGACTGATGGCCCGCGAGCACCTCTCCTTCAGCTCCATCTTGCGGAAGGCTCAGGCAACGGAAGTAGCGAGGTCCAGGGTGCGAGCCTGCAGGGGAAAGCCTGCCGCACCCAAGGGGGCTGGGTCCATGGTGCAGGCCGCCCGGCGTTCGCCCCGTCATCTTTCCAGCTCATCTTCCTCTCTGGAGCCCTCTCCATCATCAGGGTCCGGTTCCAGCGACGACGATGATGTCCAGAAGGTCCAGAGGAGGGCATCCTGGAAACACACCAGTAACAAGGTCCACTGCCGATGCGACGGCTGCGGAGCATCCCATGACCGGAAAAAGTGCCCGTTCCGGAAGGCCGAGTGCCACAGCTGTGGATGCCGAGGCCACATCGCCAAGGTTTGCAGGCGACGGCGGAGAGAGGACCAGGAGCCAGCAGAACGCCCTCGATGAAAAGGAGATGGCATTGGGAAGGTTTCCACGGATGAGCCGACCGTGAGCCGTGTGTCCAACGCACATCGACGCTTCTTTTTTGAGGTACTGTTACAGGGGGTCCCGGTTAGGATGGAGGTGGACTCGGGTTCGTCCTACTCCATCATGTCCCAGAAGGAATTTCTGCGCATTCCCCCCAATGCGTGCCCAAAACTTAAGGCCCTGAAGACTACTTTGTGGGATGTTCAGGGCAACATGATTCCTGTTTTGGGGGTGGGGGAGTTCCAAATAAAGTTCAAAAGTTTAACGGAGAAGCTGCCCCTTGTGGTACTGAAACGGGGTTCCAGTTGCCTCCTGGGGAGCCAGTGGTTTGCTCCCTTGGGTATTGAACTGTCCGGCATCAACACCATAGAGACTGACCCAGTGTGGGACGTGTGCAATGCGCACCCAGCAGTTTTCGAGAAGGGGCTCGGGAGGTATAGGGGGCCCCCAGTTTCGTTTGACCTGGATACAGAAATTCGTCCCATTTGGCTCAAGCCACGGAGAGTGCCCTTCGCCCTCAAGGACAACATTGAGGCAGAACTGGACAAACTGGTGGGTCAGGGGATCTTGGTTCCGGTGGACTCTGCAGAGTGGGAGACACCGATTGTTACAACTTTAAAGTCAAATGGGGAAGTCTGGATTTGTGCGGACTACAAAAGCACAATTAACAAGGCTATTCACCCTAATGCATATCCGGTGCCAGTAGTTAGCCATTTACTAGCCACTTTACATGGGGGTAAATGTTTCGCAAAACTAGATTTGGCCCAAGCATACCAGCAGCGCACAGTAATTCCCGCTACAGCAGCTGTGCAGACAATTGTAACACACAAAGGGGCTTTTAAGGTGACACGCCTACAGTTCGGCGTAAATTCAGCCCCAGGGATTTCCCAATCTCTCGTGGAACGGCTTCTAAAGGGTCTCCTCGGGTGCTGCCTTATTTTGACGACATTTTGATCACTGCGGGGAGTGAGTCACAATTAGCAAAAAGATTGGACAAAGTCCTCATGGTGTTTGAGAAAGCAGGGCTAAGGTTGAGAAGGGATAAGTGTGTGTTCCTAGCGAGGGAGGTAGAGTTCCTAGGTTTCAAGATAACCCCCGAAGGAGTTAAGCCCTCTGTTTCAAAGGTCGCGGCTGTTCAAAATGGCCCTCGCCCCACTGAGAAACCAGAATTGCAGTCCTTCTTAGGGCTCCTAAATTTCTATCACTCCTTCTTGCCAAGGAAAGCTTCCGTAGCGGAGCCTCTCCATCGTCTTTTAAAGAAAGATGCGGTTTGGCGGTGGGGGGACAGCCAGGAAAAGGCTTTCAAAGAGCTGAAACAGCTCCTCTCATCAGAGGCAATCTTAACCCATTTCGACCCCAGAAAGCCCGTGGTGCTAGTGTGTGATGCTTCACCAGTGGGGGTGGGGGCAGTGCTGTGACAGGTGTTGGAAAATGGGTGGGAAGCCCGGGTTGCTTTTTACTCCAGGTCACTTTCAAAAGCAGAGTGCAACTACACACAAACAGATAGAGAGGCTCTTGCGATAGTCGCTGGAACCAAGAAATTCCACAACTTCCTCTATGGTCGGGAGTTCACCATTGTGACCGACCATAAGCATCTGCTGGGTATTTTCACCACGTGCAAGCCCACACCCCAGATTCTGTCCCCAAGAATGCTTCGGTGGGCCATATTTCTAAATGCTTACAAGTACACACTGGTCCGGGCAAAGAGATCAGCCACGCTGATGCACTCTCCCGGTCCCCCCTCCCAGAGTTAGGGGAACCTGAATGCGAGGTGGAGCAAGATCACCAGGTGTTGCTGATCGATTCCCTCGATTCACCACCCATAGTACCCACAGATCTCGCCAAGGCCACGACGAGGGACAAAGTCCTGTCCCTAGTAATGTCATGGGTAAAGAAGAGCTGGCCCACGACTCCGCCAGCCGAGGAGTTCAAGGCATTTTTCTGGAAAAGGGTTGAACTCTCATTAGAAAGGGGTTTCCTCCTCTGGGGCCAACGGGTGGTCATTCCCGAGGCACTGCGTGCAAAAGTGCTCAGGTTGCTACACATCAGCCACCCGGGGATCATGCGCTCAGAGGCTTTGGCCAGGAGCTATTTCTGGTGGCCCCAGATAGACGCTGACATTGAACACATGGTGGGCACTTGCAAGAGTTGCCAGAGTTCCAGCTGATGGTGGGGGGCTAGGGGGTGGCGACAAGGTCCTCCTCAATTGCCCCTCAGGAACAGCTGAGCATGCCCCCAGAACACAGTGTGTTTGTGCATGTGTGGTGCAGATGCATCTGTGCATGCTGCTGTAAATGCCGTGGGTACTTTACAGCAGTGCTTTACACATGTGTGGGTGCATTTAACTTCTGTTTCCGGGAGTGGTGAGGGAGGTGCAGGCCGGATTATTTGGCAGCACAGGCCAGATACAGCCCGTGGGCCGTAGTTTGGGCATCCCTGCTTTTACCTATAGACCAAAGGTTCCCAATCTTGAGGGCACCAGATTTTATTGGGACTAAAACTCCCAGGGGTCCCTATCATTGGCTGTGCTGGTCAAGATTTCCAGGAGCTGCGGTTCAAGAACATCTGGGAACCCAAGGTTGGGAACTGCTGGTTTAAAGTCACATAAGTATTCTCTGTCCCAGCTCCTGCCAACCTAGCAGTTTGAAAGCAAGAACCTGCAAGTAGATTAAATAGGTACTTCAGCAGGAAAGGCAACAGCATTCCGTGTCTAGTTGTGCCTGCCACATGACCACAAAAAATGTCTGCTGGCTCTTTAGCTGTAAACAGAAATGAACGCCACTCACTAGAGTCCGACATGACTGGTCCAAGCAAGGGAGACACTTACCTTGCTTGGGTAAGAAGCTCTGTGGGTAAGAGTACCAGGCCACAAGGATGGTCTAACAGTAGGCATATACTATCGGCCTCCAACCCAAACTCTTGAGGGAGACTGGCAGTTGGAGAATGTTGTAAAGGAGGCATCCAAGAAGGGAAGCCTGGTTATAATGGGGGACTTCAATTACCCTCACATAGACTGGGTGAACTGTTGTTCAGCACATGATAAAGAGATAAAGTTCCTAGATATGCTAAATGATTGTTCCCTGGGACAGATGGTTGAAGACCCAACTAGAGGTACAAGAATCCTTGACTTGATCCTGAGTAATACTCAGGATCTGGTGCAAGATGTTAATGTGACTGATCCAATAGGGAACAGTGACCACAACTCAATTATGTTTAACTTGATCATAGACCGCAAGTCACTGATAAAATCTAACACAGAGACCTTAAATTTTCAAAAAGGAAATTTCCCAAAGATGAGGAAACTAGTAAAAAAGAAGCTGAAAGGGAAAATTGAGAGAGTCCAAACACTCCAAGAGGCATGGAGGCTGTTTACAAAAACAATAACAGAGGCCCAATTGGAATGCATACCCAAAAGGAAAAAGGGCACTGCCAGGTCCAAGAGGACTCCGATGTGGCTGACAGGAGCTGTTCGGGAAGTGATCAAGAGCAAGAAAAGCTCATTTAGAAGAGGGAAGGCTTGTCCGAATGAGGACAGCAGGCAGAAACATAAATTCTGGCAGAACAAATGCAAGGCAACAATCAGGAAAGCAAAGCAAGACTTTGAGGAGCGTATAGCTAAAAATACTCAGAGAAATAACAAAGACTTCTTTAAGTACATTAGAAGTAAGAACCCAACTAGGAAGGCCATTGGACCATTAGATGACAATGGAAGGCAAGGGGTTATTAAAGAGGAAACAGAGATTGCAGAGAGACTCAATGAATTCTTTGCTTCAGTATTCACTGAAGAAGACAGAGGCCACATGCCCAAAACAGAGCCTATCTTCGTAGGGAGGGAAACCGAAGAATTAAGCCAGATAGAAATAACCAGGGAGGAGGTCCTTGCATATCTTGCTTAACTAAACACTAACAAATCGCCAGGACCAGATGGCATCCATCCACGAGTTCTCAGGGAACTTAAAGATGAAATTGCTGATCTCCTAGCCAAAATATATAATATTTCCCTGAAATCAGGCTTTGTGCCTGATGACTGGAAGGTAGCGAATGTTACACCAATTTTCAAAAAAGGATCCAGGGGTGATCCAGGAAATTACCGACCTGTCAGTTTGACCTGTGTCCCAGGTAAAGTGATGGAAACCATCCTAAAAGATAGAATTAATAGGCACATAGAAGAGAAGGCGCTGCTAAAGGAGAGCCAACATGGCTTTTACAAGGGCAAATCATGCCTCACTAATCTGTTGGAATTTTTTGACTGTCAACAAGCATGTGGATAAGGGGGATCCAGTTGACATTGTTTATCTGGACTTTCAGAAGGCTTTTGACAAGGTCCCACGCCAAAGGCTCTTGAATAAACTTACCCGTCATGGAATAAACGGACAGGTCTTGTCCTGGATCAGCAATTGGCTAAGGGACAGGAAACAGAGGGTAGCACTAAATGGACACTTCTCCAAGTGGAGGGAAGTAAAGAGTGGGCTCCCCCAAGGTTCAGTACTGGGACCCCTGCTTTTCAACCCCTTCATAAATGATCTAGAGGTAGGAGTAAAAAGCAAGGTAGCCAAATTTGCTGACGACACTAAATTATACAGGGTAGTGAAAACTGTGAGAGATTGTGAGAAGCTCCAGAGGGATCTCTTGACACTGGGGGAGTGGGCAAAACAGTGGCAAATGAGCTTCAACATTAGTAAGTGCAGAGTGATGCATGTTGGGGCAAAGAACCCCAATTACATTTATAAACTGATGGGGTCTGAACTCTCTGCGACAAACCAGGAAAGGGACCTTGGTGTCCTGGTGGACAACTCAATGAAGGTGCCAACCCAGTGTGTCTTAGCAGTGAAAAAAGCAAACTCAATGCTAGGGATCATTAGGAAGGGTATGGAAAATAAGTCAGCAAGTGTCATTTTGCCTCTTTATAAATCTATGGTGAGGCCCCATCTGGAATACTGTGTACAGTTCTGGTCGCCATACCTCCAGAAGGATATTATGGAGTTGGAGAAAGTGCAGAGGAGGGCAACCAAAATGATTAGGGAACTGGAACACCTTCCTTACCATCTGAGGCTGCAACGGTTGGGCCTTTTCACTCTTGAGGTGACCTGAATGAAGTTTATAAAATCATGCACGGTGTGGACAAAGTAGATAAGGAAAAACTGTTTTCCCTATCGCATAACACTAGAACTAGGGGACACTCGATGAAACTTTTGGGTATTAGTTCTCAAACAAATAAGAGAAAGTACTTTTTCACCCAGAGGATTACTGGTCTATGGAACTCCCTGCCAGAAGAAGTGGTGACAGCTGTCAGTCTTGACAGCTTTAAGAAAGGATTAGACAAGTTCATGGAGGACAAGGGTATCAATGGCTATAATTATGAATACTTAAGGACAACCTCCAGGTTGGAGAGATAGGCAGGATATATCTCAATGCCATTTCCAGGGAATCCTAAGCAGGTGAAGGCATCTCCTTGGGAATACATGAAGGAAATGGTGAGCCTCTGTGTGAGACCGAATGCTGGACTGGATGGGCTGTGGCCTGTTCCAGCAAGGCTGTTCTTATGTTCTTATATGTTCTTATGTTTCCTCCACAAGCAGCTTCCCCCACCCAGATGCCATTCCCCAAGATGCAATGTTAAAACAATGTCATTCTACTGTCAATGCTACTGCACATGTGTCAAGCTACAGGCTCAAAGAGTTTCTTTTTTTGCAGAGGGTTGGTCTGAATGGAAGTCTAGGGACAAAGAATTGATTAGAAAATAAAAATTCAAGAAAGTGACCTGGGGGCGGGGGAGGGATTTGAACTGTGAAATATTATGTACATGGGGCTGCCCTTGGAGACCATTCGGAGACTTCAGCTGGTCCAGAATGCGGCTGCCTGGGCAGTGATGGGTTGCGGACGGTATGCCTGTGCCTCACCTCTGCTACGGGAGCTGCACTGGTTACCAGTATGCCTCGGTGCAATTCAAGGTGCTGGTTTTGACCTTTAAAGCCCTTCATAGCATTGGACCTGGGTATTTAACAGACCGCATCACCCCAAGGTTATCAGCCCATCCTACAAGGGCAGACAGGAGGGGCGCATTGATGGTCCCATCAGCAAAAGAAGCATCTCTTATGGGGACCAGAAGGAGAGCCTTCTCCGTGTCTGCCCCAGCCCTCTGGAACCTCCTTCCATCAGAATTGCGTCTCCAGTCGGAGCTACTCCCCTTCAGGAAGATGCTGAAAACCTGGCTCTGCCAATGGGTGTGGGGCACATTAGGCTCTACATCTCAAGCCCGTTGGCGTGTTTAGCCTCCCTGTTGTGGGATTAACCTCCCCCCCTCCCGTTCTTTGATAAGTCTGTTTTATTGTAGGTGGAGGGAGAGTTAGGGTAGTTTTTAATGATGCTGCTGTTAGTTTTTATGTGTTTTAATTTTGCTTTTAGCTGGGGTCTTTATGTAATGTTTTTATTGGTAATGGTTTTATCCTTCCTGTATTGTATATTTTTTTCCATTGTTGCTGCCCTGAGTGGTGCGTTGCACTAGGAGGGCGGGGTAGAAATCAATTAATAATAATAATGCACATATATAGCAGGGGTTCCCAACCTTTACAAGCCAAGGGCCGGGTCATACTCTCTGTGAGCTTTGAGGGCCAGACAGCCATTTTGCACTGACTGCATGATGGGGGTGGCCATTTTGTCCCAACAGCTTCAAAGTGGCAGGAATTGTTTCTAAAAATGCCTTGGGGTGGGAGTGGGCCACATGAAATGGTGCTGTGGGCTGGGTCCGGCCCACGGGTCTTAGGTTGGGAACCCCAATATATAGAAAGGTTGTAATCCCACTCTGTCTGAGGTAACAGATTTGATCTGGGAAAATTCACATTACAATATAGCAGTTTAGCCTTCCAATTGCCATGTTTTTGTCTTTGCTTGGTTTTCTTCCCCCTCATAGAAGGGGTTCTTCGCCTCAAAGGGGAGCGAACAGAGGTTGCTTTTTTTTTTTAAAGAGAACAGGTTCAAGCAAGCTTTGCAAAACTAGAAGAAAGGAAGAAAAAGGCTTGAGCCTCCTTTACCAGATTTGGAGTTTCATGTGTTGTCTTCAGTAGGGCAGGAAGGGTACACAGAACAAGGCTCCTCGAAGACTGTGGTATTTTTAGCGACAATCAGGCATACCGTGAACAATGGCCACCTTGTGCTGGCTCATCTTTCTCACACTAGGTCAGGCAAAGGGAACTGCAGAATGAACTCACCAAAAGGTGGCTTCGTCTTGGCAGTTTCACATCTGGCCTAGACACGGAGAAAGGAGGGCAGGAAGCAAGGGATACTTAGTCACAATCTTCTCTTCTGAATTTTTACTGTTGAGTTACAGGGAGACACGAACGCTGTACATAGCACCCAATCTCCCCAGTTTCCTACAATTTACTCTGTTATGTAACACTCATAGGCACTGATCTGAAAATGGATGCTTTCTGTATCTGTAGATGGGCATGAGAATAATAGATCACACTGTCATTTTTTAAAAATTATAGTTTTTCCATCTCAGAAGCCAAATTTAGAACATGGTCACAAACTATGACAGAGGAGCTTGGCGTGTGGTGGCCCACGGGGTTGCAAAGGGTCGGACCCGACTGTGTGACTGGCTCAGTGGTTAAGAAGCTCGCCTCGTTAGCTGGAAGGCTGGGCAAGTCAGCAGTTCGAGACACAGGTACTGCATAACAGATTGAGCGCTCTGTCCCAGCTCATGGGGACATGAAAGGCGCCTCATATAAGCATTCCGAGTGGAGTTTCTTCCGCAAAAATCCTTTCAACCCCGGAATAATTACTGACACAAAATTATTATTACAGTAAAACCTCGTTTTACAAAAGTTTTTTTTTTTTTGCTGAAAACATGTCCCATTTTACAAAACATGATTTCCCAGAGCGCATTCCACCTGGTGGGCTATAAAAGAACACTCACAGCCATTCTGGGCTTGTGGGTGGCAGTAGTGTGGTATGGAGAGGAGCCGCCCTAGGGCGAGAGGGCGGCATATAAATCCAAATAAATAAATAAAGTGTTTTTAAAAGAAATATATATTATTATTTTGGAGGGCTAGGAACGTCCCCCCCCCCCCCCGCCCACACACACTGCATTCTTATGGGAATGCCTCATTTTACAGCAAAAAACAAGTTAAGGAAAAAGCTACAGCAGGGACTTTTTCAGTAAAACAGGGTTTTACTGTATTATTATTATTGTCCCCGTTGCTTGGCTAATGAGAGTTTAGAAATCCAGGCAGCCCAGGTGCAAACTACTGAGAGATTATACATAGTTTATTCACAAAAGAAGTCCAGACACACAGTTCTGATCACAATATCCCGATGCAGATGATGAAACATTCAACAACATTCACTGGGTCCCCCCACCCTCCCACAGATTGAATCCCACTGGTTTCTCAGTGTTTCTTGTCCTTGGTCTGTCACATTGATTCTGTTGATCCATGTTTGCTTGGTTATAACACCACAAGTCTCTTTAAGTGCTTTGTCCCAAGAGGATTATTCATACTTCGCTAAAGTTTCCTCACCTCCACCTCACTTTCCCTTGCTTGGTTGGTTTGAAGTTATACTTCTCTGGGCGGGTGAAGGCTGAAACACAGAATTTACCACTAGGATAGACAAGTGACGGGGGGATACCAATTTTATGGGTGAATCAATAGATGGAAAGAAAGAGGAACAAGAGAGGTGAGAGACAATTATGAATCATAACTGAGAGAAAAAACTCTAAATATATTACTGAAACATAAGTATGTCTTAGACCAGGGATTCTCAACCTGCAGCCTGCGGTGCCATTTGATGTGGCCCATCACCGCCTCCACCACACCAGGAAGTGCCATATGGTGGAGGAAGGATAAAATGGCCGTCCGGCCCCTGAAGCTGTCTGAGGGAGCATGACCCTGCCGGCCCCCAGCTTTAAAAGGTTGAGAACACCTGCCTTAGACCATCAATATATGAGGTAATTTTTTTTACACATTAAGCATCTTTACCAATTAATTACCAACTTTTAATTTTAAAGCAAAAGGCTTACTTAGTTTTTCATTTGTAATGAAATTCCATACCCAAGCATTACTTCGACAAATCTTGACACCAAAAATCCTGTGGCGTAGTCACACCTACAGAATGTTAACCTCTAGTATTTTCTTGCTGGTAGTAAACAAATCTCTCTTGATTTCTGAGCAAAGGCCACTCTGATGGGATTGATGCATGCCAAAAATTCAAGATGAGGATATATTAATTGCCAAAGAAGTAACTGGGTAGTTATCCCATTTGCTTTCCAATGGAATAATTAGTGATTGCTTTTAGTTCAGCGCTTCCTTCTCAGAGATTATCCAAACCACGTTGCCAATTATTGACAGTTCTTGTTGTCTCAGATTCTATCAGTGTTCACCGAAGCTATGCTTAAATTGCCACTGTAATGGAAGCTTGTGTCAAGCTTTTGATCAGGTACTTGACTGAGATGTAGCCCTTCACCTTTGCTGTCTAGCTAATACAAGTTATACAAAAGTTACAGGAACATCAGTCCAATTCCAGCTTACATTACCCAAAATGTTTTGCAAACTTGTTTGCCTTCCACCTAATATCCACATTACTTCTTAGCCGCTTTTGTGGCCAAAATATCATATACTGTCAAGCATTTTCAGCTCCAGTAAGTTAGACATTTCCTTAGAAGTCAGTATTTTGTTTTAAAGATGTAGAATCCCAACAATTCCCATAAAGTGAGACTGAAGTATCTGTGGAAAAATCACTGCCAGCTTTCTTACAGACAAAATCTCGTTCAGAATAGCTCTATGGCAGGGGTTCCCAACCTCTTCAAGCTGGGGGCCGGGTCACGCTCTCTCAGTCAGCTTCAAGGGCTGGACGGCCATTTTGCCCTGCCTGCACGGGGGTGGCCATTTTGTCCCAACAGTTTCAAAGGGGTGGCCATTTTGTTTCTCAAATGCCCTTGGAGGGGTGGGGGCTATATGAAATGGCACCGTGGGGCAGGTTCGGCCTACAGGCCTTAGGTTGGGAACCCCTGCTCTACAGTATTCTAAACAGTGTGAATTCTTTAACATCAACTGAATCCTCTGTGAAGCTCTTTCCTCGTTTCACAGGTTTAATCAATCTCTTCTGCCTTCTTATGGATTTTTTGATGAGAAAGCAGGTAATCTTTCCTCACAAATCTGTTTCCACATTCAAAGCACTGAAACGGTTTCTCCCCTGTGTGGGTCCTCTGGTGCGAAGTAAGATAATCTTTCCGAGCAAAACTTTTCCCACATACCAAGCACGAAAATGGCTTCTCCCCCGTGTGGATTCTTTGGTGGTTCATGAGATACGTCGAATGGCTGAAGCTCTTCCCACACTCTAAGCACTGATAGGGTTTCTCTCCAGTGTGAATTCGTCTGTGGGTTATGAGCTGCGCTGACCGACTGAAGCTCTTTCCGCACTCGGGGCATTGAAAGGGTCTTTCCCCCGTGTGAACTGCTTGATGATTAGCAAGGTGGATCTTCCGGCTGAAGATTTTCCCACACTCCGCACAATGAAAGGATTTTTCTCCTGCTTGAGGCACCGGATTGGAAGTCTGACTGCAGCTTTTCCCAGAAGCCAAATGTTTTTTTTGATGCATCACCAGGTTTCCCTTCTCGGTAAAACATTTCCCACAATCTGGACATTTGTACGGCTTTTCCCCCGTGTGAATTATTTGGTGCCTACTGAGGATGGAGCTCCGACTGAAGCTTTTCCCACACTCCAAGCATTTATATGGTGTCTCCCCTGTGTGGATTATTTGGTGCGACTTCAGATGTGAAGACTGACTGAAGCGCTTGCCGCACACCAAGCAATCGTACGGTTTCTCCCCGGTGTGGCTTCTCTGGTGGCAAATGAGGCCTTTCTTCATACTGAAGCTCTTTCCGCATTCTAGGCATGAATACGGCTTCTCTCCTGTGTGGATTCTTTGGTGTAACATCAGAGTTGAGTTCTGGCTGAAGCTCTTTCCGCATTCCAAGCATGTAAAAGGTTTCAGACCCGTATGTGTCCTTTGGTGGGACATCAGGTTTGAGCTGTGATTGAACCTTTTCCCGCATTCGGTGCACTTAAATGGTTTTTCCCCTCGATGAATCCTTTCGTGCGTCATCAGAGTCGAGCTCTGGCTAAAACTTTTCCCACATTCCGAGCATTTAAACGGCTTCTCTCCTGTATGGATTCTTTGGTGTGATGTCAGTTGTGACCGCCAACAGAAGCTTTTCCCACAATCGGGACATTCGAATGGCTTCTCCCCCGTATGGATCCTTTGATGTGATATAAGTTCAGACCTCCAATTGAAGCTCTTCCCACACTCCAAGCAAGTAAAGGACTCTTCCCTTGTATGAGTCGCTTGGTGGTAAATCAGGTGTATCATCTCATTGAAACCCTTCCCGCAGTCCACACATTTGAATGGCTTGTCGCTCGTGTGCGTTCTCTGATGAATCGTGAGATAATCGTGCCGGGCAAACCTCTTCCCACACTCGAGGCACGGAAACGGCTTCTCACCCGTGTGAATCCTTTGGTGGTTTGTCAGGTGCGAGGAACGGATGAAGCTCTTCCCGCAATCCAAGCACTGGAACGGTTTCTCACCTGTATGGATTCTTTGGTGGGAAATCAGGCACTTCTTAAACCGGAAGGTTTTCCCACACTCGGCGCACTCAAAAGGTTTTTCCTCTGTGTGGGTCTTCTCATGGAGAGCAAGGCTCATGGTACAGGTGAAGAACTTCCCGCACACAAGACACACAATCAATTCAGGTTCATCATATATCAATCCTGGGGCTTCAAAGGCCACACCCTGTTGAGAAGTAGAAGCCTCCGGCATTGTCTCTTCTTCTACCTCTGTGTTGGCCGGCTGCTCTTCCTTTTTGACCCACACAGCTCCTTCCAACAAAGCAGGCGTGACTAGTTCTCCTCTCTTTTCATTGTCCTGCTCCTCTCCACCTGGGAAGGGAGAAACGTCAACGTTTAGGATTTTATATAGAGTGCTAAAAAATAAAGGGCACGTTAAAAATTGCAACCCTGAAAAATGTACAATGTGCTTAAGAAAATGAGGTTTGAACAAACGTTTACTAAGTCACTGTGAGAGAAAGAAATAGCTCTCCATTCAAAGTTATCACAGGGGAAGCAAGGTGAATGTAAAAATAACATCACCCAGTAAAATAACTTCATACCTTTTGGTTCTCTTATCTAGCAAAGAGACACTTAAACATGGACGTGTAAACAAGTATAAGAAAGTCCTCCAAGACTGAGTGGCTATGGATAGGGGGTCCTGCGTTATCCAGTGAGCTGCCAACTTTGGTCTTGGATGGGGCTGCTTTGCCCCAGACAGACCCAGTACGCAACTTAGGGGTCCTCCTGGATTCACGATTGCTGCTTGCAGAGCAGGTAGCGGTTGTGGCCAGGAGGGCTTTCACACAGCTTCACGTCATCCGTCACTTGTGTTCGTTCCTGGACCGGACTTCCTGCTCATGGTCACACATACTCTGATCACCTCCAGGCTAGACTATTGTAATGCGCTCTACATGGGGCTGCCCTTGACGACCATTCGGAGGCTGCAACTGGTCCAGAATGCGGCAGCCCGGGTGGTTATGGGGTGCAGGCACTATGCTCGCACCTCACCATTGCTCCGGGAGCTGCACTGGTTACCAGTTTGCCTCCGGGTGCAATTCAAGGTGCTGGTTTTGACCTTTAAAACCCTACATGGTAGTGGGCCAGGATACCTAAGAGACCGTATTGTCCCAAGAGTGTCTGCCCATCCAACCAGAGCGGACCGGAGGGGCTCTCTAATTGTTCCATCAGCCAGAGGGGCTCGCCTCTCTGGCACATGGAGGGCCTTTTCCGTGTCCGCACTGGCCCTGTGGAACCTCATGCCAGTAGAGCTGCAGGTGCAGACGGAGCTGCTGCCTTTCAGGTCTAAAAACCTGGCTGGCGGGGCAGGTGTGGGGTCCAGATGGAAAGGTGGCCCCTGCCTGTTGGCTTATAAAATAAAGCTTCCCTTTTTAACGTGAGTAGTTTTTAATGTGGGTAGCTTTTAATCTGGTTTTATTCTGTTTTATACTTGTATATACCTCTGATTATTTTTAATTGTTTTTTAATTATGATGTTAGCCGCCCTGAGTCAGGCTTGCCTGAGTGAGCGGCATAGAAGTTTAAAGAATAAATAAATAAAGCCAATACATTGGGGAGGGGGGGATCCTAGACCATGAAATTTCTAGAGCAGTGATGGTGAACCTTGGCACTCCAGATGTTCTTGAACTTCAATTCACAAAAGCCCAAATCAACAGAAACGCTGACCTGGGCTTCTGGTAATTGAAGTCCAAGAACACCTGGAGCGCCAAGGTTCGCCATAACTGTCCTGGAGTACCATTACACAGTTATAGTAAATTGGTATCTCTCAGTTTCCTTCAGAAGCAGTGTGCTTAGCTAGCAAAGTCATGTACCAAGAACCCTCCTACGGAAGTCTGCTACTACAGCATATTATAAACAAAGGCTTTCTTGAGCCCTGGTGGTGCAGTGGTTAAACTGCTGTACTGGAGTCAGAAGGGTGTGAGTTCGATCTTGACGAGGACTCAAGGTTGACTCAGCCTTCCAACCTTCCGAAGTTGGCAAAATGAGGACCAAGCATGTTGAGGACAAAATGCTAATTAACTTATGAACCGCCCAGAGAATTCACTATAATAATAATTTTGTGTCAGAAATTATTCTGGGTTGAAAGGCTTTTTGCTGGAGAAACTCCGCTCAGGGGATACCCGAATGAGGCTCCTTTCATGTCCCCAAGATCTTTCCCATCTAAATGGTCCCTATTTATCTACCTGCAATTTTTTCAACTATGTCCAATATAGACATAGACGAGTTGAACTTTTGCGAGTTGAAGATAGCAAGTTACTGCAGATATGTATCATTGTGGACTATTACTCTGAATATTGAAGAGATTATTCCTTATTTGCATCAAGTAAAGAGACCTTTCATTTATTTCCAAGGATTTTACATACTTAACTCTGATTAAAGAAGAGAATATTTACTTTGAAATTATTGATGAGTGTTTATTATTGAGAAGCTGCCTCAAACGGACTTTTTGAGTATTGTGGTATTAGTAAAACACTAAAGCAGTTTTATTGTTTTAAGGGGGGGGGGGGGGCTGCGGCGGCTCAGTGGATAAAATTCTCACCTTGTTAGCTGGAAGGCCGACAAGTCGGCAGTTCAAGACCTGGGTACTGCATGACGGTTTGAGCGCCTGTCTCTGTCCCAGCTCCTGCCAACCTAGCAGTTAGAAAACAAGAAATTGCAAGTAGATAAATAGGGACCAATTTGGTGGGAAAAAAGATCTTGGGGACATGAAAAGAGCCTCATTCAGGCATCCCCTAAGCAGAGTTTCTCCAGCAAAAATCCTTTCAACCCAGAATAATTTCTGACAAGAAATTATTAGTAGTAAAACATATTTAAGCACATCACTGCTGCGATAAATTTTTCAAAAGCTAAATATGCAGGTTAGCTGCTTTAGATTATGATGGGGGTAATATTCTACCACACAATGACTCTTCAAACCTGCATGCTCCATCCTTGGATGTAAATTTTAACATTTTATTCCCACTGTGATAACAGCGGGTCAAAGTGATTTTGGAGCTTTGCTGTTTTTTCTCTCCCTCCTGCTACTTTTTTTTTAATGCCAACCCAGACAAAGAATGTTTAAAAGGCTAGAAAACATGCCCTTTTGATGGCCTTTGTGCTAGGCCATGCAGACCCCCATAAACCTTAGCAGAATTGTCCTCAAATGCATTCTGAAAGCCATAGGGTGATTTTTCTGAGAAAAATAGTGACTCTCAGGGATTTCCAAGGTAAATGGGGCATTTAAGGAGTAGGTTCCCCAATTCCACTAGGCCACGGTGGCTTAGTGGTTTAAGATTTGAGCTTGATGACTAGATGGTTGGCAGGTCAGCAGTTTGAGACCTGAGTGCTGTGGGACAGAGTGAGCTCCCGCCATCTATCTCAGCTCCTGCCAACCTAGCAGTTCGAAAGCAAGGAATTGCAAGTAGGTAAATAAGTACTGCTTCGGCAGGAAAGGTAGCAATGTTCCATTTGCTCTGGTGTGAAGTCATGCTTGCTTCCTAGCTGTAAACGGAGATAAGCACTACATCCTAGAGTTGGACATGGCTGGCTTTCAAGCAAAGGAGAACTTTCCCTTACCACAGGGGTTCTCAACCTACAGCCTGACCCGCATCGCCACCGCTGGAAGAGGACGTGTTTACAACAGCCCTAAATGTGCCCGCGGCTGTCAAAGATGCATTTACAACAGCTGCAGACGCGTTTTAGAGCATTTATGGCAGAGGGAACCACCAGTACTGCCCGCTCAACAGTCTGAGGGCTTTAAAAGGTTGAGAACCCCTGCCTTACCAGTTCCACTCCACCGGTGAGCCTCCATGGCAGAGTCAGAGGATCAAAATCAGGTCTCGTGAGTCCTAGTCCACTACGCCATCACACTGGATACCCAAATGTAGGGATCTCCAATGCTGATGTTTTTACTTTACTGAACAGACCGAAACTTAACTGGTCGCCAAAAAGATTGAAGAGGACGGAAAGAACCTTACCCGACTTAATCTTGACCTCCAATTTCTCCTCCATGACTCCCCTATATAAGGCCCTTTCGTCCGAATCCAGCAGGGCCCCTCCACTCTGTGGTGAAATACACAACCACTTCTTCAAAGGCCACCTGAAACAAAAAAGTTACCAAGAACAAAAGATATTAGGCTAATGATGAGGTTGCTTGACAGAACAAATACGCTTAGGCAGGCTAGTCACAAATGCCTTAATGGCAAACTTTAATTGAAAGCAAAAAGATATAAATCCAGGGAGTATCTAAGAGAAAAGTTCATTAAACCAAGCTTCTTCCTGGCCTTTTAATCCTCATCTTCCTACATCAGAATAGAATAAATCTTTATTGTCATTGTCCCCTTGCGGGGACAACGAAATTTCTCGGTTGTTTTATCAACTCAAATAAGGCACACCCCATAACTTAAAACTACTGCAGAAACACTAATTAAGACAGTACAATACAGTACAATATAACAATTAAAATAAGATAAGATGACTTCAGAGTCCAGAGTTTCCATTTAAGGCCAAAAATTGCTCTGGAGAAGAAACTGTTCTTGAGACGCCTTGTTTTTGCCTTCATTGTTCTATATCTCCGTCCCGATGGCAGAAGCTCGAAGAAGCGGTGACCAGGATGCGATGGGTCTCCTACTATATCTAATGCTTTTCTGTGGCACCTGATGGTATAAATTTGTGCTAAAGTGAAGAGTGAACAGCAAATAATACTCTCCGCTGTTTTAATAATTCTATGCAACATTATCCTATCCCGATGACTACTACTCCCATACCACACACATAAGTCATAAGTGAGCACGCTTTCAATAGCGCAGAGATAGAAGGCAAGCAGCAGCTTTTGTGGAAGATGGAAAAAATACAGTCTCTGCTGCGTGTTCTTCGCAAGCCCCCTTGTATTGCCACTCCAGGACAGATCCTCCTGTATCTCAATGCCCAGAAATCTAAACATCGCTACCCTCTCCACACAGATTCTGTCAATCAAAAGTGGCACAAAAGCCGTTCTTGGCACATTACAATTGGGGAAACAATGCTACGTAAAAAGAGTTCGGATGCTTTGTAACTACTGTATCTGGTTTTTTAAAACCATTTTTGAGCCATTTGAGGTGGTGGCACAGAAATAAATAAAAATTTTAAAAAAATGAAATTGAAATTCATCCCTCTCGGGGTTCTTAGGTAAAGGTTGCTCTTGCTCGAAAGCCAGTTGTATCTGACTCTAGGGTTCAATGCTCATCTCTGTTTAAAGCCAAAGAGCCTGTGCTGTCTGCCTCTGCAGATGTTTCCATGGACATGTGGCAGGCATGACTAGACACGGAGCGCTGTTACCTTCCCATCGAAGTGGTCCCTATTTATCTACTTGCAATTTCTTGCTTTTGAATTGCTAGGTTGGCTTGAGCTGGGACAGAGACAGGAGCTCAATCCATCATGCAGCACTCGGGTCTCAAACTGCTGACCTCCCGCCTCCCAGTCATCACATTCAGTGTCTTAACCCATAAGTCCCCACAGTCATGGGGGTTCTTACAAAAGTACCATAAAAATATGTCAACACACCATGACTTTTGAGTCTCCAAAATATCCTGTGGCTGTTCTACTCCATCACCTCCAACTTACGACAGACAAAACATGAGATGGACTGACTCTCTGAGGGAAGCCACAGACTTAAGTTTGCAAGAGCTGAGCAAGGCTATAGACAGGACAGGACAGGACATATTGGAGGGATCTCAAAACTGTCCTATCATTAACAGTTCAGCTCTTGCAAACTCATGTCTGTGGCTTCCTTCATGCAGTCAGTCTGCCTCTTATATGTTAATTACCAAATGTGCTCTCAGAGTATATTAACTGGTATATTAACTTGCACATGTCCAAAGATTGTGTAGGATCTTTGTACTACTGCAGTAGTGTGTCTTGACACAGGTTGGGCTGAGAACACCACACTCAAACACAGCTATTCCCAAGAGGAATTTTATTGAATACAAAAGAGTGAAAATCACAATAAGGCACAATATAGCAAATTATACCAGAGAGCAAACAAAACGAAACAAGAAAACAAATATTGTGGTACCTTAAAGAAGTGGTGCCCAAATCACAGCCAGGGGGCCGGAATCCAGATCCGGCCCCCAACGCCAATTCAGCCAGCCCACAACACCCTTGTCGTTCCCAGGAGCGGAAGTAAAACACACCCATACGTTTTACTTGTGCTCCCAGGAGCGACAAGGTGTTTTACTTCCGTTCCTGGGAGTGACGAGGGCTTCGTGGGCCGGATGAGCCACGTGACCGGTCCCCTGAACCACGTGACTGGCCTGCAGCCCAAAAAGTTTGGGCACCCTTGCCTACTGTATAAACTTGAGTATAAGTCTAGTTTTTTAGCCCCAAAAATGAGGTCCAAAAAGGAGACTCGACTTATACTTGGGTCAATGACCCCGAGGGTCCCAAAACCATGCTGGTTTGAGATACGCAGACCGACAACAAGACTGGAGAACTGGGCATGTCTCAAACTGGCATGGAGAAAATCCTTTATTTCAACAACACAGGGGAACAACACTACTGTAAACACTCAAAAACATACCCACACAAATGTCTAAATTAATTAATTTTACCATATTTTCATATTTTAATTACTGAAACTAACTAGCAGCTGCTGCATTTTTCTACCCCCCAACTTATACTCAGGTCAATCTATTTTCCTAGTTTAGAGGTCCAAATTAGGTACCTCGACTTATATTCGGGACGACTTATAGTAGAGTATATATGGTAACTCCTGTACAGTATTTTTTTTGAATAGTAGCCATGTTTCATGCATATCAGAGAATAAACAAAACAAAAACAAAAATGTTGTAGCACTTTAAAGACTAACTGTTATATTTTAATGTGAGCTTTCATGGATCAAGTCCGCTTTATCAAACATGGGAGTGAGGCTTCATGGCGTCAATTTATACACAACAGGTACAGAGGTACAGAGTGATTGGCCAGCACAGGAATTGTGGCCTGTATGCAGCCCGCAGCACCATTTCATGTGCCTCCCCTACTGCCTCTATCACACCAGGAAGTGTCATGTGGTGGAGGAGGGCAAAATGGTCGAACAGCCCCCACATCAGACATAAAGAGTGAGGGAATACAGGGAATTATACTCCAGAAGCAACTTGTATGGCTGAGAAAATTCTTAGATTTGTTATTCTCTTAGATTTTAAATGGGGTTTGTTGGAGGTAATATCTTAAGGCATTTTAATGGTTTTCTAATGATTTTTAAATAAGGTTTCTATGACTATATAGTAACATGTTTTTTATACTTGTGAGCTGCCCAGAATAAACAAACAAATTCAGGCTGCCCTGCAAAAAAGACCTGCAGTGCCTGAACAGACTATTTTCAGAAGTGCAACTTAAAACTCAAGAAAGAGGGATAAAACCATGGAGGTATAATAAAACAGGAGATGACATGACGTCACAAACTTGAAGCCAACTAATCTGAAAGTCGCCATGTTAGTTGCCCCAAAACATTGGCTTATGGTGCTTTGCGTGGAGTCATGAAAGTAGATCAGGGTTTCCCCTTTAATATCAGTGGGAGGGGGGTTGTGATCCCCCTCTCCGCTGGCTCCCCTGGGTCCAGAAGGGTTGGGGGGACAGACACCTTTTGTCCCCCCAACCCTCCCGACCCACGGGACCCAGAAGAGGGGATCAATCCACCCCCCCTCCAACACAAGAAGCAATTGTAAACAGTAGTCTGGAGGTAATGTTTTGGGGCATCTAATATGGCGGCAGGCCATGCCCACTGGCTTCAAAAAACTTACAGCATGAAGTCTGTAGTGCCATCTCCTGTTTTATTATACCTCCATGGATAAAACTGCCTGATTATTATGTCTGAAACGGTGATGAGGTCACAATGGCTGAGTTCCGGCGGACCAATCAGAACCTTCCCAACATGGCGGTGTGTTCTATAGGTTGCCCTTGCTCGAAAGCCAGTCGCATCCGACCCTAGGGTGAAGTGGTCATCTCTGTTTATAGGCAAAGAGCCAGCACTGTCTGCGTCTGCAGATGTTTCCATGGACATGTAGCAGGCATGACTAGACACTAAAGTACATGGAACACTGTTTACCTTCCCACCAAAGTGGTCCCTGTTTATTTACTTGCAATTTCTTGCTTTCAAACTGCTAGGTTGGCAGGAGCTTGGACAGAGATGGGAGCTCACTCCATCATGCAGCGCTCAGGTCTCGAACTGCTGACCTTACAGTCATCAAGTTCAGTGTCTTAACCACTAAGCCACCACAGTCCCATGGTGTGTTCTATGTCAGTTTAAATTGCTTGGCAGTCGATGGCTGAGGGAATTCCTGTCTGACATACATCAAAGAGTAAAGACAGCTCTATTTGAGGGGGGGGGGGGCGTCAAGAGAAGTATGAGGATACAAGCTGAAGATAAATGGATTTAATAAAGCAAAAAACAAAGCAATTACACTTTTATAGAGACCCATAGTGGTTAGTGCATTATCTAGGGGCTGCGGTGGCTCAGTGGTTAAGCTCACCTTGTTAGCTGGAAGGCTGGCAAGTCGGCAGTTCGAGACCCGGGTACTGCATGATGGAGTCTTCCACTTCCATGACCATTGGGAATCAGAGTTGTTCCTCTGCTCGTTTTGCTGTTGGGTCCAATGATAGTTTCCAGTGGCATTTTCTCCACTGAGGGGACCATCACCCCACCTAAAGGGCCTCATCCGCCTGTAACCGGTGGCCTCTTTAGGGACAGCGAGGAGAACAAATAGGTCAATCTTAGAAGAAAGATTGAAACCCTGACTGCTCATTGGAAGGTCAAATAGTAAAGACGAAGCTAAAGTACTTTGGACATCAAATGAGAAGGGAGGATTCACTTGAGAAGGCCTTGATGTTGGGAAAGGTGGAGGGCAAAAGAAAAGGGGGAGGCCAAAGATGAGATGGCTAGATGGTATTGTGGACACAGTGGGCACAGAACTGGGAGTGCTGAGGGGGATGGTGGAGGACAGAGGCGCCTGGAGAGCAATGGTCCATAGGGTCGCAAAGGGTCGGAATCGACTGTGCGACTGAACAACAACAAACACTTATTACTTTGAATGAGTTCAGATCTCCAGGGCTGGATAAACTCCATCCAAGAGTACTAAAAGAATTAGCTGAAGAAAACTCTGATTCACTGTTATTTCTTGAAATCACAGAGGATGGGTGAAGTGCCAGATGATTGGAGCAGGGCTAATGCTAGTCTTCGGCTTTGAAACAGAGATGAGCACTGATCCCTAGTCAGATATAACTGGCTTTCCGAGCAAGGGAAACCTTTACCTTTACTAATGCTATTTTCAAAAAAGAGAAACCAGGAAACTACAAACGACTCAGCCTCACATTAATCTCTGGGGGAAATCTGGAACCGATTCTAAAGCCAATGGTTCCTTCGCAAACTGGAAGTGGGTAACAAGTGAGGTACCACAAGGCTCTGTCTTGGGCCTGATGCCTTCAATATTTTTTAATTAATGACATGGATTAGGGGTGCAGTTACTATTTCTACGGTGGCTCAAGTGGTTAAGATGCTGAACTCACTGACTGGAAGGTTGGAGTTAGATTAGCAGGTACTGCATGATGGAGTGAGCTCCCGTCTCTGTCCCAGCTCCTGCCAACCTAGCAGTTCGAAAGCAAGAAATTGCAGGTAGATAAATAGGGACCATTTAGGTGGGAAAGATCTTGGGGACATGAAAGGAGCCTCATTCGGGTATCCCCTGAGTGGAGTTTCTCCAGCAAAAAGCCTTTCAACCCAGAATAATTTCTGACACAAAATTATTATTATTATAGTGAATTCTCTGGGCGGTTCATAAGTTAATTAGCATTTTGCCCCCACCACGCTGGGTACTAATTTTACCGACCTTGGAAGGATGGAAGGCTGAGTCAACCTGTCTGTGGTAGCGTCAAAGACAGACAGACTGACTGACACGACAGGCGGTCCCTGATGGGATTTTTGTCTGACAGGCAGCACAGAGTAAAGATCTCTATTTGCTGGTCAAGAGAAGTATTTTGCAGAGAGGGCATTATAAGCTAAAGATAAATGAATTTAGTAGGCTATTCCTAAACTGGCATAGAACACAACATGGGACTGCAGTGGTTTAGTGGTTAAGACGCTGAACTTGATGACTAAAAGGTCAGCAGTTCGAGACCCTTCCTCCACCACATGGCACTTCCTGGCACATGAAGTGGTGCCATGGGCTGCATCCGGCTTACAGGCCGTAGGTTAAGAACCCCTGGTCTAGAGAATCATGTTCCTGTAATTTCTTCTTGGGTGCATGGAGATTTGAGCCTGTTTCTTCCAAACGTACTGTTATTAACCTAAACTTGCCGTTGGCCTGACAAAGGAAAGAGAGTTAAAGGAGGAAGCCACCAACGTGTGGGGAAAATACTCCACATTTCCAGTTAAAATGGTCTGTGGAGTGAGCACACATATCTTGCTAAGAATGAGACTCTGCAAGAGCATAGTGGAAACCTAGTCAGTTTGGGAACACTTCCTCTTTTCCAGCCACCCAGGGAGAACAAAATGGCCACTGCATATTAACCAACAAAAGCACACACACACACACACACGTGCGCACGCGCATGATATGTCTAAGACTAAAATGGAGCTGCCAGCAGAGAAATGAGGGGGAAAGGCTCTTAGAGACAGAGATGATAAAAGTGTCACTGCCTGGATTGGTCATTTCCTGATTCACAAGTAAGCAGCTATTTTTAAATGTCTTCAAGGACAGGCAATTCACAGAAAAAGACAAGGAGCCTTGGGGGGGTGGGGGTGGCGGGATTCGAGGCAGCAGGAAAAAAGGAATGGATGTGATATGATGGATTGAGGCAATAAAGAAATGCATGGACATGACCCGACCAAGGCTGTTGATAACCAGACCTTCTGAAGGTCATTAATTCATGGTTTCACCCAAAGGCAAAGCAACATGACAGCACCTAACAACAATAAAGGACAAAAGAGTGACCTCCCTAAACAAATTGATGGGGGAAATCTTGAGGTTTGGTGACCTCAGCCCTGTCATATCCAGTCCCCCAACAATCCAGGTGGAGAAATTCCTTCCTCAAGCTTCTTGAAGACTGGAAATGCTTAATACAGTACAGTACAATGCAGATGATACCACCCTAATGGCAGAAAGTGAGGAAGACCTAAAGAACCTCTTGATTGGATTGAAGGAGGAGAGTGCAAAAGCTGGCTTGAGACTTAATATCAAGAAAACAAAGATAATGGCAACAGGTCCAATCAGTCCCTGGAAAATAGATGGGGAAGAAGTAGAAGCAGTGACAGATTTTACTTTCCTAGGATCTAAGATCACTTCAGATGGCGACTGTAGCCATGAAATAAAAAGACGACTGATTATGGGGAGACAAGCTATGAGAAACCTGGAGAATATAGTGAAAAGCAGAGACATCACCTTGAAAACCAAAATTCGCATAGTCAAAGCAATGGTATTCCTGGTGGTAATATATGGGTGAGAGAGCTGGACCATTAGGAAGGCTGAGCGCAGAAGAATAGATGCCTTTGAGATGTGGTGTTGGAGGAGAGTCCTGAGAGTCCCTTGGACAGCAAAGAGAACAAATAGGTCAATACTGGAAGAAATCAATCCTGACTGTTCATTGGAGGGACAAATAGTGAAGATGAAGCTAAAGTACTTTGGACATCAAATGAGAAGGGAGGACTCACTTGAGAAGGCCTTGATGCTGGGAAAGGTAGAGGGCAAGAGAAGAAGGGGGCGTCCAAAGATGAGATGGATAGATGGTATTGTGGACACAATGGACATAGAGCTTGGTGGGCTGAGGAGGATGGTGGAGGACAGAGGTGCCTGGAGGAAAATGGTCACAAAGGGAATAGACTGTGCGACTGAACAACAACTTATAAAATGCCTGGGGTGAACACAATAAAAGTGTACAGAACAGAATGATCTTTCTACTAATTTTTCATGCTTGAGACACTCAAGAAGGAGAAACAAAGCTTTTTCCATGTATAGGCCAGGCAAGAAATTGCCAAAATGAAGGCACCTTTTTGGTGAATTCAATTTTGCAGTTCCTTTCACCTGACCTAGTGTGAGAAAGATTAGCCAGGAACACAAGGTGGCCGTTACCAGGGTATAGGGCAGTGATTCTCAACCTGCAGCCAATGGGCCGGATGCAGCCCACGGCACCATTTCATGTGCCCCCCTCCCTGAGCACACCAGGAAGTGCCATGTGGTGGAGGAAGGGCAAAATGGCCATCTAGCCCCCAAAGCTGTGAGGGAGTGTGACCCGGCCCCCATCTTTAAAAGGTTGAGAACTCCTGCTATAGGGGCTGCTGCAGTGGCTCAGTGGTTAAGAAGCTCGCCTTGTTCGCTGGAAGGCTGGCATATTGGCAATTCAAAACCTGGGTGCTGCATGACAGATTGAGCAGCCATCTCTGTCCCAGCTCTTGGGAACATGAAAGGAGCCTCGTGTGGGCATTCCCCAAGCGGAGTTTCACCGCAAAAAAAATCCTTTCGACCCAAAGTAATTTGTGACACGAAATTATTACCAGGGTATGGATGCCTGTTTGTGGTTCAAAAATAGCACAATTTTAGAGGAGGCTCTTTGTGTACCCCAGGGAACAAAGCTGAAAAGACCTTCACTGTTGCTAAATAAGCCGGCTCTTCTGTCACTCTCTCGCACAATCCACGTGGACTAAAGGTCCTTTGTCAGGACTCGGCCTTTCCTACCTCTGGGACGCCAGTGGTCTCTTCAAAAGCTAGCCCTGCACTGGAAAGAGTGGGGAGAACTGGGGAGGAGGAGGAAAGAAAAAGGTCAAATAAAAAGGAAAGAAACATATGAAGGACAAGACACAGTGTGAATTGGGACATCTCTCTTTAGATGGTTTCCTGAAACTGTTGAGCAATTGGAGAAACGGGGTGGGTGGGGAGACCTTTTACAACATCTCTGACACAATCTGAAGGAAATACAGTAGACCCTCGCATAACGTCGTCGTTTCTTGGTTCCCCAAGTAGTGCCGTCATGCAGAAAACATTATGTGGGTTTTTAGCATCGTTATCCGGATAACGATGGGTATTTGTAGTGTCGTCATCCAGATAACGATGCTAAAACATCATTAAGTGGGGGAACACATGGCGCATAACGACGCGCCGTTAAGCAAAAATGACGCTATCCAAACGCATCGTTAAGCGAGGGTTCACTGTACTCTCAACTCTTGTTTTTCCTTCTATCCAGAGCAGGAGAAAACCTTCCACTGGGCCATCACCGGGGAACTAGGTCCCCATTCCCTAACACAGCTTCCTACTTACAAGGTGTGGTTGCGTAGAACTGGTTCAGACTCTGAACCCAGCTGTGACTTTCTGGCAGAGAATCTGAAGCTTTGGCTTTCTGGTTCCAGGGACATCAGAGTCTTCCAGGATCCCTCTCTTGAGCTGGGTACCATGTCTAACACTAAGGAGGATCTCACTGGACCTTCAAACCCTTGTCCTTAAGACAAGACCTGGCCTAGATTGGTGCTGCATATTACTTCTCACACTAGCAATACCCTTCCCGATCCCATTTAGGGCTCCCCAAACTACGGTCTGCGGCATCAAATCACCCTCGCTCTGGCCACTGCTTCTGCCGCCACCACCTCAATCCGTGTCCCCTCCGCTTGGCTTGGCATGTCAGTGCTGGTGCTCCATAGCAGGGCAGATGTTGTAAGGTTTACAACAGGAGGCTACAGCTGGTCCAGAGCGCGGTGGCCTGGGTAGTGATGGGGTGCGGGCGCTATGTCCATGCCTCGCCTCTGCTTCGGGAGCTGCACTGGTTACCAGTTTGCCTCCGGGTGCAATTCAAGGTGCTGCTAATGACCTTTAAAGCCCTTCATGGTAGTGGGCCAGGTTACCCAAGAGACTGCATCGCCCCAAGAGAGTCTGCCCGTCCTACCAGAGTGGACCGGAGGGGATCCTTGGTTGTACCTTCAGCTAGAGGGGCCCACCTCTCTATCACAAGAAGGGCCTTCTCCGTGCGCCCCAACCCTTTGGAACCTCCTGCCAGTAGACCTATGGCTACAGACAGCATTGCTGCCCTTTAGGAAAAGGCTGAAAACCTGGCTGGCAGGGCAAATATGGGGGGCCGATGGGGTGTTGACTCCCGCTCATTGGCTCTGTTAAGAGTTATATGTCCCTTTTACTGATGGGTGGTGAGGGGAGGGTCTTTTTAAATTCTGGATGGTTTAAAATAGTTTTTTTATTGAATTTTTAAAGGGGATTTGTAGAATACCTATGTGTGGGTGCGCCGCCCTGAGTCGCCCTGGGCGAGAGGGTGGCATATAAATCCAAATAAATAAATAAATAAATCCGCCCTGCTACGGAGTGCCAGCATTGACATGCCAAGCCAAGCGGAGGGGACAAGGATTGAGGTGACGGTGTCTTTCCTGGTGGCCGCTCTGACCGTGTGGCTTTCCCAGCAGGTAGAGCAGCTGAGCATGACATTTCCTGGGCAAACTCATGGCCAAGAAGGACAGCCTGGATCCCAACTTCACCTACGCCATACAGCTCCTCCAGCCCGGTAAGCAGGGAAATGGTGGAGGTGGGTGGGAGTGTGTGGGCTCGGGGTGGTTGCCATTGCCGGCAGCACTACCACTCTGGCCCCTCAAAAGTATGAGGGGCCGTGAACTGGCACCCGGCTAAAAAAGTTTGGGGACCCCCGAGTTAGGATAACAGGGGAAGGTGATCTTGGTGGTGGCTCCCAGCTATGAAACTCCTTTCTGGGGAAGGGAAGGCAGGTTTGCAGTCATTCCACCAACCAGCAAAGATGACTAAATAAAGACAGGCTTTTCACCACCATCTTTGACACTGCCTGAATACTGATCGTTTAACGGCAGGTGCTATATTTCCCCACACCCCATTTCCCCCCTTTGTTCCACTCAATGGTCTCCACATAATTTTCAGTCGGTGCTTGTTTGGAATGGGATCACTTACTTGATTGTACTTTGAGATTATCTGCTCCTGTGGTTTTAGTGTGCCTAATGGGGTAGACAGAAAGCGCCTCCTTGAAGACTGTGGTATTTTTGAGCCACAATCGGGTGTACTCTGGTAACGACAACCTTGTGTTGCTGATTAATCTTTCTCACACTAAGACAGGCGAAAGGAACTGCAGTTTAATATTCTGGCAGTTTCGTGTCTGGCATGGACACGGAAGGAGAAGAGAGTACAGAACCTGTTTTTCATTTATGATATGAGTCACATCTTAGTATCAGCATGGGTGCCCGGCTTTGCAGGGGGGTTTGGAGTGGTTTCTTACCAGGCTCCCCGCACACACATAACCACCACCACCCTAGCCCTCTTTGCTGTCGATCGCACGCACACTAATACACACACCCCTCGCCCTCTCGTCCCTTCTGCTCGTCCTGTAGACACACTGAAACACAAACACACACACACACGTTATGTTTCTTTGGTCGCCGCTGGAGTGGCGGGGGAAGCCAGGCGCGCACGCCCGGCAACTGCCTTCCCTCGTTCTCCGAGCGCGTGGCGTCTGCCCCACCTGTGCTTGTTCTGGCCTTTATGATTAGCTTGGATGTGGCACAGGGGATGCTGAGGCCTGTAGTTTTTTCTTTTGCTTTTTTGGGGGCTCACGTCCCACCCGCTATGCAATCTGTGATCCCAAAGGTAGGCACGTGCAAGCTTTCAGGAGGCTGTGTCCAGAGGCGTGGAAACGTATTCGGTACACGTGGACGTACCCTTCTGTTTTAGTTATATAGATTGTGACAAAGTCATCCTATTGAATAAATAAATATTATCCTGCAACCATTACTAGATACAGGTGCCTCTCACTTTTCATCTAATTTCTGACACTGTTATGTGCCACCAAGCCGAAGTTCATCCCAATGAGGATTTTTATATATATGACTTATTTAAATGTTTTATCAGCTCTGCATTCTCTCTCCCATTTGCTTCCATGGCTGAGCAGATATTCACGCACATGTGTCTTTCTATCCACTCTATTTTTCCATTTCCTTTACTTAGTTTAAACCAGGGGTGGCCAAACTACGGCCCGTGGGCTGGATCTGGCCTGCAGCACCAAATCATCCAATCCGCACCTCCCTCGCTGCTCCCGGAAGTGGAAGTAAAACATGCCCACGCATACGCAAAATGCTGCTGGAAATGCACCCGTGGTTCTTGAAAATGCATTTACGACAGCAGTGGGTGCGTTTACGACAGCGTTTTGCGCACGCATGGATGTTTTACTTCCAATTCCGGTGGGAGGAACCATGTGACCGGCCCACTCAACCACATGACCATACCACGGCACAAAAAGTTTGGGAACCCCTGGCTTGAACATTTATTCATACTTTCCTGCTCTCCAGAATTAACTTATTTCATTTATTTCATCCACTAACGTTGCAAAGCTTGCTAAAAAAAAAAAGTGGCATAAGTCTACATTCGATTCATAACACAACTATCATAACTGTAACGAAGGTCAAATTTCTGCAGTTGACGGAGAAATCATTAGATTTCCAGGAACTGGCTTCTGCTACGCTACATATATTTTGAGAGGATGGTCTGATACAGTTCTCAACCTTTTTAAGCTGGGGGCCGGGTCACGCTTCCTCAGACAGCTTCGGGGGCCGGATGGCCATTTTGTCCTTCCTCCGCCACATGGCACTTCCTGGTATGGTCGGCTTTGGCTGAGTGGGCGGTATAAAAATTTAACAATAAATAAATAAATAAAACAGTGGAGGCAATGTGGGGCATGAAATGGTGTCGCAGGACACATGCGGCCCATGAGCCGTAGGTTGAGAATCCCTGACATATATTTCGGAAGGTCTAATACTAAACATGTCATCTTCATCTCCCTATAGGAAAGTGAAGCAAAAACCTACACCAATTTGGGGGGACTGCAGTGGATTGTATATTTGTTTTGTATTGTTGATTTATGTTGTGATTGTTGTAAGCCGCCCTGAGTCGGCGTATGCTGAGTGGGTGGCATACAAATTGAACCAATCAATCAATCAATCAATCAATCAATCTTTGTCTGGTTTAAAAGATGCAGAATCCGTGCGTCTCCATCTACTTCTAAGAATCATGACCACAAAAGCTGCTATTGTTCCCTGTGCTCAACAGCCGGACCAGCACAATACCATATATAAATATGACTATTAAATTAAATTAAAATTAAATCAGTACTTGAGACTGGCTCCCTGTGACCTAAAATTTAGGAGGAGGGTCTCTCCAGATGCAAGGCTCCCTTCCCTGCCCTCAAAGAAGAGATGGGCCTGGACAGAAAGCCATGGGGAAAGACATTCACCTTTTGCTCAGCAGGGATAGGGTGGGAAAAAAAGACAATACAGCCTCAATCTGGTTCGAAAAGGCAGCCGCTGACTCCATTTTGGAAGCAACTGGCCTCAACATCTGGCCAAGATCCTATGGTGCGCCGCCCCCGCCCCCCCTCTCTATTCTAAAGAGTCCTGCAGCAATTAGAAGCTAGCCCTGTTTTGAATATATTAATTAGAGACTTCCTTGGTCATAAAAGGTCTGCCAGTCCCAAATGCAGAAAGAGCTTAAGCTAATTGCTCCCACCCCCAATTAATAGAGCTATGCGCTATGCGCTCATGGGGAAGGTAATGAGGCTTCTTAAATGACTGCTCAAGTCATCCTGCCTTAGGGGGAAAATAAACAGGAGGAAGGAAGGCTTTATGATCTCCAGGCCATACAAATTACACTCTGCAGATGGATGGTCAATATAGATCCCCCCCTTTCTCCCTACTGAACAATCATGGGGAGATGCTCTCCATAACGCAGCATCCTTGCAAGGAGCAAGCTAAAATTCCTATCATTGCAATAATAAAATGCCCAATATTAACCTTGCGTAACTTGCAATACAATTTACCCCCTTCAAAAAAAAAAGGGAAAACCCTATAACGCCACAATTCACGAAGGAAAGGCCTATTTAATAAATGAATGAAAACATACACGTGATTCATGCATACTTACAATCACAGATGTGCACATTACATTATATATATATATATGTTTATTTTTACATGTTTGATTTCCATCAATCTCGCTTTTATACACGTAGAAAGAGCCTCCTTGAAGGTTGTGGTATTTTTTTGCGAACCACAATCGGGCGTACCCTGGCAATGGCAACCTTATGTTGCCGGCTAATCTTTCTCACACTGGGTCAGGCCAAAGGAACTGCTCACCCAAAAGGTGGCTTGATATTTTGGCAGGTTCCCAACTGGAATAGAAGACACACAAGAAGGGAGTTGTACAATACAAAAGGTTTCTATACATTTGCAATTGAAAATACACACATTATAAAATTGGAACTACAAATAGGCACATTATAGTATATGTTTATATTTTTAAAAATAATTCATTTCTAGATATGCCTTGCAGCTAGCAATGCATGGAAAATGTACAGTATATTTATTTATCTTTGCCGCTAGGTCTTTTAATTACAATCAGGTCATCATAAAGGATACCTGGCCTTGAGATTTGGCAATAAAGAAGCCAAGATAAAGGATATTTGGCTCTGAGATTTGCTAATAAAGATGCTAATATAAATGATATCTGGCTCTGAAATTTGCTAATAAAGAAGCTAATGTAAAGGATATCTGGCCGTGAGATTTGTCAGTAAAGAAGCTAATATAAAGGATACCTGGCCTTGAGATTTGGCAATAAAGATAATATAAAGGATATCTGGCTCTGAGATTTGGCAATAAAGAAGCCAATATAAAGGATATTTGCCTCTGAAATTTGCTAATAAAGAAGCTAATATAAAGGATATCTGGCCTTAAGATTTGTCAGTAAAGAAGCTCATATAAAGGATGATTGGCTCTGAGATTTGGCACTAAAGAAGCTAATATAAATGAATTATAATTAATAATAATTAACATTAAATAAATATTAATTTGTTAATATCTGCAGTGGCTCAAGTAGTTAAGATGCTGACTGGGAGGCAGAAGGTCAGCAGTTCGATTCCCGAGTACTGCAGGACGGAATGAGCTCCCGTCTCTGTCCCAGCTCTTGCCAACCTAGCAGTTTGAAAGCAAGAAATTGCAAGTAGATAAATAGGAACCACTTCGGTGGGAAGGTAACAGCGTTCCGTGTGCTCCGGTGTCTAGTCATGCCTGCCACATGACCACGGAAACGTCTGCAGAAGCAGGCAGCGCTGGCTCTTCGGCTTAGAAACAGATGAGCACTGCACCCTAGAGTCGGATACGACTGGCTTTCGAGCAAGGGAAACCTTTACCTTACCTTATATTAGCTTCTTTAGTGCCAAATCTCAGGGTTGCACGACGACATAACTACATAATTAATTAATATTAAAATTAGTAAATGTAATAAAATAACTACACAATTAATTAATTAGTACAACCGCCGAGGAAGGAAAGGGAGGGGAACACCTTCAAAAGGCATCCCTTACCTGCCTGCCCGGCTCTTTTCCGACCACCTGCAGTAGAGGGGTGGGGGAGATTTCCCCGCCCGGCGCCCGCCCTGTGTAACCTCCAAAAGGAAAAGACGCCTCCCGATGCAGCCGCCTCGCTCGGCGTCAAATGGGGAAAAACTTTAGCCCCGCCCCCTCTGCGGAATTTATACGGGAGGCCGGAGAGGAAGTGAGCCGCTCTAGGAGGGCTGGTCTCTATTGCTTTAACCCTGCACCTGATGAGCTCTGAGGGCATCGGTGTTGTTGCTCTTTTTTTGCTTTCCCCTCCCCCCGGTGGTGTAGTGGTCAAGGCACTAGCTTTGGAGAGCCGAGACGTGGGTTCGATTCCCGAGATGGGGAACATGAAAGGAACCTCATTTGGGCGTCCCCCTGCAAAAAGCCTATCAAATCAACCCAGAGTAATCTAATCTTTGACACAAAAACGAACAAACCTCATCAGCGGCACACCAACTCCTGCCAACCTAGCATTTTGAAAGCAAGAAATTGCAAAGTAGATAAATAGGGACTATTTCGGCGGGAAGGTAAACAGTGCTCAGTGCGCTCTAGTCATGCCTGCCACATGACCACGGAAACGTCTGCAGAAACAGATAGCGCTGGCTCTTCGGCTTTGAAACGGAGATGAGCACTGAACCCTAGAGTCGGATACGACTGGCTTTCGAGCAAGGAAAATCTTTACCTTTAATTAATTTAATTTAATTGTTGATGTAATCGGCTGAGGAGGATGGTGGAAGACAGAGGAGCCTGAGCGGAGATTCTTCAGAAGAAGAAAAAAAACTTTCAACCCAGAATAATTTCTGACACGAAATTATTATTATTATTAGGGCTTCTGGGAATTGAAGTTCAAGAACATTTGGAGTGCCTAGAGAGCATTGATGGTGAACCTTGGCACGCCAGGTGTTTTTGAACTTAAATTCCCAGAAGCCCTTTGAATTGAAATCCAAGAACACCTGGAGTGCCAAGGTTCATCATCAAATGCGCTAGGCACTCCAAATGTTCTTGAACTTCAGTTCCCAGAAGCCATAATATTAATAATAATACCATAAGTGCTTTGTTCACTTCTAGGGAGAAGCTGTACCTAATGCAGTGATGGGGAACCTTGGCACTCCAGGTGTTCTTGAAATTCAATTCCCAGAAGCCCTGGGGTGCTGACTTGGGCTTCTGGGAACAGAAGTCCAAGAACATCTGGAGTGCCAAGGTTCACCATCACTGGCCTAAAGCGTGCACTATGGGGTGGATCTTCTTCTGTGCCTAGGCCAGGCATGAAACTGCCCAAAGGAAGCCACCTTTTGGTGAGTCTATTTTGCAGTTTTTTCGCCTGACCTAGTGTGAGAAAGATTAGCCGGTAACACAAGTTTGCTGTTACCAGGGCATGCCTGACTATGGTTCAAAAATACAACAATCTTCCAGGAGGCTCTTTCTGTGTACCCCTATGGGGTGGTATATAAGTGTGATTGCTTTGGTTAAATCACTGAGGTGCAGCCTCCCCTCTAGGAGTGAGCAAAGCACTTAAAGAGAACTTAACACACACAGTTTGCATCTGTGATTCTCCCCGTTGTGTATCCATCGTCTCCCACAAACCCTTGTATGTGGATCAGAGAAACAAGGGGTCAATCCTGCCCCGGGCTCCTCTGTCTTCCACCATCCTCCTCAGCCCATTACATCAACAATTAAACAATTAAACAAAATTAATTAATTAAAGGTAAAGGGTTCAGGCTCATATCTGTTTCAAAGCCGCTGTCTGCTTCTGCAGACCTTTCCGTGGTCATGTGGCAGGCATGACTATAGGTCAGAAGTACCAGTTGGCCAGGTTATACTGCTATGGTAATAGAATAGACCATCCTGCCAGCAACTCAGTGCCAGGAGGCAGTTAACTAACCTGACAACTCTGAGGACTGAAGGCATCGAGTGGCAAAGTCCTCAGGGAAAGGTGATGGTCCCCAAGTTGATTAAATCCTGCTTGAATCCATCTCGATGGAGGGCAGCAGCTTTCATCAGTCTTGGCCTGGAGTTGAGGAGGACTTTGCATGCCAAATGGGCTCAGGACCAGAAAGTGACTCATGGAACTGGATAAGTGGTATGGGGGTCACACTGTGATGCAATAGGCAGATGAAAAGCCACGGCATTATATTCTCAGGACATTCCTCATGGCTAAATGCCGTGATGATTGCCAAAATTTGGAATCGGATACAGCATAAGAAGAAGACCGCTCACAGAGTGCACTAAGTGGTGTGGGGTGGTATATAAGTGTGATTGCTTTGCTTTAATCAGTGATGGTGAACCTTGGCATTCCAGGTGTTCTTGGACTTCAATTCCCAGAAGCCCAACTCAGCACTCCCAGGGCTTCTGGGAATTGAATTTCAAGAACACCTGGAGTGCCAAGGTTCACCATCACTGCCTTAGGTGCAGCTTCTTCCTAGAAGTGAGCAAAGCACTTAAAGAGAACTTCACACACACACACACACAAACAAACAAACATACAAACACACAGTTTGCACCCGTGAGTCTCCCTTTTCTGTACTTATTGTCTCCCACAAGCCCTTGTATGTGGGTCTGACAAACAAGGCTTCAGCCCAGCCCCTACGTGATACATCAGCAATTTCCCCATCCAGCCATGCTTCCTTTACAGCCCCTCTATATTTTGGTGTCATAGGTCAGGAATGCCTACTTTGCCACAGAAATGATCCACACATTTAGGAACACAATGATAAGAATTGGAATTGAAGGGGTGTGTGTGTGTGGGGGGGGGGGGGGGGGTACAGAAGTCTTTCCTCTTCAGACCATCGTCTTCCTCATACAGAGGGGATGGGGATGGTTTATGTTTATTTGATTTATATCGCGCTCTACTCAGCGCAGGCCGACTCAGGGCGGCTCACAACCCATCTAAAAGATACAATAACAGAAAATATAGTTTTCAGATTATAAAATTACAAGATAAAGTACAAATTACACAATAAGATGCCATTTAAATGCTAGAGTCACAAATAACGAAATAAGTAACAAAATGTCCTCCGCTACAGCGTCCGCTGGCCTCAAACGTCCAGGATGGAGCCTGAGGCTGAAACATCCGTGGTGGAGCCCGGGGCTCAAAGTCCATAACATCCATTGCACAAGGGAGCAAACTGGTGAGGTGCGAAGGCAGACGGCGCTCTGGCGACAGCGTTTTAAAGCTGTGCCAGTCACCCCCAGGTGTTCTGCGCTCCCTCCAGCCCCAACTGGGTAAGGAAGCAAACTAGCGAGCCGTGGAGGCAGTGCGGCAGGGGTGGCTCCGGCATTTTAAAGCTGCGCCGGTCGTCCCCAGGTGTTCCACGCTCCCTCCAGCCCTGACCGGGAAAGGGAGCGAACCGGTGAGGCGCGGAGGCAGTGGTACTGGTTAGACCAAGGGGTGGCAACATTTTAAAGTCAGGGTCTGGGTCATGCTTCCTCAGACAGTAGAGGGGGCCAGACTGATGGTTATACCTGTCAAGTATTCCGTATTGGCTGGGAAATACCATTTTTTGCCCACTTTCCTGCCGTCATCCCGTATTGGAGCAGCCGGAAAAGGGGTTGCTGCACATGCACGCTCATCAGAGGCAGTGGTGCACATGCACAAAGAGGTTGTGCGCATGCGCGAAGGGGTTGCCGTGCCCGGAGAATTTCCCATATTCTCACAGGCAACACTTGACAGGTATGCTGGTGGTCCCCCTGCTGTAATTGCTGCCGTAAAACACAACTGCAACTATCGTAAACACATTTAGGACAACTGCAGATATGTTTGCAGCTGTTTCTGATGCTTGTGGCAGCAGCAGCAGGAGCAAAGGCAGTGGGCCAGATGATTTGGCACCGTGGACAGTGGTGGGTATCAGCAGGTTTGCACCAGTTCGCCAGAACCGGTAGCAGAAATTCTGGCTGGCTCCGCCCATCCAAGTTTTGAAATAAAGTAGTCCTAATTCGGGTACAATGTAGGGCTTAGGGCTTTCCCCCTGGTCATGCCCACCATCCCACACCCACAGAGTAGGTAGTAAATTTTTTTGGAGCCTAGCACTGACCGTGGACCAGGTCCGGTCATAATTTGCCGACCCCTGGGTTAGGCCTTACGGCACGGGCGGCCTTTTGACTGAATCCAGATTTGATAGCACAAGTCCTTTTAGTTTTATTAATGCATTATTGGTTTGTCTTTTTTATTTTATTAACTTTAAAATTAACAATTTTTTAAAAAACAAATTGAAATTGTTAACGACATAGAAGTTAGATTTTTACAAAACAATATACATTTTAAAGTATATCCTGGACCGCAAGGAGATCAAATCAGTCCATCCTAAAGGAAACCAACTCTGGCTGCTCCTTGGAAGGACAAATACTGAAGCTGAAGCTCAAGTACTTTGGCCACCAAATGAGAAGAGAGGTCTTACTGGAGAAGGCTCTGATGCTAGGAAAGATTGAAGGCAAATGGAGAAGGGGGCAGCAGAGGATGAGGTGGCTAGATGGCATTGTCGACTCGGTGGCTGTAAATCTGGGTGGGCTACAGAGGAAGGCAGATGACAGAGGAGCCTCACGTGCGGTGGTCCATAAGGTCGCAAAGGGTCAGACTCGCCCCACTCTCGACGACCGGACCCTTACGGTGCTGCTCGCAGGCTCTAAATGTAAGTGTAGGCGGCTCGGTTTGGGATGGTTAGGCCAGGTGTGGCCGTGTATGCCAGACACGCACGATGCAACCACCTGCTTATAGGTAAAGATGGATGTGTCCCATTCCTTCCTTCTGGAAGCCACCCCAAGACTTCACAGGCTGTGGCTCTTCTCCCAAGGAGTTACAACTAGGGACCACCACCCCCAGCGGGGGCGAAGAGGCCCGCTGGCCACGCCATCGGCCGGCGTTTCCGGGCCCCGCCCTCCCCCCCCTCGCCAGGACTCAAAAGGTGAGGGGGCATGCCGGGCGAACCACCACCGCCGCTATGCTCGGCCCCGGCGGGGGCGAAGAGGCCCGCTGGCCACGCCATCGGCCGGCGTTTCCGGGCCCCGCCCTCCCCAGGACTCAAAAGGCGAGGGGGCATGCCGGGCGAACCACCACCGCCGCTGTGCTCGGCCCCGGCGGGGGCGAAGAGGCCCGCTGGCCACGCCATCGGCCGGCGTTTCCGGGCCCCGCCCTCCCCCCCCCTCGCCAGGACTCAAAAGGCGAGGGGGCATGCCGGGCGAACCACCACCGCCGCTATGCTCGGCCCCGGCGGGGGTGAAGAGGCCCGCTGGCCACGCCACTGGCCGGCGTTTCCGGGCCCCGCCCTCCCCCCCCTCGCCAGGACTCAAAAGGCGAGGGGGCATGCCGGGCGAACCACCACCGCCGCTATGCTCGGCCCCGGCGGGGGCGAAGAGGCCCGCTGGCCACGCCATCGGCCGGCGTTTCTGGGCCCCGCCCTCCCCCCCTCGCCAGGACTCAAAAGGCGAGGGAGCTTGCCGGGCGAACCACCACCGCCGCTGTGCTCGGCCTCGCCTTCCGTGCCCCGGAGGGCTCAAAGGACGTTGCCCCGTGCCGCCCGAGGACCTGTCCTGTCTCTCCTCGGGTCCTGCAACACTTGGTCCCGGTGGATGGGAGGCCGGGTGCCACCGCTACGTCCCTGCCTTCCGAGCCCCGGAGGGCTCAAAGGACGCTGCCCCGCGCCGCCTGAGGACCCGTCTTACCTCTCCTCGGGACTCGCAACATCTGGTCCCGGTGGATGGGAGGCCAGGTGCCGCTGCTACGTCCATGCCCCGACGCTACTGTGGGTGGAATGTCTCACCACAGTTGAGGGCTCAACATAGATCTGAAAGAATGCCCCACCACTTCCATCACCGCCGGAGCCTTGCGGAGGGTGGTGGGGAGAGTGAGTGGGGCGGTTTTATATGGGGGTGGAAGGGAGGGAGGGAGAGACTGTTCGGCCAGCCAGAAAGGAGAGGCAACATTCTGTCCAAGGCTATCAGGGAGGCTCCGGAGGCCAATATAGGGGTTGTGATGGGCATGGGGCGATATAGCGGGTACCGAGGGGCGGGCCGCACTCGGGGAATGCGGGGCAGATGCTTAGTATCTGTCCCTCGTTCCAGCCCCACGGTTACACCTCTAGGTCCTGAGCAGCTGACCCAGGGTGACCCTGCCCTTAGGCTGCTGCTGATGAATGCCAGGTCGGTATGTAATAAGGCCCCCCTGATACAAGACTCCATTATGGGGGAGCGGGCCGACCTGGCATGTATCACTGAGACCTGGCTGAGACCAGAGGATGGGGTTCCTCTGTCAGAAATGTGTCCAGCTGGGTTCAGTATTTGGCACCAGCCTAGGGATGAGGGTAAGGGCGGTGGCGTTGCCATCATAGCCAGGGAGTCACTGGGAGTCACCAGGGCTACCGCTCCACAAATTCTGGGTTGTGAGGCCTTGCTTCTGCGTCTGGGCTCTAAGGGTCAGTTGGGAGTCTTACTCCTGTACCTGCCCCCTTGCAGGGTAAGGGACTCCCTGCCTGAGCTCCTCGAGGCCATCTCAGCGTTGGCGTTGGAGTTCCCTAGACTGATGGTTCTGGGGGACTTCAATTTGCCTTCGCTGGGGACTGGCTCCGGGGTGGCTCAGGAGTTCATGGCTTCCATGACAGATATGGACCTGATTCAGGTAATTCAGGGCCCGACCAGGGGCAGTGGCCACACACCAGATTTAATCTTTTTGTCGGAGCGGTGGTAGAGTGATCTGAGACTACGGAAATTAGACATAACACCTGTGCCATGGTCAGATCACTATTTGGTGGCTCTAGACTTCCTGGGTGCGACGCTTCATCGTAGGGAGGCAGGGCCTATTAGAATGGCTCGCCCCCGGCAACTGATGGATCCTGATGGATTCCAGAGGGAACTGGGGGATTTCCCTCTGGATCGGCAACACAATTCGCCCGAGGCGCTGGTTGACCTGTGGAACAGGATGACAACAGCGGCCTTGGATGAAATCGCACCACTACGGCCTCTCAGAGCTCATGGAGCTAGGTCATCTCCGTGGTTCACGGATGAACTGCGGGAGCTCAAACGGGCAAAGAGACGCCTAGAGCGCCGCTGGGTGAAGACCCAGAGAGACTCCGATTGGACACTAGCTAGAGCCGCTATTAGGGCCTATCTAGTGGCGATGGAGGTGGTGAGGCGGCAATACTTCACCACCCTTATTGCCTCCGCTGATAATCGCCCGGCCACCCTGTTCCGGGTTACCGGGTCTCTCCTTGGTAGGGGGACCCCAGTGCCTGGTTGGCAGGGGTCGGCTGAGGACTTTGCTGACCATCTAGTGGAGAAAATCGATCGGATTCGCTCTGGGTTTAATCCTGGCGTGGATGGGGAGAGTCCGGAGGGAGCTGGAGTACAGTCTTGCCATACCATCTGGGACCGGTTTGAGCCAGTTGCCCCTGATGAAGTGGACAGGCTCCTTGCAGCTGTGCACGCCACTACCTGCCCATTGGACCCCTGTCCCACCTGGTTGGTGAAAGCCTCCAAGACGGTGACAGGTGACTGGGTTGGGGCTGTGATCAATGCATCATTGCGGGAGGGGGTGTTTCCTGCACCTTTAAAACATGCTTTGGTGCGCCCCCTCCTGAAGAAACCTTCCCTCGACCCAGCTGTCCTAACCAACTATAGGCCTGTCTCTAACCTCCCCTTTTTAGGGAAGGTGTTGGAGAAGGCAGTGGCGTGTCGGCTGCAGGGGGTGCTGGATGAAGCGGATTACCTGGACCCCTTTCAGTCAGGATTCAGGCCGGGATATGGTACCGAGACGGCATTGGTCGCACTGATGGATGATCTCTGACGGGAGCGGGACGGTGGTCACCCATCCGTCCTTGCTCTTCTTGACCTCTCAGCGGCTTTATTTATTTATTTTATTTATTTATTTATTAGTCAAATTTGTATATGCCGCCCGCTCAGGCAGAACCCGACTCAGGGCGGCATCACAACAATTCACAAAAGACATAAAAACAATTATAAAAAATAATTATAAAAAACCCCCCCAACCCACCCCCTTTAAAAACCCCCATGTCCCACCCACCCATCCCATCCACTGTACAAAGGAGGAAGAGAAAGTTCTTATACAAGCCAGCAGGCGGGCACCATAGTCCCATTCGGGCCCCACACCTGCCCTGCCAGCCAGGTCTTCACTCCTTTCCTGAAGGGCAGCAGTTCACTTTGGAGTCTTAGGCTTTCGATACCGTTGACCACGGTATCCTTCTGGGACGGCTCCGAGGATTGGGAATCCAGGGTAATGTGTGGTCCTGGTTTTCCTCATTTCTGAGGGGTCGTACCCAGTCGGTGTGGTTGGAGAGTGAGAGGTCCAGTCCTAGGCCCCTCAAATGGGGGGTGCCTCAGGGCTCGGTGCTCTCTCCTCTCCTATTTAACATCTACATGAAGCCGCTGGGTGAGATCATTCGTTCCCATGGGGTGCGGTACCATCAGTACGCGGATGACACTCAGTTGTACATCTCGGCCCATGGCGACCCCAGTGATGCCGTCAAAGTCCTTTCCAGATGCCTGGAAGCTGTGGGGGTCTGGATGGGGGCTAACGGGCTACAGCTGAATCCCAGCAAGACTGAGTGGCTATGGATAGGGGGTCCTGCGTTAACCCGGGAGTTACCATCGTTGGTTCTGGATGGGGCTATTTTGCCCCAGACAGACCCGGTGCGCAACTTGGGGGTCCTGCTGGATTCACGGCTACTGCTAGAGGAACAGGTGGCGGCTGTGACCAGGAGGGCTTTCACCCAACTTCGGGTGATCCGCCAGTTGCGCCCACTCCTGGACCGGGACTCCTTGCTCATGGTTACTCACGCTCTGGTTACCTCCAGACTAGATTATTGCAATGCGCTCTACATGGGGCTGCCCTTGACGACCATTCGAAGGCTACAGCTGGTCCAAAATGCGGCAGCCCGGGTGGTGATGGGGTGTGGGCGTTATGCCCGTGCTTTGCCACTGCTCCGGGAGCTGCACTGGTTGCCAGTTTGTCTCCGGGTGCAATTCAAGGTGCTGGTTTTGACCTTTAAAGCCCTATATGGTAGTGGGCCGGGTTACCTAAGAGACCGCATCGCCCTGAGGACGTCTGTCCGTCCAACCAGAGCGGACCGGAGGGGCTCTCTAATTGTTCCATCAGCCAGAGGGGCTCACCTCTCTGGCACAAGGAGGAGAGCCTTCTCCGTGTCTGCACCGGCCCTCTGGAACCTCCTGCCAACAGAGCTACGTCTTCGGACGGAATTGTTGCCTTTCAGAAAAGATCTTAAAACCTGGCTGGCGGGTCAAGTGTGGGGTGCAGGTGGAAGGGTAACCTCCATTGGGTGGTTGGTGTAGAAGAACTCTTCCCCATGGTGCCTTTGGATCCTGCAGCCCTTGTTTTTAGGGGGTGGGTAGTTTTAACTGTTTTAACTGGTGTTTTTAATTTTTATTGTGAACCGCCCTGAGTTGGCTTTGGCCGAGTGAGCGGTATATAAATGTGATAATTAAATTAAATTAAATTAAATTAATCACTCTCGCTTCTAGAGAAACCCCAGCCTTGATTCAATCCAGAACCCACTTGGTTGCTGCTTAAATTGGAGGTGGGGGTTTCCTTCAAAACATTCTTCCTGCACCAAGGACAGGGTTTGGGGTTTCTCTCCCTCTCCCCCCTCCAACAGTTCCATGGTTGACATTTTGCAATTATCCTTCCCTTGCAATCCCTCAATGGATCACCGTATCCTGCTGGATGGAGAGACGAAAGAAGAGCCCCCCAAAATCTTCTCCTTGATTTAAGAGTCTTAACAGAGCATTGCTATGATGTGAGCTAAGGCTTGTACTTGTTTTTGAATTGAATTATTTTGTTATGTAATTGTATTTTATTGTATTTACTGTATTGCACTGTGACACACTGTACTTTTTTGTGATATTGTTTTATGCTGTAATTTGTGAATTTGTACCTTGTAAACCGCATTGAGTCGCCCTTTGTGGTATATAAATTAAAATTCAATTCAAATAAATTAATAACCCTCCACTCCTTCCACCTGCTTTTGAATAAAAAGAAGTGCCCCCCCTCCCATGTGCTTAAACTACCCGTGCAGGTTTCAATCTATTTGGACCACAACTCCCAGAATTCCCTTGCCTGCAGTTCGACGTGGCTTTTTCCTGGGATTTGTAGTCCAGAAGTTAACACCTACCAAGTCCGCTAGGTTTGGAACCGCTTCCTAGCACAAGGCAGGAAAGGGAAGCACTTCCTCTGCGGAAGGCGACGCTCCACTCCTCCTTCTCTCTTAACTTCCTGCCTTTATAGGAATGCACCTTTTTGAGGGTTTAACCTGTTGATGTAATTCATGGTGCAGAGTGGTGCAGTGGTCAGCAAGAGGTTCGCACCTGGCCAAGTAGTCTCTCGTAAGAAAGGCAGGCAGACCAGAGTTTGGTGCAGAGCAAAAACTCAAAAGGAGATTTACTTATAAGGTGGAAGGGTGCACGTATACACAGTGCAACAACTGTAACCCAAAACAGATATATTCTCTCGGGCTGCTCAGTTGACCTCACTGAAACAGTACAGTTGTGCTTTATACAAGTCCATTAATAGTTCAACAACAGTTGATTACATTTATACCCCGCTCATCTAGGAGATTTTCATTGATCGCAACAGGGATCTGCTTTGGAGGAAGCCTGAGCGAATATTTGCTGAACGGAGAAGGTTAACTGTGCAAAACCAGGATTGCTCAGAAGAGTAAGCAGAAACAGGGTTTCACAAGTCACTTTCTGGTCCTGAGCCCTTTTGGCACACAAAGTCCTCCTTGGCCCCAGGCCAGTATTGATGAAGCTGCTGCCCTCTGTCAGGATGGATTCAAGTGGGATTTCATTCATTTGGGGACCATCCCCCTTCCCCGTGGACTTCAGCACCTAACCGCTGCCTGACGATCGTTGTTGAGTTGCTGACAGTATAGTCTACTCCAGGGGTTCCCAACCATTTCATGTGGCCCGGGTCAGTGAACCTGGAGGTGGAAGCGGATGTAAAACGCGCCTGCAATAAATGTGGAAGTGGCCATATTAACAACAGCTGTAAATGCACCCACTTCCACTTCTCGGTTGTGTGGATTGGCCTGCTCAGATGTCCAGGGGGCATGGTCAAGCCAACGGCATAAGAAGGTTGACCACCCCAGTCTACTCTATTACCATAACAGGATAACCTGGCCAGACTTTCAAAAAGACACTTAGAGGAACAAAAATCCAGCACCACAGAACTCCATCATCTGACCGACAAAGCAGGTACAGTACAGTAATATTTATTAATTTGTTTGTTTTTTATTTATATACTGCCTTCCACGCCCTGGGGCGACCCAAGGCGGTTTACATTTCATAAGATAAACACAGGGCCCCAACGGCTCCTCTTCTGCCCACCCAGGTCTTGGGTGGGAGAGAGTCCCAGGGGTGGCGGCGCGGATTGGAAAAGCCGCATCTTTTCCCCCAGTGGCTCTTCTGACCACCCAGGCCTTGGGTGGGCTACAGTAATACATTGGATAACGCTTAAACTTGTTTCCACAAATCTCAGCGTTATCAGATTTTTACCATGATCCGATTCATACATTGAATAGCGCTAAAAAAAACAGCCGGGTTCCCTTTCCGAAGAGGAAAGGGAGCAGGGGGTCGACCCGCCTGCCTCTTTGGAAAGGGCAGCAGGGATTCCATGTGTAAACGTGTTTACGATAGCAAGGGGTGCATTTTACAGCAGCATTTACACTGGGGGAAACCACCAGTCTGGTCCACTCAGCTGTCTGGAGAGTGTGGTCCGGCCCGCAATGTTAAAAGGTTGGGAACCCCTGAACTATATGTATACCAGAGAGTAAAGAATACAAAATACAGAAAACCCCCAATGTACATATGCCTCGAGTTACATAAAATTCAACTTACATAATGATTTTGTGCTAAAACCATGTCCCGGTTTACGTATATGTCCCAATTTACATAACACGATTTCCTATGGGTTTGCTTCGAGTTACATTAAAAATCTTTTTTCCTATGGGTTTGCTTCGATTTACATAAAAATTTCATTTTTCCTATCGGTTTGCTTCAGGCGTCCTAAAAAAACCATTTAAGCAAAAGTCTACGGAATTGACTTTTTACATAAGTAGGGGTTTTACTGTATATATTTTAAAAAGACAAAAAAAATATTGTGGCACCATAAAGCAGGGGTTCGCAACATTTTCTTGCCAGAGGCCAGACACTCCCCCCCCCCCCCCGCGATACTCCCCACCAGGGTCTGAGGACGAGGTTGCTCCCTGAACTTACATTTTCATGTTCATCGGTGGCTAGAAAGCGACGTAGAGTGATTTCCTGGTTCCGAGCTGGGACCCCAGCCACGGACATAAGCTCTGCTCAGCACCAGAAGTCGCCCAGCGGCACTTTCTAGCAGCTGAAATGGAGCAGGTATGTGGTGAAAAAAAGTCCAAAATGGACCGATTATGCGCTGACAAGCCTCCTGCTCCTGTGGGGAGTGACAGAGGCTGACCAAAAGCCCGGGAAAACTGCATAATTCCAGCTGCCTCCGCGGTAAGTGACATATCACGACATCTGGCGGTTTGGGAGGCAGGTGGGAGCAGGTCTAGAGGTCCCTGGGTTCCTAATAAGATGCATGGGCTGGATTAGGCCCACAGACCGGGGGGGGGGGGGGGGTGTTGCAAAGCCCTGCCTTAAAAGATTAACTGCTGTATTTTAATGTTAGCTTTCGTGGATCAAGTCCACTTTGTCAAACTTTAAGCGTGAGACTTCGTGGCACTAATTTATACATGCATATTTCTGGGTCCACTTCAAAGGGGTGGCATACCACATTCTTATGTGTCCTAATCAAACCCTGGGCTGCCAAAATGAAGCCACTTTCTTGGCAACTACCTAGATTAAAAGCCCTAGACTTGGGCTTCTGGTAATTAAAGTCCAAGAACAGCTGGAGTGCCATGGTTTGCCATCAAGGCCTTAAGAGATTCCTATAGTTTTGGAAGCTGATCCTGGGAAATAGGGTTCCTTGGATAACCTGAACAATAGGGTTTTCTAGCATAGCTTGTAGAAAGGGGACCGAAATACAGAAATTATTACTATTACTGATAATAAACCAGCATCAGAGCAGAGGAAGTCTCTTACCCAGAGAGGTCCCTATTCCCAAGTTCTCCTCCATGGCGCCCAAGTTTGGATCCAGCAAAAACGCCACTTTTTCCATGCTGGAAACACGGAGGAAAATCTTTTCTTAAAGTCCAGGCAACAGGAAGGCTCCTTCTCTTCCAGCCCTGGGCTTAAATTGCCCGCTTTGGAGTAGGACCACAACTCCCAGAATTCCCTGGCCTGTAGTTCTGCGTGAAGCTTTCTGGGAATGGTAGTCCGGAAAGACCTTCACCCACAAGCCATGCTCTGGTTAGACACTACCTAGCACATGGCGGCGGGAAAAGGTGGTACCTCCTTTGCGGAAGACGTTCTCCGCTCTTCCGCTCTGAACTTAATCCCTCTCTAGGAATCTCCCTCTTTTCCTTTAACCCTTAGAAAGGCAGGGTGTAAAAAACAAAAATACTCCAGCCACCTTTCCTTCGCCTGGAATCCCCCATTGAGCACAAGGGGCACCTGCTTTGCAGGAATCCTGATTAAGTGGGCCTGAAGGGGAGGCTAAGTGTGCAAAGCCAGGAGTGCTCAGGAGAACAAGGAGAAATTGAGAGATAAAGATCTAACATTGAAGGAGGGGAAGGGGTGACCCCAGATAGATAACAATCTGATCTAACATTCCTAGGGTGGGAGTAAGTCACTATTTTACCTTTAAAAACGCCAACCAAGGCTTGACTAGAGAGGAGCTTCAGGAATGCTGGGAATGCTGTTTTGTTCATCAGAGGACTGAGAGAAGAACCGTCATCATGTAGCTGTACGGGACTGTGAAAATACTTTTTATTTCTTAGCTTTACTTTATGCTGCTGTGGAAAGCAACTTAGAAAAATAAAGTCATCTTCAGACTTAAAAAATCAGTCTGATTCTTCACTGGGCATAGCTGCATCACTCTGGTCCTGCTTAGCCAACACTACTTTGAAAATATCCACACTCCCTGGATCCAGGAGAAACCACGAAGCTAGGTTCAATGCAGAGGCGACAGGCGCTGCAAAGGGAGGTGCGGAGGACTAAATCATATCGCATATTCAATAAAAGTTCACCATATCCCCAAGAATAGATTTATTTTGATCAGTCCATTCTTGCAATTCAATTCCCATATTAATTTGTCATTTAAGGAAATATCCCAAATTTCTTTATACCACTCCTCTATTTTAAAACTATAGTTTTCCAATTTCTTGCAATTAATAATCCTGTGGCTATAAAAGTAATTATTAACAAATCCTTTGTATCTGTATCTAATGTTACATCTTCTAACTCAATTATTAACGCTTCTTTAAGATTTAGTTTTAAATTTGTTCCCTTTATATTATTTATCTCTACTTTAAATTTGAGCAAAAAATTTCATGTCTACATTCCCACCACATATGGATATATGTCCCTACCTTTTCTTGAAAGTGCCAACATATATTAGGCACTGACTGGTCAATTTGATTCAGCCTCATAGCATACCTGTCAAGTTTTGGATTTGAAAATAAGGGGAATTGGTGGGTGAGACCAAATCAGTGGGTGTGGCCAAATCGATGGGCATGTGACTTGCTGGAGGTGGGCATGTGACTTGCTGGGGGTGGCCATGTGATTGAGTGGGCTATCTAGTCATGCTGCCTGTCACATATCTATGAAAACGTCTGCAAACAGACAGCACTGGCTCTTTGGCTGTAAATGGAGATGAACAGCACTGCACCCTAGAGTCGGATACGACTGGATTTTGAACAAGGGAGACCTTTGCTAACCACTTGCAACTAAACAGAGGCAAAACCTCACAGCAATTTTGAATACCAATCAGGGATCTTCTATTATTAAAGGTAAAAGTAAATGTTTCCCTTACTTGAAAGCCAGTCATATCCTGCTCTAGGGTGCAGTCCACTCCCCCACTCTCAGTCCACTCCCCCAGGTGCCCCCACTTCCCCCGGCCAGTGGGACCAGGGGAAGGAGCTTGTGACGGCACCTGCCTCCCACCCTCAGGGCCGATGGAGCGAGCCCTGAGGAGAGGCAACGCGGCGGCGGCGGGGCTCCAGGCAGCGTCTCCCTTTTGAAGCCCTCCGGCAAGCAGGCTCTGTGAGGCTAAGGGGACGCACCTGCCTCCCATCCTCAGGGCCGGTGGAGTGAGCCCTGAGGAGAGGCAACGCGGCTCTGCTTTGTGATGAAAACAGTCTTTTTTATTTAATTTTTATTAATTTTAAAGAAAAAACAAAATTACAAAAAACATACATAAACATAAAAAACAAATTATATTCATTGAAATACTTAAATTCCGTATATAATAGTATTGTAAAACAATATTGCTCTAGAACCTTGTATTTATCAGATATTTTACAGTATGTCACATATTTTATCTAGAATCCCAAAGATTTACAAGGTTCAACTTATTATATTAAACAACAACAACAACAACAACAACAACAACAACAACAACACCCAGTGATATATACATGACATGAAGATCATTGTTTTGTTTTAATCACTCCAAAAACTCATATGCTGAGGTACTGGTTTGTCTCCTTTACCACATGTTAAAACATATTCCACAAAAGGTCTCCATATTTTCCAAAATTTGTTTTCTTTCAAAATACCTTTCTTCACATTCAATTCACATGTCAATTTATCATTCAAGGCAATTTCCCACATTTCTTTATACCATTCGTCTATTTTCAATGTTAAATCACTCTTCCATTTCCTAGCTATACATAGTCTTAAAGCTGTTAACATTATAGATAGCAATTATTTATTATTTGTACTCATACTTGTATTATCCATTTCTGTCAATAGGGCAATACCTGAGTCCAGCTTAAAATCAACTCTAAAAATATCAGATACTTCTCGAATATTTTCCAGAAAGCATTTACCACTTTACAGCTCCATCACATATGCTCATATGTTCCAAGATCGCTTTTACATCTCCAACAATTCTTTGTTTTACTATTATCCATTCGAAATAATTTAACTGGAGTCAGGTACCACCTCCACATTATTTTATAATTATGTTCTTTTAGTCTAACTGAAAGATTCTTCATAACTCTTCTCCTCCATTTGCTTTTCCATTGGGATTCTGAAATTTTTATATTCAAATCTTCTTCCCATAATTTTCTCAAAACCTTTTGTGAGTTCTCATCCTTATTTAAAATCTTATATATTTTACTTACTAAACCTTTTATCCCCATTTCTCCTTTTCATATTTTACAAATCATCTCTTCAAATTCTGTTTTATCCCTCTGTAAATTAGATCCATCTTTATAATTCTTCTCCCATTTATTTATTGAAATTACTTGTAGCCAATTCAGTTTCATTTGTTCAAATATTTCCACTCAGTTCTAGATCGTCAGACATTTTTATCCAATCTTTCAACAAAAACACATCATTCCTCAACATTATATCTTTTATTCTTTTATCAATTTTAATGGGAAACATCTTTGTATCATCCATGTCCATTATTGGAGAAATCCCTGGGGCAAATTTCCCTTTAATATTTCTCCAAACTGCTAACATTGCTTTTGTCAATTGATTGTTTGTTTTTATCTTTACATCTTTGTCCAAAAAAATTGGATTGCCTCTTCCTTATAAATCCTTAATCTCTATTTCATCCCAAATAACTTCTGACCTGGCTATAATCTTAACAATATTTTTTAATTGAAAAGCTCTATAATAATGTTTAATGTTTGGAAGGCCTAAACCACCTTCTTTTTGTGATACATACCATAAACTTTTTGTAATTCTTGGTCTTTTTCCTCCATTACAAAAAGTGTTTATTATAATCTGAAAATCCTTTAAAAGTCTTGGGGTATCTTAAAGAAGAACAATATTTGTCCAAAGCTTTTGTGGAATGCAGCCCCCTCCAGGGGAACAGGTAGACTACAGTCTATCGATGCTTGTGAAAATAAAGGCTTTTTGTTTGTTTGTTGTATTATGTTGCTGTTTTCTATTTAATCGTTTCTACACTGACAAGAGTGGGGCATATCCCAAATGGGCGGTATAAAAAAGTAATAAACAAAAAAATAACACTCGCTAGACTTTAAGGATCCCAAGACTCTTTTTGTTATCACAGTAAAAAAAAAATCAACGTTGATTCTGGCCCTTTAACCAGTTGTTGAAAGATGGCTAAACCTAGAATCAAAGGTCACTGGGTTGGTGATAAAAAAAAATGTGGCCAAGGTTTCATAATCCTCCTTGTACATAAAGCTGGTCAATAATACTAACTTCGAGTCAGAAACTATTCTGGGTTGAAAGAATTTTTACTGGAGAAACTCCAAATGAGGCTCCTTTCATGTCCCCCCAAGAGCTGGGACAGAGACGGGCGCTCATTCCATCATGCAATACCCAGGTCTCGAACTGCTGACTTGCCAGTCTTCTAGCTAACAAGGCGAGCTTCTTAACCACTGAGCCACCGCAGATGACCAATATAAAGAACAAAAGGTGGTTGTGAAAGTCTTTTTGTTGCAATATTTGGGATTTTCAAGGGTGACCAGCCAGATTCCTTCCAACAGAGGCAGATGGGAGGTAGGTTATTCCTAAGGAGAGGGATGGCAGAAAGGAAAATCCTTCCAAAGGCACAAGTCTTACTTATGTGCATCACAAACTCTCCCTGGCTAAGGGATTCTGGGACTTGTAGTCATGCTGAATAGGTCATGCTGAGCTGAGTGGAGGAATTTGTCTGTTTCAGTGCCCAAACCTTCCTCACCCCTTTGGTTAACTGGAGGGGGGGGGGTATTTGAGGGGCTGCAGCCCTCTCCAAAAAAGTAACTTTTAAAAACTTTCTTGGGGGGCATCCTCTCGCCCGCTCAGTAGCCATAGTCTGGACTGGCCAGGGGATTATGGGACTTGTAGTCCAAACAGGTAATGCTAGCTGACTTTGCCTGTTTCAGTGTCCAAACCTCCCTCGTCCTCCCTTGGCTGGCTGGGGAAACTTTGGGAGCTTTATGACTTTGGGAGCATCCCTGAATTCACAGGGATGGGTGAATTCAGCTCTGGAAACCATCATATCTACTACTGTGGGCAAGAAAACCTCAGAAAAAACGGAGTAGCCATAATTGTCAACAAACGAGTGAGGAAAGCAGTAATGGGATACAACATCAAAAATGATAGAATGATGTCAGTCAGAATCCAAGGCAAACCTTTCAATATCACTGTAATCCAAGTCTATGCACCAACCACTAGTGCAGATGAAGCCACAGTTGACCAGTTCTATGAGGACCTACAACACCTCATAGAACAGACACCAAGAAACGATGTCCACATTATCTTAGGAGATTGGAATGCCAAAGTAGGAAATCAAAAAGTAAATGGAATAACAGGCAAGTTTGGTCTTGGAACCCAGAATGAAGCAGGGCAAAGATTGATAGAGTTCAGCCAAGAGAACACACTGGTCATAGCAAACACCCTCTTCCAGCAACACAAGAGGCGACTTTACACATGGACATCACTAGATGGCCAGCAGCGAAACCAGATTGATTACATGCTCTGCAGTCAAAGATGGAGAACCTCCGTTCAGTCAGCAAAAACAAGACCTGGAGCAGACTGTGGCTCAGATCACAACCTACTGATCGCAAAATTCAGGCTTAGACTAAAGAAAATGGGGAAAACAATTAGAACAGACAGCTATGACCTACACAACATCCCTAAAGAATACATGGTGGAGGTCATGAACAGATTTAATGTCCTGTACCTGATAGACAGAGTACCAGAAGAATTATGGACAGAGACGCGGGACATCATGCAGGAGGCAGCAAGAGAAACCATACCAAAAGAAAAGAAGCGTAAGAAAGCAAAGTGGTTATCTGATGAGGCTCTTAAAATAGCAGAGGAAAGAAGGAATGCAAAAGTCCAAGGAGAAAGGAAAAAATACAACCACCTGAATACAGAATTTCAAAGAAAAGCAAGGAGAGATAAGGAAAAATACCTGAACGAACAGTTCAAAGAAATGGAAGAAAACAACAAAAGAGGCAGGACTAGAGATCTATAAAAAAAATTTGGGGAAATCAAGGGAACATTTAAAGCAAAAATGACCATGATAAGGGACTAAGATGGAAATGAGTTAGCTGAAGCAGAAGCGATCAAAAAAAAGATGGCAAGAGTACACAGAGGAACTCTACAAAAAGGACCTCAACACTCCTGATAATAAAAATAATGAGAAATTTGAACTTGAACCAGACATTCTGGAGAGTGAAGTCAGAATGGCCCTAAAAAGCACTGCAAACAATAAAGCTAGTGGAAATGATGGCATCCCAGTTGAATTTTTCAAAGCCCTAAAAGATGATGGAATCAAACTACTGCATTCAATATGCCAGCAAATTTGGAAAACAAAACAGTGGCCACAGGATTGGAAAAGATCAGTTTACGTTCCAATCCCCAAAAAAGGCAATGCCAAAGAATGCTCAAATTACCGAACAACTGCGCTCATCCCACATGCCAGCAAGGTGATGCTCAAGATAATACAGGATAGACTTCAGCAACATGTGGAGAGAGAACTACCAGAGGTGCAGGCTGGTTTCAGAAGAGGCAGGGGGACTAGAGACCACATTGCCAACATACGTTGAATCATGGAGAAAACAAAAGAATTCCAGAAACAAGTCTACTTTTGTTTTATTGACTATACCAAGGCTTTTGACTGTGTGGACCACAACAAACTGTGGCAAGTAATTAAAGAGATGGGAATACCAGAACACCTCATATGCCTCATGAGAAATCTGTACACGAACCAAGAAGCAACAGTTAGGACAGAACACGGAAAGACAGAGTGGTTTGGAATAGGAAAAGGAGTAAGACAAGGCTGCATTTTATCACCCTGCTTATTCAACCTATACACAGAGCACATAATGCGCAATGCAGGGATGGAGGAATCACAATATGGGATCAAAATTGCTGGGAGAAACATCAACAATTTGAGATATGCAGACGATACCACCTTAATGGCAGAAAGTGAGGAAGACCTAAAGACCCTCTTGATTGGATTGAAGGAGGAAAGTGCAAAAGCTGGCTGGAGACTTAATATCAGGAAAACTAAGATAATGGCAACAGGTCCGATCAGTCCCTGGAAAATAGATGGGGAAGAAGTAGAAGCAGTGACAGATTTTACTCTTCTAGGATCTAAGATCACTGCAGATGGCGACTGTAGCCATGAAATAAAAAGGCGACTGATTATGGGGAGACAAGCGATGAGAAACCTGGAGAATATAGTGAAAAGCAGAGACATCACCTTGAAAACAAAAATTCGCATAGTCAAAGCAATGGTATTCCCAGTGTGAGTGCTGGACCATTAGGAAGGCTGAGCGCAGAAGAATAGATGCCTTTGAGATGTGGTGTTGGAGGAGAGTCCGGAGAGTCCCTTGGACAGCAAAGAGAACAAATAGGTCAATACTGGAATAAATCAACCCTGGCTGTTCATTGGAGGGACAAATAGTGAAGATGAAGCTAAAGTACTTTGGACATCAAATGAGAAGGGAGGACTCACTTGAGAAGGCCTTGATGCTGGGAAAGGTGGAGGGCAAGAGAAGAAGGGGGCATCCTAAGATGAGATGGATAGATGGTTTTGTGGACATAATGGGCACAGAGCCTGGCGGGCTGAGGAAAATGGTGGAGGACAGAGGTGCCTGGAGGAAAATGGTCCATGGGGTCGCAAAGGGTCGGAATGGACTGTGCAACTGAACAACAAAAAGCCCCCCCACCCCCACCAAGCAACGTTTTTAAAGATGGGGGGCAGCTCAGTAGCCACTGACTGGGCAAGGGATTCTGGGATTTGTAGTTATTATGGCATTTCCTCTTAGGCAGTGTTGCCTAGCATTGTAAAATCAATCCCTCTGACTGATGCATTTCTTCTTTTAAAAACAGCCTTCATAAAGAAACGTGCCTTCTCTCACACACAGCAAAGCTGATCCTTGATATTTCGGAGAGACATACCCCTAAAGCCCCATTTTGCATTTGCAAGGACCCCTCTGCGAGCCAGAGAGCGCCAAGGGATGGCAAAAGGAGACCACGTTCAGTTACAATGGGGGGGTGGGGGGTGGGGGGGAAATAAAATCATGCTCTTTGCATTTCCCCCAAGTGCTTTGCATTTTTGCAGCCAAGCACACGTTATTTCTTTGCAAGAGAGCCTTTCTGTGCAGAGGAAGGGGTCCGCTATGTTAGAGGAGAAGCGAGGGGGGGGGGGGTGGCGAGTGGAAGAAAATGCTATTTAAAAATCTCATTTGGATGCATGAAGAAGACCCCCTCGGACCTGACATAAAGACCAAATTTATATTTATTTATTGCATTTCTATCCAGCCCATCTGGGATATATTTTCCCCACTCTGGGGATTTTTTTTTAAAAAAAACTCTTTGCAATACAAATTAAACCAATAGCATGAATTATGAATTTATTCCAACTCTCCAGTGCAGTGAAGCAGAAGCAAAACCAGTTTGGCAAAAGCCCTGTGCAAAATTGCACGCCCTCCAGCCATGGCTCGCGCACTCATGCTGCACAAACCTGTGCGCCCTAAGGCACACCTGCCCCCATCCTTGCCTGCCCCCGGTGTCCATCCCCAAGATCCCAAACCTTTGCACGGGGTCTGAGGCCCCATCGCTCCACTTTGTTCTCCCTGAAACATGAGAGGGAAAAACCCACCCTGCCTACCTGCTAAAATTAGCTCGCTCTGACGTCTTGCTCGCTAAAGCCGGGAGGAGGGGGAGTGACTGGAGAGGCGGCCTCTCTTATCCCACACTTGCTCTCATTGGTCACAGGGCTGAGTCACTCGGCCCTGTGACCAATGAGAGCAAGCGCGGGATAAGAGACGGTCGGGGCTTGGGATTAGAGTGGCAGAGGATTTAAAAAAAATACGGGAGAAAAAGGAGAAAATAATTATACGGGAAGAGGGCGGGAAATAAGGGTCAAAAACAGGAGTTTCCCGGCCAATACGGGAGACTTTGCAGCTATGCCTCATAGGTGTTAAATATAATTTCCATAGTATTATGTAATTATGCTCTTTAATTCTTACTGACAAATTTTCATTACTATTAATTTCCACTCCCTCCTCCAAAGATAAATCTATTATTCTCACCACCAATTCCAATTCCCATATTTCTTTTAAGATTAAGAAATTTAATTTAGAAGCATCTTCTGTTAATTTAAGAGATAGGTCAACCATTTCGTACTATTCTTTCCAACAATTCCTATGAAGATATAATAAAGTACAGTAAAACCTTGCATAAAGAGCGCCTCGCTTAGAGACTAACTTACTTAAAAAGCAGAATTTTCTCTGAATGGTCACCTCGCTTAACAACTAAAACCAACCAAAAAGTCACTTAACAACAAAATTGGGGTTCGCAATACCCCCGCCAGAAGTCACAATTGGTCACTTACAATGGTGTTTCGCTTAAAGAGCAAATTGGCTTAAAGAGCAATCCCGTGGAACGCATTATACTCTTTATGCCGCCCTGAGTCGGGTTCTGCCTGAGTGGGCGGCATATATAAATATGACTATTAAGTTAAAATTAAATTAAATTTAAGCAAGGTACCACTGTACCACACTGTACCACAATGATTTTAATCCGTTCCATGGGGCTCGTTGTTGTACAAAATGATTGCTATACAATACATGCATCATGTAGCGATTTTCCCTATGGGATGCATCATATAACGATTATTATTTTTTTGCTAAGTGGTTTTTCCCATTGAAAAATTGTTGTATGATTTTCATACCTGTCGAGTTTCGGGAAATTTATGTCAAACCCCCATATTTTACACTCTTTCCCGCCATCATCCTGTATTAGTTAGACTGCAATTAGACTGAAGGCAAGCACAGGATAAGTATAGCTGTCCACTTTCGTGTTTTGGGATATTTCCCTTATTTAGCAGAAATTTCCCAAAACTTTTCCTTATTCCGTGATATAAACAAAAAACAAATACATAAATAAAACAAACTTTGGAGACTTTACTTGCAGTTTCCTTGGGTTCTCTTTTGACCAGGGAAAGCCTTCAGGAGCCTCCAGATTGAGTGAGGAGAAGATTTTAATTGCCAGCATTTGCCGCCAGTCGGATCAAGACCACCACAGGCATCTTGGTGATTTTTGGTGGAGTTCGAACCAAAGGCTTTTCTGTGTTCTGAGCGCTCTTCCTTATATGAATTTTCTGATGGGACCGAAAGGAATGACATGAACTAAAGGTCTTACCACAGTCCAGGCATTTAAATGGTTTTGTCCCTGTGTGAGTTGCTTGATGCTTGGCAAGGTGTGTCTGTTGTCTGAAGCTCTTTCCACACTCCAAGCACTGAAAGGGTTTCTCTCCTGTGTGGGTTCTTCGATGCAGCTTTAAGGTTGAGCTGTGGCAGAAAGTCTTCCCACACTCAGAGCATTCGAACGGTTTCTCTCCCGTGTGAGTTCGTTGATGTGAAATAAGATGCGATTTCTGGCTGAAACTCTTCCCGCACTCAAAGCATTTATATGGCTTCTTCCCTTGGTGAGTCCGTAGGTGGATGTCCAGGTGTGATGAACGACTGAAGCTCTTCCCACACTCCTGGCATTTGAACGGCTTCTCTCCTCTATGAATTCTTAGGTGCAAAGTAAGGCCTGTTGCTCGAGTGAAGGTTTTCCCACACTTCAAGCATTCGTGCAATTTCCCCCCTCCATGAACACTTTGGTGTGACAAAAGGGCTGAACTTTGAGCAAAACTCTTATCACACTGCAAGCACTTGAATGGTTTTTTCCCCGTGTGGACCCTGTGGTGTTGTATAAGGGCTGAGCTCATAATGAAGCCTTTTCCACACTCCATACATTTAAAAGGCTTCTCCCCTGTGTGGGTCCTTTTGTGCAATAGAAGAATTGAGTCTTGTGCAAAGCTTTTCCCACACTCCAAGCATTTATATGGTTTCTCTCCCGTATGGATTTTTGTGTGTGATGTGAGGTACTGTTTCCGACTAAAGCACATTCCACAATCAGAACATTTATATGGTCTGTCCCCTGTGTGGATTCTCATATGCATACTTTTAGTTTCTTTGCGGGTGAAGCTTTTTCCACATTCTGGGCAGACATGTGGATTCTGCTTCTTTTCTTTGGACATTATTTTTTCTCCACTAAACTTTCCATCAATTTTGGTTCCCTTCATTGCCTTTCCTTTCACTTTCTCCTCAGCCTTCTTTTCAGATCTGCCTTTCTTCACCTGTGGCTTGATGGCTGCTCTTTTATCCTCACTCTTCTGCCCATCTGCTCCTAGAAAACAAAAAGGCTGTTCGTAAGACTCCAAGGGAAAAGGAACCACAGAATTGGTGATCAAGTAGCAGGCGTGTTTCCGAGAATCTTGCTTTCAGAGCAGCTCTTTCTCGGCAGAGTTTTTGTGGCAGGATGCCAGCTATGTAATGCACTTTTTGTATTGGGGTTGGTTTTAGGCATCCTGTGACCAGTCTTGCTGTTTCATTTAGGGCCACGTCCACCTGCTTTGTATGCTTTGATCTGTATCACACTGAAGTCTTACCCAGAGAGGCCCCCATTCCCTTATTCTCTTCCATGACACTCAGTTCTGGATCCAGCAAGGACTCCACTCTTTCCTTAATGGAAACACACAGCCACCTCTTCAAAGGTCACCTGAAAGAAGAAACCTTGTATTTGAGCTTTAAATTGTTAATATCCTCTGTTCATCCACCTCCGAAAAGAACATCACATAGTTTGGGGGATGGCGAAACGGGTTCGCAGGTACCTTGTTGAATAATTTGTTTTTTTACTTGCCATAGACCAGCCCTCCTTCACCTGAGCTCACAAGATTTGTCCTAAGTGGATCCCCAGGAAGGGAGAAACCTCAATGGTTTATTTCTGTGCAACACTTTATTCCCAAGTCAAGGAAGGCAGACCAACGGCCCACATCTTCCCATTCTTATGTGTACTTTTGCCAAAGGGTCTGTACTAATTGGTTTTGGACCAGTGCCAGATATAAGGTTTTCTGTCAAGGTACTTCTGTGTTTTGATGAGGAGAGAATTCCCTATGGCAAGGAACAGTAAATACTTGTCCTCCACTTTTGAAACCCCTAAATCCTCAAGAAATTTCTGTCTAAGCTCATCTGCAAGTGCAGATCCTTGTACAACAGCTACAGAGAGGCAATGAACATGTTGTTGTTCAGTCGCACATCCTCCATAGCCCACCCATACACCCACTGCATCAACAATCCTCTTTTCCGATTTATTTAACCACACGAGCATACATGAGTTAATAATGCCGGGACTCTCGGACCCTGCCCCCCCTCGGACTTAAAAGGCGGGGGCAGGCTGGACAACAGACGCCACCGCGGATCTTGGTCCCAACTGGGGCAAAGAGGCCCTTCCCAGCTACTCCACCTGCCGGGACTCTCCCCCTCCCCCTTGGACTTAAATGGCGGGGGCAGGTTGGACGCTGGACGCTGGACGCTGGCGATCCTGGCCCCGACTAAAACATCGCTGTGACCCCCGGGACAATAAGACCAGCACCGTGCCGCGACCGACACTCCAGAGCTCCTTCCCTCAGCTCGGACCGCCGGGGAAGTCAAGACAGGTGTGCCACGGCCATGGGGACCAGCACCGCTGCTGCCGCTCCTTCCTCTGGTTCGGCCTGGCCACGGGGAAGTAGGAGCGCTTGGGTTCCATGGCTTCTGCGGCCATAGAGAGGATTTCATTTCTTGACTTTTGGTATTTATTGTGCATTAATCGTATTTATTGTGCATTTTGTATTAGTTGGGCGGATTGAATATTGTATTGTGTATCTTGATTTTGAACAATTGCATTGTATTTATTTTGTATTTTTGTGTTTGATATTTTTATGTAATGTTTTATATATTGTGAGAAGGCTTTCTTTTTTTTGAAGAAAACTTTCCTTTTTTTATGTTGTAGGCCGCTTTCGGAGGGGCTGGGAAAAGGCCTTTGCCTGCTCCAAAAGCCAACCAGTTGGGTGGCTAAGCCCCTTAGCGGTCCAGGCTCGCCCCCATCCTTCCAAAGCAAATCGGGCTCAAGGCTACAATACCTGGCTTACTTTCGAAGGAGGCAGCTGACCTGCTCAGCTACCTCCTTCCAAAAGCAACACATACAAGGAAAAAAAATCATACAATGAAGAGGATTTTGGAACAACTATGTGCATCGTACAACGAAAATTTTCATTGTATGATGGCACCCATTTGTTCCAAATTCCTCTTCATTGTACGATTTTTTTGGTGTACAATGCATTCGTTATACTGTGTCCTCTGTACAAGTATAATCATAAAACAACACACCTATAGCATTGGCAGTAACATGAAGTAATTAATATGCTTTGCAATTTAAAATTAACAACAAATGGAAATGAAACTAATTTCAAAGTTTCAAAGTCAATCAATATTAGCTTTTACAACAAGAAGGCATTTGTATAATTACCTATCGAATGAGAAATGATAATCAGGTTTCTTCACCTATAAAATAAAATGATGCACTTCTGGAAAACATAAAACAATACAGTAAATTATCTTATTTTAATAACACCATCAGTGTCTTGCATTTTGGGGGAAATGGCTTTCCAGCCACAGTTTTAGTAGGAAAGGGTTAAAAGGATTGAGAGTCTCTTATCTACAGTATTCTGACTTTAGAGTTTCAAGCCTTCCTGACAGCAGCTGAGATAAACAGAAAGACAAAAGAGCAACAGCTTAACTTTTGGGTAAAGGTATTCAAACTCAGGAGTGATAAACACATTCTCAAATAAAGAAACTTGATAATTTAAATACTTCAACATCAAAGCAAAGACCTAAATTACTTAAACGAAGCTAAACACAAATACTCTGTAAACACACATGCAAAATGTATCGCTAGACTTGCCATCTTTGCATAGATGGTTAGCATAGGATTGAATTTCAAAAGCATACCTCCTTTGGCAGAATTCATCAGGTCACATATTTGGGCTCATTGCAGCACAGGAGGGGGGATAGCCCAAACCATGGCTGATTTAGCTGGTGGTGACAGCTATATTTATACACAGGATATGTGGGGGAGAGAGATGACATGAGAATCCCCCCTCCTTTTCCTTGCAAAAACCTGTATGCTCAACTTTGTCTGAAGCAAGACTAAGTAAAAATAGTTTCTTGTCAGAATGATGGCCATTAAAGGCATTTTTGTCCCTTCCACCATTTTAAAACAGGCTTCATTGAAAGACAATCAAACTTTATTCTGAAGATGATTTATTGTTTTCTCTTTCTTTCTCAAATAGATATAACCAGGCACTCCTATCAATAATAATAATAACCTGACACCAGCCAGAACCCAAACCAACAAGCATTCTTTGAGAGCTCAGGAACCCTTTGGCGCTCATGGAGGAGTCAGGAAAGGAGGGATTTGTAGTTCAAGCCCCCAGACTAGGCCTGGAAAGACCCCTGCTGAAATCCCCAATTAGCAAGACAGCCTAGGTTGGAAGTAACTTTAAGCTGGGCACCATCTTCCATCCTGTGTTTACTTCACACAGCTCTTGGGAGGATCTCCCTGGTAGGTACTCTGCTGAGCAAGCTTTAAATCTTAGCAGCCACAAAAACCTCACAGGTTAAACCACTCCTTAATCAACTCGCTTCACTTGAAAGCCCTACTAGGGCCACTTTAAGTCAGTGCTGAGGTGAGAGCACACAACTTACTAATAATCACCAAGTCATCTCTGAGGCATGAGACCACATAGGCCGCCTTTGCTCGAAAGCCAGTCGTATCCGATTCTAGGGTTCAGTGCTCATCTTATAGCCAAAGAGCCAGCGCCGCCTGCATCCACAGATGTTTCTGTGGACATGTGGCAGCCATGAGTAGATACCAGAGAGCATGGAACAATGTTTACCTTCCCACCGACGTGGTACCTATTTATCTACTTGCAATTTCTTGCTTCCTAACTGCTTAGGTTGCCAGGAGCTGGGACAGAGATGGGAGCTCACTCCGTCATACAGCACTCAGGTCCCGAACTGCTGACTTGCCAATCTTCCAATTGTTGAGTTTAGCATTTTTACCACTAAGTCACCACAAAGTCAACTCACAAATGCTTTTTAAAAAACACTTATTCGTGATCATCACTTGATTCGTATATGACCAAAATTATATATAATTCCATGCCAACAAATCGATTCCTACTCATGACACTTTCCAGGATTTCCTAGGTAGGGAATGCAGATAAATGGGTGTCCCACTCCCATTCCTCCTGGAAGCCACCCCAAGACTTCACAGGTTGTGGCACTTCTCCCAGGGGTCACAACTGGGGAAATCACTCTCGCTTCCAGGGAAACCCCAGCCTTGATTCAACCCAGAACCCACTTGGCTGATGCTTAAATGGCGGTCCTTCAAAGCATTGTTCCTACACCAGGGACAGAGTTTAGGAGGTTTATCTCTCTCTCTCCTCCTCCTCCTCCCAACAGTTCCATGGTTGACATTTTGCAATTATCCATCCCCATGGATCCATGGTTTTTTTTAAACCTAAAATGCAATTTAGAAAGGGGAGACTCACCGTATCCTTCTAGATGGAAAGAAGAAAACGCCCCCCAAATATTCCCCTTGACTTTGTCTTAACAGAGCATTAATAACCCGCCACTACTTCCACCTTCTTTTGAATAAAAGGAAGCACCTCTGTCCCCTCCCCTGCTTCTCCCCACGTGCTTAAAAAACTACCCCCGCGCAGGTTCCAATTGATTTGGACCACAACTCCCAGAATTCCCTCGCCTGCAGTTCTGCGTGGGGCTCTCCTGGGAGTGGTAGTCCGGAAGTTCACTGCCGCCCGCCGCCCAGGAGTCACAATTCAAGGCTTGGAGCATGGAGGTATAATAAAACAGGAGGTGGCACTACAGGCTTCATGCTGTAAGTTTTTTGAAGCCAGTGGGCGTGGCCTGCCGCCATATTAGGTGGACCAAAACATTAGCAGACTACCGTTTACGATTGCTTCTTGTGTTGGAGGGGGGTGGATTGATCTCATCTCCTGGGTTGGGGGAGGGGGTAGGGGGGACAAAAGGGGTCTGTCCCCCCAACTCTTCCAGAGTCAGGGAACCCGGGAGAGAAGATATGTGTATGTTTTTGTAAATATGCTTGCATGTATATATCTTTCCCTTCATAAGAACAGCCTTGCTGGAACAGGCCACAGGAGCCCATCCAGTCCAGCATTCTGTCTCACACAGTGGCTCACCATTTCCTTCAGGGTATTCCCAAGGAGATGCCTTCACCTGCTTAGGATTCCCTGGAAATGGCATTGAGAGATATCCTGCCTATCTCTCCAACCCGGAGGTTGTCTTTAGGTAGCCATAATTATAGCCATTGATACCCTTGTCCTCCATGAACTTGTCTAATCCTTTCTTAAAGCTGTCAAGACTGACAGCTGTCACCACTTCTTCTGGCAGGGAGTTCCATAGACCAGTAATCCTCTGGGTGAAAAAGTACTTTCTCTTATTTGTTTGAGAACTAGTACCCAAAAGTTTAATGGAGTGTCCTCTAGTTCTAGTGTTGTGCGATAGGGAAAACAGTTTTTCCTTATCTACTTTGTCCACACCGTGCATGATTTTATAAACTTCAATCAGGTCACCTCTTAGACGCCGTCGCTCAAGAGTGAAGAGGCCCAACCGTTGCAGCCTCAGATGGTAAGAAAGGTGTTCTAGTCTCCTAATCATTCTGGTTGCCATCCTCTGCACTTTCTCCAACTCCATAATATCCTTCTGGAGGTATGGCGACCAGAACTGTACACAGTATTCCAGATGGGGCCTCACCATAGATTTATAAAGAGGCAAAATGACACTTGCTGACTTATTTTCTATACCCTTCCTAATGATCCCTAGCATTGAGTTTGCTTTTTTCACTGCTGAGGCACACTGGGTTGACACCTTCATTGAGTTGTCCACCAGGACACCAAGGTCCCTTTCCTGGTTTGTCGCAGAGAGTTCAGACCTCATCAGTTTATAAATGTAATTGGGGTTTTTTGCCCCAACATGCATCACTCTGCACTTACTAGTGTTGAAGCTCATTTGCCACTGTTTTGCCCACTCCCCCAGTGTCAAGAGATCCCTCTGGAGCTCCTCACAATCTCTCACAGTTTTCACTACCCTGTATAATTTAGTGTCATCAGCAAATTTGGCTACCTTGCTATTTACTCCTACCTCTAGATCGTTTATGAAGAGGTTGAAAAGCAGGGGTCCCAGTACTGAACCTTGGGGGACCCCACTCTTTACTTCCCTCCACTTGGAGAAGTGTCCATTTAGTGCTACCTTTAGCCAGTTGCTGATCCAGGACAAGACCTGTCCCTTTATTCCATGACTGGCAAGTTTAATCAAGAGCCTTTGGTGTGGGACCTTGTCAAAAGCCTTCTGAAAGTCCAGATAAACAATGTCAACTGGATCCCCCTTATCCACATGCTTGTTGACACTCTCAAAAAATTCTAACAGATTAGTGAGGCATGATTTGCCCTTGCAAAAGCCATGTTGGCTCTCCTTTAGCAGCGCCTTCTCTTCTACCTCTTCGTGGTAGCTAAATGAACATTTTTGTTAATTTTTTGATTCAGATATCCTGAGGAAGGAACAATAGTTCAGAAAAGTCAAAATAACCAGAATTGACTTCGAATATTGAAAAATACTGCTTAAGTGATCACCACCATTTATTCAGACTTTATGTTTAACCCAGAGTGGAATTATTTTGGTTTATTGCTCAACGTTTTACAAGTAAAGAACAAGATTGAATTTACAATTGATATTATAGTGTTTATTTCAAAAAATATACAATCTTCCTTTTGATAAACGGTTCACTATTTGCCACAAGTAGCAGGCATGACTAGACACCGGAGCTCACTGAACGCTGTTTACCTTTCCAGCAAAGTGGTCCCTATTCAGTGGTGGGCATCAGCAGGTTTGCACCAGTTCGCCAAACTGGTAGCAGAAATTCTGGCTGGACCCACTCATCCAAGTTTTGAAATAAAGTAGTCCTAATTCGGGTGCAACACAGGGCTTTCCCCCTGGCCATGCCCACCATATCACGCCAACAGTGTGGTAGGAATTTTTTTTGGAGCCCACCACTGTCCCTATTTATCTACTTGCAATGTCTTGCTTTTTATTATTAATTTTTATTGAATTTTCAACATAAATACAATATATAAAGACCAACTTCAAAATCACATACAATAATAAAAGCAACAAGTCATAAGTCTATAATTCTGTTGTGACTCGGTATTACACTGCTTCCCCCTTCAGTCTTGCAATTATATTCATTAATACTAAGTTTTTATCTAATACCAAATCTGAAATTTTTGTTTTTTCACCGTCTCAGTATACATTACATACTCTCTGTTATATCTTATATCCACCAAGTCACAATTCTATCTCATTCTTTTAGTACAAACATAAAAAAAACTAAATATATGAGTAAACAATTTAACCAATATTAAAAAGAAAAAGAAAACGAAAAAACTAACCACCATGTGTTATTCACATTGCCCTGGAGAGCACGGAGTTTCTCAGTAAAATCATTCCCAAAAGCTCTTGTGAGCAGGTACAGGTCTATTCAACTCTTCACCCTTCAATGAGTAATCCATAAAGGTTTTCCAAACCTTCCAGAATCTATTTTCTTTAATAATACCCTTTTTCATATTTATCTCATGTGTTAACTTATCATTCAATGCTAAATCCCACATTTCCTTATACCATTCCTCAATTTTTATATTAACTTCATTTTTCCATTTTCTCGCAATACACATTCTACCCGTTGTCAGCATTATTTCTAATAACACTTTTTTATCTTTGCTTAAGTTTATATCTTCCACATCTGTCAGCATAATGGTATTTGAACCCAGTTTGATTTTTGTTCCCATAATTTCATTTATTTCGTTCTCAATTCCTTCCCAAAAATTCTTTACCACTCTACAATTCCACCACATATGTTCGTATGTACCCAGTGCAGTCTTACAACGCCAACACATTTTATCATTCTTTTTATTTATCTGATGTAATCTGACTGGGGTCAAATACCATCTCCACAACATTTTATAATTGTGCTCCTTTACTCTTACCGACAGAGTTCTCATAAATCTTTTCTTCCATTTATTTTTCCAATTTTGATCCTCTATCTTTATCCCTAGATCCTGTTCCCATCTTACTTTCAATTCCTCCTGTGGATTACCTTCCTTGTTTATCATTATATATATATTGCTCACCAGCCCCTTTATTCCTCTTTGTCCCTTTCTTATTTTTAGAACTAGTTCTTCAAATTCAGTCCTCTCTCTTTCTAATCCAGCTTCATTCAAAAATTTACAATTCCACTTATTTACCATCCCTATCTGAAGTCAATTCAATTTCATTTGTAAATACAAAGTTGTTTTTCTCTCATTATCTCTACAGGCCCGTATCCAGTCTTTCAGCAGGAAAACTTCATTTTTATCTAATACTTCTTTAATCCTTTTATTAATGTTTATTGGAAAATCTGCAATATCCTCCAATTCAATAATGGGGGAAGTATCTGGTGCCAACACCTTCCTCACTTTTTTCCATATTCCTAATGTTGTCCTCATCATTTTATTTTTAATATCTACTTTCCCAATGGCACTTCCTAAAAAAACTATTTTTCCCATATAACGAAGTTCTTTCATTTCAATTTCTTCCCAAATTACCTTTTCCCTTGCTAATGAAATAGGGGTGAAAGAATTAAGATATTAAGATAATATTAATTCTGTTTTAAAAGTAAAAAATATTTTCTCTGTAAAGTTAAACAGATCAGATTGACCTGCCACGTAGGTCTGATGACGAGGCTAAAAGTACAAGCTCAGCACTGTTTGTACAGCTGACAGGGAAACATAAATAATATTTGTGTGACATGACATGTTCTAAACAACAAACACTGAATGTTCTAACCTGAACTTAATGAAATGTCAGAAGATTAATTAATAATGTTGGCTTTACCCATAGTGATGTAATGTGTAGAAGTTTCCAAATTTTATGCTATAAAAGGATGGCTCTGAAAATGTATATTCATTCAGGGAATAATTTAGCTTGGAAAAGCTTTCCTGAATCTATTAATATTAATTAATATTAATAAAACTCCTAAATCTGTCTTAGCGTGTGGAATGTGAATTTGTCTAGTTCAGAATTCCATAACATTTTTGGCGAACTCCGCCTGGGACTGACTTGACAAATAGCAGGTGCCATTGTCACTCTAGACGGCTGCTCTTGATGGGATAAAACGACGCCTCTCCAGCGATAACCTAAAATGCCAGCATAGTAGACCTTTGATCTACTCTAGGAAATCAGTGAGGAGGTGACGAGAAACTATCAAAAGAAACAGACCAGTCAAGGATCCGGAAAACTAAGACAGACAGAGAATTCTAGAAGGTGGATTTTCAAAAGCCTGCAGGCAAGTATAAAATTGTATAAAATTGTATGAAATTGTATGAAACTGTAGAAGTATACTTATGTGTGCCCACTCATTTGAGAAGTGGAAGTGGAGCCTGATCACCTTCAAGGGGACGGGACGGCGATTCCTAAGTCCTTAATGAATCACGGGCGGTAACCCAGTGTTCTTGGAAAAATCGGGGTGGCGAACCTGATTTTTGTGTGTGTAAAATTTATATTGTGTGGGTGGTTAAACCATTGCGTTTCCTGACGGTGACCCTTGATTTTTGGGAGCCCCAGGCCAGTGGTAGTGCTTAGTTTAGAATGGGTGGTAGCAGTAGCGTTCCAAGAACGCCACTGAAGTGCTTTTTAGAAAACTTTGAGGTATTCTATCCAGAAACACATGAACCCCCTTTAACAAAATTTGAGTTAAGAAAGTTTTGTGAATATGAATGGCTCAGTTTCCAACTAGGATGGCCTCCAGAGGGCTCCTTAGATTTGGGTCTTATAAATAGAGTGTTTCAAAGAATAACGCAGAATAAACAATGGGATCAGTATCCTTATATGTCTGTATGGCAAGCAACAGTTGCAGAGAAACCATGGCCACCTTGGCTATGGAAATGCCAGGCTGAATGTGTAAAGGCATATTTAATGAAAGAAAAGAAATCCAAAGATAAGAAATCTAAATTAGGTAGGAAAGTGGTCAGAACACCCAATACCCCAGAAATTGAATGGCAGACAGAAGAAAGATTGAAAATTTTAAACAGAAATGAAAAAGATGAAATTCCATTTCAAAGACCTCCACTTTATGTCATGCCAAAATCAGTGCCACAAAATGGCCAAGTCCCACATATTTATCCAGACCTTGCATTAGTTAATGCAGGAAGCAGTCATTCTGCAGGAAGATTTCAAATCCCAGACAGAAGTGAGGCTTCCCCAACCACAGAGAAACTAAGAAAAGCAACTGAGATCTTGAAAGATATAATTGAACAGGGAGAAGGAAAATTCCAAAGATACAGCCAATCTTCTCCCTATAACAATGAAGCTGGAAGGGAGCCACCTTCGAACACCCAAATGGCACACGTCATGCCAACAATAGTGGCCCCATTGAGTGAAATGGTAACCAGCCATATGAGGGAAGATGATGAACAAGTAAATCAGTCAATCTTCCAATATGTACCATTTACCACAACAGACCTGTTAAATTGGAAACAGCATTATGGACCTTTTAGTACCAAGCCGAATGAGGTGATTGAATTAATTGAAATTATAGCCCAAACGCATAACCCCACGTGGAATGATATGCAACAAATAATAAATACACTCCTTAATATGGAAGATAAGCAAAAATTGAAACTGGCAAAAGACAGGATCCTTCATAGAAATTTCCCAGACGCAAATCAGACTGTAGTGCGTATGGCGGCAGCTGCTGAACAAAACCGAAATTGGGATCCTAATGATTCAACACACAGGACAAGTCTTCAACAGTACAGATATTTGATTTTGGAAAGCTTAAAGGAAGCAGCAAAAGGTCCTGTCAATTTTAGCAAACCTGCTAATATAATTCAAGAGAAAGAAGAATCCCCTGAAAGTTTCTTAGCCAGGTTGATTGAGGCTTATAAAGTGAACACAGGGATTAGTATGGACGAACCTGAAAACCGCCAGATGTTGAATGAAAGATTCATTACACAGAGTGCACCAGATATAAAGAAAAAGTTACAAAAGCTGGAAGGAGCACTCGGGAAAAATACTTGTGAGCTGGTTGAGGTGGCAAGGAAAGTTTATTTTAATAGGGATAAAGAATAAGAGAACAAGGAGAATATGAGAGAATATAAAAGAGCTGAAATGATGGCCCTAGCTATGGGAGCCCGGCCAGGAAGAGGACATGGAAATGAGATGCCCCAGAGTGGAGCATGGAGAGGAAACCCACATGGTGGAAATGGAAGGCAAACTAGAGGGAATTATGGAGGAAGACAGGAAGAATATGAGGAACTAGATAGACTGGCTGAGATGGAATGAGATGATTGAAGAAACCAGAGGAATTTGGGAAATCCCAGGAAACAAACAAACAGCTGAGCACTTGATAGCTAACCCCAAGATTTTGAATCCCTAGTCGGCCCCAAGCTACAAAGCTACTAGATTTGTCTCAACCTTTTCAGGCAGTATGTGAAAGTACGCAGAAATAAAAGTGTAAATGTCACAGGCCAGTTGCCTAACTTCAGAGGAACCTTGAAGGCCTGCGCAAGAAGTTTATTTTTTTTTCTGCAGACGTACAGGTACATACTGGCCCAGATGATTTGGAAAACAAAGGACATTTATGGGTTAGTAATCAAAGCCAGTATCAAAAGCTGCCCAGAATGCCTAGACCCCTTGCAATTAAGCAGAAAACAAAAGACTCACAGTTGGCAAAAGGGACCAGAAGAAGCAATGTTTAAACAGCCAAACAAACACAGGAGTTGTATTTGATTGAAGAATTTGAGGACTTGAAAATACAAAACATCTGAAGTACACAAAAATATGAAAAGCCAGTAAAAAAAAGAATACTTACAAGAGCAGAGAGGCAGTGGAATCATCCTCGTTCATTTAATCCACAGTTAGGAAGAGGTTGAGAAAGCAAGTGGGATTGTTGAAAGCATTGTATAAAAAGTAAATCAAAGTCCAGGTTTTTTTTTAGCCAATGGCAGTGTATGATATGGGAACTCCCCTCTGTACAAAGTGTCTGATTTCCCCATTTGAATGTCTGTCCAAAACATATACAGATGGCCAGATCTGGCCTGCTAGAAGGAAATTATTAATTTAGTCACTGCAGTAGAAATCAATAATGTGAATCAGTGCAGGAGGCTTGCCCTCCCATCTCCATGGCAACACATGGCCCTTAGCCAGGAGATCGATAGTTTGTTGTTGTTCAGTCGCACAGTCGATTCCGACCCTTTGCGACACTATGGACCATCGTTCTCCAGGCGCCTCTGTCCTCCACCATCCCCCTCAGTCCTCCCAGTTCTGTGCCCATTGTGTCTACAATACCATCTATCCATCTCATCCTTGGCCTCCCCCTTCTTCTTTTGCCCTCCACCTTTCCCAACATCACGGCCTTCTCAAGTGAATCCTCCCTTCTCATTTGATGCCCAAAGTACTTTAGCCTCATCTTTACTATTTGACCTTCCAATGAGCAGTCAGTGTTGATTTCTTCTAAGATTGACCTATTTGTTCTCCTCGCTGTCCAGGGTACCCTCAAAACTCTCCTCCAGCACCACATTTCAAAGGCATCTATTCTTCTGCGTTCAGCTGTCCTAATTGTCCAGCTCTCACATCCGTACATTACCACTGGGAATACCATTGCTTTGACTATTCTAATTTTTGTTTTCAAGGTGATGTCTCTGCTTTTCACTATGTTCCCCAGGTTTCTCATGGCTTGTCTCCCAAGAATCAGTCGCCTTTTTATTTCATGGCTGCAATCTCCATCTGCAGTGATCTTAGATCCTAAGAATGTAAAATCTGTCACTGCTTCTACTTCTTCCCCATCTATTTTCCAGGAACTGATCGGGCCTGTTGCCATTATCTTGGTTTTCTTGATATTGAGTCTCAAACCAGCTTTTGCACTCTCTTCCTTCAGACCGATCAAGAGATTCTTTAGGTCTTCCTCACTTTCTGCCATTAAGGTGGTGTCGTCTGCATATCTCAGATTGTTGATGTTTCTCCCAGCAATTTTGATCCCATATTGTGATTCCTCCATCCCTGCCTTGCGCATTATGTGCTCTGTGTATAAGTTGAATAAGCAGGGTGACAAAATGCAGCCTTGTCTTACTCCTTTTCCTATTCCAAACCACTCTGTCATTCCGTGTTCTGTCCTAACTGTTGCTTCTTGGTTCCTGTACAGATTTCTCAGGAGACATATGAGATGCTCTGGTATTCCCATCTCTTCAATCACCTGCCACATCTTGTTGTGATCCACACAATCAAATGCCTTAGTGTAGTCAATAAAGCAAAAGTAAACTTGTTTCTGGTATTCCTTTGTTTTCTCCATGATCCAACGTATGTTGGCAATGTGGTCTCTAGTCCCCCTGCCTCTTCTGAAACCAGCCTGCACCTCTGGTAGTTCTCTTTCCACATGCTGCTGAAGTCTATCCTGTATTATCTTGAGCATCACCTTGCTGGCGTGTGGGATGAGCGCAATTGTTCGATAATTTGAGCATTCTTTGGCATTGCCCTTTTTTGGGATTGGAACATATACTGATCTGTCCAGTCCTGTGGCCACTGTTTTGTTTTCCAAATCTGCTGGCATATTGAATGCAGTAATTTGATGCCATCATCTTTTAGAGCTTTGAAAAATTCAACTGGGATACCATCATCTCCACTAGCTTTGTTGTTTGCAGTGCTCTTTAGGGCCTTTCTGACTTCACTCTCCAGGATGTCTGGCTCAGGTTCAATTTCTTCATCATTGTGACTATCAGGAGTGTTGAGTTCCTTTTTGTAGAATTCCTCTGTGTACTCTTTCCATCTTTTCTTAATTTCTTCTGCATCAGCTAGCTCCTTTCCGTCTTTGTCCCTTATCATGTTCATTTTTGCTTTAAATGTTCCCTTGATTTCCTGGATTTTTTGGAAAAGGTCTCTGGTTCTGCCTCTTTTGTTGTTTTCCTCCATTTCTTTGCACTGTTCTTTTAGGTAGTTTTCCTTATCTCTCCTTGCTTTTCTTTGAAATTCTGTGTTCAAAAGATTGTATTTTTTCCTTTCTCCTTTGACTTTTGCATTCCTTCTTTCCTCTGCTATTTTAAGAGCCTCATCAGACAACCACTTTGCTTTCTTATTCTTCTTTTCTTTTGGTATGGTTTTCTTTGCTGCTTCCTGCATGATGTCCCTCATCTCTGTCCATAATTCTTCTGGCACTCTATCTATTGAGTCTAAGCCATTGAATCTGTTCATCACCTCCACTGTGTATTCTTTAGGGATGCTATCTAGGTGATATCTGTCTGGTCTCTTTGTTTTCCCTATTTTCTTTAGTCTAAGCCTGAATTTTGCAATCAGTAGGTTGTGATCTGAGCCACAGTCTGCTCCAGGTCTTGTTTTTGCTGACTGTATGGAGGTTCTCCATCTTTGGCTGCAGAGTATGTAATCAATCTGGTTTCGGTGTTGGCCATCTGGTGATGTCCATATGTAAAGTCGCCTCTTGTGTTGCTGGAAGAGGGTGTTTGCTATGACCAGTGCGTTCTCTTGGCCGAACTCTATCAATCTTTGCCCTGCTTCATTCTGTGCTCCAAGACCGAACTTGCCTGTTATTCCCTCCACTTTTTGATTGCCTACTTTGGCATTCCAGTCTCCTAAAATAATTTGGACATCATTTCTTGGTGTTTGTTCTATGAGGTGTTGTAAGTCCTCATAGAACTGGTCCACTGTGGCTTCATCTGCACCCGTGGTTGGTGCGTATATTTGGATCACAGTAACATTGAAGGGTTTGCCCTGAAATCTTACTGACATCATTCTGTCATTTTTGAGGTTGTATCCCATTACTGCTCTTCTCACTCTTTTATTGACAATTATGGCTACTCCATGTCTTCTAAGGTTTTCTTGTCCACAGTAGTAGATGTGATGGTTTCCAGAGTTGAATTCGCCCATCCCTGTCCATTTTAGCTCACTGATTCCCAAGATGTCAATGCTTATTCTTTCCATCTCATTTTTTAACCACTTCTAGTTTACCTTGGTTCATTGATCTCACATTCCATGTCCTACGCAGTATTGCTCCTTACAACATTGCATTCCTCCTCCCCCTTTCCTGTCCCTCCCCTTCCTCCCCTTTGTGGTGTTAAGCATCCTGTATCACCTAGCCTGCCCCTTTGTTTTGCCTTTTGTTTTGGTCAATAGGGTTCTCTTGGCAAGCTTTGTGGCGTGGTTTGCCGGTTTCTACGCCATTTTTTTCTCGCATCATACATCATATCACAGTTTTAAAAGTTTAAAACAGTTTAAACAACATATTATCATGCATAATTATCACACTCTAAAACACAGTCTCTATGTTAATTGCTATATTAAGTCAGTGTAAAGTCTCTATGTCAGTTGCTATATTAATTCAGCTACATTTTTTCACATCAGCTACTTATCCTTGTGTCCTCACTCCCCAGGTGGGGTTGTTGTCTCTGGGCCCCGTGCTCCAGGGACATCGCAGTGGCGGGCAGTGGATGTTTTCCCCGTGGGTCAGCTGTTCCTCTTCCTCTGCCTCTGGCGGCGGTGGTGGATGGTGACTTTTCCCTCCGCCTGCCTGGTCTTCCTCACCCCCGGCTGGGGTGGTCTCGCGGCTGCTCCTGGCCGCGGGTAGCCTCCTCGCGGTGGCGGCGGTGGAGGATCGCGACCTCTCCCGCCGCCTGCCTTGTCCTCCCCACCCCCGGCTGGGGTGGTCCCGCGGCTGCTCCTGGCCGTGGGCAGCCTCCTCGCGGCGGCCTCCTCGCGGCGGCGGTGGCGGTGGATCGCAACCCCTCCCGCCGCCTGCCCGGTCCTCCTCACCCCCGGCTGGGGTGGTCCCGCGGCTGCTCCTGGCCGCGGGTAGCCTCCTCGCGGCGGCGGCGGTGGAGGATCGCGACCTCTCCTGCCGCCTGCCCGGTCCTCCTCACCCCCGGCTGGGGTGGTCCCGCGGCTGCTCCTGGCCACGGGTAGCCTCCTCGCGATGGCGGCGGTAGTTAAACATTGATAAAATGGATTATTTCAAAACCTAAAAAGAACTATATTCTGTCGAAAGTATCTTTTTTCTTACAGCTTAAGACCCTGCAAAGATTGGAATGCATAGATTTTGCTTAAATAATCAACGAGGGAGAGCTTGGCTAAAGACCCAAAACCTGGAGGCGGTCTTTGCAACGCCCAGCCGAAGCTTGAGGAATCAACAATCAACATGATAGAAATGTTTATTTATTGCAAGAATGTGAAAAGTTATTAAACTTTAACAATTTTCAAGAAATCAGGAGGGAATGAAATAGGGGTGAAAGAATTAAGATATTAAGATAATATTAATTCTGTTTTAAAAGTAAAAATTATTTTCTCAGTACTCTGTAAAGTTGAAACAGATCAGATTGACCTGCCACGTAGATCTGATGACGAGGCTAAAAGTACAAGCTCAGCACTGTTTGTACAGCTGACAGGGAAACGTAAATAATATTTGTGTGACATGACATGTTCTAAACAACAAACACTGAATGTTCTAACCTGAACTTAATGTAATGTCAGAAGATTAATTAATAATTTTGGCTTTATCCCATAGTGATATAATGTGTAGAAGTTTCCAAATTTTATGCTATAAAAGGATGGCTCTGAAAATGTATATTCATTCAGGGAATAATTTAGCTTGGAAAAGCTTTCCTGAATCTATTAATATTAATTAATATTAATAAAACTCCTAAATCTGTCTTAGCGTGTGGAATGTGGCCGTGCTGAGGCTTGCGGCCGTTCCCTCCTGGTGGGGAGCCTTCCTGGCCGAGGCGTTGCGAGACCGTCTCCTACTTGGCCTGCGGGATGGAGAGGCTCAGCGGAAACTGTTGGCCCGAGATGAGGAAATCACGTTCGAGCAGGTCTTGCAGGCTGCACAAGCCGCTGAGGCAGTAAAGGATGGAGTATGGGCGTGCAGGACGAGACCCGCAGCCTTGGGAAGCTTGACGTCCGCGGTGCAAGCCCACGGCTGCTCGTCACGCCGGGAGTAGGAGTTGAGAGCCGCGGCAGCCGCTGCCACGTCCTCGTTGGGAGTCCAGCGAGAGCGAGAGCGAACCGGAGGTGAGGAAGGTGAGGAAAAGGCCATCCGAAAAGAGAGACACCGCTGAAGCAAGCCGACGCTGCGAGGGGTGTGGGGGCTCACACAACCGGAAAAAGTGCCCCTTCAAGAAGGCAGAGTGCCACAACTGCATTTGGGCCAAATTGCGAAGGTGTGCAGACAATGCAGAAGCCGTGACCCGGACCGGACCAACCGCTACGGCCGAAAGAATGACACCGTCTGGAAGGTGCATGCGGGGGACACCGTGGTGAGACGTGTGTCAGACCGGCGCACCCGTTTCTTTGTGAAGGTACTGTTGCAAGGGTCCAGGTGAAGATGGAGGTGGATTCAGGGACTGCCTACTCCATAGTCTCGCAGACGGAGTTTCTGCGAATACCCCCTAGCTGAGAGCCCTCAGGACGAACTTGCGGGACGTTCAGGAAAATTACATCCCAATCCTGGGGGTGGGGGACTTCACCGTCCATTTCAAAAACTTCACAAGGAAGTTGCCTTTGGTGGTTCTTAAGGGGGAGTCCAGTTGTCTCCTGGGGACCCAGTGGTTTGAACCACTGGGCATTGCATTGACTGGCATCAACGCCGTCCGAGGCGACCCCATCCAAGACGTGTGCAACACACACCCTGCGGTCTTCAAGAAAGGACTTGGGGAGTACAGGGGGCCTCCTGTCGACTTTGACATTGACCCTTCCGTTCGGCCTGTATGCCTCAAGCCACAAAGAGTGCCCTTTGCACTAAAGGACAAAATAGAAGCAGAATTGGATAATCTGGTGGGTCAGGGGATCCTGGTTCCAGTGGACTCCGCAGACTGGGAGACACCGATTGTAACTGCCATGAAATCTAATGGGGAAGTTAGGATTTGTGCTGATTACAAATGTACTATCAATAAGGCGATTTGCCCCAACGCCTACCCGGTGCCGGTAGTTAGCCACTTGCTGGCCAAGTTACACGGGGATAAATGCTTTGCAAAGTTGGACCTAGCGCAGGCTTACCAACAGTTAACAATTACACCTGTGGCTGCAGCTGCCCAGACGATAGTTACACACAAGGGTGCGTTTAAGGTGACATGTCTCCAGTTCGGCGTGAACTCAGCCCCCGGGTTATTTCAGGTGCTTGTAGAACGCCTCCTTAAGGGTCTCCCCGGGGTGTTGCCATACTTTGATGACGTAGTGATAACAGCTGGGGATGAGTCAGTTAGCCCAGAGGTTAGACCGGGTACTGTCTGTGTTTGAGAGGGCTGGGTTACGCCTGAGAAGGGACAAGTGCGTATTCTACGCAAAAGAGGTAGAGCTTCTGGGATTTCGGATCACCCCCGACCGGGTAAAGCCTTCGAAATCCAAGGTTGCGGCTGTCCAGGACGCCCCCACACCAGCCACTAGGTCAGAGTTGCAGTCGTTCTTGGGGCTCCTGAACTTCTACCACTCCTTCTTCCCACGGAAGGCATCTGTGGCAGAGCCGTTACACTGCCTACTGAAAAAAGACGCAGTCTGACGGTGGGGGGAGGCTCAAGAGTGAGCATTAGGTGAGTTGAAGCAGCTCCTCTCTTCCGAGGCGATATTAACTCACTTCGACTCCAAGAAGCCCATAGTGCTTGTGTGTGATGCCTCACCAGGGGCTGTCCTCTGCCACGTGCTCGAGAACGGGAGGGAGGCTCTGATTGCGTTCTACTCGAGATCTCTCTTGAAAGTGGCGTGCAACTATGCCCAGACAGACAGGGAGGCCCTCGCGATCATCGCAGGGACAAAGAAATTCCATAATTTCTTGTATGGGAGGGAGTTCACCATTGTAACGGACCACAAGCCCCTCCTGGGAATCTTTGTCATGGCCAAGCCCACCCCACAGATCTTGTCCCCTAGAATGTTACCGTGGGCGATCTTCCTAAACGCATACCAGTTCACGCTGGTGCATCGCCCAGGGAAAGACATCGCTCATGCGGATGCGCTTTCCCGGTCTCCCCTGCCTGAGCTGGGGGAATCCGAGTGCGAGGTTGAGCAAGATCACCAGGTACTGCTCATCGAGTCCCTCGAATCGCCCCCAATCGTGCCTGCGTATATCGCCAAGGCAATGGCCAAAGACAAGGTTCTGTCCCAAGCGCTGGCATGGGTAAAGAAGGGCTGGCCAGTAACGTCCCCATCCGAGGAACTTGCATCGTTCTTCAGGAAACGTTTCAAGCTTTCGCTCGAGAGAGAATGCCTCCTCTGGGGCCAGAGAGTAGTAATTCCCGAGGTTTTCCAAACCAAGGTGCTCCATCTGCTCCATACGAGTCACCCAGGAATCATGAAGTCAAAAGCTCTAGGAAGGAGTTATTTCTGGTGGCCCAACATAGATAAAGACATAGAGCAGTTGGTGGATGGGTGCGACAGTTGCCAACACTCACGGCCCGAGGAGCATAGGCTACCCCCAAGGGAGTGGGACACAGCCCGCGGCCCATGGTCAAGGATCCACGTGGACTTCACGGCGCCCTTCAGGGGGACAATGTTCCTACTTGTGGTTGACGTGTTCTCGAAATGGCTGGAGGTAATTCCGATGCGAAACACGTCCTCCGCAGCCACAGTCAAACACCTGAGGAAGGTGTTCACGTGTTTTGGCCTGCTTGATGTGTTAATTTCAGATAACGCAACCACTTTCACGTCCGCCGAATTTCAGGCATTCCTCGAGCAGAATGCGATCAGGCATGTTACCTCCGCCCCATTTCACCCTGCCACAAACGGTCAGGTGGAATGCCTGGTCCGCACTACAAAGGAGGCACTGAGGAGGATGGGTCCGGGGGACCTGGAGCTACAGCTCTGCAAATTCCTCCTGTGCTATAGGGTCACTCCGTTAGCGTTGGGGCAGTCCCCCGCGGAGATCCTGATGTGAAGAAGGCTCTCAACATTGCTTGACCGCTTGGATCCTTCCAGGGTGGAGGATAGAGGTACGAATGTGGCAGTAGACCAGAGGAAAGTGTTCGGGGCAGGCGATCAAGTTTATTGCAGAAACTATGTGAGCTCAGGGCCACTGTGGGTACCCAGGGAAGTGGTGGAACAAACTGGGCCAGTATCGTACAGAGTCAAAACAGGGTCAGAGTTGCTGTGGCGGAGACATGCTGATCAGCTGAGGAGAAGAGTCACGGAAGCCACGGGGAAGGTGATCTAGAAGAGTCAGCATTAGGGTTACCACCCCCCCCCCCACCGGTTTAACCCAAGGGGGGAATACAGGACTTAGCATGACAGGCTGCTTAGACCCTCAGGAGTCAGTCTCCCAATCCGGAGACAAAGCCCCCCAATTTGATTTTTTGTTTTGGGATTGGGGGAGTTTTCACGAGTGTTCCCCCACTTGTCCCAGTGAGCAGCGGGGTTATGAGTTGTCCCAAAGGTCCCCTCATCCTCCCCTATTCAGAGACACCCCATCCCTGCCCTTGCCAGGATTCGATGGGACCCTGCAGTTCTCCCGGGGGGGAAGGCTCAGGCGCAGCGGCCGAACCTGGTAGTACCACTGAATCAGCCGGTCGACCGCAACGCGTCCGACGGCCCCCATAATGGTTGAGGAGCTTTGTCCCATCCTAGGGGGGAGGGATGTTGTGTATGCATGTAATTCAGCTGCCACTTGCATGAGATTCAGCTGCCAGCTGTAGCGCAGCTGAAGGAGCTCAACTCACGTGGCTCCAATCGCTCCGTTGCCATTACCTCATGTACAGATTGACCATGCTGCAATAAAGAAGTGTTTGGCCCACCTGCTGGCTCGTGTGCAATCAATCTGCCTACATCAAAATGACGGAGTGAGCTTCTGTCTCCGTCCCAGCTCCTGACAACCTATCACTTCGGAAATTGCAAGTAGATAAAGAGGTGCCACTTCGGTGGAAACGTAAACAGCATTCCATGCACTTGGGTGTCTAGTCATTCCTGCCACGTGTCCACGGAAAGTCTCTAGACGAAGACAGCGCTGGCTGTTTGGCTATACAAAGAGAGCTGACCACCGAACCCTAGAGTCGGATACGAGCAAGAGTGGGGGTATGCCAGACGAGAGAGCAACCTGAGAGGAGGATGCCAGACAAGAGCGATTCCTAGAGAGGAGCATGCCAGACAAGAGCGATTCCTAGAGCGGGAGTATGCCCTACGAGAGGGATTCCTAGAGTAGGAGCACGCCCGATGAGAGAGAGTCCCGAAGTAAGTAAGAGACGGGAGATAAGTGAGGTTTCCTAGAGGGGAAGAAAATGTGGCAGTCCCTTTGAGAGAGAGAGAGAGAGAGGTGACACTATGGTGGAAAGAGTTGGTGAGGTAAGTCTCCTTTGATTTCTGGACTACAAATCCCATCCTTTTCGAGGCAGGAAGGGTTTAGAGCAGGAGGAGTTCTCAACCTATTTTAAGCCGGGGAAGGGAAGGGCCAGGTCAGGTCACCCTCCCTCAGACAGCTTCGGGGGACGGACGGTCCTTCCGCCCTTCCTCCACCCCATGGGGCACTTCCGGAGGTGGAGGTGGCGGTGGGTGGGGGGCGGTGGGGCCCCACGGGTCCCACATATGGAAATGGGAATCCCTGGCTTAGAGTTTTGTGCACTGGACTCTTCAGAAAACTCGCCTCTCCCACGTATTAGAGACAAGGAAGGATCCCGAGTAGCTTCCAATGCCTTCCAAGACTTGTGGTTGTTCAGTTGCTCAGTCAAGTCCGACCCAGGGCCGCAGCCAGAGTCAGTGGGGCAAGGGGTTGGGGGTTGGTGGGGCTTCACTTACCCTGGGTTAGCACTTTGCCCAGCCTGCACTGTGCCCCCCACCCACCCCAAGTGGGGCACTACTTAGTTTGGGACTATAAATCGTCTCTCTCTCTCTCTCTCTCTGATCCTGGTCACCCTGCTCGGGGTCTCCCCCCCTCTTGTGTGTGTGTGTGTGTTGAGTCGCATGAGGGGGGGAGGAAGAGGCGAGGCTGAAAGTGCTTTCACGCTCCCCCCCTTACTTCCCCAACACCCTCTGCTACAACTCCACGTCAGGGGGAGAGAGATGAGTCTGTCTGTGCATCCTACAATTAGCGCCATAGCCAGGATTCTAGATGTGGGCGGGCAAATATTTTTGCAGGATGGGCAGCAAAGCCTCTTTTCAATGCATTCCTATGGGAAACCACACTTTGCCAGGGTGGGCAAACGGCTAACTCAGCCCACCCTCCCTGGCCACCCCCTGGCTATGGCCCTGCCGACCAGCCTCCAAGCCGGCGTCCTGCCACAGAGTCCATCACCCAGGGGCAGCCAGCGCAGGGAAAGCTCTTGCCAGCCACGGATGAAGAAGGGGTCTTCAGTGGCTGAATCCAGAGCAACACACCAAGGCTCAGATGCTGGACCTGGTGGTCCTGGAGCAGTTCCTGTCTATCCTCCCCCAGGATATGTTGAGCTGGGTGAGGGAATGTGGAGCGGAAACCAGTTGCCAGGCGGTGGCCCTGGCAGAAGGTTTCCTCCTGAGTCTGAATCTGGCCTGAGAGAAAAAGCCAGAAGAGCAAAAGGTGAGACAAAACTGTGGATTTTGGGAGGAGGGCTCAGAAGCTGAAAGGAGGAGCCCACGGATCTTGCTGCCCCTCTGCCCTTTCAGACCTGGTGCCTATTCTGTTCCAGTTTTCTCCATCTGTCCCTTGTGGTTCTTGAGAGCACAATATATGGCTGGATGTATTTTATAGTTAAAATACTCTATTTCTAATTTTCTATGGAAACTGCAGGTTTACTCCTGCTATGGGCAACAGCTTCTAATTCAGCGGTAGCAGGATTAGATCACTTTTGGTGGATTCAGGCAGGGATTCTTCAACTATGAAGATTGACCATGGCTACTCAAAGGCATCACGAAAATGAGGGAGGAAATAAAAAAACTTTCTATGAATTGCCTTTGCTGTTGTTCTTTGGTCTGTGTAAATCCCACCTCATGCCTTAATGTGGCACAGCGGTTACTCTGGCCGTCCAACAACTGGTGGCGGGTGTGTATTCCCCTGGCAAGTTCAACCATGCCATGAAGGTGTCAGCTAGCGGTCCAGAACGGTTCTCCATTCAGGAACCCCAGGTCAGCTTAGTGTGGTTGGGTACTCAGGCAATGCACCTGGCCAGTGCATTGCTCTGACATGACCAACTTTAACATGAGCCCAGACAGCTGTGTCATCATTTTTAAAATGGCAAGAGGAGCATTGAAAACAGGGGCCTCATTCCCCTGTGCGCCATTGGACCTTGCCACACTAGCGGTAGGACCTCCCAATGCTAAAATCTCATGTGAGACAATGCTTTGATCCACCACATCAAATTAGTCTTGTGAAGTACGGATCAACCAAGTAAGTTGTTGAGAAAATCTGAGCATGATATCATATGTCTCTGAAGTCCCAGTTTCACCTGCTAAGATCCCTGTTTCTCTCTTTTCAATTTTTCCTTGCATTTTATGATTCCTCAGATGAAAATCCTCTCCTCGGAAGTTCAGCCTGATTTCCCCATGCGAGAGAAACCTCAATTCAGCACCAAAGAGCGTCCCTTGCAAAGAGAGATCCATCAGGGCAATGAAGGAGGTTCTACCTTGATAGGTGAGGATTATTGCGAGAGAAGGCATGTTGTTATCCATGGGTGAAAGAAAGGGGGGTCTGTGTGTATTTCTTTCCCCCGCTGACTATTTCACTTTGGTATTGCTGGGACACTCTTCGTTCTTCATATATTTTAATCCTTTTGATTCTCATCATCCCAAACATTTTACATAGCAACCAGTTCCTCTTGGTTCTGACCAAGAGGGCAAATGCAAAGAGATTTGTTTTTAATTGAGCGAAGTAGAAGACTTCTAAACATCCGTATTTAACCTTGCAAGCTTCAGTTATTTCTAGCTTTTTTCTGTTGTATCGATATCCCACATTTTTTCTATGAAGCTCACAGATTTCTTCACAACTATCTTGTCCTCAGTCCAACTATCCTACAATTTAGGCCAACCTGAGAGAGCAAATGGTTTGACGTCTCCCAGGGGCTTTCTTCCGAATCCCCACCCCAGAGCTTATCCCAGGGGTTGCAAAATGATTTTGACATCACACCTCCTTTTCTATTTTTAGGAAATGCCCATGCTTCACCTAAAGCTTTTTAAGGGAAGATACAGCTTTTGTATTTTAAAACAAAAACAACATAAAACCTTTCATTTTAGAAAAGTTAGATATACGGTAATGCCCTATAAGAAAGAGGACAAGTTTAATGACTCTCCAACTTTTTATCATAATTAGGAAGATGGGAAGAATAATTGACAGGAGGGGCCAGAAGAAGAACCAAAACCACATACATTTCTGTACTCAATAAAAAGATTTCACAGTTTTCTAACTGTTTTAGTATTTCATTTAGAAACACTTTCCAAAGAGGCAAACTAGTGCCTTTTCCTGGGGTGTGAATCCTCTTGTGCTCAAGGGTTTATTATTTAGCTAATACAGTAAAAACCCGACTTTTGAATGTCTCAAGTTATGAATGATTCGACTTACTAACGAGTTGTGTGCTGAATTTCATGCCTGATGTATGAAAATGCCCCGATTTACGAAATTCAGCACAAAACCCTGACACAAGTCTTTAGAGATCAAAATGGTCCTGTTGCCATTTTGATCACTAAAAATTCTCCCTCCCCCACCACCAGAAGTCTCAAGAAGTAACTTACTATGGCGGCGGTAGAGGTGGCTGGTCCCTGGGCAGTGCTGCAAGGCAAAAGGCCGAGGAGAAACTCCTTTGTTGGCTGCAGGTTTTGCCTTGCAGCACCACCCAGGAAGGTCAGAGGATGTCGGAAACAGCCCGGATCGGGTCCTTGGCCGTCCCAGAGGTGGTGGCGGAGCTGCGGCAGCGACACAGTTCCCATTTTGGAGAAGCATGGAGCTGCAGCAAAGGGAGATTGCCCCATTTAAATTACATTTTTTTTTGTTTTTCTTCCTCCCTATGGGGATGCTTCGAGTTACGAAAAAAATAAAGTTACAAAAGAGGCCAGGGAACTGATTTTTTTCGTAACTTGGGGTTTTAATGTATGTTTGGGATTCTCATCTTAATCTGAGAGGACTGGCTTCTCACCCTTTCTGTCTCTCCTGTAGAGTCCAGAAGGACTCAAGCAACAAATGACCCATCTACTCTTCCTTGCGATGCAGCTGAACCAGATCAGGTATGCCAACTCACCTTGTGTATCTGAATCCCTTTGTATTTAAGCACTTTGGTCTTGAATCAAACTGGCCATTCTTTTTTAATAGTCTCATTCCTTACAAAGCAGGTTGTTATCACATGGTGCTTGCCATGCGAGGAATAGCAGTGCCTCTCATAACTTGATTTTGCAAATGAGAAAGTTATTTTTCTTCTGCTTTGAAGAATGGTCCAATAAGATCTGAGAGGTTTTTCCAAACTCAATATGAAGACGACAGGAATTTGTGTTCTTTTTTCTGTTCCCTTCGTTCTTAGTAAGGCATTTTGCTTGCTTGTGGGAGAGATAAGAGTGTAAACATTGTGTTTAGAGAGACCACATTCCATCTCTGGATGTCTCCTAGTTGACAACTTGTCCACCAAGGTCAACCTGTCCACCAAGAGAAAGGCTGTGAAGGCCATTCATGATGGTGTCAAACTACCAAAGACTATCCAGCCTCTTCTCTTGCTTGCAATGTTTTGGCTTTAGAAGGTTGTATTTATGAAACTTATGGAGAAGACCTTTTTACATTCAGGGTGGAGTATCCTTTGAGGAAGTGGCCGTGTCCTTCACCCAGGAGGAGTGGGCACTGCTGGAACCTGACCAGAAGGTCCTCCACCAGGAAGTCATGGAGGAGAACTGGCAAACAGTATCCTCTCTCGGTAAGGTCCCCCTCTTCCCCTGCTTGTCGCTAATTTCTGTTTAATTTAATAGTAATAATGCAGCAACAGTTCAAAATATAAAGATATAAACATTGCATTATTCTTTAGTGTTCAGATCAAACTAGACTGCCTAAATGGAACCACATTGGCTTTGTTGTTGGCCATAATTAAATCTTCGTTAGTACATGTTTCTGATAATAACTGCCAGACCAGTAAATCAGCTGCATTCTGTATCACTCTACATTCACACAGCATGTTGTTGTCTGCCAGCAGCCCCCATTTAAGCATGTTGGTCTTGCATTTAAGGACTCTGACCCTCAGCCTATTCAGGATCCACCACATGACTTAGGGAAGGTTGAGTTCTTCAGCCAAATCCCCCTTTAATGATGTTCCTTTCCCAGTGAGGCCCTCCCTCCCTCTTCTGATTTGGTTTTGCTCTTGTGTACCCACAAGAATGTTTGTTCTTGGCATATAGCTTGCTATAAAGCTAGCCATGATGGACTGGATGAGAAAGACCTAGGACTTTTGTTTAAGAGGAAATGGATTGAGTTGCTAATTAATAAAGGGAGAACAAATATTGTTTATTTACAGGAAACACATCAAAGAAAGGTGTTAATGAACTGAAAGTATATTGCATAGATATTTATGAGAAACCATTTGGTATATGTAAATCAAGAAGCGTTACAGTTTTGATGCTGAAAAGATGTGATTTTAGGATGAAATCATTGAAGAAAGAAGTAGAGACTTCATTATACAAGGAATGCTCAAAGAAGAGGAGGTTACATTACTCAATAGTTACACTTTAAATCACAATTGAGAATTCTTTCATAGTATAGATCACCCTTTGCTCAAAAGCCACCACAGTTTGGTAGCTATTTCCAGTTATGGTGGGAATGTGAGGAGATCCAGGGAAAAAAAATAGAAAATGACTTTTAATGAAATGAATGAGATTTTATCTATGAAAATTGACTGCTGTCCCCCACCCAAGAAAAAACAAAACACCATTGTTATCTAATTTAGGTGATGTCCAACTGATATGGTAAAAATGGAAACATTGTAATTATACTTTTGGCAACTGCAGTGAGATTAATTAGAGCAAAAAAAATGGGGAAGTGAGATTTGAGGTTTAACATCTTGAAAGGTATAAAGAAACTTTGAAAATTGCCATTAATGAAAAATTGACACATGAGATTTGTCTACAAAAAGGACTCTTGAAAGCAAGTAGATTTAAAGATATATGGGAATATTTTATACAACATGTCCTATTGAATGAGAAAGACTAGCTAACAGTGCATGAAAGAATGATTTTTTTTGGCAAGGAGTAGGTTGTGGTGGGGCTGCAGTGGCTTAGTGGTTAAGATGCTGAGATTTGACGACTAAAAGGTAGGCAGGTAGGCAGTTCAAGACTGAAGTGTTGTGCGATGGAATAAGCACCCATCTTCTGCTCCAAGTTTCCACCAACTTAGTAGTTTGCAAGAAAGAAATTGCAAGCAGAGAAATAGGCACCGCTTCTTCTTCTTCCATGTCTAGGCCAGATGTGACACTACCAAAATGAAGATACCTTTAGGGGAGTTCATTCTGCAGTTCCTTTTGCCTGACCTAGTGTGAGAAAAATTAGCCAGCAACACAAGATTGCCATTACCAGAGTACGCCTGATTATGGTTCAAAAATACCACACTATTTGAGGTTGCACTTTCTGTGTACTTTCTTTTGAAGTATGTTAAACTGAAATAAAAAGGTAAAGTTCTTCCTTGACTAAATAAATGAGTGGAGAAACGTGGACGGACTGTTGTGGTACTTCAAAACATAGTAGATATCTTTCCATCTGAGCTTATATGAATCAGAAACTACTTCTTAGGAAAAACTTTTTCCCTGGTAGATTTGTTCCCCCCCTTCCTTTCAGAGTGTTCTGCATTTGTCCTTCTTCTCAACAGGTAACTGGAGGGAGAAAACTGCCAGTCTCAAAAGTGGAAAGACTTTTCTGCAGAAATCGGAGCTTACCACACACCTAAGAAACCACACAGAAAAGGGAAAGTATCTCCAAGAGAAGACATGTAAAGACATTATATTTGGAAAATATTGTGTCATGATGAAATCAATGATGATTCACGAAAACCATCACCATGGAAAGAAGCGTTTTATGAGTGAAGATTCTAGGAAGCATTTACATAGCAAATTGCCATTTGTGAAGAGTCTAAGAGTGCACATCAGAGAGAAACTGTACAAATGCCAGGAGTGTAGGAAATGTTTTGCTCAGAATCCAGACCTTGTGAATGATCAGAGAATTCATACAGGAGACAAACCGTTCAAATGCAAGGAATGTGGGAAATGTTTTGCTTATAATTCAAACATTTTGAATCATAAGAAAATTCACACAGCAAAGAAACCATTCACATGCCAAGAGTGTGGGAAATTTTTTGCTCAGAAACCAGATCTTGTGAAACATCAGAGAATTCACACAGGAGAGAAACCATTCATGTGCCAAGAGTGTGGGAAAAGTTTTTCTCAGAACTCAACCCTTGTGACACATCAGAGAATTCACACAGGAGAGAAACCATTCACATGCCAAGAGTGTGGGAAAAGTTTTTCTCGGAACTCAAACCTGGTGACACATCAGATAATTCACACAGGAGAGAAACCATTTGCATGCCAAGAGTGTGGGAAAGGTTTTGCTCAGAAAGCAGGTCTTGTGAATCATCAGAGAATTCACACAGGAGAGAAACCATTTGCATGCCAAGAGTGTGGGGAAAGTTTTGCTCAGAAAGCAAATCTTGTGAATCATCAGATAATTCACACAGGAGAGAAACCATTTGCATGCCAAGAGTGTGGGAAAGGTTTTGCTCAGAAAGCAGGTCTTGTGAATCATCAGAGAATTCACACAGGAGAGAAACCATTTGCATGCCAAGAGTGTGGGAAACGTTTTTCTCTGAACTCAACCCTTGTGACACATCAGAGAATTCACACAGGAGAGAAACCATTCACATGCAAAGAGTGTGGGAAAAGTTTTTCTCGGAACTCAAACCTGGTGACACATCAGAGAATTCACACAGGAGAGAAACCATTCAAATGCAAAGAGTGTGGAAAAAGTTTTGTTCAGAAACCAGATCTTGCAAAACATCAGAGAATTCACACAGGAGAGAAACCATTCACATGCCAAGAGTGTGGGAAAGGTTTTGCTCAGAAAGCATGTCTTGTGACACATCAGAGAATTCACACAGGAGAGAAACCATTCACATGCCAAAAGTGTGGGGAAAGTTTTGCTCAGAAAGCAAATCTTGTGAATCATCAGATAATTCACACAGGAGAGAAACCATTTGTATGCCAAGAGTGTGGGAAAGGTTTTGCTCAGAAAGCAGGTCTTGTGAATCATCAGAGAATTCACACAGGAGAGAAACCATTTGCATGCCAAGAGTGTGGGAAATGTTTTTCTCTGAACTCGACCCTTGTGACACATCAGAGAATTCACACAGGAGAGAAACCATTCACATGCCAAGAGTGTGGAAAAAGTTTTTCTCAGAACGTAACTCTTGTGACACATCAGAGAATTCACACAGGAGAGAAACCATTCACATGCCAAGAGTGTGGGGAAAGTTTTGCTCAGAAAGCAGGTCTTGTGAATCATCAGAGAATTCACGCAGGAGAGAAACCATTCACATGCAAATAGAGTTGTCATAATTCTCTCCCACAAAACCGGGTCAGAAGTATACTTGACAAAAATGGGTGGGTTTTCTACAAGATAGCCTTTGTAAAAACAAACATAATAGTTGGGTTTCACTTACCAGTGACAACTTTCATTCTTCAAGTATATAGTTTGTGAATACCCACTATTGGGTTATGCGCCTGCACAGAACATCGATCGAAGGCTTTAAAGCTGATTGGTCAAAAGTTTTGGCGGTAAGACTGCCCACCGTACCGCCCACCCTCAGGCGCCAGTTCGCCATTTTACCTCAGTTCCATACTTAAGCCAAGCACAGGATAAACCAAATGATCTCATCCGTGCTGCTCAAGAGGGGAGGCAGGGTGGGTAGTATGTATTCACAAACTATATACTCAAAGAACAAAAGTTATCACTGGTAAGTGAAACCCAACTTTCTCCTTCATATAGTTTGTGAATCCCCACTATTGGGAGATTAGCAAGCTCACACTCACTAGGTTGGTGGGCAGTCGGATGAGATGAATCTATGATGAAGTACGTCAGTCAGGTAGGATGGATCCTCAAGGACGGGGCACCTGTAGCCCTCTGGCAAGGACGGCACGGCCAAGTCTGGCATCCACTTAAGGACAACCTCCGGGTTGGAGAGATAGGCAGGATATCTCTCAATGCCATTTCCAGGGAATCCTAAGTAGGTGAAGGCATCTCCTTGGGAATACCCTGAAGGAAATGGTGAGCCACTGTGTGAGACAGAATGCTGGACTGGATGGGCTGTGGCCTGTTCCAGCAAGGCTGTTCTTATGTTCTTATCCACAGTGGCTCTGGTGTCCATCCTGTAGTGTTGGACAAAGGCCTGGACCAGGTGGCAACCTTACAGATGTCCTTGAGCGGGGTGCCCTCCAAAAAGGCAGTGGAGGTAGCAACCGCCCTGGTAGAATGTGCCCTGACATGTGGAGGCAACAAGGAGAGACGGCGAGGGTGTAATACGAGGGAGGGAAAGAGGCGATAGCCAACACCCAATGTATACAATATAAACGAGGAAATATAAACACAAAGGTTATTTAATAGATAGCGTTCTGGATTACCGCGGCAAGTGGGAAACAACGGTAAGAAAGGCAAACATGAGCTTAAATAACCAATTAGTTATATCTAAAAAGCAGTAGGTTGGTCATGTCGTAAAGGGACAATCATATATCAGACAAATATAGTACAGAAATATTCACATATAACAGTTATATTCCGGACTGTGACTTTAAGCAAATAGAAATTCAATACAATGTAGCTTAAGATAAAATGAGTGGTTCTCAGCCTTGCGGTTCTTCTCCCTTAACATCGACAATATAATTCCATGTTATCGCTTGTAATGATCTGCACGAGTTACCCGCATTTCAGATTACTTTATAACGCTCGCACCATATGCTCAGTTTTAATGCTCTGACCCGATAAGAACTTTCCGCGAGAGGTTGCTTTAGAGCACACTTTCATATTGTACAGGTATTTATCGCTTATTTTTCAACAAGTACTGCTAGGATTTATATTAGAGCTATATTAGTATGTTGTATTATTCGTATTTCATTTTTATTATGTTGAAGATTCTTGACAAAGATACAAAATATCCGTTTGTCCGGAAGGATATCGAATCCTATATTCTGCACCGTCTTACTTGTTATTCTGAGGATTCGCGTTCTCCAGGATTCTTTGGCATATTTCATCTACTATTTTCACAGATGATGGACTTTTTTCATACTGCATAGGGACATGGAATGTGAGATCAATGAACCAAGGTAAACTGGAAGTGGTAAAAAATGAGATGGAAAGAATAAGCATTGACACCTTGGGAATCAGTAAACTAAAATGGACAGGAATGGGCGAATTCAGCTCTGGAAACCATCATATCTACTACTGTGGACAAGAAAACCTTAGAAGAAATGGAGTAGCCATAATTGTCAATAAAAGACTGAGAAAAGCAGTAATGGGATACAACCTCAAAAATGACAGAATGATGTCAGTAAGAATTCAAGGCAAACCTTTCAATGTTACTGTGATCCAAATATACGCACCAACCACGGGTGCAGATGAAGCCACAGTGGACCAGTTCTATGAGGACTTACAACACCTCATAGAACTGACACCAAGAAATGACATCCAAATTATTTTAGGAGATTGGAATGCCAAAGTAGGAAATCAAAAAGTGGAGGGAATAACAGGCAAGTTTGGGCTTGGAACACAGAATGAAGCAGGGCAAAGACTGATAGAGTTCTGCCAAGAGAACACACTGGTCATAGCAAACACTCTCTTTACACACGACTTTACATGCGACTTTACACATGGACATCACCAGATGGCCAACACCGAAACCAGATTGACTACATACTCTGCAGCCAAAGATGGAGAACTTCCATGCAGTCAGCAAAAACAAGACCTGGAGCAGACGGTGGCTCAGATCACAACCTACTGATTGCAAAATTCAGGCTTAGACTAAAGAAAATAGGGAAAACCAGGAGACCAGACAGATATCTCCTAGACAGCATCCCTAAAGAATACACGGTGGAGGTGATGAACAGATTCAATGGCTTAGACTCAATAGATAGAGTGCCAGAAGAATTATGGACAGAGATGAGGGACATCATGCAGGAAGCAGCAAAGAAAACCATACCAAAAGAAAAGAGTAAGAAAGCAAAGTGGTTGTCTGATGAGGCTCTTAAAATAGTAGAGGAAAGAAGGAACGCAAAAGTCAAAGGAGAAAGGAAAAAATACAATCATTTGAACACAGAATTTCAAAGAAAAGCAAGGAGAGATAAGGAAAACTACCTAAAAGAACAGTGCAAAGAAATGGAGGAAAACAACAAAAGAGGCAGAACCAGACATCTTTTCAAAAAAATCGGGGAAATCAAGGGAACATTTAAAGCAAAATTGACCATGATAAGGGACAAAGACGGAAAGGAGCTAGCTGATGCAGAAGAAATTAAGAAAAGATGGAAAGAGTACACAGAGGAACTCTACAAAAAGGACCTCAACACTCCTGATAATCACAATGATGAAGAAATTGAGCCAGACATCCTGGAGAGCAAAGTCATAAAGGCCCTAAAGAGCACTGCAAACAACAAAGCTAGTGGAGATGATGGTATCCCAGTTGAATTTTTCAAAGCGCTAAAAGATGATGGCGTCAAATTACTGCATTCAATATGCCAGCAGATTTGGAAAACAAAACTGGCCACAGGATTGGAAAAGATCAGTATACGTCCCAATCCCAAAAAAGGGCAATGCCAAAGAATGTTCAAATTATCGAACAATCACGCTCATCCCACACGCCAGCAAGGTGATGCTCAAGATAATACAGGATAGACTTCAGCAGCATGTGGGGAGAGAATTACCAGAGGTGCAGGCTGGTTTCAGAAGAGGCAGGGGGACTAGAGACCACATTGTCAACATACGCTGGATCATGGAGAAAACAAAGGAATACCAGAAACAAGTTTACTTTTGTTTTATTGACTACACTAAGGCATTTGACTGTGTGGACCACAACAAGATGTGGCAAGTAATTAAAAAGATGGGAATACCAGAGCACCTCATATGCCTCCTGAGAAATCTGTATATGAACCAAGAAGCAACAGTTAGGACAGAGCACGGAATAACAGAGTGGTTTGGAATAGGAAAAGGAGTAAGACAAGGCTGCATTTTGTCACCCTGCTTATTCAACCTATACACAGAGCACATAATGCGCAGTGCAGGGATGGATGAATCACAATATGGGATTAAAATCGCTGGGAGAAACATCAACAATCTGAGATATGCAGATGATACCACCCTAATGGCAGAAAGTGAGGAAGACCTAAAGAATCTCTTGATTGGATTGAAGGAAGAGAGTGCAAAAGCTGGCTTGAGACTCAATATCAAGAAAACCAAGATAATGGCAACAGGCCCAATCGGTTCCTGGAAAATAGATGGGGAAGAAGTAGAAGCAGTGACAGATTTTACATTCTTAGGATCAAAGATCACTGCAGATGGGGATTGCAGCCGTGAAATAAAAAGGCGACTGATTCTTGGGAGACAAGCTATGAGAAACCTGGGGAACATAGTGAAAAGCAGAGACATCACCTTGAAAACAAAAATTAGAATAGTCAAAGCAATGGTATTCCCAGTGGTAATGTACGGATGCGAGTGCTGGGCAATTAGGAAAGCTGAACGCAGAAGAATAGATGCCTTTGAAATGTGGTGTTGGATGAGAGTTTTGAGGGTACCCTGGACAGCGAGGAGAACAAATAGGTCAATCTTAGAAGAAATCAACCCTGACTGCTCATTGGAAGGTCAAATAGTAAAGATGAGGCTAAAGTACTTTGGGCATCAAATGAGAAGGGAGCACTCACTTGAGAAGGCCTTGATGTTGGGAAAGGGGGAGGGCAAAAGAAGAAGGGGGCGTCCTAAAATGAGATGGATAGATGGTATTGTAGACACAATGGGCACAGAACTGGGAGGACTGAGGGGGATGGTGGAGGACAGAGGCGCCTGGAGAACAATGGTCCATAGGGTCGCAAAGGGTCAGAATCGACTGTGCGACTGAACAACAACAACAACAACAATATTTGTCTGGTATATGATTGTCCCTTTACGACATGACCAACCTACTGCTTTTTAGATATAACTAATTGGTTATTTAAGCTCATGTTTGCCTTTCTTACTGCTGTTTCCCACTTGCCGTGGTAATCCAGAACGCTATCTATTAAATATCCTTTGTGTTTATATTTCCTCATTTATATTGTATACATTGGGTGTTGGCTATCGCCTCTTTCCCTCCCTGACATGTGGAGGAGCTGGCAAAGAGGCAGACTCATAGGGCAGGTAGATGGTTGATGTAATCCATTTGGAGAACCTCTGGGAAGAGATGGGTTCACCTTTAGACTTTCCCCCATAGGCAAGACACTGTGACTTACGGAACTTACGGGTCCTGCTGATGTAAAACAATAAAGCTCGTTTCACCTCAAGCGTGTGCCAAGCCCTTTCTTGAGCATTGCTGGGGTTGGGAAAGAAAGTTGGTAAAGATATTGTCTGAGCCATGTGAAATTGGGAGACTATCTTTGGTAAGAAAGTGATGTCTGCGTGTAGCACCACACGGCCATTGTAGAATTTGATCAACGGCGCATCCGCCCGCAAAGCAATCAGCTCACCAGCTTGTCTAGCAGACGTGATAGCCGCAAGAAACGCCGTCTTCCAGGTGAGAAGATGAACGTCCGTAGTGGCCATCGGCTCGAAGGGATCTTAGTGAGGGTATTCAAAACGGTAGATAACGACCATTGCACGGTCGGAGTCTTGACAGGAGGGAAAGCATTTCACAGACCTTTGAGGAAATGCTTCACCATTTGGTCGTGGAAGGCACAGAAGCAGGTGATCCAGCTGGAGAGTGGGCTACTACTGCTGCCAGATGGACCCTGATGGAAGTAATGCTGAGACCTGACTCTGCCAAATGGAGGAGGTATGTCATGATGTAGTGCAGACCACTGTTGAGTGGAGGCACCTGTTGAGTATCCAGGAAGGCACGAAATCGCCTGTACTTGGAGGCATAGGACTTCCTCGTAGAGGGACGCCTTGCTAGTTCCAAGATCCTGGACAATCTGGGATTATCCTCCACACGGTGAGGTGGAGACTGGGCAAGTCCGAGTGGTGAAGTTGTCCCTGCTCCATTTGTAGAAGAGTTGGAGAGTCTGGCAGTGTGAGAGACTGTGATGACAGATTCAAGAGAAGTGGATACCAGGGCTGACGCGGCCATGCTGGAGCAATGAGAATCGTGTGCGCCCGTTGCTGGTACATTCTGGTGAGGACCTTCTGAACCAGAGGAAACGGGGGAAAGGCATAAAGGTAGTCCTGATCCCACAGTTTCATGAAGGTGTCACCCTTGGAGTTCAGTCCGATGCCCGCCCTGGAGCAGTATCTGGGACACTTGCGGTTGGACTCCGAAGCAAAGAGGACGATGCTCTGGGTCCCCCACGACCTGCAAAGGGAGTGAAAGACCACGTTGTCCAGTTCCCACTCGTGAGTCGCCGAGGTGAGGGGACTCAGGCGGTCTGCCAGCACATTCAGCTTGCCCTGGATGTGGACTCCGATCGGGAAAATGTGTCGTTCGAGACACCATTCCCAAAGTTGTACTGCGAGATACAGCAACATAGTGGACTTCGTCCCTTCTTGCTTGTTCAGATACGCAATCGCGGTGGTATTGTCTGAAGCGATCTGGATCGACTTGCCGCACACCACTGTCTCGAAGGACCGCATGGCCTTCCATATGGCCAGCAACTCCAGATAGTTGATGTGGTGGACGATCTTGTGCGGAGACCAGGTGTTGTTGACCGTAAGAGTCCCGCAAGCAGCTCCCCAGCCGAGGTTGCTTACGTCGGTCAAAATTTGGAGAGACAGCTGTGGAGGATAAAAGTTCTTGGCCGTAGCCACATTGAGATGTGGTCCACCACACCAGCTGGTCCACCAGTTCTGGAGACAGAAACAACCGTTTGGACTGCCTCTCCGTGAGAGGATCGAACTCGTGGAGAAGCCACCATTGCAGAGACCGGAACTTCAGTTTGGCGTGAGGGATCACTGCTGTGGTGGAAGCCATCAAACCCAGGAGTCGTTGCGCCTTCTTCGCTCTGACAAAGGGTTTGGTACAGAAAGCGCTTACTACCTGAGCAATGTCCAGTAAGCGTTTTTGTGGGGCAAATGCTCTGACTGCAAGCAAGTCTAGAACCGCTCCAATGTACTCTACTCACTGCGAAGGATCCAGCTTTGATTTGGAGAAGTTGATCCTGAGGCCAAGACTCTCCATGAGATGAATGGTGTACTCCATGTCCTGAATGGCCGACAACCTGGTGGGGGAGACTATCAGCCAGTTGTCGATGTACGGGAAGACCCTGATCCCCCTCTGGTGGAGGAAGGCAGCAACCGGAGCCATGCACTTGGTGAAAACTCGTGGTGCTGTGGCCAGACCGAACGGTAGGCAACGGTACTGGTACACAGAGTCCCCTATCTGGAAGCGGAGGAACCGTCTGTGCTCCTCGAGAATGCTGACGTGGAAGTAAGCATCCTTGAGGTCTATCACTGTAAACCAGTCCCGTTCGTTGATGAGGGGAAGGAAGGTTTGGAGTGTCACCATCCGGAACTTCTTGGTGTGGATGAACTTGTTGAGGCAACGCAAGTCCAGAATCGGGTGGAGGCCTCCGTCCTTCTTCTGGACAACGAACTACCTCGAGTAGAAACTGTTGTTCCAATCAGTTGGTGGTACCAGCTCGATGGCCCCTTTGGAGAGAAGGGTTGTAATTTCTTCCTCCAGTTGAAAAGACGGGGTGGTGAAACGGGGTTTTCCTACCTGAGGCATCAAGTCAAATTCGATGGCGTAACCAGCAGACAAGATCTTCAAGACCCACCGGTCGTTCATGACACCGGACCACACCGTGAGGAACTTCCGAAGGGGGAGGTACGGTAGATGAAGCGAGAGAGTCTTGGCCAGAGGGAAGTCAAACTTGAGACTTTGGCTTACCCTTGTTGCGTTTTCCTTGGCCGTAAGGCTGGAATCGCTGCCCCCTTTGTTGTCTCCGGGGATGGTAGAAATCAGGCTTGGGGTGATCGGCAGGTCCATCCTGTTGTTGGTGTTGCTGCGGATTACCATGGTAGCGGCTGGTAAACGGCTGATACCTGGGTTTTGAAGGCTGGGACGAGGAGGTGAGGCCCAAGAACATGGCTGTCGAGTTGGTCTGCCTCAACTCGTTGAGCACCTTGTCTTTGTCTTGGCCAAAGAGGCCCTGACCATCGAATGGGAACTCCTCAATGAGCTTCTTCATTGAGTCATCCAAGGTAGTTCCCCGTAGCCATGCATGCCGCCACAGGAGAATTGCAGATGACATGTGCTTGGCCGCATAGTCGTTGATATGGCGTGCCGTCCTCATTTGCTGCTCCGCCAGGAAATCGCCCTCATCACACAGACTATCGATTTCCTTTTGGAGATCGGACGGCAGCTTCGCAGCAAGCGTCTTGGTGCGCTCCCAAAGATGGGATGGATAGAGGCCCATAGCTGCTGAATAGTTTGCAGCCCAGAGGAACAGCGACCCATTCGCATAAAACGTCCGGCCCACCGTGTCGAGTTTCTTCCCCTCAGGTGTCGATGGTACCGGGAAGCCGCTGACTGTGGTTTTATGTTGGAAGGCCTTCACAACCAGGGAATTTGGTAGTGGGTGTGCCTGGAGAAACTGAACATCCTCATCCAGGACTCGGTACATCCAATCGAGCCTGGACGAAACGGAGTGGGCCGAAACGGGCTTCCAGGTGGCCTTTGCAGACGTTAACATGGAAGGGAGCACTGTGATGTGGACGGGTTGGATGGATTTCTTGTCCAACTTTGCCGTCATCTGATCCTCACCTTCCAACGGCAGCTGGTCAACCCGTATGTTAAGGGCAGTTCCCGTTGCCATGAGAGATTTTTGGTCCTCTCCTCTGAGTGGATCAACAGCACCAATCAGTTGATCGGGCTTCTTCTCCGCGTCCACATCCCTCTCCTCCTTCGAAGACGAGCTGGAATCATCAGAAGATGAGGGGGGAACTCTGGAAGCCACATCGAGACCGTGCCAGTACGGCCTGGGTGGGTCGACGTCTGGACCGTGCCAAAACATTATGGCCAGGCCAGCGGAGTGATTGCTCGACCCTCGAGAGGGTGGCGGAGCAACCGCAGGGTCTCTGAACTCAAGCCTTGTGACACATCAGAGAGTTCACACAGGAGAGAAATCATTCAATGCCAAATGAATGGGAATTTTTTTGCTCAGAAACCAGGTCTTGCAAAATATCAGAGAATCCACACAGGAGAGAAAACGTACAAATGCCACGAGAAAAAAATGTTTAAGTGCCTGGAGTGCAGGAAATGTTTTGTTTGGAATTCATTCCATGTGAATAATGAAAGAGTTCACACAAGAGAGAAATCATACAAATGCCAGGAATGAGAGAATACTTTTTGCTTAGAATTCAAACCTTGTGATGCATTTTAGTGAGTGGGTGGGTAGTTTTTAAAGCAGTTTTAACTATGTTTTTATTATGCTGTGAACCGCTCTGAGTTGGCCTTGGCCAAGTGGGCGGTATAGAAACTGAAATAAATAAATAAAGTTTACATGAGAGATAAGTTATTCAAATGCCAAGTGTGTGGGAAATGTTTTGCTGCTAATTCAAACCTTGTGATGCATCAGAGAGTTCACACAGGAGAGAAACTGTACAAATGACATTAGTTTGGGTTCTGCTTTAAACGTATTTAATGCTAATGATTCACCACAGAGTCTGGGAACATTCCTTTGCCCCTTCCTTGAAGAAGGGAAGAGAAACTGTTACTGCTTAAAATGCAGAGCACACTATTCTCCAAGCTTCAGAAGGTAATACCTTTGCACATGAGAATCCGCCATCATGGAACCCTCTTACACTATTCAGGAGACATTAAGCATTTCAAACGTTCAGTGTTACAGACGGATATAGGAGCAGGGAATAACAAAGTGAAGTTGCATTACTTTAAAATAATACAAGTTCATCAATGGAGTCTACCATTACATTGAAGCAAATGGTTTCACTGACAAAGTTAACCAAGAAAGAGTTAAAGAGGCTTCAGAGAGAAGTGAGATCAGGAAGCAAACAAAAGTACTCCTGTTCCTCTTGTTACACTTTAAGTTAAGCTATAATAAACGTGTTTTAAGGCCTGTCATGTATGAAGCCTGTTTGTATGTCAGGAAAATGGCTGAACTTATGTGAGGAAGAAATTAATGGCATGTGATTGTTTAATTCAAATGTTGTGGGGGTTGAAGGAGCTGTTATGTGTTAGAAATGTTTTGATTGGTTAATTCAAATGATATGGGTTTTAGAGTAGTAAAACGAGGGGTTTTTCAGTTAGTTCAAGTTTGGACCCAGAGAGGAAATGTAGTCATGTAAGCTTGCAAAAAATGGATTAGGAATCTAAGCCAAATGACTACTTAGATAGGTTTTATTATTTTATGACAAATGTCTCTTGAATTGCTTTAATACGTTTGGATTGATACTTTTACTTACATCTAATTTTGATGCTGGGAAAGTATACCTCTGGAGGATCTTTACGCTTTTACTATCCTATACTGTATTTTCAATAAATGAAATATTTTAACATTAAGTGTGCTTATTGAAGAAAGGGGGAAGATTTGAGTGTTGCCATGCAAAAGCCACTTTGCATCGTATTATTGTATCTTTATATGTCTTGTAAGCCGCTTCGAGTTGTCCATTGGATTGAGGGAAGCGAAATATAAATAAAACATTATTTATTATTAATGCTACCAAATTTTTGTTCTCTCATACAGAGGTGGCTTAATGCAAGGAGCTCTACCTCAATAGTGTCTGTAAGCATGACTCAGCCAAGTGAAGGCCTAAGGTAGACTTCCCAAGTCCTAGATGTTTAATGCACTTTGGGCAAGTTAAGTTTTAACTACCCCGGAAAAGTTGTAAACAGCGAGAGATCCAGGGTGGAGGGTCCTGTCTTAGCAGGTATGTTGACAGGTAAAGTAGAGTAGAACCAGAGCTCTATCCTTACACATGTGCAAAGTACAGATAGAGAAATAGCCTTTTATCATGTCAGAAGCTCCCACAGGTGTTTTCTGGGTTGAAAGGATCTTTGCTGGAAGAATTCTGCTCAGGGAATAATAATAATAATAATGGTGGTGATGATGATGATGTTTTATTTATATTCCACTTCCCTCAATCCAATGAACGACTTGAAGTGGCTTACAAGACATATAAAAATACAATAATAAGATGCAAAATACAGAAATACAATATGACAATATAATAATACAACAATACAAAAATAAATCATTAAATAAATACAATTAATAATACAAAATACCAAATCCCCCAAGTACACAATGTAATAGAAATATGGGAACAAATACATTATATAATTAAGTTACATTATACAATCAAGTTACATAATCAATTCAATTCCTGACTGAGCCAATGCTCGACGTCCTTGGCAGACTGAAGGAAGAAATCAGCGTCTCGACGCCAGCGAGGCTGTGACAGTTCTTTGGTCCGTGGAGACTTGGAAAGCCGGCGCACATGCTTCCAATTTCCCAGCCATCAAAGCCGGGGAAGGAGCTCCGCGTCTTGGCTTTTTTCGGCCAAAGGCATCCCAAAATGTCGCTCACCTCCTCTGGGCGGCCACAGAGTCCAGGTGCTCCCAATGCCGGACTGGGGAGGGGAGGGGTTATAGGTGAGGCATAGGCAAGGAGGCATCAGCACGGTGGAAGTGTGGGAGTGGCTTTTGAGGCCATGGAAGCGACCCCAGGTGCCAGGTCTCTCTATGCCTCCTTCTCCCCCGGCCAACCTGCCAGGTGAAACCCTCACCGGGGCTGTCGGCGGCCTGAATGTGGCTCCTTTTGTATCTCATTCGTTTCACATCTGGGTGTGCATCACATCGTGCTGGAACAGGACATCATTTCTATCTCTCATCTCTGTCCAGGGGTCTGTAGCAAAGTACATCTTCAGGCGACATGGGATCTTGGATTGCAGGGCTGGAACAAAACTCAGATGGAGGGATTTCGCGAGGCAATGGGACAAACAGCCTGTTTTGCTTCTCTTGACAATGTCTGTTCTCCACTCAAAGGGTTAAAGCCACTGAGGGGTGAGTCCCAGAGTGTCACACAGGAAGGAGCCCAGCAGGGTATGAAAGTCCATTTCCTGTTTCCCCACCCACCCCAGGTGTGCTTCCTTAATCCTTTTTTCCCTCCAAAGCCCCCCCCCTCTCTGGGAGGTTGGGGTGGGGTTATGCAGATGGGTCCTTTGGGGGGAGCTTCAGTGGGAAGGGGGCAGATGGATTGTGGGGGGCAAAGGCAAGGGGCAAAGGGTTGGGAGGGGGAAAGACATGTGACAAGGGGAGCTTTGGATGCTGGGGAGTCCCTGGAAGAGGGACTTCCCAAGGCCGGGCAAGCAAGCTTTCTCTTTTGGGGGGGGGGGGGGTTTCAGCTGCTTTTGGCGGCAGGGGCGAAGGCTGTGGGCCACATGAAATGACGCTGGGGGGTTGGATAGGGCCGTAGGTTGAGAACCCCTGGTTTAGACTGAGAAAGTCTCAACAGAACCCCACAACTAGCAGAACTGGTGGGTTTCAGAATAAGCAGAAGCCGTACAGATGGACTTCTTATGCTTAAATAAGTAACAGAAAATGTAGAATACAATAAGAATTTATTTGTTGCATTTCAAGACCAAGAGAAGGCATTTGCTGTAAACGGGAAATTGCTATGACCAACATTGGCCGATTTCAGCACCTTTGCATGTCACTTAAACTCTCAAAAAGATGAACAGCTTAACACAATAACACATGATCATGACGTGTGCGCACGTAGTACTTGATTCCATGAGAACCAAGGTCCATGATGAGCATTTTGATGAGACTTTTATACTTTTCATGAGCCATGCATATGTGTTCTTCAGTCCAGATTGCCCCCCCCCCCCCCCCGGGGTGGTAGACATTTCACATTTATCTTGATGTTACATATTCAACCAACATATTCTATGACGTACATTTCCCCCGTTCTCTTTGCTTGTCACATACAGTCTAACATGTTCAGCGGTAAACATGTCTGCTCACTTCAGATAAGAAGTTCTTCTATTAAGTTCATGCAGCATGCCAGTCTATAAAATAAAATATAGCTTCATTTAACTAATTCAAATTCTGATACATATAAATGGTCAAGTACAGTTAATGGAATCTTAGTTTCTTACTGCTAGTTTCAAAATCAATATCAAAATAATACATGTTCAGTAATTATCAATATTTACCAAGACTTCAGGACAAAAATTATTGTTCTTCCAAATTTACTAAAATAATGTGTAATTGCCCCTGTCCCTCTGTTGGCTTGCCTGAGAAAGGGCCTTCCCTCTGTCCATTTTCAGAGTTTCTCTGAGGGCAAAAACTACAGGACTTTGTGCAAAGCCCCTCAGTCAAGCTGTGAGTGGGCTGGTGTAGGAGAGACACATTTCAGGTTGACTTCTGTGATGGAGAAAGTGAACTGCCAATAGATTCCTGTGGCAGCAGAACTATAAAGACGGACTCCTCTTCTGCTTCCTTTGAATTTACATTCCTTTTCAGTGCACATTGGAGGAATGACCCTTTGTCGGTTTTCCCGAGGTGTGTGTGTGTGTGTGTACTCTACTACTTCAACACACGCACACCTCTGCTCATGTTCAGGAACCATCTCTATGGTCCGTGTTTGCCTTCTCTGGAAAAGTTTTCCAGGGAGACCACGGGTGAGCATCTGCTGGTGTTGGTCCACTGTGCTTCATTAAGTCCAGGGTCAACGCAGCCATCTACCAGGAGATTTTGGAGCACTTCATGCTTCCTTCCGCAGATGAGCTTTATGGGGATGCTGACTTCATTTTCCAGCAGGACTTGGCACCTGCCCACACCGCCAAAAGTACCAAAACCTGGTTCAATGGCCATGGGATTACTGTGCTTGATTGGCCAGAAAACTCGCCTGACCTGAACCCCATAGAGAATCTATGAGGCATTGCCAAGAGAAAGATGAGAGACATGAGACCGAACAATGCAGCGGAGCTGAAGGCCGCTATTGAAGCATCCTGGTCTTCCATAACACCTCAGCAGTGCCACAAGTTGATAGCATCCATGTCACGCCGCATTGAGGCAGTAATTGATGCAAAAGGGGCCCAAACCAAGTACGGAGTACATGTGCATGCTTATACTTTTCAGAAGTGCATGCTTATACTTTTCAGAACTCCAGGCAAAGGAAATGCCTTTTTTTCTTGCCATGGGCTTAAATTGCCCACTTTGAATAGAATAGAATCCTTTATTGGCCAGGTGTGCTAACACACCAGGAATTTGTCTTTGGTACATATATTCTCTATATACATGAAAAATTAAACTACATTTACTAGATCGTCTACTATACTTAATAATAGGTGCTAATCATAATACTAACAACAATCTCACATATCCCTACAGAAACAATAACAATACAATAAAATCATACAGTTTAGTTATTCAGCAGATTAATGGCATTTGGAAAGAAACTATCCTTGTATCTGGTTGTTTTAGTATGTAATACTCTAAAGCGTCGTTTCGACGGTAGAAGCTGGAGCAAGTTATTTCCAGGATGTGTGGGGTCTTTGTATATTTTCTCTGCTCTCTTTTAGCTCGTGGAGTATATAGATCTTCAATGGAGGGTAGATTAACAGTAATTATTTTTTCTGCAGTCCTAATTACTCGTTGTAGTCTATATTTATCTTGTTGAGATGCAGAACCAAACCAGACAATTATAGAGGTGCAGATGATGGATTCTATGATCCCTCTATAGAACTGGATGAACAACTCTTTAGGCAACTTGAGCTTTCTGAGTTGGCGCAGAAAGAACAGACTCATCATTATATGCATTATATGTACTGATTATTCTGGTTTCTGATCTAATTTTACTCAGCTTCGCCTGCTGCCTCCTGTCCATTAGGAAACTTATAATCCATTTCATTTCATTTCATTTCAGTTAAAAATTCAGATTTTTAGGACTTTAGTTAATCAGCTCAAGCAAGGGTAATGCTTTGGGTGGAAGGTCAAGAAAGAAAAACCTAAAAGCTCATTAAGAACAAGATCAGATGGATTTGAATATGCCCCAGATTGATTTGGTTGATTGGATTTTGGCTATGCAGAAACCGATTAACCCGATAACACCCCACCCCACCCCCCACCCCGCAACTCTGATTTCTCCAGAGTCTTAATATGCATTGTTTCTTTCTACCTCGTATTCTGGGCAGTATTTTATTTTCCACAAAAGGAAACCTACAGAGAGATCTTTCCAGGGTCTTGGATTGCAGTACTTTCTGACTATTGTAATTTTTGGTGATGATTTTATTGTGAGTTTTATTGTAAATTTTTTTTAAAAAATCTTGATCGTTGTATTACTGATTTTATGATGTAAGCTGCCCTGAGTAGGGATGATTTTTCCCTAGATAGGTGGTATATAAGTGTAAATAATAAAATAAATAAATTCATCATTCCACCGGCCTGGGGATGGGAGGCAGGTGCGGCCGCCGTCACCGCCCTCCGAGCCCCGCCTGGCTGGAGGGCAGAAAAGACACCACAGCCACCTGAGGACTCACTGCCTCTCCCCGGAGCTTGCACCAGGTTGTCAGATAGCGTGCCTCCCCGGCTACCCTCCTCCGGTCCCATCATCATCCGGAGGAGGAAGACCGGGCCAGCTGCAGCTGTTCGGATGGTCAGAGGATGCTCTCACTCACCCAACTCCAGGCCCCACCTTCCTGGAGAAGGACAAAAGCCGCCGCAGCCACACGAGGTTTTTGGCTTTCTTGTAATTGCCCTGTTATTGTGATTTTGATACCGTAATTTGATGAATTGTTTTGTATTGCGTTGTTATGGATGTTACTGTACTTTTTGTACTCTATTTTTTGTAAACTGCTTTTGGTCACCCTAAGGTGAGGAAGGCGGCATATATAGTAAATAAATAAATAAATAAATAGTCACAAGACCAGAAACATCCTATAGTTCGGAAAGCTGATACTGTACTGGGAAATAGGGTTCCTCAGATAACGTGAAGGATAGGGTTTTGTAGAATAGTTTGTAGAAAGGGGACCGAAATGCAAAACAACAACAACAACAAAAACCTAACAACAGGTTACTGGTAATGATACCGCTTCTTCTAAAATTTCCCCTGCATATGAATTCTTCTCTAGGATGTCAGACCATCGCTATAACTCAGTTCTCAACCTTTTAAAGCCGGGGCTAGGACATGCTCCCTTAGACAGCTTCGGGGACTGGACAGTCATTTTGCCTTTCCTCCACAACAATACTTCCTGAGGGGTGGAAGTGGTAGAGGGAGACATAAAATGGCACTGTGGGCCACATCCAGCCTGTGAGCGGCAGGTCAAGAATCCCTGCTTCAACTCGTTAGACACCCTCAGCCACAGAGCATGGGACTATTAGGAATCACAGATTGAGCCTTTTACATCCATGAACCAGGAATGTAAGATAAATAATAAGAGAATAAACAGAATGCTGAAGTAATGGCCAATGGATGGAAACAGCATACTCTAAATCGGGTTCTTGACCTACAGCCCATGGATTGGATTCGGACTGCAGCACCATTTCATCTTGCTCATTTCATCTTGTTGGCCCCTTTAGGGAGTCAGGTTAGTTAACAACCATCTGATACTCAGTTTTGAGTCGCTGGCTGTACTCCATTACCGTGGTGAGATGTATTATTTCTGAAAAGTTTCCTCAGTCTATAACATCATGGTGTAACTTAGCCAAATGGATTTTGGGCACTGTGTAATATTTCCTCTAAGAAAACATCTCTTCAATTTATTGAAGACTTTGTTCCTTATTTTATTTTCAGATCTCACGCTATAGTTACAATACTAAAAAAGACTTTGACTATTAATAAATAACTTTATTGACAGAATAACTTTATATCCCCATCAATTCATACATAAAGAGAGATCAGGGCACTTTACAAAGAGAAGCACTTTAAAACACGTGTGAAGTAACTTAACAATTTGAAATATTGTAGAGTAAAAATTAAATTTATTTATTTATTGTTAAATTTTTATACCGCCCACTCAGCCAAAGCCGACTCCGGGCAGTTCACAACAGTGGGTAAAAACAGATAAAAACAAATAAAACAGATAAAAACCAGCAATAAGAACCCACCCCTAAAAAGAGAGGGGTGCAGGAACTGAAGAAACCATGGGGCAGGCATCCTCCCCTATATTAACCACCCAACGGAAGCCACCCCTTCACCTGCACCCCAAACTTGGCCCGCCAGCCAGGTTTTTAGTTCTTTTCTAAAGGGCAACAACTCCGTCTGGAGATGTTTAGAAGTAATGTTTAGAAGTATTTAAAAACATACACTTACAACTATAGGCCACAATGCAATCACAAAGCCTGATTCTTATTCATCAGAGGCTGAACATGGCAGCAATCAGCCATGGAGGAAAGACCAAGGAGGAAAGACCACCCTTCAAATTGTTTTTGTGGATACATTCGTTCGATTTGTAACAGAAACAGCATTTGTTTGTCTGAGGTTACCCTCAGGATTACTGGTCTATGGAACTCCCTGCCAGAAGAAGTGGTGACAGCTGTCAGTCTTGACAGCTTTAAGAAAGGATTAGACAAGTTCATGGAGGACAAGAGTATCAATGGCTATAATTATGGATACTTAAGGACAACCTCCGGGTTGGAGAGATAGGCAGGATATCTCTCAATATCATTTCCAGGGAATCCTAAGCAGGCATCTGCTTGGGAATACCCTGAAGGAAATGGTGAGCCACTGTGTGAGACAGAATGCTGGACTGGATGGGCTGTGGCCTGTTCCAGCAAGGCTGTTCTTATGTTCTTATGAGGTCCTTCAAGCATCACCTCTTAGTAACTCTTGAGCAAAAGGCCACATGGCCATTGTTTAAATTTCTCCCCTCTACTTCTTTCTATGCCTATTGTCAGATTGTCAATTGTTGTATCCACCTAATAGTCTCACATTCTTGGATTAAAATTTCCAAAGTAGCCCATGGGCAAGCCTGATTTAGGAAAACAGGAGCCAGAGCTGAAAATCAGAACGGCTAAAATCTTATGCAGTTAGGCAACCGTCGTAACTTTTGGGAGCCAATTACCTCAAATTAAGAAATCACCATAGACATTATCAGTTGCACACTGAGTCACACAGATCAGTGTGCAGCTGATAAATGTTGATGATGAATTCTTAACGCCAAACCTCCATAAAGCTACATATTGCTGCTTTATAATTAGCTTTTTTCCTAATGTTTTGTGCCGTCAAGACAGACTCAACTTACAGCAAACCTGATACAGCTTTCAAGGCAAGGGAGATATTTAAGTATTTACCAGTTCCACGTCCCAGCGGGCTTAATGACCTACTGATTGTTATTTCTAACACTTTGACACTTAACTCTATTTTTGGCCTGGAAATACAAAATAAAGCTTTACATAACAACATTGACAAGACATGCTTTGGATTCTTCACCTCAGATCAGTTTTGACTGCTGAACGCTAAAAACATGAATTGTCCAACAATTCATATGTTGTGTGGATTTATTTTTACATACACTGGAGGCCTAAGTTCTGACTCCTGGTTTTTCCACACATTATCAGCTTTTACGGTTTCCTCTGTGTATGAAATTTTTAGTCCCTCAGGTGGTAGGATGTCCAACCAAAGGCTCGTCCGTGTTCTGAGTGCTAAATATTCTAAATTATTTATCCGGTGCTACACATTATTTCCTTATACAAATACAACTCCTCTCAAAAATTTAAGTGGTTGCTTCCTTTTCAGTTTCTTTTTTAAAATGGGATATTCATTTTTCCGCTCACTAAACTGGATTATCACCGAAATCTACTTTAGAAAACATGATATGGGAAAAGCACATGCCATTAGGAAACCTCAGCCATTTCATTTTTCTTAAATTAAAATGCTTCCTATTCCCCCTTCTTTTCAATACCAATGCTCCCTAAGAATGTTTATTTCTACCAATAGAAGCCTTTGGATTGGAGAACATTTTAATTGCCAGCATTTGTGGCCAGTCGGATCAAGACCACCACAGGAACCTTAGTGGTGATTTTTGGAGGAGTTTGAGTCGGAGTCTTTTTCACATTCTGAGTACTCTTCCTTATATGAATCTTCTGATGGGACCGAAAGTAGTGACTGTAACTAAAGGTTTTTCCACACTCCAGGCATTTAAATGGTTTTGTCCCTGTGTGAGTTGTCTGATGGTAGGCAAGGCCTGTCTGCCGGGTGAAGCTCTTTCCACACTCTGAGCACTGAAAGGGTTTCTCTCCTATGTGGGTTCTTTGATGCCGCTTTAAGGCTGAGCTCCAGCGGAAAGTCTTCCCACACTTGGGGCATTCAAACGGCTTCTCTCCCGTGTGAGTTCGTTGATGTGGAATAAGATACCATTTCTGGCTGAAACTCATCCCGCATTCTAAGCATTTATATGGTTTCTTTCCTTGGTGAATTCGTAGGTGGACCTTCAGATATGAGGACTGACTGAAGCTGTTCCCACACTCCTGGCATTTAAATGGCTTCTCCCTGTTATGAATTCTCAGGTGCAAGGTAAGGCCCGTTGCTCGGGTGAAGGTTTTCCCACACTTCAAGCATTCATGCAGTTTCCCCCCTCCATGAACACTTTGATGTGACAAGAGGGATGAACTTCGAGAGAAACTCTTACCACACTGCAAGCATTTAAATGGTTTCTCTCCCGTGTGTAGCCTGTGGTGTCGCAGAAGGATCGAACTCTGAATGAAGGCCTTTCCACACTCCATACATTTATACGGCTTCTCCCCTGTGTGGGTCCTTTTGTGCCTCAGTAGGATTGAGCTCAGACCGAAGCTTTTCCCACACTCAAAGCATTTATAGGGTCTCTCCCCTGTGTGGATTCTCATATGGATATTTATAGCTGCTTTATGGTGGAAGCTTTTTCCACATTCGGGGCAGACATGCTGATTCTGTTGCTTATCTTTGGACGTTCTTTTTTCTCCACTAAACTCTCCATCAATGTTGGTTCCCTTCTTCGCCTTTCCTTTCACTTTCTTCTCAGCCTTCTTTTCAGTTCGGCCTTTCTTCACCCGTGGCTTGATTGCTCCACTCTTATCCTCACTCTTCTGCCCATCTGCTCCTGGAAATCAAAGAGGACATTCATAAGATCCCAAGAGAAAAGAAATCAAAGATTTAAACTGAACAGTTCGGTGACCTCTTCTTCTCGTTTGGTTCATTTCTTGCATTTGCTGGCCACCTCACAGTGAGGGACCCATTTTAACTCACAGTATTAAAACAAATTATGGTAAAAACACAAACATTAAACATACAATAAAATAATATCAATTAACGGTCAACAATTTGTCTTTTTTTAAAAAAACTTTGTTATTTCTCTGATATGCTTGCATAGGCCAAAATGGATCCTCACTCCGAAATGAATAATTCCATAATATAAAATATTCATTATTTAAGAACTCTTCACCAAGGAACTCAATTAGCATTATTAAAAGTTGCTATCATTTAACATTCAAGTTTATATTTTTTAAAACCAATTTGTTTTTTTAGTTTCTAGTGTGATTTGCTTATGCAGACTAACATGGCTACCACTCTGAAAAGAATCTATTATTCCATAACTAAAAGCATTTCCCAAATTTAGGAACACATTACCAAGGAACTCAACCATCATTATTAAAAGCTGTTTCTGTTTCTTTTCTTTGGGTGTTAATTTTTCTCACCATCCATTTTGGTTCCCCTCTTGCCCTTTGGTTTCCTCTTTCTTCTCAGCCTTCTTTTTAGATATGCCTTTCTTCACCCGTGGTTTGATTCCTGTTCTCTTATCTTTACTCTGATGCTGACTCGAAGGCAGCAATACAGCAGTTCAATACCTGAGTACTGCACGACAGAGTGAACTCCCGTCTCTGACCTAGCTCCTGCCAACCTAGGAGTTTGAAAGCAAAGAAATTGCAAGTAGATAAATAAGGACCCACTTAACCGGGAAGGGAAGCAGTGTTTCATGCACTCCAGTGCTAGGCATGCCTGCCACGTGTCCATGGAAACATCTGAAACACAGACAGTGCTGTCTCTTCGGTTATAAACAGAGATGAGCACTGAACCCTAAAGTCAGATACGACTGACTTTCGGGCAAGGGCGACCTTTACCTTTACCTTCCTCACTCTTATCCTTACTCTCCTTCCCATCGGGTCCAGAAAGACAGAGATTCTATTCATAAGATCCTAAGAGAAAAGAAATCAAAGAGCTCAGCTAAACTGTTGCGTGACAATTCATTTTTATTTACTTTACTAATTGCATTTGCTTGGCCACCTCCTCTGGACCCAGGGTAGCTCACGATAGTACATTGTAATGTTGCATTTATTTGCCAATTTCTGTCAATGAGGGTATGCAAGGCAGTACACAATATTTTTAAAAATTGTAATGATTAGTTAAAAAATTAAAAATATATCACAAAAGTGACCTGTTGTGACACATACAATAATTAATATCAATTAATAATAAACATTTTTGGTTTTTTTTAAAAGCTTCTCTTTAGTTTCTTTCTTTATATGCTTGCAGAGACTAACATGGCTGCCACTCTGAAAATAATTAACGAAAAACATTTTCCCAATTTAAGAACAAAATATCTGGTTATAAGCTGAACACCAAATCACAACAAGCTAATGGCAGGAACACAAGAAATCTAAAGAATGGATAAAATTGTCTATTTGCGGAGTATGTTTAATGAAAATTGGGAACACGAGGTAGAGATTAAAATACGAATAGAAAAAGCAAGATCCACCTTCATAAAAATGTGACATTTGTTATGCTGTAGAGATCTAACTCTCGCAACAAAGATCCGAATAGTGAAATGTTACCTATTCCCCGGGTTGCTATATGGAATTGAAGTTTGGACATTGATTAAAGCAGTGATGGCGAACCTTGGCACTCCAGATGTTCTTGAACTTCAGTTTCAAGAAACCCTGATCAGCAGGAGTGCTGACTTAGGCTCCTGATAATTGAAGTCAAAGAACTACTGGAGTGCCAAGGTTCGCCATCACTAGACTAAAGCAACTGAAAAGAGAAATGAAGCTTTTGAAATGTGGATCTACAGATAGCTGCTAAGGATATCATGGGTTGACCATGTGACTAACGCAGAAGTATTGAACCAAATAGATAAGAGACTGGTGTGGCATGTCCTTGGAAGAACAGGAAGACTATCCCCATGCCCAAAACAGAGCCTATCTTCGTAGGGAGGGAAACCGAAGAATTAAGCCAGATAGAAATAACCAGGGAGGAGGTCCTTGCATGTCTTGTTAAACTAAACACTAACAAATCACCAGGACCAGATGGCATCCATCCACGAGTTCTCTGGGAACTTAAAGATGAAATTGCTGATCTCCTAGCCAAAATATATAATCTTTCCCTCAAATCAGGCTTTGTGCCTGATGACTGGAAGGTAGCGAATGTAACACCAATTTTCAAAAAAGGATCCAGGGGTGATCCAGGAAATTACCGACCTGTCAGTTTGACATGTGTCCCAGGTAAAGTGATGGAAACCATCCTAAAAGATAGAATTAATAGGCACATAGAAGAGAAGGCGCTGCTAAAGGAGAGCCAACATGGCTTTTGCAAGGGCAAATCATGCCTCACTAATCTGTTGGAATTTTTTGAGAGTGTCAACAAGCATGTGGATAAGGGGGATCCAGTTGACATTGTTTATCTGGACTTTCAGAAGGCTTTTGACAAGGTCCCACAACAAAGGCTCTTGAATAAACTTACCAGTCATGGAATAAAGGGACAGGTCTTGTCCTGGATCAGCAACTGGCTAAGGGACAGGAAACAGAGGGTAGCACTAAATGGACACTTCTCCAAGTGGAGGGAAGTAAAGAATGGGGTCCCCCAAGGTTCAGTACTGGGACCCCTGCTTTTCAACCTCTTCATAAATGATTTAGAGGTAGGAGTAAAAAGCAAGGTAGCCAAATTTGCTGATGACACTAAATTATACAGGGTAGTGAAAACTGTGAGAGATTGTGAGGAGCTCCAGAGGGATCTCTCGACACTGGGGGAGTGGGCAAAACAGTGGCAAATGAGTTTCAACATTAGTAAGTGCAGAGTGATGCATGTTGGGGCAAAGAACCCCAAATACATTTATAAACTGATGGGGTCTGAACTCTCTGCGACAAACCAGGAAAGGGACCTTGGTGTCCTGGTGGACAACTCAATGAAGGTGTCAACCCAGTGTGCCTCAGCAGTGAAAAAAGCAAACTCAATGCTAGGGATCATTAGGAAGGGTATAGAAAATAAGTCAGTAAGTGTCATTTTGCCTCTTTATAAATCTATGGTGAGGCCCCATCTGGAATACTGTGTACAATTCTGGTCGCCATACCTCCAGAAGGATATTATGGAGCTGGAAAAAGTGCAGAGGAGGGCAACCAGAATGATTAGGGGACTGGAACACCTTCCTTACCATCTGAGGCTGCAACGGTTGGGCCTCTTCACTCTTGAACGACGACGTCTAAGAGGTGACCTGATTGAAGTTTATAAAATCATGCACGGTGTGGACAAAGTAGATAAGGAAAAACTGTTTTCCCTATCGCATAACACTAGAACTAGGGGACACTCCATGAAACTTTTGGGTACTAGTTCTCAAACAAATAAGAGAAAGTACTTTTTCACCCAGAGGATTATTGGTCTATGGAACTCCCTGCCAGAAGAAGTGGTGACAGCTGTTAGTCTTGACAGCTTTAAGAAAGGATTAGACAAGTTCATGGAGGACAAGAGTATCAATGGCTATAATTATGGATACTTAAGGACAACCTCCGGGTTGGAGAGATAGGCAGGATATCTCTCAATATCATTTCCAGGGAATCCTAAGAAGGCATCTGCTTGGGAATACCCTGAAGGAAATGGTGAGCCACTGTGTGAGACAGAATGCTGGACTGGATGGGCTGTGGCCTGTTCCAGCAAGGCTGTTCTTATGTTCTTATGTTCTTATGATGATAGCCAATATCCGGAACGGAAACAGCACCTGAAGAAGAAGAACCCAGCAGCACCAAGGATCTCAATTGTCATTATTAAAAGACTTCATTATGAAGCAGGGATTTTACTATCAGCATAAGGACAAGAGAGAAGGGGCCTGCCTTACCTGCCAAGGGAGAGCATTTCATAACCTGTGAGTAGCCACAGAGAGGTCCCCATCTCATATCCTCATCAAACATGCCTGTGAGGATAGCCAGGAAAGCTGATACAGTATTGGGAAATAGTGTGACTCATATAACCTCAATGACAGGGTTTTGTAGAATAGCTTGAAGAAATGTGACCCAAATTCAGAAAACAGGCTACTGGTAAACAGATTAAACCAGCTTCAGAGCAAAAGGAAGTCTTACCCAGAGAGGCCTCTATTTCCATATTCTCCTCCACGACAATGAGGTCTGGACCCAGCAAGGACTCCACTCTTTCCGTGATAGAGAAACACACAGTCACCTCCTCAAAATTCTCCTGGAAGTAGAAAGCTTGTCTATGAGCTTGACATTGTTAACTCCCTCCATCCATTCACCCCTCTGAATCTAAATATTGGCAATTCTCAATACCATCAGCCACGGAAGACTGTCCTGAGAATATAATGGAGTCAACTGGGAAATCGTTCCTGCTTCTAAAGAAAGCCTGGCCTTGATTCAATCCAGAACCCACTGAGTTGCCCATCTGGGGGGTCCATGCTAGCTACAAAGCTTTATTTCTATACCACTGACAAGAGTTGGGGTGGGTGGGTCTCTTAGCCTGCCCACCCCAAAAAAACAGTTCCCTGCTTGACATTCAGCTGGTGATGCATTAGGTGGAAAGTCAAGGAAGAAAACCCAAAAGCTCATTATAGATAGATAGATAAATCTTTATTGTCATTGTCCTGCACAGAACAACAAGATTGGGGATGGGAAAAAACACTTATCAACTCAACAAAACCTAAACAAAATACAACTACACAAAATTATCAACATACTCCCACCCCACATATACACATTTAACCCCTAAAAAGCTCTGAAACTCTAAAACTATATACAGAAGCTCCCTCATAGACTGCATTATACTGCATTCAAAGCCAGAACCACTTTTGGATAGAAACTATTTCTGAAGCGGCTGGTCCTGGTCTTTATGACCCTATACCTTCTTCTAGAAGGCAGAAGCTGAAAGAGATAATTTCCGGGGTGCGTACTATCTTGCGCAATCTCTACAGCTTTCTTGTAACACCTGGAGGCATAGATTTGATCTAGGGTGGGAAGAGTACGCCCGATTATCCCTTCCGCAGTCTTTACGACCCTGGACAGCATTGTTCTTTCCCTGGCTGTACAGCTCCCAAACCATACACACAGACCATAAGTTACCACACTCTCTATGGTACAGTGGTAGAATGCCAACAGCAGGTCCTTTGAAAGATTGTTCTTCCTGAGGATTCTCAAGAAGTATAACCTCTGCTGTGCTCTCTTCATTGGATCTTTGGTGTTTGCTCCCCATGTTAGATCATCCCTCAGCTCCATTCCCAGAAATCGAAACACCAAGACCTGTTCCACACAATTCCCTTCAATAATAATTGGCTGGATGTTCAATTTGCTTTTTCTGAATGATATCTTTTGTCTTTTTTACATTGAGGAATAAATTGTTTTCCCTACACCATCTCAACCTCCTTCCTGTAAGCTGACTCCCCCTCGCCAGCAGTAATCAGACCAACCGCCGTTGTGTCATCTGCAAACTTGATGATCTTATTGCTGGGGTAACTGGGAACACAATCATATGTGTAAAGAATGTACAGAAGCAGGCTCAGCACACACCCCTGCGGCGTCCCCGTACTTATAAGCATGGCGGAAGCCCCAGATCTAATAATTTGGGCACCAGTCTATGCGGAAGAATAGTATTAAATGCAGAACTAAAATCTACAAATAACAGTCTTGCATAATTCCCTTGTTTCTCCAGATGGGTCAGAACAGCATGTAGGACCATAGCCACAGCATCCTCCGTGGATCTCTTTCTCTTATATGCAAATTGACAAGGGTCAAGTCCAACTGGTAAACAAGCCATAATACGGTTCCGCACCAACTTTTCAAAGCATGTCATTATGATGGGTGTAAGCGCCACAGGGTGGAAGTCATTCAGAATATCTATGTTAGTTTTTTTTTAGGCAGAGGTATAATAGTAGAGGATTTCAGACAAGGTGGGACAGTGGCTTGGGCCAAAGACCGATTAAAAATCTTCATAAAGGTTTCTGCCAGCTGTTCTGAGCAGTCTCTCAGTGCCCTACCAGCCACTCCATCAGGACCCATAGTCTTCCTCGCGTTTATCCCTTTTAATATTCGCCTCACTTCTCCCTCTTCCACCCTGGCAACATTCCCTAAGGGGAGTAATGACGATGACTCTGGCAACACTCTTGGATCCACTGCTGATGTCACCTCAAATTGGGCAAAGAAGGTATTCAGCTCCTCCACCAGAGAAGCACTGCTCTCTACAGGCGATGAATTACTGGGTTTGTAGTCAGTAAGGTGCTGGATCCCCTGCCACACTTGCCTGGTGTCATGACTACTCAGGTGATCTTCAATTTTCCCTCTATACACAGCTTTTGCCTTTCCTTATATCCCTCTTCAGGTTCACCCTTTCTATACTATACAATACCCGGTCTCCAGTTCTAAAAGCAAAGTTTCTGGCCTTCAACAGTCTCTGAACTTCACTCATCATCCAGGGCTTCCCGTTTGGATACATCTTTACATGCTTTCCCCTGGTGACATTGGCTGTGCAGAATCTAATATAATCCAGGACCGTTGATGTGTAGGTCTCCAGATCTTGATGGTCAAACACATTCCAATCGGTCTCCTGGAAACAGTCCTGCAGCTGTTGAGAGGCTCTCTCAGGCCACACAGTAACAGTCTGTGTTTGTATCGGGGCTTGTTTCCTAAGGGGTGTGTATGCTGGTGTCAAAAGCAGGCACACATGATCAGACCTGCCAAGGTGTGCCAAGGGCTTAACCTCATATGCCCGTTTAATGTTTGTATACACCTTGTCAAGAGTATTCTCCCCCCTAGTTGCACATTTAATGTGCTGATGAAATTTTGGGAATACTGCCTTCAAGTCTGTATGATTGAAGTCTCCTGTGATGATCAGCATGGCCTCTGGGTATTTGTTCAGTTTAGTATTGATATTTCCATACAAAATATCCATGGCCATGCGTGCATTTGTAGTTGGTGCCACATACGCCAACATTAATACTACTGCTGTAAATTCCCGGGGGATATAAAAAGGTCTACATTTAATCATTAAAAACTCTACCTTTGGGGAACAGTGGCTATCCAACCTGACAGAGTCCGTGCACCAGTTGTGATTTACGAAGATACATACTCCCCCACCTTGTTTCTTGCCAGAATCCTTTGTCCTGTCCAACAGGTGTGTAGTATAGCCTTGTAATTCAATAGCTGTGTTGGGAATGAAAGAGTTAAGCCATGTCTCTGTGAGTAGTAATGCACAGCAATCCTGGAGCTCTCCCTCAGCTCCAACACGCAGCCTCCACTCGTCAAGTTTGTTCACCAAAGACCTCATACTGGAATAGAAAATACTTGGGAGAGGTAATTTATATCGTTGTTTTCTTATCTTTGACCTCACGTTCACATGACTCTTTCCTCTACAGCCTCTTTTCTGCCTTCGCTCTCTCCTCCTCCTCCTCGTCTTCCTCCAGGTCCGGTGATTTATGATTTCTGGAATCTTGCAAACCCACAGTTTTTCACACATTACACAATCTATAAAACAACAATTCCTGATGGCTATAAATAACCCTACTTAACTGACCCTGTCTCAAAAGCAAGGAGCTCTCAGATGCAGCATCTGAACATTGCTGCCATCTTGATTCTTATGAACTAGACTAGCTTATTGCCTGGCCTTGCCAGGGGTTATTTGCTCTGGGGGGGGGGGGAGGGCAGGGAAGGGGGGAGGTGGACGTGATCCATTCTCCCTTCCCTGCCGGCGCCCGGGGGGGGGGGGGGAAGGCAGGGAAGGGGTGGCGGCGGATGCGATCCGTTCTCCCTTCCCTGCCGGCGCTCAGGGGGGAAGTAGGGAAGGGGGAGGCGGACGCGATCCATTCTCCCTTCCCTGCTGGTGCTGGGGAGGGGGGAGGTAGGGAAAGGGAAAGGGGAGGCGGACGCAATCCATTCCCCCTTCCCTGAAAGAGTTCAGTTTTCCTGGCAGGCAAGGGCGGAACGGAGCTCCGCATTCGGCCCATGCTTCCCGGAGGGTGTGTGTGTCTTGTCTCCCGGAGAAGGGGCTCATCCACATCCGGTTTTGTGTGCAGCATTTGTTTTTTTCTTGGGCATGCGCAGACTGTGCTTTGTGTGGGATTTTTTCCCCTGCGCGTGCGTCTCAACGGCGTGCGGACCTTCCCTGCCCGTTTGCGTGCAGTGTTTTTTCATCTTGGTGGGGCAAATGCCCCACCCTCGGCTCCTGGACCCTCACGGCGATGATTTCGGACAAAAGGTAGGTGTGCACGGTGCATTACAGGATAGGCTGGACAGGTGTGGAAACGCTTCCGCACATGCACGGCCACATCCCTTCCTTATAGATCAGCAACATCCTATAATTAGGAAAGCTGATACTGGAAATAGCTCAGCTGACTGGGGGGCATGGTCAATCTGTGGCGTAAAAAGGTTGGGAATCCCTGTTTTAAATGGATGACAACCTGCTCACCCCCATCCTTCCAAAGCAAGCCAGACTTAAGCTACGAACCCCAGCTTGCTTTGGAAGGAGGGGGTGACCCACTTACCTCCCTCCTTCCAAAGCAACCCAGGGCTCAAGGCTACGAACCCTAGCTTGCTTTGGAAGGAGGGGGCGAGCCTGGATCGCTAACAGGCTTAGCCACCCAGCCGGTTGGCTTTTGGAGCAGGTGAAGGCTTTTCCCAGCCCCTCTGAATGGCACCCGGCTGGATCACTAAGCCCCTTGGTTACCACACGCATGCGTGGCCAGTGGAACCCCAACGAAGAACCTTGTGGAATGAAGTACTTTTGTTGTACGGGGGTCCACTGTATGAGCAAATATAAATGAAATATATGAGCTTTATATTATTTACACAGTGGAACCCCATACAACAAAAAAACTCTGTTCCACAGAGTTCTTCATTGTGCAGTTTTTTCCATTGTATGGGGCTCCACTGGCTGCACATGCGCATAATCGCCAAAGGGCTTAGTGATCCAGCCAGCATACCTCCTTTTGGCAGAATTCATCAGGTGACATTTTTGGGCTTGTTGCAGCACAGCAGGGGGGGGGGGAACCATAGCCGAAACCATGGCTGATTTAGCTGGTGATGACAGCTATATTTATACATAGGATTGGGGGGGATGACATGAGAATTCCCCCCTCCTTCTCCTTGCAAAAACCTGTATGCTCAACTTTGTCTGAAGCAAGTTTAAGTAAAAAAATAGTTTCTTGTCAGAATGATGGCCATTAAAGGCAATTTTGTCTCTTCCACCATTTTAAAACAGACTTCATTGAAAGACAATCAGACTTTATTTTAAAGCTGATCTATTGTTTTCTTTCTTTCTTTCTTTCAGAAATAGATGTAATCAGGCACTCCTATCAATAAAAATAACCTGACACCAGCCAGAACCAAAACCAACAAGCATTCTTTGAGAGCTCAGAATCCCTTTGGCGCTCAAGGAGGAGTCAGGATTAATAATAATAATAATAATAATAATAATAATAATAATAATAATAATAATAATAATAATAATAATAATAATAATAATAATAATAATAATAATTTAATTTATATACCGCTCTATCTCAGCCCATCGGGCGACGTAGTACAAGCCCTCAGACTAGGCCTGGAAAGACCCGGGCTGAAATCCCCAATTAGCAAGACAGCCTAGGATGGAAGGAACTTTAAGCTGAGCACCATCTTCCATCCTGTGTTTACTTCACACAGCTCTTGGGAGGATCTCCCTGGCAGGTACTCTGCTGAGCAAGCTTTCAATCTTAGCAGCCACAAAAACTTCACAGGTTAAACCACTCCTTAATCAACTCGCTTCACTTGGAAAGCCCTACTAGGGCCACTTTAAGTCAGTCCTGAGGTGAGAGCACACAACTGACTAATAATCACCAAGTCATCTCTGAGGCATGAGACCACATAGGCCGCCCTTGCTCGAAAGCCAGTCGTATCCGACTCTAGGATTCAGTGCTCATCTTATAGCCAAACAGCCAGCGCTGCCTGCATCCACAGACGTTTCTGTGTACATGTGGCAGCCACGAGTAGCTACCAGAGCGCATGGAACAATGTTTACCTTTCCACCAACGTGGTACCTATTTATCTACTTGCAATTTCTTGCTTCCAAACTGCTTAGGTTGCCAGGAGCTGGGACAGAGATGGGAGCTCACTCCGTCATACAGCACTCAGGTCTTGAACTACTGACTTGCCAACCTTCCAATTGTTGAGTTCAATGTTTTACCACCACAAAGTCAACTCAAAAATGCTTTTAAAAATGCACTTATTCGTGATCATCACATGATTCGTATATCATATGACCAAATATATATATAACCCCATGCCATCAAATCAATTCCTACTCATGACACTTTCCAGGATTTCCTAGGTAGGGAATGCAGATAAATGGGTGTCCCACTCCCATTCCTTCTGGAAGCCACCCCAAGACTTCCAAGGCTGTGGCACTTCTCCCAGGAGTCACAACTGGGGAAATCACTCTCGCTTGCAGGGAAACCCCAGCCTTGATTCAACCCAGAACCCACTTGGCTGATGCTTAAATGTGTGTGTGTGTGTGTGTGTGTGTGTGTGTGTGTGTGTGTGTGTGTGTGTGTGTGTGTGTGTGTGTGTGTGTGTGTGTGTGTGTGTGTGTGTGTGTGTGTGTGTGTGTGTGTGTGTCCTTCAAAGCATTCTTCCTGCACCAGGGACAGAGTTTAGGAGGTACAGTACCATGGTTGACATTTTGCAATTATCCTTCCCTTGCAATTCCCCCAATGGATCCATGTTTTTTTTAAACCTAAAATGTCATTTAGAAAGGGGAGACTCACCGTATCCTGTTGGATGGAAAGAAGAAAGAAAACGCCCCCAAAATCTTCCCCTTGACTTTGTCTTAACAGAGAGAGCATTAATAAATTCCACCTGCTTTTGAATAAAAGGAAGCGCCTCCTCTTCTCCCCATGTGCTTAAACTAACCGCACGCAGGATTGTCTATTTGGACCACAACTCCCAGAATTCCCTCGCCTGCAGTTCTGCGTGGGGCGCTCCTGGGAGTCGTAGTCCGGGAAGTTCACCGCCGCCCAGTCACATTTCAGGGCTTGGAGGCCTCCTAGCACAAGGCAGGAAGAGGAAAGAATTCCTTCTTCAGTGGAAGGCGGGCCTGCTCTAAACGCCCTATTGCCTCTCTAGGAATCCGCCTTCTTTGGCTCGTTCGTTTTCGTGTCAGACTCACTCAGAGATTCCTGTGGGTCGGAAGGATTTTACCATCCTCCTGTCATGTCCTGCCATCGTGCAGCTCTCGGGAATCGAACCCGTGTTTCGGTCTCCAAGCCTAGTGCCTAAACCACTACACCGCCGGGTTTAATCCTTAAAGGGGCAGGCGGGGAAAAATACAACCCAGCCACCTTTCCCTCTCCAGAAACCCCCATTGAGCGCAATTGCGGGGGGGGGGGGGGGAGCCTTACCTGCTTTGGAGTAATCCTGAGTGAAGAGGATCTGAATGGGAGGCTAAGAGAAATTGGGGATTAATAAATAATAATGATAATAATGATAATAATGATAATAATAATAATAATAATAATAATAATAATAATAATAATAATAATAATTTCATTTCACTTCCTATAAGTTAAACACTCAGATTTTAGGACTTTAATTAATCGGCTGGAGCAAGGGGGATGCATTGGGTGGAAGGTCAAGGAAGAAAACCCCAAAAGCTCATTAAGAACTAGATCAGATGGATTTAAATGTGCCACAGATTGACTGGATTTTGGCTATGCAGAAACCCATCTACCCGACTGTCCCCTCCCAGATTTCTCCAAAGAGTCTTAAATATGGATTGTTTCCTTCCACCTCGTAATCTGGGCACTTCCAGGATGTGGTGGAGGGCCACGTGAAATGGCTCTGTGGGCCACATCTGTCCCATGAGCCGCAGGTTAAGAATCCCTGATTTAACTCATTAGACACCATCTGCCACAGAAAGTGGGAGTATTAGGAATCACAGATTGACCCCCTTACGCCCATGAACCAGGAATGTGAGATAAATAATACGAAAATCAATAAAGAGAAGATTGAGAGAATGGCCAATGGAAAGAAACAGCCTACAGTAGTATAAATCAGGGGTTCTCGACCTGCAGCCCATAGATTGGATCCAGCTTGCAGCACCATTCCATCTGGCCCATGACATTTATTTATTTATTTATTTATTCAAATTTATCTTGCCGCCCACTCACCGTGGCGACTCAGGGCAGCTTACAACAATGCAACAACAGTAACAAAATACAATAAACAAACACAGACTATCTCCCCTCTGGCCGTTGGTGAGGGCCGGAGGTGATGGCGAGGCTTCCAGCTGTCCGTTAGCCCATGGCGACTCCTCCCTCCGGCTGTTGTTGAGGTATCGGAGGTGGTAGTGAGCCCTCCAGGAGCCATTGCACCTGCCACCGTCATTGCCACCATCTTTTCTCCCCCCACCTGGCTTGGTATGTCCAAAACTGTGCTTCAGCAGAGCAGATGTTTTAAGAAGGCTTACAATATCTGCCTTGCTACGGAGTGGCATTAGGGACACGCCGAGCCAGGCAAAGGGGACAAGGACAGCACCGGCAGAAGCGGCAGATGCCCATGGCCACCCGTGTCTTTCCTGGGTGCCACTTTTGCTGAGCACAGGCAAGGACAAGCAAGATCCCTTCTTCACCCAAGCAAGGAAGCAACAGCTGCGGTGGTGGTGCTGGTGGTGGGGGAAGTCTTTGCAGGCTGTGTGGGGGAAGTTGGTAGTGGAAACACCAGTCCACCCAGCCAACAGTCTAAGGAAGCACGATCCAGGCCCCCAACTTAAAAAGGTTGATAACCCCTGCTCTAAATCTCGAACTAGAGGGAACAAGTATAAAGGTTCAAATACCTAGGAGCAAGGTTGACTGAAGAAAGCAAAATGGACAAAGAGACATACAGTGCAGTAAAGCTAAACCAAATATTGGGAGAGTTAGCTCCAGTCTTACCATCATTGTCGACTGCAACTTGTATCTGAGAATGCATTTTTCCCCTGAAGGAGGAAAAATGTCATTGGTTTGGATTTGTTTAAGGTGGGTCACAGTTTGCAATGAAGCGACCTATGCACTATGTTAACAGAGTCATCTTCTGTGGCATGTATGAAATAAGACATGCAGGATTTAACACCACGACTACAATGGACTACCTCAGCCTTGAGGATATTACCAAGGTGTGCCTTCACAGCTGGTCACCTCCAGATTGGACTACTGTAACACGCTCTACATGGAGCTGTCCTTGATAACCATTTGGAGGCTACAGCTGTCCAGAACGCGGCTGCCCGGGTTGTGACGGGGTTTGGGCATTATGCCCAGACCTTGCTGCTGCTCCGGAAACTGCACTGGTTGCCAGTGTGCTTCCGGGTGCAATTCAAGGTGCTGGTTTTGACCTTTAAAGCCCTACATGGCAGTGGACCAGGATACTTAAGAGACTGCGTCACCCCAAGGTTTTCAGCCTGTCCTACGAGGGCAGACCGGAGGGGCTCCGTGGTGGTCCCATCAGCCAAGGAAGCACATCTGAGACCAGGAGTAGAGCCTTCTCAGTGTCTTCCCCGGTCTTGTGGAACCTCTTGCCATCTGAACTGTGCCTCCAAACAGTTACTCCCCTTCAGAAAAGCATTAAAACATGGCTATGCCAGCGGGTGTGGGGTGCGACTAGCGCCGCTACCCACCCCCGCTGGCTTGTTTAGACCGCTTGGGGGGGGGGTTACTTGTCTGCTGTCCTTTTTAGTGGTTTGGGGAGTGGTTTTATCAGACAGTTTTACTTGGTTTTAACTGGCTTTAGATAAGGGTTATCTGATGCTTTTAACCAATGTTGATGTTTTAGCTGATTTGTGAACCGCTTTGGGTCACCCAGGGTGAGGAAGGCGGTATATAAATATTGTAGATAAATAAATCTGGAATAGCTTCTTCCACCTCCATGACCGTTGGGAATCGGAGTTCCACCTCCACTCATTTTGCTGACGGGTCCAATATGATGGTTTCCAGTGGCATTTCTTCCACTAAGTGGGACCGTCACCTCAACTAAAGGGGCTCCTCTGCCTTTGGCCTCTTTAGGGAGCCAGGTTAGTTAACTGCCACCTGACACTCAGTGTTGAGTCACTGGCTGTACTCCATTACCGTAGCAAGATGTCCAGCCAGACACAGTCCAGTCTTACAACACAAGGCAATACCTAACAACACAAAGAAGCACCTCATACAAAGCATATTCATTCCCACCTTATGTTACCAGTGCCAAACATAGACACTTACAACAAAACATAAGCAAAAGTTGGTAACCATGGAAATGAGATGCCCGAGGAAGGCTGCTGAAGAGACTAGAAGGGATAAAATCAGGAATGAAATTTTAAGGGATTTTCTGATCTCTAGTCATTTGTTAGATTCTTTTGTGTCCATTCTCATGTTTCACCCCTGAATGAAGTTTGTAAAATTATAAGTGGCTATGCTTTGCAGTGACATGATTTGATAATTAGAATAGTAGGAAGGGACTCCTGGGGTTATCCACTGAATATAGCTAATCGAGCTATCTTACCAGCAATTCAGAGACTAAGACAGGGGTCAGCAACCTATGGTCCGTGGGCTGAATCCGGCTCGCAGCGCCAAATCATTAGGGCCCCCACCATTGCTCCAACTGCCGCCGCTGCCACTGGAAACAGCCACAGATGCATTCACAGCATATTTACGACAGCCATGGACGCATTTATGACAGTGTTTATGCTGAGTATTTGTTCCCCAAATCCAATCATTTGAAAACAAGGAGAGCAAAAGTAGTATTTGTAAAAATCTAATTCAGCATAAATCTGGTTTTTTCCCTCCGAGATTTCTTCATTGTCCAGCTCCCACACCTGTGCATGGTGATCAGAAATAAAAAATGTACTGTATTCTCCTCTTATACATAAGTATCACAACTTACGGGGTGGCATAAAGGCAAAGCAAACACACATCTATACCGCCCCATAGCACTTAATGCACTGAGTGGTTCACAAGTTAATTAGCATTTTGACCACAACATGCTGGGTACTCATTTCACCGACCTCAGAAGGCTGGAAGGTTGATTCAACTTTGAACCCTGGTCAAGATTGAACTCACAACCTCTTTTGGTCGCAGGACAGCAGTTTAACCACTGCACCACAAGGCCATGATTTCTGTGTTTCTGCCATTGTGTGGGTTTTGTGTTGATTGCCAAGGTTTGATGGGGTCAAAAAGCCTTAAATCTGTCCCTGTCCGTTCCAATGAAACAATCTTTATTAGCTCCCACTACCTGCAATGTTTGTCGCTCCTATAAGTTCCCACCAAACAAAGGTTAAATCCCCATTCCATGATTTACGACAGACCAATGATTTAGAAATAAACCATTTTTCACATGCACATCCTCTCCTCACTGAGCTTCCCATGGGATCTGGTATTGAATTTCAGAAATTAAAAGTCTTCCCCTCCATCCTATGTCCTTATAGCTTGCCCTGGGTTACACAGAAAGAGCCTCTTCGAAGACTGTGGTATTTTTGAACCACAAACGGGTGTACTCTGGTAATGGTAACTTTGTGTTGCCAGCTAATCTTTCTCACACTAGTTCAGGCAAAAGGAACTGGAACTACAGAATGAACTCACCAAAAGGTGCCTTCCTTTTGGCAGTTTAACATCTGGTCTAAACACTGAGGAAGAATAGATTTCCCTCAATGAAATTGATCCCTCAGAACCTGTGGGAGTAGGTTGGAAATTTATTATTTCTAAAACATTTCCACAGCCAATAACATCATGGCATAACTTAGCCAACCGGATTTTGGGCACTGTGTAATATTTCTGAATGTTTCTTTTTTGATTAGATTATTTTTGCTCTGGTTGTTTATGATATTGCATTTTAACTGTAATTCTTTACTGATATTTTTATATTGCTGATATGTTATGTTATTATTGTACTGATTTTTTGTATTGATTTACCTTGTATTACTGTATTATTATGTTGTTTATTGTATTGTTTGGATTTTGATATGTTGTTGCCGCCTTGAGTCAGCCTTGGCCGAGAAAGGCGGGGTATAAATTAAAATTGTATTGTATTGTATTTCCTCTAAGAAACATCTCTTTAATTTATTGAAGATTTTATTCCTTATTTTATTTTCAGATCTCAAGCAATAGTTACAATAAATAACTTTATTGACAGAATAACTTTATATCCCCATCAATTCATACATAAAGAGAGAACAGGGCACTTTACAAAGAGAAGCACTTTAAAATATGTGTGAAGTAACTTAACATTTTGAAATAGAGTAAAAGCTAAACGTTCAGAAGTATTTAAAACCATACACTTACAACTATAGGCCAAAATGCAATCACAGAGCCTGATTCTTATTCATCAGAGGCTGAACATGGCAGAAATCAGCCACGGAGGAAAGTTCACCCTTATAATTGTTTTTGTGGATGCATTCATTCGATTTGTAACAGAAAGAGCATTTGTTTGTCTGAGCTCCTTCAAGCATCACCTCTTAGTAACTCTCGAGCAAAAGACCACATGGCCATTGCTTAAATTTCTCACCTCTACTTCTTTCTACGCCTATGGTTAGATTGTCAATTGTAGCTTCCACCCAGTAGTCTCACATCCTTGGATTAAAATTTCCAAAGTAGCCTATGGGCAAGCCTGATTTAAGAAAACAGGAGCCAGAACTGAAAATACTTCACCACACCCTTATTGCCTCTGCTGATAATCGCCCAGCCACCCTGTTTCGGGTGACCAGGTCCCTCCTGGGTAGGGCGGGGCCTGTGCCTGGTTGGCAGGGTTTGGCTGAGGACTTTGTTGACCATCTGGTGGAGAAAATAATTCAGATTCGCTCGGGGCTTAATCCTGGCGTGGTAGGGGAGGGTCTGGGTGGGGACCAGGGCTCAGTCTTGCCGTGTTATCTGGGATCGGTTTGGCCCCGTTGTCCCTGATGAAGTGGACAGGGTCCTTGCAGCTGTTCGTGTCACTGCCTGCCCTTTGGACACCTGTCCCACCTGGCTGGTGAGGACCGCCAAGGAGGTGACAGGTAGTTGGGTCGGTGCTATTATAAATTCATCTTTGCGGGAGGGGGTGTTTCCAGCACCTCTGAAACATGCTTTGGTGCGCCCCCTCCTGAAAAAAAATCTCTTGACCCAGCGGTACCATCTAACTTTAGGCCAGTCTCCAACCTTCCCTTTTTAGGGAAGGTCTTGGAGAAGGCAGTGGTGCGTAAGCTGCAGAGTGTCCTGGATGAAGCGGATTATCTGGACCCCTTTCAGTCAGGTTTCAGGCCCAGGTATGGCACTGAGACGGCATTGGTCGCGCTGATGGTATGGTTGGAGAGTGAGAAATCCAGCCCTAGGCTGCTCAAATATGGGGTGCCTCAGGGCTCGGTGCTTTCTCCTCTCCTATTTAACATCTACATGAAGCCGCTGGGGGAGATCATTTGTTCCCACGGGTGCAGTACCACCAGTACGCGGATGACACTCAGTTGTACATCTCGGCCCGTGGGGACCCCAGCGATGCTGTCATAGTCCTATCTGGATGTCTGAAGGCCGTGGGGGTCTGGATGGGGGCCAACGGGTTACAACTGAATCTTAGCAAGACTGAGTGGCTATGGGTTCGGGGTCCTACGCCATTCCGGGAGCTGCCATCCTTGGTCTTGGATGGGGCTTTTTTGCCCCAGACAGACCTAGTGCGCAACTTGGGGGTCCTCCTGGACTCACGGCTGCTGCTAAAAGAGCAGGTGGTGGCTGTGGCCAAGAGGGCCTTTGCACAACTTCGTGTGATTCGCCAGTTGCATCCGCTCCTGGATAGGGACTCCTTGCTTAGTCACACATGCCCTGGTCACCTCCAGACTAGACTATTGCAATGCGCTCTACATGGGGTTGCCCTTGATGACCATTCGGAGGCTGCAGCTGGTCCAGAATGCAGCAGCCAGGGTAGTGATGGGGTGTGGACGTTATGCCCATGCCTCGCCCCTGCTCTGGGAGCTGCACTGGTTACCGGTTTGCCTCCGAGTGCAATTCAAGGTGCTGGTTATGATCTTTAAAGTCCTATATGGTAGTGGGCCAGGATACCTAAGAGACCGCATCGCCCTGAGGACATCTGTCCGTCCAACCAGAGTGGACTGGACTCCCTAATTGTTCCATCAGCCAGGGGGGGCCACCTCTCTGGCACAAGAAAAAGGGCCTTTTCCGTGTTCGCTCCAGCCCTTTGGAACCTCCTACCAGTAGAACTATGGCTGCAGACGGAACTGGTGCCCTTCAGGAAAGGACTTAAGACCTGGCTGGTGGGGCAGGTGTGGAACCCTGAAGGCAATGTGGCTCCTGCTCATTGGCTCTTATCATGAAATTTACCTTCTTTCTGCCTCTCGGGGTGTGTGGGATTTTTTAATGTGGGTGGGTTTTTTTAATCTGTTTTTATTTGGATTTTTAAAGTATGTGAGCCGCCCTGAGTCAGGTTTCCCTGAGTGGGTGGCGAACAAATTGAAATATTAAATTAAATTAATTAAATTAAAATCAGAATGGCCAACATCTTCTTGTGCAGTTAGGCATAAGAACAGCCTTGCTGGAACAGGCCACAGCCCATCCAGTCCAGCATTCTGTCTCACACAGTGGCTCACCATTTCCTTCAGGGTATTCCCAAGGAGATGCCTTCACCTGCTTAGGATTCCCTGGAAATGGCATTGAGAGATATCCTGCCTATCTCTCCAACCCGGAGGTTGTCCTTAAGTATCCATAATTATAGCCATTGATACCCTTGTCCTCCATGAACTTGTCTAATCCTTTCTTAAAGCTGTCAAGACTGACAGCTGTCACCACTTCTTCTGGCAGGGAGTTCCATAGACCAGTAATCCTCTGGGTGAAAAAGGCAACCGTCGTAACTTTTGGGAGCCAATTACCTCAAATTAAGAAATCACCATAGACATTATCAATTGCACACTGAGTCACACAGATCAGTATGCAGCTGATAAATGTTGATGATGAATTCTTAACTCCAAACCTCCATAAAGCTACTTATTGCTGCTTTATAATTACCGTTTTTCTGAATGTTTTGTGCCGTCAAGACAGACTCAACTTACAGCAACCCTGATACAGCTTTCAAGGCAAGGGAGATATTTAAGTATTTACCAGTTCCACCTCCGAGCGGGTTTAATGGCCCACTGATTGTTGATTATTTCTAACACTTTGACACTTACCTCTATTATTGGCCCAGAAATACAAAATAAAGCTTTACATAACAACGTTGACAAGACATGCTTTGGATTCTTCACCTCCTCAGATCAGTTTTGACTGCTGAACGCTAAAAACACGAATTGTCCAACTATTCATATGTTGTGTGGATTTCTATTTTATGTACATTGGAAGCCTACGCTCTGACTCCTGCTTTTTCCTCACAGTTTCCTCTGTTTATGAAATTTTTGATCCCTCAGGAGGTAGGATGTACGGCCAAAGGCTTTTCCATGTTCTGAGCACTAAATATTCTAAATTATTTCTCCGGTGCTACACATTATTTCCTTATACAAATAAGGGAGTCTTTCCAAATATAACTCCTCTCAAGAATTTAATTAGGTGCTTCCTTTTAAGTTTCTTTTAAAAAATGGGATATTCATTTTTCGGCTCACTAAAATGGATTATCACTGAAATCCTCTTTAGAAAAGCACATGCCATTAGGAAACTTCAGCTATTCAATTTTTCTTAATTTAAAATGCTTCCTATTCCCCCTTCTTTTCAGTTCCAATGCTCCCTAAGAATTTTTATTTTTACCAATGGAAGGCTTTGGATTGGAGAAGAAGATTTATTCTCCAGCATTTGAGGCCAGTCGGATCAGGACCAACACAGGAACCTTGGTGGTGATTTTTGGTGGAGTTTGAGCTAAAGTTTTTTCCGCATTCTGAGTGCTCTTCCTTATATGAATCTTCTGATGGGACCGAAAGGAGTAACTGTAACTAAAAGACTTTCCGCACTCCAGGCATTTAAATGGTTTTGACCCTGTATTGCCTGATGGGAGGCAAGGCCTGTCTGCCGGGTGAAACTCTTTCCACACTCCGAGCACTGAAAGGGTTTCTCTCCTGTTTGGGTCCTTACATGTTGCTTTAATGATGAGCTCTGGCAGAAAGCCTTCCCACACTCGGGGCATTCAAATGGCTTCTCTCCCGTGTGAGTTCGTTGATGTTGAATAACATTTGATTTCTGGCTGAAACTTTCCCCGCACTCTAAACATTTATACAGCTTCTTACCTTGGTGAATTTGTAGGTGTCTGTTCAGGGACGAAGAGCAAATGAAGCTCTTCCCACACTCCTGGCATTTAAACGGCTTCTCCCTGCTATGAATTCTCAGGTGCAAAGTAAGGCCCGTTGCTCGGGGGAAGGTTTCCCCACACTTCAAACATTTGTGCAGTTTCCCACCTCCATGAACAATTTGATGTGACAAAAGGGATGAACTTTGACGGAAACCCTTATCACGCTGCAAACATTTAAATGGCTTTTCCCCTGTGTGGAGCCTGTGGTGTCCTATAAGGTTTGAACTCTGAATGAAGGCCTTTCCACACTCCATACATTTATACGGCTTCTCCCCTATGTGGGTCCTTTGGTGTGACAGAAGAGTTGAGCTCAGACCAAAGCTTTTCCCACACTCAAAGCATTTATATGGTTTCTCTCCTGTGTGGATTCTTTGGTGCGACATAAGGTGCTCTTTTTGACTAAAGCACATTCCACACTCGAAACATTTATAGGGTGTTATGTATGCATGCTCATTGTACTGTAAGATAAGAATGTAACCACTCCAATTACAATGTATCTCAGCTGTAAAGGAACGCGAGCAAGCAGCCCATAGAGGGCAGCTGCGAGCGTTCAGTCTCACATGGTTCACATTGCTCAATCACGGACAGCCGCGGGAAAACCTTCCCCGCATTCAGCAGCAGGAGAAAAGAACTACTGAAGAGAGGCGTGCCTGGGCGAGGCCACGCGGGTAGCGGCCAATGAGCTATCGTGCTACAAGATTCAAATGTATAATGCTACTGTATATATAGAGATGTATCACCGCCATTACCCCATGCTCCACCGGAACATCATGCAATAAACCTGTGTTAAGCCAACCCTTCGGCTGTTTCTTTGTCTTTGGTCCCCTACACTAAACTGGCGACGAAGGTGGGATTATGGCAGCCCATGGGACCAAGACATGCGCCGGCTACGAAATCAAGAAGCCGGGAGACTTGGAGCTGTTTGAGATAGACTTCAATGGAGCGCTGGTGGAGCTCGAAGTCTCAGATGAGGACAAGAAGAGGGCCATCTTCATCTGCATGCTCGGACACGAGACCAAGAGGACCCTGGTGGACCTGATCGCGCCGAGGAGGGTGAGCGACTTCAAAGCCAAAGAGCTCCTGGCGGTGTTGCGCACCCACCTCCGGCCCGCGATAGCGATGTTCCCCGCTCGGAGCGCGTTCTGGAGGCGAGTCCAGGCGCCCGGGGAATCGGTCGCTGAGTTCGCCGCGGCCCTGCGGCTGGCCGCTGGCCCATGCAAGTGGGAGACCCCAGAAGTCACCCTCCGAGACTGCCTGCTCTGCGGCCTGAGGGACACCGAGACTCAGCGCGCACTGATGAGACAGGAGCCGCCTCCCACGTGGCAGCAAGTCCTCGACACGGCACAGGCCGCGGAAGCCACGACGGCCGGGGTGCAAGAGCTCCAGGACTGGCGCCCGAAACCCGCCAAGGCAGAGAGCTCAGTGCGCGCGGCCCGGCGAGTTTCGAACTCGTCCGCGGAGAGCGGCGACGACGAGGACGTCCGGAAGGTCCAGAAGGAAGGCCGGCGCTGCGACGGCTGCGGCGCCGCCCACGCCCGCGCCAGATGCCGTTCCGCAAGGCCGAGTGACACAACTGCGGCCGGCGCGGGCACATCGCCAAGGTCTGCCGAAAACGGCGCGAGGCCAAGAGGAGTTCCCCAGACCGCTCGGCGAGGCAGGACCGCACCACGAGGCCCAAGGACGGCACCCGGACCACGAGGAAGCGGGACGGAGTAGGGCGCATCTCCGACGACAGTGAGGACGACGCTCCGGTTTTCAGCGTATCCACAGAGCACCCCCGATACTTCGTTGAGGTAGTAATACAAGGGGCCCCTGTTAGGATGGAGGTGGACTCGGGTTCTTCTTACTCTATCATTTCCCAGGGAGAGTTCCTAAAAATAGCCCCCCACGTGCGGCCCAAGCTCAAAGCGCTGAGGTCCACGCTGAAGGACGTGCAAGGGAACCGCATCCCGGTGTTGGGGGTTGGGAAGTTCCAGGTCCAGTTCAAAAAGCGCGCCGCAACGCTTCCCCTAGTCGTCCTCAAGGGAGGTAAATGCAGCCTCCTCGGGACTCAATGGTTTCAGCCCCTGGGGTTGTTCATTGGGGGGGTGCACGCCGTGGGAGTACACGCCGCCGGGACTGATCCAATACAGAGCGTGTGCGATGCGCACCCCGAGGTTTTCAAAAAGGGACTCAGAAAATTCAAGGGCCCCCCAGTGACTTTCGACCTGGACCCTGGAGTACGTCCAATCAGACTTAAACCGTGCAGAGTGCCTTTCGCACTAAAGGACAAAATAGAGGCGGAGTTGGACAAATTGGTGGGCCAGGGGATTCTTGTTCCTGTTGATTCTGCGGAGTGGGAAACTCCAATTGTAACAGCGCTCAAGGCCAACGGGGAGGTCCGCATATGCGCTGACTACAAGTGCACCATCAATAAGGCGATCCGCCCTAATGCGTATCCGGTGCCGGTAGTCAGCCACTTGTTGGCCAGGTTACACGGGGGGAGGTGTTTCGCTAAACTCGACCTGGCCCAAGCCTACCAGCAACTCCCGGTGACCCCCGCCGCAGCTGCTGCACAGACCATAGTCACCCACAAAGGGGCGTTCCAGGTAACGCGCCTCCAATTCGGCGTGAATTCGGCGCCCGGGATCTTCCAGTCACTCGTGGAACGCCTCCTGAAGGGGTTAGAGGGGGTGTTACCCTACTTTGATGACGTATTGATTACAGGGGGGAGCCGGGCCGAATTAGCGGAAAGGTTGGGAAAGGTCCTGGCAAAATTCGAAAAGGCGGGGTTGCGGTTGCGGAAAGACAAATGCGTTTTCTTCGCAACTGAGGTTGAGTTCCTAGGGTTCCGTGTTACTCCCGAGGGAATAAGGCCATCCCAATCCAAGGTGGCCGCCATCAAGAAGGCCCCTCGCCCCACCTCCAAGCCCGAGCTGCAGTCGTTCCTTGGGCTGCTCAACTTCTACCACTCCTTCCTTCCCCGGAAGGCAGCCGTGGCGGAACCGCTACACAAATTGTTAAAAAAGGACGAGGCATGGAAGTGGGGCGACGACCATGAGAAGGCTTTCAATGACCTGAAGCGACTCCTGGCATCAGATGCTGTACTGACCCACTTCAATCCCAAACGCCCAGTGGTCCTGATATGCGATGCATCCCCGGTGGGGGTGGGGGCGGTGTTATGCCACGTGCTGGAGAACGGGAGGGAGGCCCCGATAGCGTTCTACTCTAGGTCCTTGTCCCAAGCGGAGAGAAACTACGCCCAGACAGACAGGGAAGCACTAGCGATAATTGCGGGGACCAAGAAATTTCATGATTTTGTGTATGGCCGCCCCTTCACCATAGTGACCGACCATAAGCCCTTGCTAGGCATTTTCACCGCAGATAAGCCCACACCCCAAATCCTGTCCCCGAGAATGCTCAGGTGGGACATTTTTCTCAACGCGTATCAGCACGCGTTGGTGTACCGGCCCGGGAAGGAGATCAGCCATGCGGATGCCCTGTCGAGGTCCCCCATTCCCCGGGATTGCTGCCACGTGGGCGAAGAAGAGAGGGACCACCAGGTCTTAATGATAGAGGTCCTAGACTCCCCCCCAGTAGTACCGGCCGACATCGCCAAAGCGACCGGTAAGGACAAAACGTTAGCTACAGTTTGCTCCTGGGTACAGAAAGGGTGGCCCGTGTCTTCCCCAGCAGCGGAATTCGACACATTTTTCAAAAAGAAATTAGAATTGTCCCTAGAAAGGGGTTGCCTTTTGTGGGGACAGCGGGTAGTGATCCCCACGGCCCTCCGGCCGAGGGTGCTTAAACTGCTGCACGTCAGCCACCCCGGGATCGTCCGCTCTAAGGCACTAGCCCGCAGTTACTTTTGGTGGCCCCAGCTAGACGCCGACATCGAGCACATGGTCGGCACTTGCGAAGCGTGCCAAAGCTCCAGGCCAGAAGAGGCTCGCTTGCCACATAGGGAGTGGGACGCAGCAAGGGGCCCCTGGTCCCGGGTTCACGTAGACTTTGCTGGCCCGTTCAGGGGAACACTTTTCCTTCTTGTGGTGGACGCGTTCTCCAAGTGGTTGGAGGTCATTCCAGTCTCGAGCACCTCCTCGGCCACAACAATTAAACAGTTACGGAGGGTCTTTTCCACGTTCGGTTTACCCGACACCCTCGTCAGCGATAACGCTAGCTGTTTCACGTCCGCCGAGTTCAGGGCATTCATTGATCTCAACGCCATTCGGCACATCACCTCCGCCCCTTTCCACCCGGCCACCAACGACCAAGTAGAGCGCCTCGTGCGCACCACTAAGGACGCGCTGCGGCGCATGGGCCCCGGAGATCTTAACTTACAACTGTGCCAATTCCTGCTAAGGTACAGGGTCACCCCATTGGCGTCAGGGTACTCCCCCGCGGAGCTGTTAATGCGCAGGAAGCTGGCCACGGTAATCTCCAAGCTAGACCCCACGAGAGAAGAGGACAAAGGGCGGAACGTAGGGGTGGAACCCGCAAAGAGTTTCAGCGTAGGCGCCCCGGTGCATTGCAGGAACTACGCCAACGCGGGGCCAGCCTGGGTGCCGGGCACTGTAATAGAACAAACCGGCCCCGTGTCATACCGCGTGGAGACCAATACAGGCCTCCTGTGGAGGCGGCACGCGGATCAACTCAGGCGCAGGATCCCCGGAGAGCAGGACGAAGACGAAAATAGCCACGAATCAGCGTTAGGGTACTCCCCCACCCGCTTAGCCCAAGGGGGAGAAAAAGGGGGACATGGGTCCCCACCAAGGGGGGAGGAAACGGAATCGATCCTCAGAGATCTTTTGCGGGAGTTCGAGGCGGAAAGGAAGAGCCCCGATCTCACACACAGCCCCCGGAAGCGTCCCCAAAACACAGAATCCCCAATAAGTTTAGACCTTGATTTACAGTACCAGGGGGAGTTAGCGGAGTGGTCCCCCACCCGTCCTAGCGAAAAGAGGGGTTTCAGTTCAGCCCCTGGTACTTCCAGTCCCAGTAGCCCCTGTGAGTTAGAGTGCAACATAGCACCAATTTCCCGGAGACCGACACCCCCAAGACAGGAGGCGACGGCGAGTCCGCCCACCACAGTCTCAAGGTCCCCCGAGCGGGGAACAGAAGGTAGCAGAACCACAAGGGCATCCTCATCGGTCCCGCGGTTCACAATAGGAGGATCCCCGGGCTCCGAGAGCAACAGGCAGGGGTTCACGTCCCAGCTGTTCATTCCATTCCCATCCCCCAGCGCAAGGCAGGCACGGGCGCCCCACAGAGCCACTAACGAATCCCCGTTTCCCGTTGCAGGACAAGCACCCACGGAGTCAGGGATCACAGGCTCTCCGGTACTAGGTCAGGCGCAAGCACGCCCCAAGCGCACATGCGGCAAGCCACAATGGTTGCGGGACTTCGTCCCATCCTAGGGGGGAGGGATGTTATGTATGCATGCTCATTGTACTGTAAGATAAGAATGTAACCACTCCAATTACAATGTATCTCAGCTGTAAAGGAACGCGAGCAAGCAGCCCATAGAGGGCAGCTGCGAGCGTTCAGTCTCACATGGTTCACATTGCTCAATCACGGACAGCCACGGGAAAACCTTCCCCGCATTCAGCAGCAGGAGAAAAGAACTACTGAAGAGAGGCGTGCCTGGGCGAGGCCACGCCGGTAGCGGCCAATGAGCTATCGTGCTACAAGATTCAAATGTATAATGCTACTGTATATATAGAGATGTATCACCGCCATTACCCCATGCTCCACCGGAACATCATGCAATAAACCTGTGTTAAGCCAACCCTTCGGCTGTTTCTTTGTCTTTGGTCCCCTACACTAAATAGGGTCTCTCCCCTGTGTGGATTCTCATGTGCATATTTATAGCTCCTTTATGGTGGAAGCTTTTCCCACATTTGGGGCAGACATGCTGAATCTGCTGCTTATTTTTGGACGTTCTTTTTTCTCTACTAAACTCTCCATTATTGTTGGATCCCTTTTTTGCCTTTCCTTTTGCTTTCTTCTCAGCCTTCTTTTTAGTTCTGCCTTTCTATTTGGGGAATATGTTAAATGAAAATTGGGATCCTGAGGTACAGATTAAAATACGAACAGAAAAAGCAAGATCCACCTTCATAAAAATGCGACATTTGTTATGCAGTAGAGATCTAACTCTGGCAATAAAGATCCGAATAGTGAGATGTTACGTATCCACAGGGTTGCTATATGGAGTCAAAGCTTGGGCATTGACAAAAGCATCTGAACAGAGATTTGAAGCTATTGAAATGTGGATCTACAGATGGTTGCTAAGAATATCTTAGGTTGACCATGTGGCTAATGTAGAAGTACAGTAAAACCCCGAGTAACGACGTGTTCGATTAGCATCATTTTCGCTTACTGACGCGTCGTCACTCGCCACGTGACTATCTGCACAACATCGAAAAATCATCATTGTGTGGATTAATGACATTTTTAACGTCATTGTGCGGACAATGACAGCTTTTTGCCGCTAGATGGCACAGCTGCCATTGAAAACCACACAATGACGTTTCCCCTATAGCGACGCTACTTGGGGAACCAAGTAGTGTTGTTATTCGAGGGTGTACTGTACCGTATTGTGTCGAATGGATAAGAGACTGGTGTGGCATGTCCTAGTAAGAACTGTTCCAAGGAGTTAAGAACAGCAAGACTCTCGCCATGATGATAGCCAATACCCGGAATGGATACGGCACCTGAAGAACCACCCAGCACTAAGGAACTCTTATGGTGCCCGCCTGCTGGCTTGTATAAGAACTCTCTCTTCTTCCTTTGTATAGTAAATGGGATGGGTGGGTGGGATATAGGTTTTTTTTAAAGGGGGTGGGTTGGGGGTTTTATAATGTTTTTTATGTATTTTTTGAATTGTTGTGATGCCGCCCTGAGTCGGGTTCTGCCTGAGTGGGCGGCATATACAAATATGACTATAAATAAATAAATAAAATAAAAAAACTCAATTGTCATTATTAAAAGACTTCACAACGAAGCAGGACTTTGACTATCAGCATAAGGATAAGAGAGAGGAGGGGCCTGCCTTACCTACCAAGGGAGAGCATTTCACAACCTGTGCATAGCCACAGAGGCCACATCTCAAACCCTCATCAAACATGCCTCTGAGGATAGCCAGGAAAGCTGATACTGGGAAATAAGGTCCCTCAAATAATCTCAATGACAGGGTTTTATAGAATAGCTTCAAAAAAGGTAACTCAAATGCAGAAAACAGGCTATTGGTAAACAGATTAACCCAGCTTCAGAGCAAATATTCTCCTCTATGGCAATGAGGTCTGGATCCAGCAAGGACTTCACTCTTTCCTTGATGGAAACATGTACAGCCACCTCCTCAAAGGTCCCTTGGTTGCGAGTGGGGAAGCCCAATCGAGACTGGTCTCGGCTGTAAGGCGGCCGGCTCCGACGCCTCCTCACAGCTGAGACCAGTCTTGATTGTGCTTTCCTACTCGCAACCAAGGGAAGTGTCCCTTGGTTGCAAGTGGGGAAGCCCGATCAAGACTCGTCTCAGCTGTGAGCCGGCTGGCGTGGCCCATAAGAAGGCCTGCCGCGTTGGAGTTTCGATCCCGCTCTCGCCAGGGGAAACTTCCCTTGGTTGTGAGCAGGGAGGCAATCGAGACTCCAATGCAGCAGGTCTTCTTATGGGCCATGCCAGCCGCCTTACAGCCGAGACCAGTCTCGATTGCACTTCCCTACTCACAAACAAGGGACGCTTCCCTTGGTTGCGAGTGGGGAAGCACGATCGAGACTGGCCTCAGCTGTGAGGCGGACGGCATGGCCCATGAAGGCCTGCTGCGTCAGAGTCTCGATCCCGCTCTCACCAGGGGAAACTTCCCTTGGTTGTGAGCGGGGAGGCAATCGAGACTCCAACGCGGCAGGCCTTCTTACATGCCGAGAGGAGGGGGCCGGCGGTGGAAGATGGCATACCGGTATTACAGTACCGTACCTGGCTCTGGCTCCGCTCATCCTTCTCTTCTGTCCTGGACACCAGAAGCAGGGAGTGCATGCGATCGGATTGCCAGGAGGTAAGGGGGTCTTATTTTCGGGTGGGGCCTTATATTTCAAGGCAGGGGAAAAAGGGGGGGTGTCTTATTATGGGAGGAGGTCCTATAATTGGGGAAACACGGTATTTACGCCTAGAAAGCCTTATATTTTTTACAGCTGGGAAAGCTGATCCTGGGAAATACGCTCTCTTGGATAACCTGAATGAAACGTTTGCACAGAATAGCTTGAAGAAATGTGACCCAAATTCAGAAATCAGGCTATTGATAAACAGATAAAACTGGCTTTAGAGCAAAAGGAAGGACTCTATTCCCATATTCTCCTCCATGGCACTCAGGTCTGGATCCAGCAAGGACTCCACTCTTTCCTTGATGGAAATGCACAGCCTCCTCCTCAACGGTCTCCTGAAAGAAGAAAACTTGTCTATGAGCTTTACATTGTTAATATCCTCTGTTCGTCTAACTCCAAAACATCATGTAGTTTGGTGGATGGTGAAAAATGGGTTCACAGGTGTTTCATTCAGTAATTGGCTTTTTTACCTGCCAGACACCATCCCTCCCTCACCTAAAAAAAAAGATGGCGGTGCATTCAGATGCTGCGGCTGAGAGCTCCTTACTTTTGAGACAGGGTCAGTTACGTGGGGTTATTTATAGCCATCAGGAATTGTTGTTTTATAGAAACAGAAGTGGAGACTGTGTTATGTGTGAAAAACTGTGTGATAAACTGTGGGCTTGCAAGATTCCAGAAATCATAAATCACCAGATCTGGAGGAAGACGAGGTGGAGGAGGAGGAAAGAGCGAAGGCAGAAAAGAGGCTGTAGAGGTAATGGCCATGTGAACACGAGGGCAAAGATAAGAAAACAATGCTATAAATTACCTCTCCCAAGTATTTTCTATTCCAATGTGAGGTCTTTGGTGAACAAACTTGATGAGTGGAGGCTACATGTTGGAGCTGAGGGAGACTTTCGGGATTGCTGTGCATTGGTACTCACAGAGACATGGGTTAACCCTTTCATTCCCAACACAGCTATTGAATTACAAGGCTATACTACACACCTGTTGGACAGGACAAAGGATTCTGGCAAGAAACAAGGTGGGGGAGTGTGTATCTTCGTAAATCACAACTGGTGCACGGACACTGTCAGGTTGGATAGCCACTATTCCCCGGAGGTAGAGTTTTTGATGATTTAATGTAGACCTTTTTATCTCCCCTGGGAATTTACAGCAGTAGTATTAATGGTGGTGTATGTGGCACCAACTGCAAATGCATGCATGGCCATGGATATTTTGTATGGAAACATAAAAACTAATCTGAGTAAATACCCAGAGGCCGTGCTGATCATCGCAGGAGACTTCAATCATACAGACTTGAAGGCAGTATTCCCAAAATTTCATCAGCACATTAAATGTGCAACTAGGGGAGAGAATATTCTTGACAAGGTGTATACAAACATTAAATTGGCATATGAGGTTAAGCCCTTGGCACACCTTGGCAGGTCAGATCATGTGTCCCTGCTTTTGACACCAGCATACACACCCCTTAGGAAACAAGCCCCGATACAAACATGGACTGTTACTGTGTGGCCTGAGGGAGCCTCTCAACAGCTGCAGGACTGTTTCCAGGAGACCGATTGGAATGTGTTTGACCATCAAGATCTGGAGACCTACACATCAACGGTCCTGGATTATATTAGATTCTACACCGCCAACGTCACCAGGGAAAAGCATGTAAAGATGTATCCGATCAGGAAGCCCTGGATGACGAGTGAAGTTCAGAGTCTGTTGAAGGCCAGAAACTTTGCTTTTAGAACTGGAGACCGGGTATTGTATAGTATAGAAAGGGCGAACCTGAAGAGGGGTATAAGGAAGGCAAAAGCTGTGTATAGAGGGAAAATTGAAGACTACCTGAGTAGTCACGACACCAGGCAAGTGTGGCAGGGGATCCAGCACCTTACTGACTACAAACCCAGTAATTCATTGCCTGTAGAGAGCAGTACTTCTCTGGTGGAGGAGCTGAATACCTTCTTTGCCCAATTTGAGGTGACACCAGCAGTGGATCCAGCAGTGTTGCCAGAGTCATCGTCATTACTCCCCATAGGGAATGTTGCCAGGGTGGAAGAGGGAGAAGTGACGCGAATATTAAAAGGGATAAACGCAAGCAAGTCTATGGGTCCTGATGGAGTTGCTGGTAGGGCACTGAGAGACTGCTCAGAACAGCTGGCAGAAACCTTTATGAAGATTTTTAATCGGACTTTGGCCCAAGCCACTATCCCACCTTGTCTGAAATCCTCTACTATTATACCTCTGCCTAAAAAACCTAACATAGATAGTCTGAATGACTTCTGCCCTGTGGCGCTTACACCTGTTACATGCTGTGGCTACGGCCCTACATGCTGTTCTGACCCATTTGGAGAAACAAGGGACTTATGCGAGACTGTTATTTGTAGATTTTAGTTCTGCTTTTAAAACTATTCTTCCGCATAGACTGGTGCCAAAATTATTAGATCTGGGGCTTCTGCCATGCTTATGCAGGTGGATACTAGATTTTCTATCAGATCGTTCCAAACGGGTCAGGATGGGCTCTCATGTCTCTGCGAATCTCAGTATAAGTACGGGGACACCGCAGGGGTGTGTGCTTCTGTACACGCTTTACACATAGGATTGTGTTCCCAGTTACCCCAGCAATAAGATCATCAAGTTTGCAGACGACACAACGGTGGTGGGTCTGATTACTGCTGGGGAGGGGGAGTCGGCTTACAGGAAGGAGGTTGAGATGCTGACGGAGTGGTGTGAGAAAAACAATTTATTCCTCAATGTAAAAAAGACAAAAGAGATCATTGTGGACTTTAGAAAGTGCAAATTGAACATCCAGCACTTATTATTGAAGGGAATTGTGTGGAACAGGTCTCGGTGTTTCGATTTCTGGGAATGGAGCTGAGGGATGATCTAACATGGGGAGCAAACACCAAAGATCTGATCAAGAGAGCACAGCAGAGGTTATACTTCTTGAGAATCCTCAGGAAGAAGAACAATCTTTCAAAGGACCTGTTGTTGGCATTCTACCACTGTACCATAGATAGTGTGTTAACCTATGGTCTGTGTGTATGGTTTGGGAGTTGTACAGCCAGGGAAAGAACAATGCTGTCCAGGGTCGTAAAGACTGCGGAGGGGATAATTGGGCATACTCTTCCCACTCTAGATCAAATCTATGCCACCAGGTGTTATAAGAAAGCTGTAGAGATTGTGCAAGATAGTGCGCACCCCGGAAATGATCTCTTTCAGCTTCTGCCTTCTAGAAGAAGGTATAGGGTCATAAAGACCAGGACCAGCCGCTTGAAAAATAGTTTCTACCCAATAGTGGTTCTGGTTTTGAATGCAGTGCAATGCAGTCTATGAGGGAGTTTCTGTATATAGTTTTTAGAGTTTTTGAGTTTTAGAGCTTTTTAGGGGTTAAATGTGTATATGTGGGGTGCAAGTATGTTGATAATTTTGTATAGTTGTATTTTGTTTAGGTTTTGTTGGGTTGATAAGTGTTTTTCCCCCCAATCTCATTGTACTCTGCAGGACAATGACAATAAAGATTTATTTATCTATCTATCTAAGCTCACAAGATTTGTCGTAAGTGCATCCCCAGGAAGGGAGAAACCTCAAATGTTTATTTGTGTGCAACACTTTATCTGTAAGTCAAGGATTTCTGTCACGGTACTTCTGTGCCTTGATGAGGAGAGAATTCCCTATGGCCAAGGCACAGTAAATACTTGTCCTCCACCTTTGAAACAGGTAGATTTTACTTCTGCTTCCGAGAGCGACGAGGACATTGTGGGCCAGATGAACTGGCATCAGGGCCGGATCTGACACATGGGCCATAGTTTGGGCACCCCGGCTTAAGCAGCGAAAATGGCAGCTTAAAATCTCAGTGATGGTGAACCTTTCAGAGACCAAGTGTCCTAACTGCAAACCAAAGCCCACTTATTTATCTCAAAGTGCCAACACAACAACAGGGGAGGAAGGAAACACTCCCATTGGGCTGCTGGGTAGAGGGGCAGGGCAAATTCTGTGCTGGGGGAGGGAGGAAGCCCACCCATTGGGCTGCTGGGCATAGGGGTGGGGTCAACTCTCTGCTGGGGGATGGAGGAAACACTCCCATTGGGCTGCTGGGCATAGGGGCGGCGTGAACTCTGTGCTGGGGGAGGGAGGAACACTCCCATTGGGCTGCTGGGCAGAGAGGTGGGGTGAACTCTGTGCTGGGGGAAGGGAGGGAGCATTCCCATTGGGCTGCTGGGCAGAGGGGCCTGGCAAACTCTATGCTGCAATGACTGCACAAGTGCCCAGAGAGGGCTGCAGGTGCCACCTCTGGCACACGTGCCATAGGTTTGCCACCACTGCTCTATCTCATCCTGTTGCAAAAGAGATTTCAAGGCACACTTTACTTCCGCTTCCAGTGGGAGGAACCACATGACCGGCCCGCTGAACCATATGATCGGCACATGACCTGAAAAATTTGGGCACCCCTGCGTTAAAGTAACCATTCCTTTAATAACTCACTTACCTTGAAAGTCCTATTAGGGCCCCTCTAAGTCGGTTCTGATGTGATAGCACACACTAAATTATACAGGGTAGTGAAAACTGTGAGAGATTGTGAGGAACTCCAGAGGGATCTCTTGACACTGGGGGAGTGGGCAAAACTGTGGCAAATGAGCTTCAACACTAGTAAGTGCAGAGTGATGCATGTTGGGGCAAAAACCCCAATTACATTTATAAACTAATGGGGTCTGAACTCTCTGCGACAAACCAGGAAAGGGACCTTGGTGTCCTGGTGGACAACTCAATGAAGGTGTCAACCCAGTGTGCCTCAGCAGTGAAAAAAGCAAACTCAATGCTAGGGATCATTAGGAAGGGTATAGAAAATAAGTCAGCAAGTGTCATTTTGCCTCTTTATAAATCTATGGTGAGGCCCCATCTGGAATACTGCGTACAGTTCTGGTCGCCATACCTCCAGAAGGATATTATGGAGCTGGAAAAGGTGCGGAGGAGGGCAACCAGAATGATTAGGGGACTGGAACACCTGCCTTACCATCTGAGGCTGCAACGGTTGGGACTCTTCACTCTTGAGCGACGGCGTCTAAGAGGTGACCTGATTGAAGTTTATAAAATCATGCATGGTGTGGACAAAGTAGATAAGGAAAAACTGTTTTCCCTATTGCATAACATTAGAACCAGGGGGTACTCCATGAAACCTTTGGTTACTAGTTCTCAAACAAATCAGAGAAAGTACTTTTTCACCCAGAGGATTACTGGTCTATGGAACTCCCTGCCAGAAGAAGTGGTGACAGCTGTCAGTCTTGACAGCTTTAAGAAAGGATTAGATAAGTTCATGGAGGACAAGGGTATCAATGGCTATAATTATGGATACTTAAGGACAATCTTGGGGTTGGAGAGATAGGCAGGATATCTCTCAATGCCATTTCCAGGGAATCCTAAGCAGGTGAAGGCATCTCCTTGGGAATACCCTGAAGGAAATGGTGAGCCACTGTGTGAGACAGAATGCTGGACTGGATGGGCTGTGGCCTGTTCCAGCAAGGCTGTTCTTATGTTCTAACAGAATAATTGTTAAGTCATTTCTGAAGCATGGTGACCACATAGGTCATTCTTGCTTGAAAGCCAGTTGTATCCGACTCTAGGATTCAGTGCTCATCTCTGTTTATAGCCAAAGAGCAAGCGCTGTCTGCCTTTGGAGATGTTTCTGTGGACATGTGGCAGGCATGACTAGATTCCGGAGCACACGAAACCTTCCCACCAAAGTGGTACCTATTTAGCTACTTGCAATTTTCTAACTGCTAGGTTGGCAGGAGCTGGGTGGGACAAAGACGGGAGCTCATTCTGTCCTGTAGTATTCTGGTATCGAATTGCTGACCTGCCTCCATCCAATCATCAAGTTCAGCGTCTTAACAACTACGCCACCACAAAGTCAACTCACAAATGCTTTTAAAAACACAATTATTTGTATATGACAAAATAAAAAAAGCCTTGATGCAATCTACCAAGCCACATAGCTGCTGCTTAAATGGGGAGGGGTGGGTCCTTCAAAGCATTCTTCCTGCACTAGGGACAGGGTTTGGGGTTTTCTCTCTCTCCCCCCTCCAACAGTTCTATGGTTGACAATTTGAAATTATTCTTCCCTTGCAATCCCCCATGTTTTAAAAACCTAAATTGTAATTTAGAAAGGGGAGACTCACCGTATCCTGCTAGATGGAAAGAAGACACCCCCTCCCCCAAATCTTCCCCTGGATTTAAGAGTCTTAGGTAAAGGTAAAGGTTTCCCTTGCTCGAAAGCCAGTCGTATCCAACTCTAGGGTGCAGTGCTCATCTCTGTTTCTAAGCCGAAGAGCCAGTGCTGTCTGCTTCTGCAGACATTTCCGTGGTCATGTGGCAGGCATGACTAGACACCGGAGTGCACGGAACACTGTTACCTTCCCACCGAAGTGGTCCCTATTTATCTACTTGCAATTTCTTGCTTTCGAACTGCTAGGTTGGCAGGAGCTGGGATGAAGACGGGAGCTCATTTCCGTTCTGCAGTAATCGGGAATCGAACTGCTGACCTTCCGCTTCCCAGTCAGCGTCTTAGCAACTTGAGCCACTGCAGTACCCATGTTACTCTGTTAAGAGTCTTAACAGAGCATTAATAACCCTCTCCACACTCCTTCCATCTGCTTTTTTAATAAAAGGAAGCGCCACCCACCCCTTTCTTCCCATGAGCTTAAACTACCCACGCACAGGTTTCAATCGATTTGGACCACAACTCCCAGAACTCCCTCGCCTGCAGTTCTGCGTAGGGCTCTCCTGGGAGTCGTAGTCCGGAAGTTCATTGCCGCCTTGTCACACTAGGAATCCATCTACATCGGTTTAATTTAACCCTTAAAGGGGCAGGTGGGCAAAAAAAAAAAAAAAAGTCCCAGCCACCTTTCCTTCGCCTGGAACCCCCAGTGATTATTTTACTATTATTAATTACATTTATACCCCACCCATGTATGAGATTTTCATTGAGCGCAACGGGAATCTGCTTTCGATGAAGCCTGAGAGAAATTTTGCTGAAGAGGAGGGTTAACTGTGTAAAACTAGGAGTGCTCTGTGGGATCCGCGCACACAATTGGTCAACTGTCCCTGACAGAACCCCGGTAATGGGTGATCACCTCGTTGCTGTGGGTTCCTGAGGGGACAGAAATTGGGGGAGCGGAATATTAGATAGAGTTTAATTCATCAATAGCTGATCTGACAGGCAACTCAGACAATGGAGAGATAATGACTAACTTGCTAGGCACCTAATAGGTAATCTCGCGTCTGCGGATTCCTTTAAGCCCTAGAGCCAATGTTAGCCACCTGTTTACCTCTGATAACATGGAACAATGTATTTCCCCTGTAGTTAATTAAGTTAGTTAATTAACTTCCCCTGTGTAGACTTCCCCAATTAACTCATGTAAACATGATGTGTGAAGCCTGAATTTACAATGGATCGCTATGCTTGTGCATGCAGCCAGAACATGATACTCATGATTTGTCATAATTAAATCACTGGTCTTCGCTCCATCTTGCCTCGTGTGTCTTACTTGACCAGTCTCCTCTGGGACCCAACAGCCACTTTGCGGTTCCGATCCAGCTTGCGCAACCCGCTTCGCGGCCCAGATCCAACATGTGGTGACCCCGAGACGTGATTCTACTCGTGAGTAAGTGATCTCCTTGGTCCGGTTCTACACCAGAACCGTGTCCGAGTCTTCCCGGAGGACAGCGCAGCAGCTCTGGTCGGAAAGCCATCCGACCTGAGTGACAGCTACACTACGAGGCATTCCAGAGAGGCAGAGCACGCTCCAAAGCTCTGAGGCATCTTGCTCGGCAGAAACGCGTTCCGCTCAGGGTCAGCTGTGAAACGCTGACTTCATCGCAGAGGCCACCGAGGGCCTGTGGCAGCAGTCCACGTTCTGAGTCCTTCCCAGAGGTTTGTCATGCCAAACCTGTTCCCAGAGTTTCATTAACTTGGGAATTTTTGCAAGGTCTAAAGTATATCTCGACTGGGCTAAAAGTGTCATGAGTAGGAATCAATTTGATGGCATGGAATTATTATTATTTTTTATTTGTCATATACAAATAAGTGTGTTTTTAAAAGCATTTGTGAGTTGACTTTGTGGTGGCTTTGTAGTTAAGAGGCTGATGCTCTACAACTTTCTAATTACATGTGGTACACAAAAATGCATGGTTTAGATTAGAAGATATAATCAAAAAACTAAGAAGAGTGCTAAAATTTTGCAGTTTTCGCTCCCCCCCTTTTTCTCAAGGTTCCACAAGGAAATTTTGTTGGATAAATTGAGTGTAGCTCCACTGGGTACCCATACACAATATCCCAAAGTTTCATTAACTTAGGAATTTTTGTAAGGTACCCCCCATTTTTGACCTATGGCTACTGTGCTATTACCAGGGTTTCCTAGGTAGGGAATGCAAATAAATGGGTGTCTCACTCTAGTGTTCAAGAACCAAGACAATAGAAACAGCCGAAGTCTGGCTTAACTCATCTTTATTGCATGATGGTCAGGGGGAACATGTGGTAATGGCAGACGAACAGCTCATTATATACGGTGGCTATACATTTGAATGTGGCTCCTCGGTAGCTTATTGGCTACTGTCTGCATGACGTCACCCCTAGTCACTCCCTTCTTGTCCAGGTGAGGTAGTGGCGGGAATCTTCCCGCGGCTGTAGGCTTTTGGAGAATTTGTACCATGTGAGCTGGACGCTCGCTACTGCCCCTAGTGGTCACTAGCTCGCGTCCTAATACAGAAGGTTACAATGTTACTTTTAGAGATTGTTACATTCACTCATTCTTGTGGTTGCATTTACTTAAAGGCACATTACAATCCATACACAACACCCCTCCCCCCTAGGATGAGACGAAGTCTCTCATCCAATATGGTTTTTCACATGAGCGTTTTGGGCATACGGCTGCGGCTTGTCCCGGGGGAGCTAGCGCTTCTCTGTTCCCTGAGCTCTTGTCCTGCAACAGGAGAGGGAGACTTGTTAGCGACTTGCTGCGGATCTGCAGCTTCTGGGGTAGGGGTAAACTCCAATGTGGGAAATCGGGGGCATTGGGGACTAACGAAAAACCCCGCTCCTCGCTTGGATGGGTGGGGGACCACTCCAAACTCCCCCCCCCCCCCCGGTTTTGTAATTCAAAGTCAAACTCATCTTCTGGGATATCTATGGGGGCATCCTCCAGGATATCTGCAGGGACAAACTCATTCCCTTCCCCCCTTGGTGGGGATCACCGGTCCCCCTCTTCTTCCCCTTGGGCTAAACGGGCGGGGGAGGACCCTAACGCTGAATTCTGATGTGCGGTTTCTGTGCCCTGACTACCGGGAACCCGTCGCCGGAGTTGGTCTGCATGCCGCCTCCAGAGTAGACCCGTGCTGGTCTTGACGCAGTACGAAACGGGCCCAGTTTGGCCAATGACTACCCCCGGAACCCAGGCTGGCCTGCGGTTGCGTAATTCCTGCAATGTACTGGGGCACCTATTTCGAAACTCTTGGTGCCCCCTATCCCTATGTTTATCCCAGTATCCTCCACCCTTTTGGGGTCCAACCTAGTCAGCATCGTGGTCAGCTTCCTGCACATGAGGAGTTCCGCGGGCGAGTAGCAGGAATTGGCATAACTGTAAATTCAGGTCCCTGGGGCCCATGCACCTCAGTGCTTCCTCTGTTATACGCACGAGGCGTTCTACCTGTCCATTTGTTGCTGAGTGAAAAGGGGCAGAGGTGATGTGCCGAATGGCGTTTATTTCAATGAATGCCTGGAATTCGGCGGACGTGAAACTACTCGCATTATCGCTCACAAGCACATCGGGTATACCGAAGGAGCTGAACACCTTGCGCAATTGCTTAATGGTTGTGGCTGATGAGGTGTTAGCCATTGGGATAACTTCTAGTCACTTGGAATAAGCATCCACTATGAGGAGGAAAAAGGAACCTCTGAAGGGACCTGCGAAATCTATGTGCAGGCGGGACCATGGACCCTTTGCTACGTCCCATTGTCTGTGCGGAAGTCGGGACTCTTCGGGCCGAGAGCTTTGGCAACTCTCGCAAGTGCTCACCATGTGTTCTATGTCAGCATCTAATTGGGGCCACCAGAAATAGCTCCTGGCCAGAGCCTTGGAGCGAACAATCCCCGGATGGCTGACGTGCAGTAACTTGAGCACCCTTGCTCTCAAAGACTCAGGGACGACCACTCGCTAACCCCAAAGGAGGCAGCCCCTCTCCATGGACAGTTCTATTCTCTTCCTAAAGAATGGGGCAAATTCTACCGCCAGGGGGGTCGTTGGCCACCCTTTTTGCACCCATGAGCTCACTACGGCCAACGTCTTATCTCTCCCTGTCGCCTTGGCAATTGGTACTATTGGAGGTGAATCCAGAACCTCTATTAGGAGTACTTGGTGATCTTGTTCCACTTCACACTTGGGGTCGCCAACGTGAGGCAGAGGTGACCTCGAGAGCATGTCCTCATGAATTATGTCCTTTCCGGGGCGGTAAACCAGCGTGCTCTGGTACGTGTTTAGAAAAATGGCCCATCTCAGCATCCTAGGGGACAGGATCTGCGGTGTGGGCTTGTCTGCGGTGAAAATGCCTAGCAGGGGCTTGTGGTCGGTCACGATGGTGAATGAGCGACCATATAGAAAGTCGTGGAACTTCTTTGTTCCAGCGATTATTGCAAGTGCCTCCCTGTCTGTCTGTTCATAGTTACGCTCTGCCTTTGATAGAGATCTCGAATAGAAGGCCACTGGGGCTTTCCGCCCGCTTTCCAACACGTGGCACAGGACCGCCCCCAACCCCACTGGTGAGGCATCGCAGACCAGAACCACTGGCTTCTTAGGATCAAAATGGGTCAGAATGGCCTCTGAGGATAAAAGTTGTTTTAGCTCATTAAACGGTCTCTCTTGACTCTCGCCCCATCGCCAAACCCCATCCTTTTTAAATAATCTATGAAGTGGCTCTGCCACCGACGCCTTCCTAGGCAGGAAGGAATGGTAAAAATTCAGGAGCCCCAGGAAGGATTGCAACTTGGGTTTTGTGGTGGGGCGAGGAGCATTTTGAACAGCGGACACCTTTGACTCAGAGGGTTTTATGCCAACTGTGGTTACCCGGAACCCTAGGAACTCTACCTCTTTTGCGAAGAATACGCATTTGTCTTTCCGCAACCTCAAACCCGCTTTCTCGAATACAGTCAGTACTCTGTCTAGCCTTTCGGCCAATTCTGACTCGCTCCCCCCTGTTATCAAAATGTTGTCAAAATATGGCAAACCCTTCAAGAGTCGTTCCACTAACACTTGGAAGATGCCTGGAGCCGAATTTACGCCAAACTGTAGGCGCATTAACTTAAATGCCCCTTTGTGGGTGACTATAGTCTGTGCAGCGGCTGCAGCTGGAGTTACTGTTAGCTGCTGGTATGCCTGCGCCAGGTCCAACTTCGCAAAACACTTCCCCCCATGTAACCTGGCCAACAAATGGCTAACTACTGGCACCGGGTACGCATTTGGGCGTATTGCCTTGTTGATGGTGCATTTGTAGTCAGCGCAAATTCAAACCTCCCCGTTAGCCTTGAACGCTGTTACAATTGGAGTTTCCCACTCTGCAGAGTCCACTGGGACTAGAATTCCCTGGCCCACCAACTTGTCCAGTTCCGCCTCTATTTTGTCCTTTAGTGCGAAAGGCACCCTTCGCGGTTTGAGCCGTATCGGCCGGATCTCTGGGTCCAAGTCGAATGCAACTGGGGGGGGGCCCTTGAATTTTCCGAGTCCCTTCTTGAATATCTCAGGGTGCGCGTTACACACCTCCTGTATTGGATCAGTTCCGACGGTATGCACGCCACCTACGAACAAACCCAGGGGCTTAAACCATTGTGTCCCCAGGAGGCAGCAGGCCCCCTCCTTAAGAACGACCAGAGGGAGTTCCTGGGCGTGTTGTTTGTATTGTACCTTGAATGAGGGCGATTTCTAAATTCTCCCACTTGCATGGGCCGGCAGCCAAACGGAGGGCCGCCGCAAAGGCAGCCACGGACTCACCAGGGGACTGCACTCTCTTCCAGAATGCGTCCCGAGCCGAGAACATCGAGACTGTGGGCTGGAAATGGTCCCGCAGGGCTTTCAGGAGCTGTTTGACTGGGACCTCGTCTACCTTTCTTGGAGACACCAGGTCCACCAAAATCTTCATGGCTGGGAAACCGAGCATCCTGATGAGGGTGACTCTTCTCTTCCCCTCGTCTGAGATGTCGAACACCATCAGTGCGCTTTTGAAATCCATCTCGAACAGTTCCCATTCCTCCGGTTTGTTGATGTCGAAAGTCTTGATTCCGTGGGAAGCCATATCCCATCCTCGTCGCCAGTTTAGTGTTCAAGAACCAAGACAATAGAAACAGCCGAAATCTGGCTTAACTCATCTTTATTGCATGATGGTCAGGGGGAACATGTGGTAATGGCGGACGAGCAGCTCATTATATACGGTGGCTATACATTTGAATGTGGCTCCTCGGTAGCTCATTGGCTACTGTCTGCGTGACGTCACCCCTAGTCACGCCCTTCTTGTCCAGGTGAGGTAGTGGCGGGAATCTTCCCGCGGCTGTAGGCATTTGGAGAATTTGTACCATGTGAGCTGGACGCTCCCTACTGCCCCTAGTGGTCACTAGCTCGCGTCCTAATACAGAAGGTTACAATGTTACTTTTAGAGATTGTTACATTCACTCATTCGTGTGGTTGCATTTACTTAAAGGCACATTACAATCCATACACAACACACTCCCATTCCTTCTGGAAGCCACCCCAAGACTGTGGCCCTTCTCCCAGGAGTCACAACTGGGGAAATCACTCTCGCTTCCAGGGAAACCCCAGCCTTGATTCGACCCAGAACACACTTGGCTGATGCTTAAATGGGGAGTCCTTCAAAGCATTCTTCCTGCACCAGGGACAGGGTTTAGGAGGTTTATCTCTCTCCTCCTCCTCCCAACAATTCCATGGTTCATATTTTGCAATTATCCTTCCCTTGCAAATTCCCCCCCATGGATCCATGTTTTTTAAAACCTAAAATGCAATTTAGAAAGGGGAGACTCACCGTATCCTGCTGGATGGAAAGAAGAAAGAAGAGCCCCCCCCAAATAAATAAATAAATAAAATATTCCTCTTGACTTAAAAATCTTAACAGAGCATGAATATAACCCTCAACTCCTTCCACCTGCTTTTGAATAAAAGGAAGTGTCTCACCTCCTCCCCTGCTTCTTCCCATGTGCTTAAAAAACTACCCGCTCGCAGGTTTCAATGGAATTGGACCACAACTCCCAGAACTCCCTCGCCTGCAGTTCTGCGTGGGGCAATCCTGGGAGTCGTAGTCCGGAAGTTCATCGCCGCCAAATCACACTTGGGCTTGGTTGCGCTTCGTTCCTCCTCTTCTCTGAACTTCCTGCCTTTCTAGGAATCCACCTACATCCACCTTAAAGGGGCAGGCGGGCAAACAACAGGAACAAAAATCCCAGTCACCTTTCCTTCGCCTGAAACCCCCCAGTGATTGTTTTTCTATTATTAATTACATTTATACCCCACCCATCTAGGAGATTTTCATTGAGCGCAACGGGAATCTGTTTTGGAGGAAGCTTGAGAGAAAATTTGCTGAAGGGGAGGGTTAAATATGTAAAACTAGGAGTGCTCCAAAGAGCAAGAAGAAATAGAGGAATTAAAAAATTAATTTCACTAAATAATCCAGAGTTTAGGACCACTCTGCCGGGTGGTCCAAGGAATTTTGCCACCTGAAGCCACACTACATCCACACCCCGTCCATAAAAACAATGTTGTTGCTTTTAACCACACAAGGGACAAGCTCTTCACCATCCTTGACATAAAAAAGCAACATCACTAAATAATAAAGAGAAGAATTAAAGTGTGAATTCCCATTCCCCACCTGCCCCTTTGTAGTCCCAGTGTTAGGCCAGGGACCCCAAGGAAGATCTACTGTCAAAATTATTTCATTTCTATATTTTGTCCTTTCAACCCAGAGTAATTTGTGACACGATATTTATACACAGAATATATGTATAGGTAGGTAGATGTGTGTGCACTTAAGTGGTACCTATTTATCTACCTGCAATTTCTTGCTTTGGAATTGCTAAATTGGACGGAGCTGGGATAGGCAACAGGCACTCTGTCACACAGCAGCACTTGGGTCTCGAACTGCCAGGCTTCCAGCCTTTCCAGTTCCTTGTCTTAAATAGTTGTTAGTACACTATACTTTTGAGGTAAATATTTTGTAGTCAGGACTGTGTAATAATCTCTTGTGTAGGAAGCTGATCATATTGCATTTTTGTATATTTGGGAAATTAGTGGCAAGTCATATACTGCCTAGTTGCTTTCAGTTTATGATCACCCTATGAATTAATTAATGACAAGCGAACCTGTCGTTAACAGCCCCACTCAGACCTTAAAAATTAAACCAGCAACTTCAATCTATCTCTTCTCTGAGATAATTTTCTACATTCTTCTACATTCCTAACTTTATTGGAATGTCTCAGTGATTTTCTTTTTAATTGTGTCAGAAGCACAAAAAAGGTGCTTTCTGGGTTGAAAGGATTTTTGCTGGAATTCCGCTCAGAGAATGCCCAAATGAGGCTCCTTTTCCCCATTAAAGTGGTCCCTATTTATCTACTTGCAATTTATTTGCTTTCAAACCAAAAGCAGGACGGGTGTTCATTCCTTCATGCAGTACTTGGGCTTGAACTGCTGACTTGCCAGCTAACAAGGTGAGCTTCTTAACCACTGAGCCACCACAGTCCTGTTGAAGTGATATTAACAATATATATCTTACAATACCTGATATGGGAGGAGGAACCCACTTGGTAGCTTAGTGATTAAGACGCTGAGCTGGAGACTGGAAGGTTGGGTTTCGATACTGGAGGGCTCCACTTAGAGACATGAAAGGAGCCTCATTCAGGTGTCCTCTGAGTGGAGTTTCTCCAGCAAAAATCCTTTCAACCAGAGTAATATCTGACATGAAATTATTATTATTTTACTTTCTGATTTGATATAGTGCCCGTTTATTTTAGATATATACAACTATATGCCACAATATGATCACAAAGCCAGATTCTTAACTATGTCTGGTCAGGTTATCCTGCTATGGTAATAGAGTAGACCATACTGCCAGGGACTCAACACCAAGTGTCAGGCAGTGGTTAATTCATCTGACAACCCTGAGGACTAAAGACTTTGGGTGCCAAAGTCCACAAGTCAGGGTGATGGTCCCCAAATGGATGAAATCCCACTTGAATCCATCTTGATGGAGAGCGGCAGCTTCATCAATACTGGCTTGGGGCTGAGGAGGACTTTGCGTGCCAAAAGGGCTCAGGACCAGAAAGTGACTCATGGAGCTGGATGTGTGGTACAGGGGTGGTGTTATGGGATGTAAGTCTTCGCCTCACACCCTAACTGGTTGCAAGGCATATTGTGTCTGTGATGCCTTTAAGACCCTACTTCAGGTGCACACAGGTGCTGGGACTTTTCCCTGGTGTGCTCCATGGGCTAGTGTATTTAGGTCAGAGCAGGATTGCAGACTTCTAGCTACAATGCTCAACTTGCCTGAGCTTCCTCTACTGACAGCTTGGACGAAGATTACTGCGTCTTCCTGAACCTGCTACGAGGACTGAATCGTTGCACTGATCCTGATGATGGCTTTTGCCAGATATGCCATCTGTGCTTGCTGGACAAAGAAGGACTACTTGGGGGTAAGCCTCCACCAGGAGGACAGAAGCTGTAGAACTCTTTGGCTTTGTCTGTAACTAGAGCTTGCATTTACCCTGCTGGACTGGACTGCTACTGAACTGTACGGACTCGTATATAGCACAACTGAACTGTCTCAGTGAGGTCAACCGAGTGACCCAAGATAATATATCTGTTGTGTGTTGCAGTTGTTGCACTGTATATACTTGCACCTTTTTACTTCCTGAGTAAACCTACTTTGAGTTTTCTTCTGCACCAAGATCTGTCTGCCTGTTTTTCTCACAAAGGACCACCTTGCCAGGTGTGAACCTCTTGCTGGCCACTGCATACCACTCTGCTAACCCTTTACATCAACAAGTGGTCACACACATTGCAATGCGGAAGGCAGATGAAAGGCTACTGCATTATATTTGCTGGACAGTCTTCATGGCTGATTGCCATGATGATTGCCAATATTTGGAATCAGATATGGCACAAGAAGAAGGTAGGACTTCCAAGGCACAGGAGATATTTAAAACCCTGTATAACAAATGCATTTCACAGCGGGGAAAATCGTACAACGAAAGGAAATCAGGGTCAAATTTTACACTCTACAATGATTCAAAAAATTTTCATTAGTGAAAAAATGTCCCCAGGCTGGCCATTTTTCTGGCTGCCTGGCTAGCCACTGCTGCTTGCCACAATGAGTGAGTGTGTGTGGGCACCGCCGGTCAGAACTGGTGGTCATTTTGCTATGAAAGGTGGCAGGGAAAACCAACCCTTCCTTTTCAAGTCCCTGGAGAAGTAGCTTTTGCAGGGGGACCCCCTGGGTTGCTTCCCCGTTCATTTATTTTCCTGCCAGAGGTGGTGATGGTGGAAGCTACTGTGGGGTATCCACCCAAAAGTCGCTTCACCAGGGACTTGAAAAGGAAGTCACTCTCCTCCCCCTCCCCCTTACCTGTTCATTTATTTTGCTGTGAGAGAGGTGACCGGATTTTTGCAGGGGAGACGATGGCAGAACGGGGTTCCTGTGAATGAAAGTGAGAGGGGAACCAGAAGGGCTCCCCTACCCTTTGGCTGCATGGGTATCCGCAGCACCTTGCCTTTGCCCACAGTTGTCTTGCAGCAACATGATGGGAGAGGTGGTGGTGGTTGGTTGGAAGATGTCACCTTTTCCCAAACACTGTGCAACTGGTGGGAACCAGAGATGCGGCGGCTAGGAGCAGTTGTTGTTATGTTCCCATTTATAAGCTACTCACTCGACTATGCGACTCAGGGCGGCTAACAAAAGTACAAATCATAACAGTGAATAAATTACATAACAGTAAATAAATCACAATATAAATCACATCATAAAATATAAAACATTCATAAATGTCGATATTCATAAATGTTCATTTAAAGTCCCATAGCAGCCCTCCAGCTTTCACTCAAAGGAGCCTTGTTTGGGCATCGCCTCCCCTGTAAAAATCCTTTCAACTCAGAGCAATCTCAGACATGAAAACACACCCAGCCAAAGGGTAGGGCAGCGTTTCCCCTGTGGCTGTGTTGGCACTTTACGATATATAAGTGGGTTTTGGGTTGCAGTTTGGGCACTGCAGTGGCTAAGACGCTGACTGGAAGGCGGCAGGTCAGCAGTTCGATTCCCGAGTACTGCAGGATGGAATCTGTCTCAGCTCCTGCCAACCTAGCAGTTTGAAAGCAAGAAATTGCAAGTAGATAAATAGGGACCACTTCGGTGGGAAGGTAAACAGCATTCCGTGCCGCATGACCACGGAAATGTCTGCAGAAGCAGACAGCGCTGGCTCTTCGGCTTTGAAACTGAGATGAGCACTGAACCCTAGAGTCAGATACGACTGGCTTTCGAGCAAAGGAAGACCTTTATCTTTACCCTGGGCACTCATGCTCGGTTTGCCCAGTGGTGGGATTTAGCAGGTTCGCCCCAGTTTGCCAGAACCGGTAGCAGAAATTCTGGTTGGTCCCACCCATCCAAGTTTTGAAATAATGCAGGGCTTTTCCCCTGGCTAAGCCCACCATACCACACCCACAGATTAGATAGTAAAAAAAAAAATCCCACCACTGAGTTTGCCATCACTGCTATAGAAAAGGCGAAAGATTTATACGCTCTGAGGAGAAACCAGAACCATTTTCTTGACAACAGTGAGACAACAAATTGCAAGAAATTGGAAAAATAATATAAAATCAGAAACGGATGACTGGTATAAGGAAACGTGGGAAATAGCTTTAAATGATAAGCTTACATGGGAATTGAATTTTTTAAAAGGTATAATCAGAGAAAATAAGTTCTGGGATATTTGGAAACCATTTATGGAATATACTTTGAATAAGAGTAAAGGTGGTAAACTGGTACCAGATCAAATGAGTTTTTGGAAATAATAATACAGTACATCGATATGACAACATAAGGTAAATTCCAGGGGTATTGTAAATAACACTAGGGTGATGTTAAAAAAATCACTGCCATATAACCCTGGGCAAGCTGCCCAGTCCCAAGGGGGGACCCCCCCCCACGAAAGGTAAATCAACACCTATGTATTCTTTACCTAGAAACCCCTGGAAAAGGACATTGCAAGTCAGAATGGACTAGATGGCATACAGTAAAGGGATCATCCTACCCAGCGCGAAGAATGGAGGACTAGGACTTAGGAGAGCTGGGTTCAAATCCCTACTCAGCAACAGAAACTCACCGGAAGGGTGGAACTAGTAAAACCACTCCTTGCCTATTTCAGTTATCCTTAAAAACCCTATTTAGGATCGAGATAAGTTGGTCCCGTCTTGGTGGCGCATAGCAATAAAAGTATCAACTGCCCTTGCCTTTTGGATTCTACCAATTTGGTAGTCCCTGTAACGGGCAGAAAATAGGCCACAATTTAAAATGGCTGCAGGACTGTTTGTGTTAAACGTTAACATCTGGAATGAAATTTCTAGAAGGGGAAAGTGACCGATGTGAGGTGTTATTACCGAATTGGTTAATTCCAGAATAGGAAAAAGAAGAAAAAAAAGGGGGGGATTGTGGTATAACACAATTTTCTACCTTTAAATGAATAGCAACTCTAACAGAGATACGAGAATATGCTTCGTTAATGAGAGACTAGGTTTGTTCCTGGGTGCATAATTTCTGCTGAATACCTCAAATTCCAGGTGGCTGACTTGAGCAAATTCCTCCAAATATCTTGGCCCTAAGCTGGTGAGGACTGTCTGGCCAGACATCCTGCTATAGTAATGTAGTAGTAGCCCATACAGACAGCGACTCAACACCGAGTGTCAGGCGGCAGTTAACTAACCTGATTCCCTAAAGGGGCCAACAGCTATGGGTGGATGAGCCCCTTTAAGTGGGGCGAAATGCCACTGGAAACCATCATATTGGGCCCAATGGCAAAATGAGTAGGTGAGGAAATCTCCTTTCCAATGGTCATGGAGGCCAACTGTATTACACAAAGGTCTCAGCAACTGAAATTAAGGGGCTGTGGTGGCTCAGTGGTTAAGAAGCTTACCTTGTTAGCTGGAAGGCTGGCAAGTTGGTAGTTCGAGACCCGGATACTGCATGACGGTTTGAGTGCCCATCTCTGTCCCAGCTCATGCCAACCTAGCAGTTCGAAAGCAAGACATTTCAAGTAGATAAATAGGGACCACTTTTATGGGAAAATATCTTGGGGACATGAAAGGAGCCTCATTCGTGCATCCCCTGAGTGGAGTTTCTCCAGCAAAAAACTTTTCAACCCAGAATAATTTCTGACATGAAATTATGATTATAACTGAGTTTGAATCCTGCACAGTCTAACACACCCTTCCACATGTGAAAGGTTCTTTGGACAAATGCAAACCCCTTCACCCAAATTATCATGGAAGAATAAACTGTATCGCTTTAAAGAACTGTGGGCCATTTCTTTATTATTGTCACATCTGCTTTGATTTGGATTACTGCATTGAGCAGGGTGTTGGACTTGATGGCCTAAAAGGCCCCCTTTCCAACTCATACACAATTATATCTGTTTCTGTCCTATTAAAAAAACTTGACAAATCTCCCGAAGAGGCTTCAGGATGTGAAAAAGAGAATTATTCCATTCCTATGTCTTCTAAAGATTCTACACATCTAGACCAGATGATCTGCAGCATGATAAAAAATTAAGACACCCTCAAAACTCTCATGATTTTAAACCCAAAACAATCAAAGCAAAATTACAATGAAAACTGAGCAACAAAAGGAGCGATCTAAAGGAAAAGACTACTGGAAGAAATGCAACTTTGCCAGTTGCAAAAAAAAAAAAAGGGGGGGGGAGCATGTTATTGGCCAAAATTAAGTCCTCATTGGTATAAGTTTCTGGTAATAAAAGATGAGACAGATTCTGTATCTCTCCACATTCACACAGCGTGTTGTTGTCCACCATTTGAACAAGTTGGTGTTACATTTAGGGACTCCAACTCAGCCTGTTCAAGGTCCTCCAAGTGATGTAGGGAAGTCCAGGTTCCTCAGCTGTATCCTCCTTTAATGTTATTCCTTGTCCAGGGTGCTCCTTCCTCCATCTTCTAATTTGGTTTTGCTCTTACGTAGCCTCAAGAATGTTTGTTTTTTGCCACAAAGCTCTTCCTGGATCTGAATCAGCAGTGTTGGGGTACACAGAAAGAGCCTCCTCAAAGATGTACATCTTACAACCAGTTGGGTGTACCCTGGGCAACGGCAACCTGTTGTACTGGCTAATCTCTCACACACTAGGTCAAGCGAAAAGGGAAAGTCATGAGATAGGAGGCAGGTACACTTTATTATCAGTAGTGTGATGGCTCCTAGTTAGATCTTGGCAGCCATCGCCAATTGGTTGAGAGGACACTGGAGAAATTGAAACCACAGAACACGTTCTCTGCAGCTGCCCTTTTTATAGCAACATCCAGAACAAGCTCCTATCTCCACTGCTCTGCAAGTATCCTGGCCACACAAACAGCACATACACCCATTGGCTGCTGTCTGATGAAAGACTCACCTTCACTCACAACACTGACTGGCAGGTTCTGTGCCGCAGCATGTAAAATCAGAAGAATAATCCTGGCAGGACCTTCCGCCAAATGATCTACTAGTGCAGGGGTTCCCAATCTGAGGCCTGTGGGCCAGATCTAGCTCATGGCACCATTTCATGTGGGTCCCCACCCCCTCCAAGGGCATTCGAGAAACAAATTGGCTACCCCTTTGAAGCTGTTGGGACAAAATGGCTGCCCCCTTTGTGCAGGCAGGGCAAAATGGCCATCTGGCCTTCAAAGCTGACTGAGAGAGTGTGACCTGGCCCCCGTCTTGAAAAGGTTAGAAACCCCAGTATTAGCACCTCAGCATAGGCTTAGTAAAAGCTGTAACACTATTGGTCTATGTCAGTGGTGGTGAACTTCTGGCATGCATGCCAGAGGTGGCACTTGGAGCCCTCTCTGTAGGCACCTGTGCAGTCACCCCAGCACAGAGTTCGTCCCGCCCCTCTGCCCAGCATCCCAATGGGAGTGCTTCCTCCCTTCCCCAGCACAGAGTTTGTCGCGCCCCTCTGCCCAGCAACCCAATGGGAGCATTTCCTTCCCCCCAGCACAGAGTTTGCCCCACCCCTCTGCCCAGCAGCCCAATGGGAGCATTTACTTCCTTCTTGTTGTGTTGGCACTTTGCAATAAATAAGTGTTTTTTGGGTTGCAGTTTGGGCACTCAGTCTCAGATCTATGTACTAATTTTACTACTCCTTAACTCTGAGAAGAAATGCTCCTTTTCAAGCACTTTAACTCCTGTTCTCTTTGCTGGTCTATGCTGGTCTTGGACTGTAATAAAGATTTGATTTGATCATGAGATAGGATCAAGACCTTTTGGCAGCAGGGCAGCCTGTTATTTTGGTACCACCACATCCAAGTCTCTGCATTTTCCTTTGTGGCTGCCTGCTGTGCTACAATCTTTCAAGAGACGAGCGGAAGAAATAAGCAGGGGGCATTCTGAAGGAATTCTGGCAATTCCATTCTAAAACGTAACTCAGTTATTACAAATGAAATCCATGCTACATTTTTTTGCACACAAGCCTATGGTTTCTGGTCTACAGATTCTTGGGCATCTACTGACATTTCATCTCTGCATGGAGATTCTTCTACACTACAGGCATTAACCGCCTGATTCGCTTTCTCCGCTCTGTGTGTCCTCTGATGTTTACGGAGGCTTGTGTTCACGCCAAAGCCTTTCCCGCATTCCAAGCACTTATACGGTTTCACTCTAGTGTGTGTTCTTTGGTGGTTACTCAGGTGGGCTCGGTGACCAAAGCTCTTCTCGCACTCGGGACACTTGTACGGCTTCTCTCCCGTGTGAGTCCTTTGATGCGATGTGAGGTTCGTCTTGTGACTGAACCACTTGCCGCACTCCAAACACTTAAACGGTTTCTCCCCGGTGTGAATTCTTTGATGGGAAGTGAGGTTGGTGCTCATGCTGAAGCTCTTGCCGCATTCCAGGCATTTATAGGGTTTCTCTCCTGTATGGATCCTTTGGTGAGAAGTCAGAGATTTTTTACTGCTCAAGCTCTTCCCGCACTCCAAACACTGATAGGGTTTAGCTCCCATATGGATGGCTTGATGGGACATGAGGCTGGTGCTCTCGCAAAAACTCTTCCCACACTCCAAGCATTTGTAGGGCTTCTCCCCGGTGTGAAGCCGTTGATGCAAAGTCAAGGAGTTGGCCCAGCAAAAGCTCTCTCCACACTCCACGCATTTGAATGGTTTCTCTCCGGTATGAATCCTTTGATGGTAGCTGAGGTATTTGCTGGTGGTGAAGTCCTTACCACACACCAAACACTTGAATGGTTTCTCTCCCGTGTGAAGCCGCCGATGGTCAGTCAGGCTCACGATATGCCCAAATCTTTTTCCGCACTCCAAGCACTGATACGGCTTTTCCCCTGTGTGGATCCTTTGGTGGTAACTGAGGTTTGTCTTCTGATGGAAGCTTTTCCCACACTCTAGGCATTTGTGGGGTTTCTCTCCAGTATGGGTTCGTTGATGGCAGGTGAGGTTGGCCTTCTGGCTGAAGCACTTCCCGCAGTCGAGGCATTTGAACGGCTTCTCGCCCGTGTGAGTTCTCTGATGGACACTGAGGGCTTTGCTGGTCCGGAAGCCTTTCCCACACTCGGAGCATTTGAATGGCTTCTCTGCCGTGTGGATTCTTTGATGGAAACGGAGATTTCTGCTTGTTCGGAAGCTCTTTTCACAGACGGGGCATTTGTACGGCTTCTCTCCTGTGTGGATCCTTTGATGCGAGTTAAGGTTGGTGCGCTCACTGAAGCTTTTCCCACATTCCAAGCATGTGAAAGGTTTCACTATTGGGTGGAAAAAAATAACATTAGTCTATCATCCAAACCAGGGTTCCTCAAATTTGGCTCTCCAGGTGTTCTTGGACTTCAGTTCCCAGAAGCTCAAGTCAGCATGCCTGATGATCAGGGTTTCTGGGAATTGAAGTCCAAGAACATCTGGAGAGCCAAGTTTGAGGAAATTTTTTAATTGCTGTGTATGCGTAATTAATTTTAAAGCTTTTATAACAGATAATCTTTCTTTGATTTTAATATCTTAATGATTATTTACTCTTTTAAGAAGACAGCTAAGTTGCCTAGAGTATATTGCAGTATAAAGGGAGGGGGGTGCAAATGCAATAAATGAAAATAATGACAATATTTTATCCACATTGTTTTAATAAGTACAGTTCCCACCTGCTGTGGATACATGAAACCACAGATAACACTGAACCCTGTATTTTGCATCACAAACAGTGGCCTCTAGTGGCTAGATCTGGTAATGCATAATTATGCATTTTAGGATTTTTTAATTGAATACTAGCAGAGGTTGCCCGGCGTTGCCGGGCTGTTTTAAATTGTGTTGGAAGGTTAAATTGTGTTAAAAATTTTTAAAATTGCTTAGTCTGTAATTTTAATTTTTAAAATATTTATTTATGTATTTTTTTTTGGCTTGGCTGTTATTAACTGTGATCTGCTTTTTTTTTTGAGGATTAATAAAAGAACAAAGTATGATATAATTTTTTCAAATTGTTTTATGTAAGCGAATAATGTTTTAGTTTTTTGAATTTTTTTAATTAGTTGTACCGTAGGTAATAATTTTAATAATGTAAAAGTAAATGTTTTTTACATTCAATGTTTTTTAAATGTGTTTAGATGTTTTGGGTTTTAATTTGAGTTAAAACTCAGCACAGGATTTTTAAAAGTTTCTATTGTATTTTATTGAGATATGTTTGTGATTTGTGTTAAAGTATGTGTTAGTGTAATTTTTTTGACTTGTTTTTATTGGTGTGACCTTTTGTGTAAAATTGTGAATTTGTGTTATGTTTTTGATTTGTTTTTACTCTTGTGGCCTTTTGTTTGGGGCTGGTGTGTGTTTTTGAATTGTTTTTACTATTGTGGCCAGCAGGTGGTGCTGGTAGGGGTTATTGTATTTTGACTGTTTTTTCTCTCCTGGCCTCTGGGTGGAGCTTCTTCTGGTAAGTAGTCTTTCTTTATTCATTTCTTTTCCGGTCCTCGTGGAGGTAGGACATCTTTTGGTAAGTTTGCTTTCTTTCTTTCTTTTGTGTGTGTGTGTGTGTGTGTGTGTGTGTGTTAGTGGTAGTGGTGGTTGGAATTTGTATTTTTGTCTGTTTGTTTTGTTTTTTATTATGTTTTGTTTACTTCGTATTGTTTTTTTGTGTTGTCTTTTTTGTTTTTGACTGTGTTTTTAGTAATTTTTTAAAAATTATTTATTTGGTGGTGGGGAGGGGGCGTGGTCGTTGGGGGTTAGGAAGGGTGGGCTAGGTGGTGGGGAGGGGGCGTGGTCATTGGGGGTTAGGAAGGGTGGGCTAGGTGGTGGGGAGAGGGGCGTGGTCATTGGGGGTTAGGGAGGGTGGGCTAGGTGGTGGGGAGGAGGGCGTGGTCGTTGGGGGTTAGGAAGGGTGGGCTAGGTGGTGGGGAGAGGGGCGTGGTCATTGGGGGTTAGGGAGGGTGGGCTAGGTGGTGGGGAGGAGGGCGTGGTCGTTGGGGGTTAGGAAGGGTGGGCTAGGTGGTGGGGAGGGGGGCATGGTCATTGGGGGTTAGGAAGGGTGGGCTAGGTGGTGGGGAGGGGGGCGTGGTCGGTGGGGGTTAGGAAGGGTGGGCTAGGTGGTGAGGAGGGGGGCATGGTCGGTGGGGGTTAGGAAGGGTGGGCTAGGTGGTGGGGAGGGGGGCTTTATTGTGTTATGGTGCTTTGATTGTGTGGAGTCGTGAAAGTAGATCGGGGTTTCCCCTTTAATATCAGTGGATGGGGGGTTGTGACCCCCCTCTCCGCTGGCTCCCCTGGGGTTGGGAGGTTTGGGGGGACAAAAGGGGTATGTCCCCCCAACCCTTCTGGACCCAGGAGACCAGGGAGAGTGGATCGATTACACCCCCCTCCAAATTAAAAAAACCCCTCCGTTTTTAAAGAGAAGAAACTCCTTGGAAAAGGAGTAAGACAAGGTTGCATTTTGTCACCCTACTTATTCAACCTATACACAGAACACATAATGCACAATGCACAATGCAGGGATGGAGAAATCACAATATGGGATCAAAATTGCTGGGAGGAACATCAACAATTTGAGATATGCAGACGATACCACCCTAATGGCAGAAAGTGAGGAACACCTAAAGAATCTATTGATTAGGCTGAAAGAGGAGAGTGCAAAAGCTGGCTTGAAACTCAATATCAAGAAAACCAAGATAATGGCCACAGGCCCTATCAGTCCCTGGGAAATAGATGGAGAAGAAGTAGAAGCAGTGACAGATTTTTCATTCTTAGGATACAAGATCACTGCAGATGGCGACTGCAGCCATGAAATAAAAAGATGATTAACTTTGGGGAGACAAGCTATGAGAAACCTGGGGAATATAGTGAAAAGCAGAGACATCACCTTGAAAACAAAAATTTGCATAGTCAAAGCAATGGTATTCCCGGTGGTAATGTATGGGTGTGAGAGCTGGACCATAAGGAAAGCTGAGCGCAGAAGAATGGATTCCTTTGAGATGTGGTGTTGGAGGAGAGTTTTGAGAGTCCCCTGGAAAGCAAAGAGAACAAATAGGTCAATCTTAGAAGAAATCAACCCTGACTGCTCATTGGAAGGTCAAATAGTGAAGATGAAGCTTAAGTATTTTGGACATCAAATGAGAAGGGAGGATTTACTTGAGAAGGCCTTGATGTTGGGAAAGGTGGAGGGCAAAAGAAGGGGGCATCCAAAGATGAGATGGATGGTGTGGTAGACGCAGTAGGCACAGAGCTGGGCGAGTTGAGGAGGGTGGAGGACAGAGGGGCCTGGAGGGCAATGGTCCATAGGGTCGCAAAGGGTCGGAATCGACTGTGCGACTGAACAACAACAACAGTGGTATTTTGGTTTTATGTTGGCAGATTCCATGGCTTACAAGGGGCTAAAGGCAAAGTCAAGGACAAGGTTCTAGAAAATAAGGTCACTTGGTGAAGGAAGGAAGAATTCCACAGTAAGAAGAAGCCAATTGGCAAATAAAACTGATTTTCACTATATGGTATTAATGTATGGACTGGAGCTATAGATTTTATAAAGAGTCTACCATTAAAAAAGATAGAAACATAGATTTACTGCAAGATGTTAAGAACTTCCTCAATCGAGAAGGTGATCAATGAACAACGACAGAAAAAGGAAAACACATAAAACACAGAAAGCTAGAATATTCTGATCACATAATAAGTAGTTGGAAAAGGGAAATTAAAAGAGAGAGAAGAGCAGGAAGAAAGGGGAAAACTTTGAATGAAGAACCAGGAGTGTTAGTCTGGCTGCAAAACCATATTAGTTTAGGGCAGGGGTACTCAAACTACATCCTGTGGGCCAGATCTGGCCCCCAATGCCAAATCATCCTGCCTGTGCCGCTCCTGGTAGGGGAAGTACAATACACCCATGCATGCGCAAAACGCTGCCATAAATGCACCTGGAGCTGTCGTAAATGCATTTACAACAGCCGCGGGTGCATTTATGGCAGCGTTTTGCACATGCATGGGTGTATTATACTTCTACTTCTGGTGGGAGGAACCACGTGACCAGCCCACGGCCTGAAAAGTTTGGGCGCCCCTGGCTTAGAGCTCTCATAGTCAAAGTCAAAATGATCGTGATATCCAACCTCCAAAACGGAAGAAACAGTGGCTGAAATCCTGTTACGCAAACAGCCTAACTTTCAGAGGCGAGTTGCCATTAGGTTAAGAAATCTCCATAGACATTATAAGTCGAATGCTGAATTGTGAGACTCCATAAGCAACTGATAATGTCTATGGAGATTTCTTAACTTACGGCAATTTGCTTCCGAAACGGATGCTCTTTGTGTAGCTGTGTAACAGGATTTGAGCCAGAGCATCTTAGCCATGAAGTGCCCTCACCTGGTGAATCGGGCATCGTGGAATTCTCCTCCATTATTTCTCTTGGGTCCTTGTCGTCCCTTTTCAAATTGGTGCTCCTAAAATACACCCTTCTCGAGCAGCGAGAATGGCAAGTCCTGTAAAGCCAATGGAAAAAAATTATTCCACAAATGAGCTATTACTAATACTCCTTAAATAGGATAGCATTTTCCCATCAGGATTCCAGGTACCGGCACCACCACCACTGTGTTGTTGTTGTTGTTAGGGAATAATAACAACAACAATAATAATAACAATAATAACAATAACAATAACAACAACAACAACAACAACAACAACAACAACAACAATAATAAAGGGAACTGCAGAATGAACTCACCAAAAGGTGCCTTCATTTTGGCAGGTTCACGTCTGGCCAAGACCTGGAAGAAGAAAATCTGTTGACCATATCATGTTAAAATGAAATAAATTGGATTACATAAAATAAATAAATAAATAAATATTTCGTGTCAGAGATTACTCTGGGTTGAAAGGATTTTTGCTGGAGAAACTCCACTCAGGGGATGCCGGAATGAGGCTCTTTTCTTGTCCCCAAAAGCTACGACAGAAAAGGACACTCAATCTATCATGCAGTACCCGGGGTTCAAACTGCCTTCTTGCTGGCCTTCCAGCTAACAAGGCAAACTTCTTAACCACTGAGCCACCGCAGCCCCTTTCCAGGCAGTTAATGGGGTCTTTGCCTTGAAGACCAACAACACAATCCAAAGGAAAGTGTGATGTAGTAGCTGAAAGGCTGGAGTCATTTAGCAACACTTTTCGAGGGACTGTGGTGGCTCAGTGGTTAAGACACTGAACTTGACCACAGGAAGGTCAATAGGTCAGCAGTTCGAGATCTGAGTGCTGTATGATGGAATGAGCTCCTGTTGTTTCTGTCCCACTTCTTCCCAACCTAGCAGTTCGAAAGCAAGGAATTGCAAGTAGATAGGCTCAAGTGGCTAAGAAGACGCTGACTGGGAGGCTGAAGGTCAGCAGTTCAATTCCCGAGTACTGCAGGACGGAATGAGCTCCGGTCTTTGTCCCAGCTCCTGCCAACCTAGCAGTTCGAAAGCAAGAAATTGCAAGTAGATAAATAGGGACCACTTCGGTGGGAATGTTCTGTGCACTCAGGTGTTGAGGCATGCCTGCCACGTGTCCATGGAAATGTCTGCAGAAGCAGACAGCGCTGGCTTTGAAACAGAGATGAACACTGAACCCTAGAGTCGATTATGACTGGATTCTGAGCAAAGGAAACCTTTACCTAAATAAGTACATCTTTGGTGGGACGGGAAAGTGTTCCGTGCACTCGGGTGTGTAGGCATGCCTGCCACATGTCCATGGAAATGTCTGCAAATGTAGCCAGTACTGGCTCTTTGGCTATGAAACAGAGATGAGCACTGAACCCTAGAGTCAGATACGACTGGCTTTCGAGCAAGGGCGACCTTTACCTTTTACCTCAAACATTTAGTCATTCCTTCTCTGCCTTGTATTTCTCTCAAGGGTGCTGGGAAGATAAATCGGAGTGGATAACACCCTGGCCTTACTAGAGAACAGCTGGAGAACAGGGGAAGAAATGAGCTTCCTATCTTTGCAGCACTGACAAAATCTGTCTTCACAATTTGATACATATGTGTTTTCTGTTGTTGGGTTTTTTGTTTTGTTATTTATAAATTTACTTAGTTTGTTTACTCTCTACAGGTGAAACTCAGAAAATTAGAATATCATGCAAATGTTCATTCAGTTCAGTAATGCAACTTAAAAGGTGAAACAAATATATGAGATAGACTCATTACATGCAAAGCGAGATAGTTCAAGCCTTACTTTGTTATAACATTGATGCTTATGGCTTACAGCTTATGAAAACCCCAACCCCCGAAATCTCATGTACTCCATAATCATCCCATCTCATGTACGCTGTACACCATGATCATCACAATTATAACGAATTAAGGCATGACATACAGTATCTCGCTTTGTATGTAGTGAGTCTATCTCATATATTTGTTTCACCTTTTAAGTGAAATGAATGAACATTTGCACGATATTCTAATTTTCCGAGTTTCACCAGTAGGTAGTGCTTTGCTGGGAAAGGTAGCAGCGTTCCGTGCGCTCTGGCCTCTAGTCATGCTTGCCACATGACCACAGAAACATCTGCAGATGCAGATAGCGCTGGCTCTTTGGCTGTAAACAGAGATGAGCACTGAACCCTAGATTCAGACACAACTGGCTTTCGAGCAAGGGAGAGCTTAACCTTTACTACCTTTACAGAGCCCTAGTGCTGCAGTGGTTAAACTGCTATACTAAAACCAAAAGGTTGTGAGTTCAATCCTGGCCAGGGATCAAGGTTGACAGCCTTCTATCCTTTCAAGTTTGGTAAAATGAGTACCCAGCATGTTGTTGACAAAATGCTAATTAACTTGTGAACTGCCAAGAGAGTGCTCTAAGCCACGGATTCTCAACCTGCGGCCCACAGGCCGGATGCGGCCTATGGCACCATTTCATGTGGTCCCCGCCGCCTCCACCACACCAGGAAGTGCCATGTGGTGAAGGAAAGGCAACATGGCCATCCAGTCCCTGAAGCTGTCTGATGGAGCATGACTTGGCCCCTGTCCTACTCTAAGCACTCTGGGGAAGAATCCAAAGCATCTCGCTAAATGATAGACCCCTGGATTCCAGAGAATTGAGCCATGGTAATTAAAGGGGTATCAACCCCCATCTTATGTAAATTCTCCCTTGTACTTTCCAGAATTTGAACTTATCTGGGAATTTTCTCCTCTTTTTTGTCTTAGGTCTCCCTTGCTCAAAAGCCAGTCTAGGGCAGTGATGGTTAACTGTGGAACTCCAGCTGTTCTTGAACTACAATTCCCAGAAGCCCTGATCAGCAGACATGCTGACTTGGGCTTCTGGTAAATGAAGTCCAAGAACACCTGGAATGCCAAGGTTCACCATCATGGCTCTAAGGGGTGTTGTTCATCTGTTTGCAGAACAAGTGCCAGCAATGCCTGTGTCTGCAGATGTTTCTGTTTTCTGTGGTCATGTGGCAGGCATAACTAGAAGCCGGAATGCATGGAATGCTATTACCTTTCCTACCAAAATGGTCCCTACTTATCTACCTGCAATTTCTTGCTTTCGAACTGCTAGGTTGGCAAGAATTGGGTCAACAGGAGCTCCCTCTCTTGCTTTAAACTCTGGTTGTTTTTAGGCATAGCAGCCTTAATGACATCATGTTCTCCCTAGCTTTGTTATTCAAGAAGACAGAGAGGCTTAATTTACACTAGAATTAGGATGCCTTCCCCCCCCCCCCCCATTCGTACCACCAGGGCTGCGGTGGCTCAGTGGTTAAGAAGCTTACCTTGTTAGCTGGAAGGCCGGCAAGTCAGCAGTTTGAGACCCGGGTACTGTATGACGGAATGAGCGCCTGTCTCTGTCCCGGGCTCCTGCCCACCTAACAGATCGAAAGCAAGAAATTACAAGTAGATAAATAGGGACCACTTTGGTGGGAAAAGATCTTGGGGACATGAAATGAGCCTCATTCGGGCGTACCCTGAGCAGAGTTTTATTTATTTATATTTTATTTATTTATTTTTCACGCTTATATACCGCCCAACTCAGGGCGGTTTACATAGCGGACAGTAAATACATAAAAAGACACATGATAAAACAAAGTTTAAAGTTTAAAAACCCACCCCTAAAAGGTGTGCAAGTACCGAAGGGACCTTGGGGGAAGGCACACTTCTCTATACCAACCACCCAACGGTACCCCCATCCCCACCCGCACCCCAAACTTGGCCCGCCAGCCAGGTCTTTAGTTCCTTCCTAAAGGGCAACAACTCCGTCTGGAGACACAGTTCCACAGGCAGGAGGTTCCAAAGAGCCGGTGCGGACACGGAGAAGGCCCTCCTCCTTGTGCCAGAGAGGCGAGCCCCCCTGGATGATGGCACAATTAGAGAGCCCCTCCGGTCCGCTCTGGTTGGACAGACAGACGTCCTTAGGGCGATGCGGTCTCTAAGATACCCTGGCCCACTACCATGTAGGGCTTTAAAGGTCAAAACCAGCACCTTGAATGGCACCCGGAGACAAACTGGTAACCAGTGCAGCCCCTGAAGCAGTGGTGAGGCATGGGCATAACCTCCACACCCCATCACCACCCGGGCCACGGCATTCTGGACCAGCTGCAACCTCCGAATGGTCATCAAGGGCAGCCCCATGTAGAGCGCATTACAGTAGTCTAGTCTGGAGGTCACCAGAGCGTGAGTGACCATGAGCAAAGAGTCCCAGTCCAGGAGCGGGCGCAACTAGCGAATCACCCGAAGTTGGGCGAAGTCCCTCCTGGCCACAGCCGCCACCTGTTCTTCTAGCAGCAGCCATGAATCCAGGAGGACCCCCAAGTTGTGCACCGGGTTGGTCTGGGGCAAAACAGCCCCATCCAAAACCAAAGATGGTAGCTCTCGGGATAACGCAGGACCCCCTATCCATAGCTACTCAGTCTTGCTAGGATTCAGCTGTAGCCCATTTGCCCCCATCCAGACCCCAACAGCCTCCAGACAGCTGGAAAGGACTTTGACTGCATCACTGGGGTCCCCACGGGCCGAGATGTACAACTGTGTGTCATCCACATACTGGTGGTACCGCACCCCGTGGGAACGGATGATCTCACCCAGCGGCTTCATGTAGATGTTAAATAGGAGAGGAGAGAGTACCGAACCCTGAGACACCCCATATTTTAGGGACCTAGGACTCGACCTCTCACTCTCCTACCACACCGACTGGATCCGGCCCCTCAGAAATGAGGAAAACCAGGACCACACAGTGCCCTGGATCCCCAATCCTCGGAGCCGTTCCAGGATACCGTGGTCAACGGTATCGAAGGCCGCTGAGAGGTCAAGAAGAGCAAGGACGGACGGATGACCGTCATCCCGCTCTCGCCAGAGATCATCCATCAGCGTGACCAATGCAGTCTCAGTACCATATCCAGGTCTGAATCCTGACTGAAATGGGTCCAGATATTCCGCTTCATCCAGTACCCCCTGCAGCTGACGTGCCACTGCCTTCTCCAGAACCTTCCCCAAAAAAGGAAGGTTGGAGACAGGTCTGTAGTTGGTTAGGATTGCTGGATCGAGGGATGGCTTCTTCAGGAGGGGGCGCACAAGAGCATGTTTCAGCAGTGCAGGAAACATCCCCACTCGAAAAGATGCGTTAATTATAGCCCCGACCCAGCCACCTGTCACCGTCTTAGAGGCTTTTACCAGCCAGTTTCTTCAACAAAAATCCTTTCAATCCAGAATAATTTCTGACACGAAATTATTATTATTCACACCACACCACTGAGTCCATAAGGCCTTGTAGGCTATTTTACCCCACTGGAAAAAAAAATCCCCCCCCCCTCCCCACACCTTTCCAAACTTTGCTACCCAAACCAAGGAGGCACGATTCTTTCCTAAAGCGAGCCCACCCATGCCTAGCAAACAAGGTGGGTCTCTTAGGATGTTTTTAACAGCCCTTCTGGTCTCAGTCTCTGAATCGGTTCGCAGACTTTCCAGAGAGAAAGGTTTACAGAATAACCATGATAACGGATGTACATCTGGTGACACAATGGTTAAAATGCTGTAAGGTAAAGTTGCCCTTGCTCAAAAGCCAGTCGTATCTTACTCTAGGGTTCAGTGCTCATCTCTGTTTCAAAGCAGAAGAGCCAGCGCTGTCTGCTTCTGCAGACGTTTCTGTGGTCATGTGGCAGGCATGACTATACACCGGAACTGCTAGGTTGGCAGGAACTGGGACAGAGACGGGAGCTCATTCCGAACTGCTGACCTGCCGCCTTCCAGTCAGCGTCTTAGCCACTTGAGCACTGCAGTAACCCCCCGCCCATTCTTCCTTTCCTTCTTGGCCCCCACCTTCTCTTCTTCCATCCCTATGGATCTATGGGTCCCTAAAGTCTGCAGAAGCAGACAGCACTGGCTCTTCGGCTATGAAACGGAGATGAGCACTGAACCGTAGAGTCGGATACGACTGGCTTTCGAGCAAGGGTGACTTTTAAAGCCAAAAAGGGGTTGGGGGAGCGACCCCCACCCCACATGTCTTCCCTTCCTCCCTGGATACCCCCCCCCCTTTCACCCTCCCTTTTGCAGATCTATGGATCCCCCAAATCAGCATTTATGGGGAGGGAAAGCAACACCAAAGCAACCTCCCTCCAAAGTGATCTGCCCCCCCCTTCCTCCTTCTGCAGATCTATGGGTCCCCAATAGGGTAGGTTTTATGGGGGGAAATTCAGGGGGTCTCACCAGTTCCTTGTGGGTGGGGAAGACAAAGGACAGCAATTCCCAGGGAAAGATAGGGAGAACAAGTAAGACAGGAGCAGGAGGGAGGGGGGGACGCGCAAGGAATGCTGGGAAGGGACGGGAGGCTGCGAGCGAGACAAGAGGAGGATGAGCACTGGGGGGGGGGATTTGGTACGCCCGACCTGAAGGACGACAAAGGGGGTGGGGGTGGGGGGCTGGCGTCGAAGGCAGAGTGAGCGGGTTGGAGTCATGGAAGTATAATAAAACATGACATGACGTCACAAACTTGAAGCCGACTCATCTGACAGTCCGCCATGTTAGTTGGCCCAAAACATTGCCTTATGGTGCTTTGATTGTGTGGAGTCGTGAAAGTAGATCGGGGTTTCCCCTTTAATATCAGTAGGTGAGGGGTTGCGATCCCCCTCTCCGCTGGCTCCCCTGGGTACAGAAGGGTTGGGGGGACAGACCCCTTTTGTCCCCCCAAACCTCCCATACCCAGGGGACCAGGGAGAGGGGATCAATTCCACCTCCTCCCAAACACACTGTTGTTGAAGAGAAGAAAGAGCTTGGTTTCTTCTTTAATAAGGGGTGTCCTGCGGGGGTGGGAATCCCCTCTCTGCCGGGTCCCCTGGCCCTGTAAGGATTGGGGGGCAGACCCCTTTTGTCCCCCCAACCCCGGAGAGGGGATCAATCCACCCCTCCCCTCCAACACAAGAAGCAATCGTAAACGGTAGTCTGCTGTTTTGGTCCACCTAATATGGCGACAGGCCACGCCCACTGGCTTCAAAAAACTTACAGCATGAAGCCTGTAGTGCCACCTCCTGATTTTTTATACCTCCATGGTTGGAGTAGATTCCTACCATGGAGGTATACCTCAGATATGATCATGGTATACCATCCATCACGGTATACCTCAGATATGGACGATCCCTGGTTGGCCAAGTGATATTTTCTGCACATCCTTTGATTACCCTCCATTGCCCCAAGCTATGAGGTTCCCCATATGGTTCCCACCTTTGAAACCCAGATCTCATCTCTTTGATCCCTTTGATCACATCCAGACCCTATCTCCTTGATTCGCACCCAAGATCGAACCTTTGAAACCCCCTTCCTTGACACCTATCTGCTTTGAAGTGCCCTCTTGCTTGTATCTCCTTTGAAATATACCTGTATAACATATGTATTGGCCATGTACTTCCTTTGAATTGCTGTAATTAAGTAATCCCCTTTGTTTCTTTCATACCTTCTTTGAACCTTAAATTGTTCACACACTGTAACCTTTATTATGTAAAATCAGGTAGAACTGTAGAGATAGAATAGTATAAAGGCTGGCTTCGAAGTTGCCTGAGCAGCGATCCTGACTACACCTAGGAAAGCTCACGTAGTTCTTTGATTTAGTTTAGACAGCTTTTTCTCTACAGAAGGCCACTGCAGATTAAACGCTTGTCAAATAAAATTATTTTTTATATTGCTTTAGTGTATGAGAACCAAGACACAGGAAACAGCCACGGCTGGTTTAACTCAGGTTTATTGCATGGTGGTCAGAGGGAACATGAGGTAATGGCGGATGCATAGCTCTATATATACAGTAGTAAACATTCGAATGTGGCTCCACGATAGCCTATTGGCTATTGTCCGCATGACGTCATTGCTGGTCACGCCCTTCTTGTCCAGGTGTAGGTAGTGGCGGGAAACCTCCGCGCTGTGGCCTTTGATGAGTATGGACCAAGAGAGCTTGGACGCTCGCTGCTGCCCACTGGTGGTCATTAGCTCGCGTCCTAATACAGGGTTTATAGTGATACAGCTGAAGGCTATATTGTTACTTGTAGGAAAGGTTACATTGTTAAGATACATTGTTATCACATGAAGAAGGTTACACTATTAGAACACAACACTCCTCCCCCCTAGGATGAGACGAAGTCTCTCAGCCAAGATGGCTTATTTCGAACACGCTGGGGTCTCGGTGCGGGCTGCCCTGCCCCGGGTTTGCTACCTTCTCTTTGTCCCCTGGCTTCCTGTCCTGTAATTGGAGAGGGAGACTTGTTAGTGACTTGCCGCGGTTCTGCGGCTTTTTGGGGAGGTGTGTGCTTTATTTGGGAAGAACCGGGGGCACTGGGGGCTAACAAAAAACCCCTCTTCTTGCTTGGATGGGTGGGGGAACACTCCCAACCCCTCCCCCCCGGCTCGGTAACGCAAAATCAAATTCGGGGGCAGCAGTCGCAAACTCATCTCCCTCTTCCCCGGCCTCGGATAGAACTGGCGTATCAAAAGGATATGAGTCAGGACCGCTGTTTCCCCCCCCTGTTTGGGACTGTTGCCCCTCGTTGTCTCCCCCTTGGGATAAGCGGGTGGAGGAGAACCCTAACGCTGAGGCATTGTCCGTGCCGTCCGTGGATTGCTTCCTGGGAACCCGGCTCCGGAGCTGATCTGCATGCCGCCTCCAGAGTAGACCTGTGCTCGTTTCCACCCGATACGACACTGGCCCCGTCTGTTCTATAACTCTCCCTGGTACCCAGGCTGGCCCTGCGCTGGCGTAGTTCCTGCAATGCACAGGATCGCCGGCGGCGAAACCTTTCGACACCGCTAACCCTACGTTCTTCCCTTTGTCCTCGACCCTCGTCGGGTCTAATCTGGTCAGAATCGTGGTCAGCTTTCTCCGCATCAGCAGCTCTGCCGGCGAGTATCCCGACGCTAAGGGGGTCACCCTATACGCTAGTAAAAACTGACATACTTGGTGATTCAGGTCCCCCGAGCCCATGCGCCGCAGCGCATCCTTTGTTGTACGCACCAGCCGCTCCACTTGGCCATTCGTGGCCGGGTGAAACGGCGCGGATGTGACGTGCCGAATGGCGTTTGCCTCCGTGAATGCCCTGAACTCTGCGGACGTGAAACAACTAGCGTTATCGCTGACCAGAGTGTCGGGTAAACCGAACGTGGAAAAAACTCTCCTTAGATGGTTAATTGTAGTGGCGGAGGACGTGCTCTTTGCCGGAATCACCTCCAGCCACTTGGAGTACGCATCCACTACCAGGAGAAAAAGGGTTCCTCGGAACGGGCCAGCGAAATCTATGTGCACTCTGGACCACGGCCCCCTCGCTGCGTCCCATTCCCTATGCGGGAGACGAGCCGCCTCCGGTCGGGAGCCCTGGCAGGCCTCACAAGTGCCGACCATGTGCTCTATGTCTGCGTCCAGCTGGGGCCACCAGAAGTAACTCCGGGCCAGCGCCTTGGAACGGACGATCCCCGGGTGGCTGACGTGCAACAGTTTGAGCACCCTCGGTCGCAGGGATGTAGGGACCACCACCCGTTGGCCCCACAAAAGGCATCCCCTCTCTAGGGACAGCTCTATTTTTTCCCGAAAAAATGGGTCGAATTCCGTACCTGGGGAGGACGCCGGCCACCCCTTCTGTACCCATGAGCTTACTTTCTCCAGCGTTCTATCCTTGCCTGTCGCCTTGGCGATGTCGGCTGGTACTATCGGGGGTGAGTCTAAGACCTCTATTAACAATACCTGATGGTCCCTCTCTACCCCTGCCTTTTGGCCGCCCGACAAGGGCAGAGGAGACCTCGAGAGTGCGTCTGCATGGCTAATCTCCTTTCCGGGCCGGTACTCCAACTCATGTTGGTATGCGTTGAGGAAAATAGCCCACCTCAGCATTCTCGGGGACAGGATCTGTGGCGTGGGCTTATTTGCAGTAAAAATTCCTAACAAGGGCTTGTGATCGGTCACGATCGTAAACGGGCGACCATACAAAAAATCGTGAAATTTTTTGGTTCCCGCTACTATCGCTAATGCCTCCCTGTCGGTCTGTGCGTAATTCCGCTCTGCTTGGGACAGGGACCTTGAATAAAACGCTATCGGGGCCTCCCTTCCGTCTTCCAACACGTGGCAAAGCACCGCCCCCACCCCCACCGGGGATGCGTCACAGACTAAGACCACTGGCCGTTTGGGATCGAAATGAGTCAGGATTGCCTCGGATGTTAGGAGTTGCTTTAACTCTTTAAAAGCCCTCTCTTGCTCGTCACCCCACAGCCATGTTTCCTCTTTTTTAAGCAACCGATGGAGCGGTTCGGCCACAGACGCCTTCCGTGGAAGGAAAGTATGGTAAAAATTTAGGAGCCCCAGGAATGACTGTAGTTCGGCTTTGGATGTGGGGCGAGGAGCCTTCTTGATGGCGGCTACTTTGGATTTGGAAGGCTTAATTCCCTCAGGTGTGACACGGAACCCTAGAAACTCAACCTCTGTTTCGAAAAAAACACATTTGTCTTTTCTCAGTCGCAGCCCCGCTTTCTCGAACACCGTCAGCACTTTATCCAATCTCTTAGCCAGTTCGGCCTCACTCCCCCCTGTTATCAATACGTCATCAAAATAAGGCAACACCCCCTCCAGCCCCTTCAGGAGGCGTTCCACGAGCGACTGAAAAAGGCCGGGTGCCGAGTTCACGCCGAACTGTAAACGCGACACCTGGAACGCCCCTTTATGTGTGACTATTGTTTGTGCCGCTGCCGTGGCGGGAGTTACAGGGAGTTGCTGGTAGGCTTGTGCTAAATCGAGCTTAGCGAAACATTTCCCCCCATTCAGCCTGGCCAGAAGGTGGCTGACCACCGGCACCGGGTATGCATTAGGGCGGATAGCCTTGTTAATTGTACACTTATAATCAGCGCAAATGCGCACCTCCCCATTAGCCTTTAGTGCTGTTACAATTGGAGTTTCCCACTCCGCGGAATCAACAGGAACAAGAATTCCCTGGCCCACCAGTTTGTCCAGTTCCGCCTCTATTTTGTCCTTGAGTGCGAACGGCACCCTGCGTGGTTTGAGTCTTATCGGGCGGACCTCCGGGTCTAGGTCGAAGGCTACAGGGGGTCCCTTGAACTTTCCCAGTCCTTTTTTAAAAACGGCGGGGTGCGCGTCACACACCGCTTGTATTGGATCCGCACCCACGGCATGCACCCCCCCTATGAACAAACCCAAAGGCTGAAACCACTGAGTCCTGAGGAGGCTACAATTTCCCCCTTTGAGAACGACTAGAGGGAGTTCCGCAGAATGTCTCTTAAAACGGACCCGAAATTTCCCGACCCCCAACACTGGAATGCTGTTCCCCTGCACGTCTCGTAGCGTGGACCTCAACGTTTTAAGTTTGGGCCGCACGTGGGGGTCGATTTTCAAGAACTCTCTCTGGGGAATTATAGAATAGGAGGACCACGAGTCAATTTCCATCCTAATAGGGGCCCCTTGTACTAGTACCTCAACGAAGTAATGGGGTTGTCCCGCGGACACGCTGGACACGGGGGCGTCGTCCTCGCTGTCGTCCGAGATGCGGCCCACGCCATCCTGCTTCCTCGTGGTCCGGGCGCCATCTTTGGACCTCGCTGGACGGTCCGGTCTGGCCGAACGGTCTTGTGAATGCCTCCGGCTCTCTTGCCGCTTTCTGCACGCCTTGGCGATGTGGCCGCGACGGCCGCAGTTGTAACACTCGGCTTTTCTGAATGGGCACTTCGCGCGCTCATGGGCCGCTCTGCAACCATCGCAGCGGCGCCCCCCTTTTCGGACCTTCTGGACCTCTTCGCCGTCGCTGCCTTCCGCAGACGATTTCGAGGTTCGTCGGGTTGCGTGCACCGACTGTCCGGACTTGCCGTGCACCGAATTTTCCGCCTTGCCGGCCTTAGGACGCCACTCACGCCACTCGTGCATTTCGTCTACCCCAGCATTCGTGGATTCCGCGGATTCCGCGGCTTCCACAACCTCTGTCAGCGTTGGTGGCGGCTCCTTGTTCATCAGGCTGCGCTGCACTTCCTTGTCCTTCAGGCCACACAGAACGCCGTCCCTCAGGGCCATCTCTAAGTTGTCCCATCTGCAGGGGGCGGCGGCTATCCTCATGGCTGCTACGAAGGTCTCGACCGACTCGTCCGGCGCTTGGACTCGCCTCCAAAACGCGCTCCGAGCGGGAAACATTGCCTTCGAGGGTCGGAACCGCTCACGCAGCAGTTTCATGATGTCATCGGCTTTGAAATCACTCATCTTCTTCGGTGCAATAATGCCCACCAGCGTTCGCTTGGTTTCTATCCCAAGCATTCGGGTGAGGATGGCCCTCTTCCTTTCCTCGTCGTCTTTGACTTTGAGTTCCACCAGTGCCGCCTGGAAGTCCATCTCAAAGAGCTCCCAGTCTTGCGGTTTGGTAATGTTGAAACCGCTCTGTGCCCTGGCTCCTTGGGGATCCATCATCCCACCTTCGTCGCCAATTTAGTGTATGAGAACCAAGACACAGGAAACAGCCACGGCTGGTTTAACTCAGGTTTATTGCATGGTGGTCAGAGGGAACATGAGGTAATGGCGGATGCATAGCTCTATATATACAGTAGTAAACATTCTAATGTGGCTCCACGATAGCCTATTGGCTATTGTCCGCGTGACGTCATTGCTGGTCACGCCCTTCTTGTCCAGGTGTAGGTAGTGGTGGGAAACCTCCGCGCTGTGGCCTTTGATGAGTATGGACCAAGAGAGCTTGGACGCTCGCTGCTGCCCACTGGTGGTCATTAGCTCGCGTCCTAATACAGGGTTTATAGTGATACAGCTGAAGGCTATATTGTTACTTGTAGGAAAGGTTACATTGTTAAGATACATTGTTATCACATGAAGAAGGTTACACTATTAGAACACAACAATTGCCTTAATCAAAGTCTACGTTATTTCTTTATTACTGTTAAGGGTAAGTGCTCCACCAGTCTACGAACTAATTAAAATATACTGGAAATTGTACAAACAGTTTTCAGGTAACAGTTTAAAACCAATAAGAAGAGTAACCAGAAGAAAGGGCACTGGCTTCCGGTTGCTCTGGCGTGGGGCGCTGGGAGATGCGGTCCAAGCTCAACACACCCATTTTGAGTTTGGGCGAGGCGAGCTAACAGCACAAACTCACACATTAAAAAGTCACACATTTCACACCCACCCACCCTATATCTATCTGTCTGTCTGTCTATCTAATGGTAAAGGTTTCCCTTGCTCGAGAGCCAGTCGTATCCAACTCTAGGGTTCAGTGCTCATCTCTGTTTCAAAGCCAAAGAGTCAATTCTCTCAACCCAGTCCAACATTTATTTCCTTTAGCAATAAATTAGCCAGCTAGTTGATCCTCTGTGCCCTCAGACACCAGCTATTTTTAGTTGGCTAATTTATTGCTAAAGGAAATAAATGCTGGGCTGGGTTGAGAGAATTGTGGGTCCACGTTCTCCTGTGGAAAGGTTGAGGATGGATAGGACTATAAAGTCCATAATTCTTCCTCTGGCAGATGATGATGAGTGATGATAGGTAGGGAGGTGCACACCCACCAATATTGAAAATGGAGAGTGGGAAGAGAAAATGAAGGACATTTTTATTTATTATGCCCCATCTGGGATATTTCCCACTCGAGTTTGGGAGTACTACTGTGACCATAATCCCCCCATGCTCCTTGTGGAGGATGGGAGCTGTGGGCCTGCAAGGCCCAAAGTGAAGGAGGAAAAGTAGAAGTGTGTGGTGACCATACTCAGACCCTGGATGATGGAAGTTGCAGTCCTTTGCCGTTCAAACGGGAGGGGAAGGGTAGGCCAATTTAACTCTTCAAAGGCCAAGTGCTCTAATTTCTTGTCTAGGAAACGCGGTACAGTGGAGGTGGACTTTCGTGCAAGCATGCCAAAGACAAGCAGGCTGGAAATGCAAGGAGGGGGCAATTAAATAAGTCCCTTTTGGGGGTGACTACAAGACCCAAAAACTCTCAGACTTGCAGGCCTCCAACTTTGGCAAAGGATTCAAAAAGATGGTGGTCCTCCCCCCCAAAAAAAAAACTTTCCCAGGTTCTGAATGAAAGGTGTATCGCACGAGGGATCGGCAGGAGGAACTATGTGGATTATGGGAGAAGTAGTAAAAAAGAAGAAACATGGGTTTCTATATTGAACATTGATATACCGCAGGGGTGCCCAAATTACAGCCTGTGGGTCAGACCCCACCTGCAGCACCATTCCATGTGGCCCACCATCACCCTTGCTGCACCTAGAAGCAGAAATGTTTATGTCATACATAAAATGCACATGTGCATGTGTAAACACACCCAAGCCTGTCATAAATGCGGAAGTGAACACATTTATGGCTGTCATAAAAACATCCACTTCCATTTCCGGGGGCATGGTCAGGCCCGCTCAGCTGTCTGAGGCCGTGGTCAGGCTGATGGCATGAAAGGTTTGGGCACCCCTGGTTTAAAGTTTAGCCTGGATATGAAAGAAGTCACAGGCACATTTTGTCTGAAATTTATCCACCAGAGAATGAAAAACGAGGGATAAGAATATGATGGAAATCCCCATCATACAGATGCAGGGTCCCCACTTCCAGTTTTATCTTTGGTCCTGAAGAGAACCCAGAGCTTAAAGTTGCTCCTTGGTCACGGTATACGAGGGGTGCTCAAACTTTTCCCACTATGAGCCAGATCACACACCCCTCAGACAGCTGAGTAGGCTGGTCACATAGTTCCCCCCGCGACAGCAGTGGGACATGCATGCATGTTCGCTGCCTCTGCTGCTCCCTGAGTCAGCGGGAGTGAGGGAGGCACATTTTTGCCGCTTTTTGGAATTTTTCACAGTATTTTGCTGCATTTTCAGCTCTTCCAGTGATGGCGAGGCATTTCTGCTGACGGCAGCAATTTGGTCCGTGGGTCCAGCAAAACAATTCGGCCCAGCCCCAGCACTCCTAATTTAGGATAATGCTAAAAGGGCAAATAAGTGCAGGGAGACAAACTTTGTCTGAAAAAACTTGAGAGGAGCTTGGATAGGACTTAAATCTCATTGCTCAAGGCAGCTTCATCCAGATTCAAGATGATTGCAAGCATCAGGAACATAATAACACCACCACCACACAATATCCTTTCTAGGTGGAACTAGATTCTTTTAGACAGAAGTTTGGCTATTGAAATCTGGTGGGGGTATGTGTGCATGAAATCCTGGAAGCCCACCCTGCCCCTCTGCCCAGTAGCCCAATGGGAGCGCTTCCTCCCTCCCCCCAGTACAGAGTTCACCCCGCCACCTCTCGGTTCCCATCCTAAGGCCCATGGGCTGGATCCAGCCCATGGCACCATTTCATGTGTCCCCCACACCTCCAAGGGCATTCAAGAAACAAAATGGCCAAGCCTTTGAAGCTGTTGGGACAAAATGGCTGCCCACATTGTGCAGGCAGGGCAAAATGGCCACCCAGCCCTTGAAGTTGACTGAGTGTGACCCAGCCCCCAGCTTGAAAAGGTTGGGAACCCGTGCTCTAAAAGCTTTGCCATCACTGAGTTAGTCTGTAGAGATGTCATCTCCTGAAGAACTATGTCTCCCAGGAAGCACAGCAGCAGATTTCTAGCTAGCTACAATCCAGCATCACTTGTCCTACATCTGTATTATTCACTAGTTTCCCCACATGTATAGTACTCCAAGCATCCTATTTTGGTCTCATTTTTATTGTGCCAAGATTGCACAGATGTTCCAATATGGCCTTTCTTGACCTATGGTAGGGGTTCCCAACCTAAGGCCCGTGGGCCGAATCTGACGCGTGGCACCATTTCATGTGCTCTCCCAACCCTCCAAGGGAATTCGAAAAACAAAACAGCCACCCCTTTAAAGCTGTTGGGGCAAAATGGCTGCCCCCATTGTGCAGGAAGGGCAAGATGGCCATCCAGCCCTCAAAGCTGATTGAGAGAGCATGACCAGCTTGCAAAGGTTGGGAATCCCTGACCTACAGCAATCAACGTTCCTCGCTTCTCTATAGTTTCTCCGTCACATGGCTTCTCCGGTGCCTGGTGAGGTTCGTCTTCTGATTGAAGCTCTTGCCACAGTCCAGGCATTTGTATGGTTTCTCGCCTCTGTGCATCCTGAGGTGTGACTGCAGATCCTGACTGTGGCTGAAGCTCTTTCCACATTTCAGGCATTTGTACGGCTTGCCCCTTGCATGACTCCGCTGATGCCTCGCCAGGTAGGACTTGCGACTGTAGGTTTTGCCGCACTCCAAACACTCGTGTGGTTTTTCTCCTGTGTGTGACCCGTGATGGAAAGTGAGCGTTATCTTCTGGTTGAAGCGCTTCCCACACTGCAGGCATTCGTATGGCTTCTCTCCTGTGTGAATTCTTTGGTGGGACGTAAGGTGTGCACTCTGACCAAAACTCTTCCCACACTCCAGGCATTTGTATGGTTTCTCCCCAGTGTGAGTTCTGTTATGGAGATTTAGGCTTGATTTACTGCTGAAATGTTTGCCACACAAAAGACACTGACAGCCTTCTTTGCCTTTGCACAGCTTTTCTTGGAGTGTCAAATCAGAGATATTACCACTGTTCTGAAAGACAACAGATTCGTCCTTTCTTTCCATTTTCATCTTCTGATATCTCCCTTTTGCATGTCTGTCTCCATCCAAAGAAATACTGTACAGTTCATTTTTGTGCCCATTCTCCCACCCATCACTCCCTGGAAATAATAGGAAGAGAATGGTAAGAGTTTGAGCATGAAATATGTCCTGGTATTACAGAGATGGGACTGCGGTTGCTCAGTGGTTAAGAAGCTTGCCTTGTTAGCTATAAGGCTGGCAAGTCAGCAGTTCGAGACCCGGGTACTGCATGACAGATTGAGCGCCTATCTCTGTCCCACCTCTTGGGGACATGAAAGGAGTCTCATTTGGGTGTTCCCTGAGTAGAGTTTCTTCCTCAACAACCCAGAATAATTTCTGACACGAAATAATAATAATAATAATTTTGTGTCAGTAATTATTCTGGGTTGAAAGTATTTTTGCTCAGGGGACGACCTGAATTAGGTTCCTTTCATGTCCCCAAGATCTTTTCCCACCAAAGTGGTCCCTATTTATCTACTTGCAATTTCTTGCTTTCAAACTGCTAGGTTTGCAGGAGCTGGGACAGATGATAACTCAATCCGTCATGCAGCACTCGGGTCTCAAACTGCTGACCTGCCAACCTTCCAGATAACAAGGTGAACTTCTTAACCACTGAGCCACCTCAGCCCCTATTACAGAGATAATACAGAGACACAGAATCCAGCTCATTTGCTAGTCTGCTGGTTAATTCCAGAAACACGTACCGATGATGATTTAATTTTGGCCAACAACAAAGCAAAGAAATCTGTACTTAATGTGTATAAATTGGTGCCATGAAGTCTCACTCTTATGTCCGATGAAGCGGACTTAATCCATGGAAGCTAACGTCAAAATACAGCAGGTAGTCTTAAATTGCCATTTAAAAAAGCTTTTTGTTTTGTTTACTCTCTGATATGCTTGAAACACAGACTAACATGGCTACCATTTCAAAAAGCAAAGCAAAAGCAAAGCAACCACACTTATATGCTGCCCCATAGCGCTTAGTGCACTCTCTGGGTGGTTCACAAGTTACCGTATATACTTGAGTATAAGCCGACCCAAATATAAGCCAAGGTACCTAATGTTGACCAGAGAAACCAGAAAAATAGATTGACCCGAGTATAAGCTCAGTAGAAAATGTAGCAGCTGCTAGTGAGTTTCAATAATCATTTCTACATGAAAGCCTGTTACTGGCAGAAAATAAAATAAAATTCTGGCTGTAGCCATGATCCAGATCAAACCACTTCCTGACCCGGACATGAAGTGGTTCCTGACAGACAGGAAGTGGTAATGGCTCCTGACCTGGATAGGAAGTGGTTCCTGACCCACACAAGAAGTAGCTCCTGACCCAGACAGGAAGTGGTTCCTGGCTCAGAAAGGAAGTGGTTCCTGACCCAGAGAGGAAGTGCAGATCTCCCACGCAGTCGGGCAAATAGAACAGATGACTCAAGTATAAGCCGAGTCTACTTTTTTCAGCACATTTTTGGTGCTGAAAACAACAACAGCTTATATAGTAAAACCTCAGGTTACAACAGAGGTCCGTTCTAACAGCCTCCATAGTAACACGAAAAAATTATAACCTGAAGCATCCATAGGTATGCACTGAGAATTTTAAAAACGGTCCATAGGATTTGCCACTGTAAACCATGAGAAACATTACCTGAAGTGTTCATAAACCAGGGTTTTACTGTATTTGAGTATATACGGTGATTAGTATTTTGTCCCCAACATGCTGGGTACTCATTTTACTGACCTTGGAAGGATGGAAGGCTGAGTCAACCATGACTTGAGAAACCTATTGATTGATTAAAAATATTTCCCTGATATTCAGCCTATATCTGGCTTCCTTTAAGTTTCAGTATTGCACGTCCTGCACTCTGGGATGACCAAGAATACAGTAGATCCTGCTTTCCCTTTTTATGATTTTTAGGCATTTGTAGAGTGCGATCATCATATTATCTCTCAGTCTCCTTTTCTCAAGGCTAAACATGCCCAGTTCTTTCAGTCTTTCCTCATAAGGGTTTGGTTTCCAGTCCTCTGATCATCCCTGTTGCTATATGGTGGTGGAGGAACGAACAGAAATCGGGAAGGCAAGGAACATTTTATATAGGCGTCTCCCATTCAATTCATGGCTTATGCAGGAAACCACACTTTATGCCAGGGGTTCTCAATGGTTTTTCAGCCGTGGGCTGGGCCACGCCCCCTCCCAGACAGCATAGTGGGCCGGACTGGTGGTTCCCCCACCATAAATGCTGCTGTAAAATGCACCCATGGCTATCGTAAATGCATTTACGATGACCTGTACTCATTTATGGCTGTAGTAAACATGTTTACGACAGATATAAATGAGTTTGTGGCTGATTCCAGTGGTGGCGGCTGGAGCGAGGTTGGAGGCCAGATTATTTAGTGCCAAGGGCCAGATCCAGCCCATGGGTTGTAGGTTAAGGACCCCTGCTTTATGCAAAACATGGCTTATGGTGATGGGCAAACCTTTGGGAATAAATCTCACTCCGAAGTCAGTATCGTTAAAAAACAACACATTATGTTGAAATGTAAGGAGGCCAGACATTTATGTTCACCTCTTGCAAACTGCCATTATCATTGCCAGTGGAGAGACCCTTACCGAGAATGGCCACCATTCTATAATTCTCCTCCGTGACTTCCCTGTCCAGGGCCTTTTGGTCCGGATCTAACAATGTCCATTCTCCCTCATTACTGTACACAGCCTCCTCCTTGCAGGGTGCAGGATCCTGAATGAGAAGAATTGATATTTTTTTGTCACTGTTCAGGTCTCAGTCCCCCTCCATTTAAGCGTCATTAGGAATTCAGGCAGTCACTGGGAAACAAGTTGCAGAGTTTAAAAAAACAAACAAACCAAGATGAACATTTCTGTTCTCCTTTCTGGGCAATTTGGATGAAGCAAAGGGGAGAAACAGAAATTTGTTGAATTGCCAGGAATAAAGGTTAATATGAAATTAAAGTGGCATAACTGGAGAGGGCTGCTTAAGGTATTCTGTTGCCTGAGGCAGAGTAGTAAAGAGTATCCCTACCATTCCACTGTCAAATGAACAGCCTGATGGTCACTTTGCTTTTTAGGGCAGAAAAATCCCTTACAGATCTTTATCTTGAGAATTTTTTTTAAAAAATGAGCCAAAGGATGCATGGATTTAAATCATCTTGTGCAGCTAGCTACACAGGCAGAAAGCATAATATTCACTGGTTTCCAGATAGCAATTAAAGAGTCACTGCTGCCAAACTTGGGAGCCCACGTGCTTGTTGGTTTAGCACAGTAATAGTTAACCGCGGCACTCCAGATGTTCTTGAACTTCAATTCCCAGAAGCCCTGATCAGCAGGCGTACTGACTTGGGCTTCTGGTAATTGAAGTCCAAGAATACCTGGAGTGCCAATGTTCACCATCACTGGCTTAGCACCTGCCCAGAAATGCCAGCAGGGATTCTTTGACTGCCAGCTGGAAGTAAATGAACATAATGCCATCTGCCCTCTGCTGCATGAAAAGCAAAATAGAATTTTAGCCATTACCTTTTTTTTTACTACATCCTAATAATCCAGGGCGATTATGGGAGTTGTAATCCAAAAGCTAAACTTTTCCTGTTTTGTCATTATTGGCTGCTACTTGTAGCCGAGTATACATATTTCCTGGATTACAGGAAAAGTGCAAAAAGTGCCATTGGTGTGAATTTGTTTATGGAGGATCACAGCTTGCCATGAAGTGACCCACACACTAAGTTCTTGGAGCCATCTCCTGTGGCACATATGAATGAGACATGCAGATTTAACACCGGGACTGTAATGGACTGCCGCAGCCTTGAGGATATTATCAAGGTGCACCTTCACAGCTAGTCCATCTGGCATGGCCTCTTCTGCCTCCATGACCATTGGGAATCAGAATAGTGAAGTGGTTCCTCCTCTGCTCATTTTGCTGTTGGGCCCAATAGGATGGTTTCCAGTGGCATTTCCTCCACTGAGGGGGACCATAATCCCACCCAAGGGGCTCATCTGCCCGCAGCCATTGACCCCTTTGTGGAGTCAGGTTATTTATCTATCACATAATTAGGCAATAACAACAAATTCAATTACCAACTGTTTGCTACCTTTTTAGCAGGTCCCGATTCTGCTCTTGATTCTGCATCTACCACACTCACCCTAATCTCAAATTGAGCCCAATCACTTCAGATTTTAAATTGATATCTTAAATGCCCTTATCTGAAGTACTGAGTCCATTTTGGGGATAAAATTGAGCAATGTGGACAGTTCCCACCAAGTTCAGATGAAAACCTCGTGTGAATCCTTCCACCTCTGTGAAATCAGACACAGATCTTTAACTTGAATCTTTTCTTTCATTGGGAGCAAAATAGATTCTCTCTTGTGAGGGCACAAGATACTAAAAGGCACCCAAATTGTTACCCCCATAGTTTACCTGTTCCTGTTGATCAGCAGCTGTTTCTGCCCCATCAGTATCATGGTACAATACTGCTGGTGTACATGGGAATTTCTCTGCCTCTGGAAGGCTCCTGGACACCTCTACAAATGTTTCTTGCTCCTGAAAAAGATCAGGGAAGTCTACACTGAGGGACAAAAAGAGAATATGATTTTTAAAACCACAGATCCCACCCCTTACAGCAGGGGCACACAAACTACGGCCCACCCAAACTACAGCCCACAGGCACAATTAGGCCCCTACATATCATTAATGCGGCCCGCAGTGAGCTCCTGGGCTCACCGCGGACTGCCTCTCCACCAGCAGGAGGCTCTAAAAATTTCCCCGATGCAGCGATCGGCTTTGGCAAAGGTTGCAGAGGAGATGGGACTGAACAAGAGGCTGCTCACAGCAGCAGCGGCGACAATCGTGCTCCAAGCAGCCTCTTGCTCAGTCCTATCCCCTCTGCAGCCTTTGCCAAAGCCGATCGCTGTATCAGGGAAATTTTTGGAGCCTCCTGTGTTTTAAAATTTGTGGCATTAGGAGAACCCCCTGGCGCTCCCGGGATGGCATCACCGCAGCCCACCAGGTTTACCCTTCCAGCGCCATGAATTTTGAAACACAGGAGGCTCTGAAAAATTCCCCGATGCGGCGACCGGTTTTGGCAAAGGCTGCAGAGGGGATGGGACAGAGCAAGAGGCTGCTCGGAGCAGCCAGGACAAAGCATGATCACCGGCGCAGCTGCTGCTGCTATCAAAACTGTCAGCAGTGGGAACAGCCCGCCTCCCGCCCCCACAGCTGTGTGTTGGGGATGTGACTGGCCAGCAAAAATAAAAATAAAAAATAAAAGTTTGGGCACCATTGCCTTAGAGCTAAGTAGGCTCTGTAAGTACCTTCAATCTCCACCTTCAGTATTTTTCTTATCGTTGTCATCGTTGTCTAAAACTCCGATCTGGGAATGCATTTTGTCCTGAAGCAGGAAAAATGCCATTGGCATGAATTTGTTTAAGGTAGATCCCAGCTTGCCATGAAGTGACCCACACACTACGATCTTGGAGCCATTTCCTGCAGCACGTATGAAATGAGATATGCTGTTGTGATCTAGTCCTCATTGGACTCCGAGGAAGGCCTGGATCAGGGGGTACTCCCTATACCCAGCCCAGTTCTGCCTGCACCAGAGCCTGAGGATGTCCTGAGCCAGGGAACTCCATCAGAGTTGCGCCTGCCCCAAGTCTGTTTCCCCCGGCAGCTGACCTGTCTGTCAGACCAGGAGTCTGACTCTGAAAGTGATCCGCCCTCAGTCAGGGAGAAGTCCAGAAAGGAGCTACACCTGATACGCAGGCAGGCTAGAGCGAAGTACCAAAGAACGCTCCCAGCTGATACCGATTAGCTGAGAGGCTTATAAGCAAGCTTGTTGCAGCCTGTTGGCGTTGGTACAACTCTTGTGCGAAAACTGATATCCTGCTCGACTCCTGACTCCCTGTCTAGACCCTGACCTGCCAGCTGTGACCCTGACTTCTCTGCCAACCCTGATGACGCCTCTGGACACCCTTTGGATCAGACGCTTGCTCGGATTACCGGTAAACAGACTTTGGCTTGCCTTTTGGAGTTTGATATCTTCAAACAGACTCTCTGTGTAGTACTGCCGTGTGGTGACCATGCTTGCTCGGTTGGGTCAGCACACACGCAGGGTTTGACACCGGGGCTGCAATGGACTGCTCCAGCCTTGAGGATATTATCAAGGTGTGCCTTCACAGCCAGTCCATCTGGCACGGCCTCTTCTGCCTCCATGGCTGTTGGGAATCAGACTTCCTCCTCTGCTCATTTTGCCGTTGGGCCCAATATGATGGTTTCCAGTGGCATTTCCTCCACTGAGGGGACCATCACCCCACCTAAAGGGGCTCATCCGCCCATAGCTGTTGGCCACTTTAGGGAGTCAGTTTTTTTTTACCACTGCCCAATACTTGGTGTATTTTTAAAAACTTATTTATTTTCCTATAAATGTGTATTTTTAAACTTCTCTGACCTCTTCTTCTTCTGCTGTATCTGAATAAGGTGATCATCATGGTGATCAGCCATGAAGACTATCCTGAGAATATAATGCTGTCGCCTTTCATCTGCCTTCTGCATAACAGCATGACACCCATTGCACCTCTGATCCAGTTCAGTGTGTCACTTTCTGGTCCTGAGCCCTTCTGGCACGCAAACTCCTCATAAGCCCCAGGCCAAGATTGATGAAGCTTAGCAAAATACAGGGACGTAGCAAGAGAAACCAACCTGCTTATGGTGAATACACAGTTCAGTGGTTCTTATAGTCATTCTTCTTCTGTGTCTAGGAGAATGTGAAGCTGCCAAAATGACATCACTATTTGGTGAGTTCATTCTGCAGTTCCTTCCGCCTGACCTAGAGTGAGAAAGATTGGCTGGGACAAAGCAGCTGTTGTTTGGGGTATGCCCAATTATGGTTCAAAAATACCACAATCTTTGAGGAGGCTATTTCTGTGTACCCCTGAATAGTCACTGAAATGGCTATAGTCATTAAATCACTGGGAACAAGGCTGTGGAAGTTCATAAAATATTATAGGTTGTCCTTGCTCGAAAGCCAGTCGTATCCAATTCTAGGGTTCAGTGCTCATCTCTGTTTATAGCCGAAGAGCTAGCACTGTCTGCATCTGCAGATGTTTCCATGGACATGTGGCAGGCATGACTCAACACGGAATGCTGTTTACCATTCCACTGAAGTGGTCCCTGTTTATCTACTTGCAATTTCTTGCTTTTGAACTGCTAGGTTGGCAGGAGCTGGGACAGAGATGGGAGCTCACTCTGTCACGCAGTACCCAGGAATTGTACTCTGACCTTCCAGCCAGTGAGTTCAGCGTCTTAACCACTTGAGCCACTGCAGCCCTCTAAAATACTATAACCAACTGCAAATCTCTGAAACAACTCCATCAGAGTTGCAAAAGATGGTGATATTGGGTATAGTATATATCAGTGGTGGCGAACCTATGGCACGCGTGCCAGAGGTGGCACTTGGAGCCCTCTCTGTGGGTACCTGTACAGTCACCCCAGCACAGAGTTCGCTCTGCTCCTCTGCCCAGTAGCACTTCCTCCCTTCCCCCAGCACAGAGTTTGCCCCGCCCCTCCACCCAGCAGCAGCAATGGGAGCATTTCCTTCCTCCCTTGTTGCTGTGTTGGCACTTTGCAACAATTTCTTTTGGGTTGCAGTTTGGGCACACGGTCTCTAAAAGGTTCACCATCACTGGTATATACCGTATATACTAGAGTATAAGGCATGTCTTTTAGTCCCAAAAAGGGGACTTGTCTTATACTCGGGTCAGTGATCACGAGGATCCCAAGACCATGCTGAATTGAGATGTGCCAACAAATTAATTAATTTTAACATATTTTCCTGTATTTTGATTATTGAAACTCAGTAGTAGCTCCTGCATTTCCCACCCTCAGCTTATACTTGGGTCAATCTATTTTCCTGGGTATTCCGGTCAGAATTAGGTACTTCGGCTTATATTCGGGTTGGCTTATACTCAAATATATACGGAAGGTCAGCAGTTTGATTCCCGAGTACTGCAGGCCAGCTCCTGCCAACCTAGCAGTTCGAAAGCAAGAAATTGCAAGTAGATAAATAGGGACCACTTCGGTGGGAAGGTAACGGCGTTCCGTGCATTCCAGTCATGCCTGCCACATGACCATGGAAACGTCTGCAGAAGCAGACAGCGCTGGCTCTTCGGCTTTGAAAAAGAGATGAGCACTGAACCCTATAGTTGGATATGACTGGCTTTCGAGCAAGGGAAACCTTTACCTTTACTATATATCCCTGTTATTTAATGGATACCTGCTTGACCTCCTGCTTCACTTCCTGACTTTTCTTCCTTGCTTGACTCAGAAGGAAGCCTTCTGCCAGGGCCACTGCCTGGGAGGTGGTCTCCACCCCACCCTCTCTCACCCAGCTGGACATCTCTGGGGGAAGGATGGCCAGGAACTGCTCTAGGATCACCAGGTCCAGGATCTGAGCTTTCGTGTGACTTTCTGGTTTCAGCCATTGATGGCAAAGATGGTAGAGGTCATTGCAAATCTCTCGAGGTTCTTCCGCCTCCTTGTAGGAGAACTGCCGGAATTGTTGCCGTTGTACATCTGAGCTCCGAAAGTCATTGTCTAAGGCCTTCTGTCCAGAAATTTCCCAGATTTCTCCACCATTCTTGACCTGAATGTTACGGAGGTCTAACCCTATCCCTCTTTCCGGACAAGCCATGTCTTGCTGTTTCACCTTTAATTTGCAATCTGAAGTCACTTCCAATGTAATTGGGGGGCAGGGGCAGCAATTTCTTCTTTGGTCAGATTCTGCTGTAATGATACCAAACCCTACAAAGCAAATGATAGATTAATTTGTATGAGCTTTTATTAACACACTAAAGTAGGAACAAGAAAGCTACATTTTAACCTAAGATTTTAACCTACATTTTAACCTAAGATTGTGCCATTTACAAACAAACAAACAGAAGAATACTTGGTTTTTTGCCAGTTTCACATCTGACCTAGACATGGAAGAAGAACCTTAGTGAGTTTATTGGGGGTAAAGATGTGAAGGCCCAGAAAAGAAAAATCAGAATAAAATATATGGGGATTTTCTTAATAGAGAAATTAAGAAAATCAATCATGGCATGATTTATTTTAGCATTATGAATAAAATATTTAAGACAAGGTGTACATCTATTCTCCAAATAATTTCTAAAAACTATTTTCAGTATCAGATTATTCTAATTTCTGTGCAATGAGGACAAGCAAGTCCTAGGTTATATTTAGACCAGGGGAAGCATGAATTAATGACAAACAGCTGGAGAAAAATCACAAAATATTGGGATCACAATATATTGGGATTTGCAAATTGAAGTCGAGGGATTATGAAAAAAGAAATCTATTTTTGTACCTATAGTGATCAGAGCTCTTGGAGCAATACCTAAAGGACGCCCTGGATGTTTGGATTAATTGGATTTGTAGATCTTAACTTTATAAAGAACAACTTTATTAAAAACTGTCTATACTGTAATGAATAAGATGCTACCAGAACAGTTCTTAGGTCCTGGGTTAGATCTTGAACTGTTACTTTTATACCAGTCTGAGGAATCCCTGGAAAAGGTTGCTATATGTCAGAATTAATTAAATGGCACAGAGGTGGCTCAATGGTTAAGAAGCTTGCCTTGTTAGCTGGAAGGCTGGCAAGTCAGCAGTTCGAGACCTGGGTACTGCATGATGGATTGAGTGCCGGTCCCTGTCCCAGCTCTCGGGGACATGAAAGGAGCCTCCTTTGACCATTCCCAGAACAGTTTCTTCTGCAAAAATCCTTTCAACCCAGAATAATTTCTGACACAAAATTATTATTATTAATTATTACTATTACTGTTAATAATAATAATAATAATAATAATAATAATAATAATAATAATAATAATAATAATAATAATAATAATAATAATAATAATAATAATAATAATAATAATTTATTTTTCTAATTTGTATTGCCGCCCAACTCTGAAGACTCTGGGCGGCTCACAGAAAGTAAAACCAACGGCAATATAAAAAGCAATAAAAAAACTACTGACAATTTTTTTTTAGAAAGATTAAAAAATTAAAGGAGTGAGTGTATTCTACTAAATTAATTCATGGATACCCAAACTTTTCAGGCCACGGGCTGGTCTCGTGGTTTCTCCTACTGGAAGCAAAATGCGCCTGCGCATAATACCGCCGCAAATGCACCCGCAGCTGTCACAACTGTGTTTATGACAGCGGCGGGTGCATCCACGGCAGTGTTCTGCACATGCACACATCGCTTCCAGGAGCAGCGAGGATGGTGTGAGCAGGATGAATTGGCCTCGGTGGCCAGATCCGTCCCACAGTCTGTAGTTTGGGCACCCCTGCCTTAATTGAAAAGAGGGTAAGGTCTTGGGAACACATGCAACCCAGTGCCCTCCGGATGTTTTACTATACAATTCCCCAAAAGTGCCAGCAAGCCAAAGCAATGTTATGGGATAAAAAGAGCTGTGGTCTGAAATATGTGGAAGACACTAGGCTGCCTAACTCCGATCAGCCCAAAATTCAAAGATATACCCTTTCTCATTCAGAATTTGAATTACAGTGGCATTTGGCACAAAACCACTGGAGATACTCATTACATCACACTTCCACATTGTTAGGTCTAGGAATCCAATTTCTAGAGCACAGTGTAATCTGTTCTAAGTTATCAAACTCTATTTATGTAACAACATACCGTAGCACATCTAAAAGGTCCAACACTATAACTGCAAACTTCTTTCTACCCTCCTAAACTAGGAACACATAGGTAATGTTATCCTCCCTTTCCAAAATGTGCAGCCAGCAGGTCTCAAAGTAACTTTTTGCTGGTACACCAAAAAAGCAATTAGGCTTTAAACAGGTTGTTTTGAACTGTCATTATGCAAGTAATACTAATTTTTATGTTTCCATTCATATTAGCACAACTTAAATAAAAGGCTTTATCATTTTATAGCTCTTCAGACAATCCAAAGATGTCACTGATGAATTATTTGACTAAATTTTATTCCTTTATAGTGCTGCTGCTTTAGTTGATGGAAATGCAGTTAAAAGCACACAGCTATCTTTCAAGACTTGAGAAGTCTGGCCCTCCTTTGCTGTAGTTTCCAGAAATTTCTGCTCCACTGAAGTCAAATCTAAGGTTTTCTCGTTGGAACTGTTCCAGTGTGAGCTTCCTTTGCATTTGATCTTGGACCCAAGGATCAGCAGCATATTCGTTTTCCAGCAAAGAAGTCCAGCAGTTTCCAGCATCACGATTCGTTTTTGTCAAGGCAATTCGTATACGTTTGTTGTCCTCTAATGTCCATGTTGCTTCATCAGCTATTGTGGAATCAAAGAGCTTACCCTTGAGCACCTCCTTGCCGTCCATGCTGAGAGCGAGGTGTCGGCTCTTGAGGCTGCACTGGACGTCCTTGGCGCAGGTCCCCTGCGTGGGCACGTTCACCTCCACTAAGACCTCCTCCATGGTCTGGTACCAGACGCCCCAAGAAGCTTCCCTCTTCGAATGGCACTGACCATATTATTATTATTGTTGTTGTTGTTATAATACAAATCAACCATTTGGTTCACAGTCGAGGACTGGAATAAAATTAACAGCTCAAGCCCTAACCAAGGACTAAGCTATCGCTTACTTTAACTGAGTGTTTCCCAAACTTTGGATTTTGGACTTCAATTCCCAGAAGCCTAAGTCAATTTCCCAAAAGCACTGATCAGCCAAAGTACTGACTTAGGCTTCTGGGAATTGAAGTTTAAGGGGGGGAACGCCTTAACTGTGTGCCCTCAAGTCAATTCTGACTGTTACGACAACTCTTTCACAGGATATTATTATTATCATTATCATTAGACTTATATTAAAAAGGAAATTGAGAATACCAAAGTAGTGACTTTGCTTTCCTATGTTTGATATTTCCTACTCCTTCCCTGTAACATTTTCTGATGTGTCTTTATTCAGAAAAAAGTGCATTACAATCCCCAAAAGCCCACCCTGAAATAAATATGAATTTCCTTGCTGAAAAGGGCTTTAGATTTTTATAACCTTTGGGAAATCGATCTTATACTGAGTTTCTCCTACAAGTTCTGTGGTCTCAAGCTGGGATCTTTTTGCTGGGGACTTTCCAACCCACCATTATAGGCTCACCCACCTTCCCTTGCAACGCTATGCACCCTGCACCCCAAATGCACGTGGGAATGGGGTAGGGAACTGGGGAACTCACCAGATTCCCCTTTGGGTGGGGAAAACCTTGGCCAGATCCCCCTTTAAAAAGAGGGGGGATCAAGGAGAGTCCAGATCTCCCTTGCCTTCCTCAGGCTGATCCTTTGAATGGAGCAACACCTCTCTTCCCTCCTGTTTCCCTCCTGGAAGCGCTCAATTAATTCCCTTGCAATATTCAGCGTCCACCAGCAGGTGTCAGAAGTGCATGTGTTCCCGAAACCATTCCCCCGCTCACTTCCTGCCTTTCTAGGAAACACAGATATCGCTTACTTTAATCCAATGTTTCCCAACCTTTGGATTTTGGACTTCAATTCCCAGAAGCCTAAATCAATTTCACAAAAGCATTCATCAGCCAAAGTACTGACTTAGGCTTCTGGGAATTGAAGTTTAAGAACCAAAGGTTGGGGAGGGGGAGCATTAACTGTGTGCCATCCATGGAGGTAGAATAAAACAGGAGATGGCACTACAGACTTCATGCTGTAAGTTTTTTGAAGCCAGTGGGCGTGGCCTGCTGCCATATTAGATGCCCCAAAACTTTAGCAGACTACTGTTTACGATTGCTTCTTGAGTTGAAGGGAGGGTGGATTCGATCCCTGGAACATTGGCCAATGAAGCATTCTAGGAGACAATATCTGAGGAGTGGGCTTGTCGAGCACAAAAATACCTAGTAGTGGCGTGATCTGTGACAATCGTAAAAGGCCGCCCGTAAATGAAGTAATGATTTTTGTTGTACATGCAATAATCACCAGAGCCTCCCTGTCGATTTGTGCATAACTTTTCTCTGTGTTTGTCAGAGACCTCAAATAATAGGCAATCGGCGGCTCTCTCCCTCCCCCCAGGTCGTGGCAGAGCACGGCCCCAACTCCTACAGGGGAAGCATCGTAAAATCTATGGTGGAATCACACACCTTTTGCAAAGGCGCCATTTTCAAATGTATGTCAAAATAGCTGATTCATCAGTACAAACTTTCCCGCTTGTCTGGAAGCCCGCCAAAATGTATCACCCTGTGTAACTGCCATTCCCACTGTATATAAGCTGGCCACCTTGTACATGTTCCCCAGTCCGGTACTATGAGCTGAATAATAAATCATTGTGTTTGACTCGATCCTGCTGGTCAGAATACTTCTTAAACACCAGACTCAACATTGGCGACGAAGGTGGGATCCAATGGCTGCCGCCGTTCCTGCTTTGTTCGGGCCATTCGAGACTTCAAGACCAGACTCATGGACTATGTACGAGGTCCAGTTCGACAACTACGTGATCTCGCAGAAGATTGCAGATGTGGAGTTGCAGAAGGCTACATTCTTGGCTCACTGCAGGCTAACAACACTTGAGCTGATCACAGATTTGCTTCTGCATAGACTGCTGAAGGATACCCCTCTGAGAGACATTTTGACTGTCCTCTGGGACCATTTTAAGCCAAAAACATTGGTTTTCCCGGCCAGGGTAGCCTTCTACAGGAGAGACCAGAAGGCCGGGGAATCGGTTGCTGAGTATGTGGCTGCTCTTTGCCATGCTACAGTTCCCTGCAAGTGGGAAAACCTCGACATCGCTCTTTGTGACAGGCTCCTTGTAGGCCTCAGGGACGAGGCTACAAATGTCGCCTTATGAAAAGGGACACTCTTACATTTACCCAGGTTATCAAGGAGGCTCAGGCAGCGGAGGTTGCCATCGCCGGGGTCCAGTTCCTGCAGCTACGTCCACAGCTCCAGTCCAGAGGGAATCGGCTGTCTAGCAACAGCGCTTGTCCAGCCCGTCAGTGGCCTCAGTCAGCTCAGAAGAGGGGGACGACATTGCTAAAGTTCACTGCAGAAATCCGGGCTAGTCCAAGGGCACTGTTGCATCATTCCAGGGTTGCGGGAGCAGACACCTCCGCACTCAATGCCCCTTCAAGTCTGCTGAGTGTCATTGGTGTGGGAGAAAGGGGCATATTGCCAGAGTGTGCCACCAGCACGCCGAGGTGCCATCCAAGGACAAGTTTTGTTGCAACAAGGAGGATCTCATCTCCAAGGTCTTTGCCAGCCACGGCTCCAGTTCCAGAGTGCATGCAGTTCCTGACAGGTTCTTCATTGGAGTCCACCTGCAGGGTTGTCCATTCCAGATGGAAATCGACTTGGGATCATCTTTCTTGATCATCATGCAGTAGGAGTTTTTCATGTGCGGTTCAAGTAGCTGACGGCCAATTTGCCCCTTGTCGTGGTCAAGGCGGATAAGAACAATCTTTTGGGTACTCAATGGTTTGGACCCCTGGGTATTGCTTTTTCAGGTATTGGGAAGGTTGAGGCTGATCCCATTCAGTCAACATGTGATCGTTAATCAGACGTGTTTCTCCCAGGTCTGGGTACATTCAAGGGCCCCCCTGTCCATTTCGAACTTGACCCGTCTGTTCAGCCCATCAGGCTGAAGCCTCGCTGGGTGCCTTTTGCACTCAAGGACCAGATCGAGGCCGAACTTGACAAACTGATTGCGCAGGGCATCCTGGAGCCGGTGGACTCAGCTCCATGGGAAACGCCGGTCGTGTCACAGCCATTAAGTCCAATGGTGACATCCACATCTGTGTGGATTACAAGTGTACTATTAATAAAGCGATACATCCAAACTCTTACCCAGTGCCAGTCATGAGTCACCTACTGGCTACACTTCACGGAGGACACTGTTTTGCCAAACTGGACTTGGCACAGGCATACCAGCAGTTGCCTGTCACTCCTGAATCCGCTTTGTGTCAGACTATTACCACACACAAGGGTGCGTTTAAGGTTAAAAGATTACAATTCGGTGTCAACGCGGCACCTGGGATTTTCCAGGGGTTGGTGGAAAAATTACTCAAAGGACTTTCAGGTGTTCTGCCATACTTTGCTGATGTGTTGATTGCGGGGATAGACTGGGATGGACCTTGCTGAGAAACTGGGGAATGTGCTTGAACGTTTTCAAAATGATAGGTTTAGAGTTAAGAAAGAGAAATGTTGTTTTTATGCTACGGAAGGGGACCTCCTGGGTTTCAAAGTTACTCCAGAAGGCGTTAGGCCCTCTGACTCTAAGGTAAAGGTGGTTTGGGATGCTTCGCATTCGAATTCCAAAAGTGAGTTGCAAGCGTTCCTTGGGCTCCTGAATTTTTACCATGCATTTCTACCTCAAAAGGCTACCATTGCTGCCCCACTGCACCAACTGTGTCTCCCCTGTAGGAGTTGGGGCCATTCTCTGCCATGACCTAGGGGGAGGAAGAGAGACGCCAAGTGCCTATTATTCAAGGTCTCTGACAACCACAGAGAAAAGGTATGCACAGATCACCAGAGAGACTCTAGCGATTATTGCGAGAACCAAAAAAATTCATGACTTCATTTACGGGTGGCCTTTTATGATTGTCACAGATCACAAGCCATTACTGGGTATTTTTGTGCCTGACAAACCCACTCCCCAGATATTGTCTCCTAGAATGCTTCATTGGGCAATGTTCCTTCAAGCTTATAAATATGCTCTGCAGCACCGGCCGGGTGCCAGTATTTCCAATGCAGATGCCCTATCTAGAACTCGTGTGGAGATGGTAGGCAAGATGGGTTCGGACCATCAGGTCCTCATGCTTGAGGTTTTAGAGTTGTTAAATGTTGTGGTCTGGGTTCGAATTGTGCCGAGTTAAGCAGTTAGCTTTCGGCAGCAGCAGTGGTACACGTGTGGTTTTATCTCTCTCCCAGACAATAACAAGTAGTGATGCAGAGTAACGGTGCAAACAGAAAAAGCTTTTACTCAGCAGAATAGTTCGTAAAGATAACATAAACAACAGATTCCTCTCTGTGAATGTAAAGCAGATAAACAGACTGTAAGTTCTTGCGAGCAGTACTTTAAGTCCTGACACATGGTAAAAGTACTCACTGCAACTCCAGCCTTCTCCTGGCTGGCTGTAGGTTGGGCAAAGCCCTTTTGATCCTGGCTTTTTCCTTCAGTTGAGTTTCAGTCCACTGAAGACTGCTCTGGCTCTTTCTCTCCTCCAGAGAGTGTTGGCAAAGCCAGCAGCTTTCACTTCAGGCAAAAAACAGTGAAGTCCATAAGGCAGTAAACTAGCTAGCAGTCCAGTTAGTATCCATTCAGTATGCCATGATGCAATGGCACAAAGCCTATGGCATAAAGCAGCATTTGGCATAGAAGGGTTTTAGGCAAAACGTTTTGGCATGAAGTAAAGGTGGCTACTGAGAAGCCCTAATTTATACATGATATTCTCCTCAGTCACCCACTCAGTAGAATCAGCTGGGTGCTGCTCTGCAGAGACCCTTAAATACATAGTTTCAGGTATCTTACAAAATACTACTTGCACACTGGTCAATATATCCCTATCAATCTCCTCCTATTGTTAAGATGCATGAATATAGCAGACTAGCAGAGGCTGCCCGGCGTTGCTGGGCTGTTTTAAATGTGTTGGAAGGTTTAAATGGTGTTGGAAGCCACTCAGTCTTGGAGGGATTCAATTGTAGCCCGTTGTCCCCCATCCAGACCCCAACAGCTTCCAGACATCTAGATAGGACATTGACCGCATCACTGGGGTCCCCATGGGCCGAGATGTACAGCTGGGTATCATCAGCATACTGATGATACCTCACCCCATGGGAAAGAGGAAAACCAGGATAACACAGTACCCTGGATCCCCAATACTTTGAGCCGTTCCAGAAGGATACTGTGGTCAACAGTATCGAAGGCCGCTGAGAGGCCAAGAAGGGCAAGGATGGACAGATGGCCACCGTCCTGCTCCCGCCAGAGATCATCTACCAGTGTGACCAATGCCGTCTCTGTACCATATCCAGGCCTGAAACCTGATTGAAAGGGATCGAGATATTTTTGGTATTTTTGGATGGTTTTTGATTGTTGTTTTTGTGTTTTTTTAATTTATTTAAGTATTTATTGATTGATTTGTTTTTAAAAGTTTGTTTTTATATTGTGGCTTTGGGGGGGGGGCGGTTTCCTTTCCGTGGGCCGGGCTCACTGTCTGGGCCACGGAAATCCCAGCACTGCTTCAGGCGGCGTGGGGGGGGGGGTTATGGTGCTTTGATTGTGTGGAGTCATGAAAATAGATCGGGGTTTCCCCTTTAATATCAGTGGGTGGGGGGTTGTGATCCCCCTCTCCGCTGGCTCCCCTGGGGTTGGGGGGAAGAAAAGGGGTCTGTCTCCCCAACCCTTTCTGACCCAGGAGAGCCATCGGAGAGTGGGAATCCCCCCCCCCCAACTCCGTTTTTAAAGAGAAGAAACCGCTTGGTTTCTTCTCTTTAAAAACGGTGTGTTTGGGTGGTGGTGGAATCAATCCCCTCTTGTGGGTCTAGAGGTTTTGGGCGGACAGACCCCTTTTGTCCCCCCAAACCTTCCAGACTCATGGGGCCCAGGAGGGGGGGGATCGATTCCACCCCCTCCCAAACATTCCGTTTTTAAAGAGAAGAAACCGCTTGTTTTCTTCTCTTTAATATGGTGTGTGTGTGTGTGTGTGGAGGGAGGGGAATCCCCTCTCTGCTGAAACCCTTTTGTGGTAAGTAAAGTCACCGGGCGGAGCGCCGTCCGATGGCTTTGCTTACCTGGGAATGGGTTCACTTTCAAGGGGGGGGGGCGAGTGCCTCCCCCCGCTTGAGCCCCTGTTTTTGTGGCTTTTTTTCTGTGAGGCGCTGTGTCTGGCTGCTGCGGACTTGCACTCCCGGTGTGTTTTTTATTTTTATTTTTCGCTCGCCAGCTTCCTCTGTGTTCTGTGCACTCATGGCATGCAGGATGCTGAGGCTTGTAGTTTGCCGTTTGCGTTTTCGGCTTGTGCGTCATTTTCCCCCTGCGGTTTTCTTTTGATTGGCTGCGGCGCATTTCCGAACGTTCCTTTTGCTCGCGCCTCTCAGCCTGATTGGCTCTGGTGCGGCGCGGTGCAAAGAACGTTGGGAAAGAAGTTGTTTCCCTTTTTTGTGTTTGTGGGGCTCTTGCCCCACTGGCGCTTTTCTCAAACCTTCCTTGACCTGCGGACCCAGTTCAGGCGTGTGCACAAATGGTAGGTGTGGGCTAGTAGGGCCTGGTTTAGGAACCTATGCAAAGTTCCAACGGTTAACGCTTGGCTTTATAGGTTAAGATACATCGGATACATACTAACAATGAGAAAAACTACATCTTGATACCAATAGCAGTACACAAGGTTTTGTGTAGTTCAGCGGGCAGAGGCTTTGTGAATTGGTCTGCCAGATTATCATTTGTCGGACAGATCAAATGTTCTTTTATACTCTCCCTTACATTTTGGTATCTAATATCCGTGTGCCGTGATCTGCCTCTAACTGCAGGGTTAGCGGTGACTGCTATAGCCGATTGATTATCTTCGTATACAATCACTGGCTCTTTTACACTGATAGATAGCTCAATAAGCAGTTTCTTTATGCAGATTAATTCGGTACACGTTAACGACAAACAGGAGAATTCGGCCTCTGTGGCAGAAATGCTTAGATGCTTCTGTTTGAGTGATTTCCACTTGACTAGACACCCACCCAAAAGAAAAATAAATCCTGATGTGGATTTACGTGTTTCTTTGTCTGAAGCAAATGAGGCATCTGCATAAGCCTCCAACAATAACTCTTCTCCCGGCTCCAAATATAGTGCCATAGTTATTGTACCCTTCAAGTACCTTAAGATACATTTTGCTCCCTGCCAGTCTCTTTCGGTAGGAGCGTGACAGCGTCTTGATAACAGATTAACCGGAAATGAGAGATCCGGGTGCGTCCAACATGCTAAATGATTGAGACTACCTATCAATGCTTGGTAGATTTGCTTGTCAAACAACGGACTATCTTCCAGCTCTTGATTAAAGGTTGTTGTCATCGGAGTCCCTACAGGTTTTGAGTCCTGCATGTTATACTGCTTCAGGATATTTGCTACCTTTTGGGACTGGGATAGTACATATCCTTTTTCTGATCTTTTAATCTCTATCCCCAAGTAATTACTGATGGGACCTAGGTTCCGCAGTTTGAACCGTTCCATTAGCTTATTTATCAGTTGCTGGGACTCTGCTGGTGACGGCGTTACAACAGCAATATCATCTGTAAATACCAGCAGAACATGGGTAGCTTGCTTCACAGTCTTAGTAAATAAGCAAGGATCTGCTTTAGCTTGCACAAACCAAGGGTATTTAAATGATTAACTAGGCACTGGTTCCATTTGTAGGCACCTTGTTTGAGCCCATAAAGATTTTTAAGTAGCTTCCAACACTTGTTCGATGAATCACGGGAATAGCCTGGTGGCATTCTCATATAAATTTCGTGCGCCAATGGAACATTTAGGTAAGCTGTTTTGATGTCTATATGAGTGACATCGTACTTTTTATGGGCGGCCCACGTTAAGGCAGCTCTTAGGGTGGTCACCTTCAGTGTAGGTGAAAACACCTCATCATAATCATTCACTGATTGTCCACAGCCCTGGGATACCAGCCTAGCCTTAAATATTGGTTCCGTCCCATTTCCACCGTTCACTTTAAAAACCCATTTGGGATTTAAGATAGTCTGATTCTTTGGGATAGGCACCACCTTAAATACTTCCAGATCCTTAAGAGACTGTATCTCTTTTTCCATGGCATCTTCCCAAGCATTTTGTTCATTCTGAGATAGTGATTTTATCTCCCCATAATTACTGGGCTCTATGACTGGTAGGCATGCCAGCGATGCCTGGTGCCGGTCAGGTGGTTTGCTTTCTGTTCCTGATCTCCTCGGTACGACAGGCTCTGGAGTTCTAGCTCTTGTTTCTCTAGACTCCTCCTCGCCTTCAGACTTTAGCTCCTCCTCATGCTCAGATTCACTCTTCTCCTCCTGTTTTATTTCTAGTCTAGACTTTCTGGGGGTAGTGGTCTCTTTCTTAATAGTTGCCTCCTCCTCCCCATCAGAATAGGTTATGATTTTAGGTGATATCTCCTCGACTTGATCCCATCTAGCATGTTCTAGGAATTTGGCATCTGCACTGCTCTGGATATTTTTGTTACCAGTTTGTCTCCGGGTGCAATTCAAGGTGCTGGTTTTGACCTTTAAAGCCCTACATGGTAGTGGGCCAGGATACCTAAGAGACCGCATTGTCCCAAGAGTGTCCATCCAACAAGAGCGGTCCAGAGGGGCTCTCTAATTGTTCTATCTGACAGAGGGGCTCGCCTCTCTGGCACACGAAGGAGGGCCTTTTCTGTGTCCACACCATCCTTGTGGAACCTCCTGCCAGTAGAGTTGCAGAAGCAGATGGAGTTGCTGCCTTTCAGAAGAGAATTAAAAACCTGGTTGGCGGGGCAGGTGTGGGGCTCAGATGGAAGGGTGGCCCCCGCCTGCTGGCTTATAAAATAAAGCCCCCATCTTTTTAATGTGGGCAGTTTTAATGTGGTTAGTTTTAATAGGTGGCTGGGTATGTTGGGGTTTTAATATGTATGTTTTAATTTTGTTGTGAGCCGCCCTGAGTTGGATTCACCTGATTGGGCGGCATAGAAATTTGAACCATAAATAAATAAATAAATAAATAAATATAAATATAAATAAATAAATACCGGGCAACCAGAAATGGTAACTCTTATGGTTGGCATCGTACCCTACAAATGTTAGCTTGCGGGCACGGTGTTGATCTTTCCTTCTGATTTGTGCAGGTATGTGTACCCAAGCCTGGGATCCAAAGATCCTGAGAAAATCTAGGTTGGGCTTCCTATTGTGCCATTTAGTGTATGGGATTTCATCTATTCCTGAATAATATACATTGTTCATGAGCATGTTTGCACTCATAAGTGCCTCACCCCATAGGGATTGAGATAAGCTTGCATCCTGTAGCATAGCCCTGGACATGTTCTGCAGTGTCTGCCCTTGCCTTTCCACAAAAGCATTTTGTTGTGGCTTATAGGGCGCACTTCTCTTGTGAGAAATTCCCTTGCTTCCTAGAAAGTCAGCAAATGCTTTGTTTGTAAACTCTGTCCCATGGTCTGTAATTAGGGTCACTATCTTGGTCCCTGCCTTGCATTGTGCAAACCTTGCCCACCTTTTGAAAGCTTGCAAGGTCTCAGTTTTACTTTTGAGTAGATAAGCAAACCCATACCTTGAATAATTGTCTACAATATTCAGAACATATTTCGCCCTCCCAGAGATAGTTGTTTGGGTCCAATGAGGTCAGCATTCACTAACTCTAGTGGCTTGGTGGTTTTAAAACCTTCCTTTCTGTTCACTGGTACAGCTTTACTCTTTTCTTGACCACAAACATTGCATGACATATACCATGAACAATTCTGTAATGCTATGCCCTTACACAGTTTAATTCTTTTGGCAACATCCTTAAAATTTAGGTGGCCAAACCTCCTGTGCATTAAATGAATGCAGCTACTATGAGGGGGTTTGTTACTATAACACAGCGTAGCAGTTCCACCTTTTTGGGCTGGTCTTTTAGCACAAACAGATTCTTGTTCTCAGGTATTTTTACCTCAAAACCTCCCTTGCTTAAAACACATTTTTTTTGCTTTGAATGCTAGTTGGTACCCCAAGGTCATTAGCTTGGACACAGACAATAAGTTATACTTTGCATTTGGAATAAACAACATCTCCATTTCCACTCCCAAAACTGGGCAGCATGCCATATCTTCCCCAACAACTTTCATATTCCACCCATTAGCTAAAGTGAGCTTTCTATTGCTCTTCTTATAGCTATTAAACAAACTTCTGTTATTAGTTATGGCAAAAGAGGCTCCAGAGTCGAGCAGCCAATTATTTTTGTTTGGTTGAACACCATTAACACTTTCTTGAGATACAGCCAAACTGGCTTTCGGCCTTTCCTTCTTTGGTTTTTTTCTTCTTAGCATAGCAAGCTTTAGCTAGATGTCCTTCTCTATTACAGAGGAAACACCTCTTTGCAATAAACGCTACTTCGTTGCTTGCTTTCAGTTCATTATCCTGACTGATAACAGCTGTTGGTTTAACTTGATTCAGCCCCCTCTTTTCCACCCTTTGCTTGTTATAATCCAACAAGCTCACAGTTACAAGAGTAGAAGTCATGTCTTGTTTAGGAATACTCTCAAGGGTAGTTGCAAAAATGTCATAGGAATCATCTAGAGAGGATAATATTATATAAGCCTTTTGCAACTCTGAAAATTCTAAGCTGGTCTCAGCAACCTGCTGGAATAAATCAGTTACAGCACGCAAGTGCAAATTCTGCGCTTTAAACATTCTAGTTCTAAACAAAGCTCTCGTTAAATACACCTGAGAACTTACAGATTGAACCTCATACAGTAATTTCAACTGCTCCCAACATCTCGAGGCTTCTGTTATTCCCCTAATATGAGGGAGTTGTGAATCAGCTAACAAAAGGCCAATTATGCAGAGAGCTTTTTCATTGTCGGCATAAAACTTTGCCAGCTCTCTTGCTTCTTCCTCCTTTGTGATATCAAAGTCATCCAGGCTTGGAGGATTGTTGACAGTACTCCACAGACCTTCCTTCCGGAGCAAGATACTGCATTTTTGAGCCCAAGTATGGTAATTTGTCCCATCCAGCTGTGGGACTAGGGAGATACTAGATGTAGCCATTTCAGTAGAGCAAAGCAAAAACAAACAACACTGACACAACTTCTCACTTTTTACATGGTGAAGCTCTGTCGTCTGGTTAAGTACTGTGCTTTATCCTTGAAACAAGAGTTTGCTCCCTCAGCTGGGCGTGGCTTGTGAACTGTAGCTCCTCCAAGCAGCTTGGTCTTGGTTTGGTCTTTCGTTGTTACTCTAGGCGTGGCCCTTGGTGGCCTCCGGTGTTGCCAGGTGTGAGTCTTGCACGGCCTGGGATGACATTATTCACGGCCTGGAGTGACAATATTCACGGCCTGGGCCCATAACCCTTTGTTAAATGTTGTGGTCTGGGTTTGAATTGTGCAGAGTTAAGCAGTTAGCTTTCGGCAGCAGCAGCAGTGCCCGTGTGGTTTTATCTCTCTCCCAGACAATAACAAGCAGTGATGCGGTGTAACGGTGTAACGGTGTAAACATAAAAAGCTTTTACTCAGCAGAATAGTTCGTAAAGATAACATAAACAACAGATTCTTCTCTGTGAACGTAAAGCAGATAAACAGTCTGTAAGTTCTTGCGAGCAGTACTTTAAGTCTTGAGACACAGTAAAAGTACTCACTATTAACTCCAGCCTTCTCCTGGCTGGCTGTAGGTTGGGCAAAGCCCTTTTGATCCTTGCTTTTTCCTTCAGTTGAGTTTCAGTCCACTGAAGACTGCTCTGGCTCTTTCTCTCCTCCAGAGAGTGTCAGCAAAGCCAGTAGCTTGCACTTCAGACAAAAAACAGTGAAGTCCATAAGGCAGTAAACTAGCTAGCAGTCTGGCTAGCATCCATTCAGTATGCCATGATGCAATGGCACAAAGCCTATGGCATAAAGCAGCATTTGGCATAGAAGGGTTTTAGGCAAAACATTTTGGCATGAAGTAAAGGTGGCTACTGAGAAGCCCTAATTTATACATGATATTCTGCTCAGTTACCCACTCAGTAGAGTCCCCGCCGGTGTCCACCAAGGACATTGCTAATGCAACCAAAAAGGATCCCCAGTTAATGAAGGTTGTTTCCTGGGTTCAGAAAGGGTGGCCATCGCCACCGGTCTCTGATGAATTCAAGGTTTATTACTAAACGAAATGAACTGTCATTGGAAAGGGGATGTCTGGCGTGGGGTGACAGAGTGGTAACTCCGCTTACACTGCGGGAAAAAGTTTTACGCACATTACACGTCAGTCATCCAGGCATCGTGCACTCTAAGGCGCTTGTCAGGAGTTATTTATGGTGGCCCAGGCTCGATTTGGATAGCAAGGCCTGGGTTGGCCACTGTAGGGAATGCCAGTCCTCCAGGCCGGAGGAATCCCACCAACCCATAAGGGAGTGGAACACTGCAAAGGGCCCCTGGTCGAGGTTTCATATTGACTTCGCTGGCCCATTCAGGGGGGCCACCTTCCTGCTGATTGTTGATTCCTACTCTAAATGGTTAGAGGTAATTCCCGTCTCAGGGACTTCGTCTGCTGTCATAATTTGTAAATTGAGAAGGGTATTTAGTACTTTTGGGTTGCCTGACATTGTTGTCTCCGATAACGCATCAACATTCATGTTGGCAGAATTCCAGGATTTCCTTAGCTGCAACGGTGTAAGGCATATCACTGCTGCCCCATTTCATCCCGCCACAAATGGGCAAGTAGAGAGAATGGGCACAGGGAATTTAGAGTTACAGCTTTGGCAGTATTTACTTGCATACAGGGTTACACCCTTGCTTTGGGGTCTTCGCCCTCAGACCTCTTAATTAAGAGGTGGTTGTCTATGGTTCTTGATGTTCTAGACCCACTACGTGTTGAGGACAGGGGTCTCAACACTGATGTCAGTAATACTAAACAATTTCAGGTCAGGCAGGCAGTCCATTGCCGCAACTATGCACCAGGTTCCCTGTGGTTGGGGGGAGAAGTCCTTGAACAGACAGGGCCAGTGTCATACAAAGTCCTTATGGACAATGGGTTAATATGGAGGAGACACACAGATCAGATGTGTCCCCGGGTTCGGGGAAACAACGCCACAATGGAGAGAGAGGCTTGCCAGCCTCCGGTTCCAGCTCCTTCATCAATCGGAAGTCACCTTCTAGATTTCAATCTGGAGGAAGAGTTGTTCACTCAGCCACTGTCAGGAGACCTTTTACAGGTACCTCCATCCCAGGGTACTTCCCAGGAACTGATCGCAACCGAGTCTGTGGTAGAGGTTGGCCTTCGTTCTATGGGTACAGTTGCAGAAGCAAAATCTCCAATACAAGGGACTTCCCCCAAAGACCTAGCATGCCTAGGCAGTCCAGCTAGCCAGCCCACTGTTCCATAGCTCCTGGTCGACCCTTACCCCAAGCCCTGACACATTCAGGCACCCTAAATGGACCTGCGGTTCACCAAAGAGATGGGGTGTGTGTGTGTTTCCTCGCTAGGGTAGGGAGGAATGTTGTGTTCAAGCATTATTTATTATAACTGCTATGAGCGCCGTAAAATCAACAGCGGAATCTCACACCTTTTGCAAAGGTGCCAATTTCAAATGTCTGTCAAAATAGCTGATGCATCAGTACAAACTTTCCCACTTCTCCGGAAGCCCGCCAAAATGTATCACCCTGTGTAATTGCCATTCCCGCTGTATATAAGCTGGCCACCTTGTACATGTTCCCCAGTCCGGTACTATGAGCTGTATAATAAATCACTGTGTTTGACCTGATCCTGCTGGTCAGAATACTTCTTAAGCGCCAGACTCAACAAGGAGACATAGAAAATTGTGGAACCTTCTGCTCAGAACGGGTTTAGACAGGTCATTGTGCCAACTCTGATTGGCAATCATCCCATTACGAGATGAAACACAATGCTCCATATGAGCTGTTTTGGCTGGAGGTGGCTTTGGGATTTTTTGTATCTTTTTGTGGTTTCTTACTGGTCTGTTTCAGAGGGACTCCCACCCGCCCAGGAGCTCTGACATCGCTCCGGATGATTGGGGTCACCTGCGCCCGCCGCCGCCGTCCCCTCAGGACCACGCCTGGTCAGAGGGGTGAAAAAGATGCCATCGGTGCTTGGAGGGACTCCCGCCCGCCCCAGAGCTCCAACATCGCTCCGGGTGATTGGGACCACCTGCGCCTGCCGCCCCCACCCCCTCTGGACCATGCCTGGTTGGAGGGATGAATAAGCCACCGCCGGTGCTTGGAGGGACTCCTGCTTGCCCCGGAGCTCCGACATTGCTTTGGGTGATTGAGGCCACCTGCACTCGCCGCTGCCACCGCCGCCCCCTCCAGACCACGCCTGGTCGGAGGGGTGAAAAAGCTGCCACCGGTGCGCGTTGGGACTCCTGCCCAACCCAGAGCTCCAACATCGCTCTGGGAGATTGGGGGGTACTTGCGACTGCTGTACAGTTGCAGCTATGGACTTTCTTCTTGTGCCCCTCTGGCCTGTGTATTTTTTTATATTGATCTTTTTTGCTGTATTTTTTCTTGTTGACTATTATATTATTATTGCGGATTGTACCCATATTGGATTCCTGTACTCTGTTTTATTGTCTATTTCACTGTTTGTCAACCGCCTTGAGTTCTCCGTTGGAGAAGAAAGGCGGTATAGAAATAAACAATGAGGATGATGTTTCAGTGATTTTAAAGTAATAGAATGGTTTGACTCATGTGGGGATGTCTGAGGCTGCTAAAGGTCATGGGTCAGTGTGACAGTCTCCTACTTAATTTTGGACCTATGATTTGATTTATAGATCTGAAAGGGAGGTTAGGATGTCTTCAGAATTTTACTCGTAGCTTCTTATTCTTGTTATTGTGCCATATCCTATTCCTAATATTGACTATCATCAGAGTGATCAGCCACAAAGACTGTCCTGAGAATATAATGCAGTGGCCTTTCATCTGCCTTCCATATCGTAGCGTGTCACCCATACCACTGGTTCATACCTGTCAAGTTTTGGTTTTGAAAATAAGGGAAATTTTGTGGGCTTGGCCAAATCGGTGGGCATGACCAAATTGTTGGGTGTGACCAAATTGGTGGGTGTGACCAAATTGGTGGGTGTGGCCAAATTGGTGGGCTTGGCCAAATCAGAATGCAATTAAGGGGAGAGAGAGAGAGAAAGAAAAAGAAAGAAAGAAAGAAAGAAAGAAAGAAAGAACACACAAAAGGAGGAAAATATCAGAGAGTCAAATTTCAGGGCTCTTTACGTGCTGCGGGGGAAAATAATATAAGGAAGAGGTTGACCAGCAAAATGTAATGTGGCAGTTTGAGACCTGGGTACTGCATGACGGTTTGAGCACTTGTCCCAGCTCCTGCCAGCCTAGCAATGTGAATGCAAGAAATTGCAAGAAGATAAATAGGGACCACTTTGCTGGGAAAAGATCTTTGTTGTTGTTCAGTCGCACAGTCGATTCCGACCCTTTGCGACCCCATGGACCATTTTCCTCCAGGCACCTCTGTCCTCCACCATCCTCTTCAGCCCGCCCAGCTCTGTGCCCATTGCATCTACAACACCATCTAGCCATCTCATCTTTGGACGCCCCCTTCTTCTCTTGCCCTCTACCTTTCCCAGTATCAAAGCCTTCTCAAGTGAGTCCCCCCTTCTCATTTGATGTCCAAAGCACTTTAGCTTCATCTTCACTATTTGTACCTCCAATGAACAGTCAGAGTTGATTTATTCCAGTATGGACCTATTTGTTCTCTTTGCTGTCCAAGGGACTCTCAGGACTCTCCTCCAACACCACGTCTCAAAGGCATCTTTTCTTCTGTGTTCAGCTTTCCTAATGGTCCAGCTCTCACACCCATACATTGCCACCAGGAATACCATTGTTTTGACTATGCGATTCCCCCCCCCCCAAGGTGATGTCTCTGCTTTTCACTATATTCCCCAGGTTTCTCATAGCTTGTCTCCCCATAATCACTCGTCTTTTTATTTCATGGCTACAGTTGCCATCTGCAGTGATCTTAGATCCCAGGAAAGTAAAATCTGTCACTGCTTCTACTTCTTCCCCATCTATTTTCCAGGGACTGATCGGACCTGTTGCCATTATCTTGGTTTTCTTGATATTAAGTCTCCAGCCAGCTTTTGCACTTTCCTCCTTCAATCCAATCAAGAGGTTCTTTAGGTCTTCCTCACTTTCTGCCATCAGGGTGGTATCGTCTGCATATATCAAATTGTTGATGTTTCTCCCAACAATTTTGATCCCACATTGTGATTCCTCCATCCCTGCATTGCGCATTATGTGCTCTGTGTATAGACTGAATAAGCAGGGTGATAAAATGCAACCTTGTCTTACTCCTTTTCCTATTCCAAACCACTCTGTCATTCCGTGCTCTGTCCTAACTGTTGCCTCTTGGTTCGTGTACAGATTTCTCATGAGGCATATGAGGTGTTCTGGTATTCTCATCTCTTTAATTACTTGCCACATTTTGTTGTGGTCCACACAATCAAAAGCCTTGGTGTAGTCAATAAAACAGAAGTATATTTGTTTCTAGTATTCCTTTGTTTTCTCCATGATCCAACATATGTTGGCAATGGATCTCTAGTCCCCCTGCCTCTTCTGAAACCGGCCTGTACCTCTGGTGGTTCTCTCTCCACATGCTGCTGAAGTCTATCCTATATTATCTTGAGCATCACCTTACTGGGATGTGGGATGAGCGCAATTGTTCGGTAATTTGAGCATTCTTTGGCATTGCCTTTTTTGGAGATTTGAAAGTACACTGATCTTTTCCAATCCTGTGGCCACTGTTTTGTTTTCCAAATTTGCTGACATATTGAATGCAGTATTTTGATTCCATCATCTTTTAGGGCTTTGAAAAATTCAACTGGGATACAATCATTTCCACTAGCTTTATTGTTTGCAGTGCTGTTTAGGGCCTTTCTGACTTCACTCTCCAGAATATCTGGTTCATGTTCAAATTTCTCATTATTGTTATTATCAGGAGTGTTGAGGTCCTTTTTGTAGAGTTCCTCTGTGTACTCTTGCCATCTGTTTTTGATCTCTTCTGCATCAGCAAACTCCTTTCCATCTTTGTACCATATCATGGTCATTTTTGTCTTAAAAGTTCCCTTGATTTCCCCAATTTTTTTGAAAAGATCTCTAGTCCTGCCTCTTTCGTTGTTTTCCTCTATTTCTTTGCACTGTTCTTTTAGGTAGTTTTCCTTATGTCTCCTTGCTTTTCTTAGAAATTCTGTGTTCAAATGATTGTATTTTTTCCTTTCTTCTTTGACTTTTGCGTTTTTTCTTTACTCTGCTATTTTAAGAGCCTCATCAGACAACCACTTTGCTTTCTTATGCTTCTTTTCTTTTGGTATGGTTTTATTTGCTGCTTCCTGCATGATGTCCCACATCTCTATCCATAATTCTTCTGGTACTCTGTCTATCGAATCTAGGCCATTAAATCTGTTCATCACCTCCACCATGTATTCTTTAGGGATGTTGTCTAGGTGATATCTGTCTGGTCTACTTTCCCCCATATTTTCTTTAGTCTAAGCCTGAAATTTGCAATCAGTAGGTTGTGATCTGAGCCACAGTCTGCTCCAGGTCTTGTTTTTGCTGACTGTATGGCGGTTCTCCATCTTTGGCTGCAGAGTATGTATTGGAGACATGAAATAAGCCTCGTTCATTTTCAATTTTAATTTATACCCCGCAATTCTCAGCAGATGCTGACTCAGGGCGGCTTACAGACATTTAAATAGGGATACAATGTAACAAAACCTAAATACGAAGTAATAAGGCAAAATACAAAATACAATGAAGGGTCCAGTTACAAACTATCAGATTATACAATCATACATCAATATAAAATAATACAACATACATAACAGGCCAAAGCTAAAGGAACTCAGCATCGATGACAACAATGGCAACAACAGAGTCCTTATGGCTACAAAAGCTGGCAGAGGTGCATTTCATGGAAGGAGCTCCGCTTCTTGGCAGCAGCCTCAGCAAAAGCAGTTTCCACCCGGCCACAAGAGGCTGTCACCCACCCACCCCGCCAACTCGGCAACAAGAGGATTGGCAAACGGGTCCCGGCGGCAGCGAAAAGCAGCATCAGCATTGTCGGCGTCTCTGTTGAGCCCCCCGAGCATGCAGGGCTCCAGAAAGGGGCAGAGACAGTGAATACAGCCGGCTTCCCATCCCCAGCCGATGGCTTGTGGGGAGGAGAACGTGTCCCATTCAGGCATCTTCTAAGCAGAGTTTCTGCAGCAAAACACCTTTCAACCCAGAATATTTTCTGTCATGAGGAGACAGTGACAGCATTTTTAAGCATCACAAAGTAGCCAAATAAATCTAAGGAAATAGTTTTACTTGTGCATAGCTTTCCAGGCCAATAGTCAGTGAGAACTGATATCTCAGTTGAATTTTTCTAACAGTAGCCATGTTAGTCTGTGTTTCGGGCATATCAGAAAGCAAGAATTAAACAAAACAAAAAACCACTACAGCACTTTAGTTGTTGCAATGGCCCACGGAGGTCGGAGTGGCTGGATGCAAGGAAGGCACGTGAGACGGTGAAAGTCCAGTCCCGATTGGTTCGGGTGGTCTGTATTTATTACCCTGCCTTGGGTGGTGCCCGTCTAGGTTGCACGTGACCTCGTTACAGAAGGCTTGCATATGTGGCATTTCGCTGACCAAGTTACATTTGTCAGGTCTCGGAAGTTACTCGGAAGTTACTGAGTATCCTGGTCCCCCGCTGGGAAATTAATTAACCGGGTTGGCAAAACCCATTGTTCTCGCCCTAATCTCGGAGTCTTTGGCTATGTTGACTCCGGGCAACTAAACTTAATTAGCTTGTCTGGCACGGGCTGTTTGCCCAACTAAGTCCGTAACCAGTAGTGAGATATTGTGTATTAACTTGGGTTTATCACCTTATGACTTTTGCCCTACTTCTGTCAGAGCCAGCAGCCAAGGCAATATGAATTGCCCCCAAACTATCAATCTTAGCCCGAACCCCAATTGCCTTTCCATCAAAGCTCGGTTGGTACTCAGCCCGTGTGCCAGCCAAGCAAACCCATCAGAAAAGGTTTTGGCCAATTATGAATGTGGGCTATCCACATTTCCCCCTTTTATATTATTTAAATCAGCCTGGCTGAGGGCCCGGTAGATGTAAGGCATTATTTGTCTGGGTGTAAGGATATCTTGGGGTCTCTGCCATGAGGTACACATTGACAGGAGTGAAGGAATACATTGTGCAAAACAGCAAAGCATAATTCCCACTACCACAACACCAGCGATGGCTTTGAGCATTGTTTGTAGCCAGCCCCATGGCACCCAGGACCAAAGTTCATCCCACCAACCCCAGTTAGCAGTCTCCCGGATATGTGTGACTATGGTGTCAAGATTGGTGGTTTGACTTTGGACTCTATGAGAGTTGTCTGTGAGATTAAAACAACACATGTCATGAACAGCTTCACAACCCAAATGGTGTAGGAGCAGCAAATAATCAATCGCTGCCCAGTTATCCAAGTCTGCATGTCTAAGTTCAGCCTGCTCTCGGTTTAGCATGGCAATGGCTGATGAAGTATGGCTGGACTGCTCGTACGGGACGTGCTGGCCTTGGGGCGACCGGGTGTGGGATGACCATTTCCCTTTCGGGGAGTACCAGTGTTAGGCGACTGTATGAGTATGAGTCTGACATATTAGCAGGTATGTAGTTCCAGGTTTGCTGATTACAAGTGAAAAACCATCCTGTGGGCAAAATGATATTAGCATACAAATGTGTGCTTAACGTCCCAAGTGGCTAGAAATGTGGCTAGTTGTTTGGAGCTATAAGCCGGTGCATTGTCAGTCTTCAGATGGCCTGGTTTATCCATGGCTGCGAAGCATGACAAGAGATGTTGCTCTACATGAGTTGCAGCTTCTCCCTTCTGAGCCATGGCCCAAATGAACTGCGAAAAAATATCAATGGAGATGTGCATATACTGCCATCTCCCAAACTGCGGAAGGTGCATGACGTCCATTTGCCAAAGTTGGTTTGCCTCTGTCCCTCGTGGATTAATTCCCCATGATGTCCCCCGGGGGTTCCTGTGCATTCTGGGCATGAATTGACTATTCCCTGGGCTTGTGAACAATGGCAGATTGAACTGCCTTGCCAGTGGCTTGACATTCTGGTGGAAGAATGCATGACTTTGGATCGGGGTTGCAAAGACTCCCAAGACTAACTTTTGATGCACTTCCTTAGCGGCCGCGTCAGCTCTGCTATTACCCTCGGAGATGGGACCAGGCAAATCCTGGTGGCTCGTAATGTGGGCTACATACAGCGCTTCTCTGCGTTTTCGCAAATGAAATTGCATGGTCAAGAATTGACTCAGCAAATTTTTGTCTATCAGAGTGATGTAAGCTCCCAGTGGACTGTGAATCAGATTTCTAACATACTGGCTATCCGTAATAATATCCAGTGGCTCCCGGGCGAACATTCTTAAGGCCAGATTCGTTGCTGCCAGTTCCGCTCTCTGGGCTGATTTCTGTGGAAATGTCAGCAACGTTTTCCAAGCCTGTCCCTCATGCCAAGTGAGAACTCCATACGACTTGCCCCCATCAGTGAATACGGTCTTGGCCCCCTGAAGGGGAAGCAAGGACAGCATTCCTTGTAATTTGACAGTCTGTGTTTGTAGCGAGGAATGAAGAGACGGCTAGGGCGTAACCAAAAAGGAAAAGCAAGAGGCAACCACCCCGATCAAAAAGTCAATCAAAGAATAAAATCAAAAGCAATTAATATGTGGAAGCAGAGCAACCTGGGTAAAATTCAAATAGAGCAGCTAAGAAGTGGGATATCACAGTTAGAAATTCATGCTGGTCAGACTAAATACTAAGTGTAGTAAGCAAAGAAACAATGAATAGTACAAACACGGTAAATACTAAGTGACCACAGCACAATCATACATTGACCAATAAGTATCCCAGCCTACTCTAATGAAATACATAGAACAGTAAATACTAAACTCTCTGGACCATAGTTTCAATCAAGTTACAAATTCGATCTATACAGAATGATAATACCCCCAGCAGCTTTAGAGAGTCCAAATAATTGAATGCGAAATGAGAGGTCCGAGAGCATAAAGTCTGTATGAGTCTGTGTAATGGATAATCCGAGTGCTACTGAGTGGTTCAATCTTCAAAAGTGACAGAAAGGTAAGTCATGCAGAAAGGTAAGTCAGTCCATATCCTTCCAGTAAAATGGATATTTTGTAGTCCTTTATCAAGACTCTGCAACAGTCAAACAAAATACACATACAGTACACTATAGGCAAAATATATCATTCTCACTCAGCAACAAGACAACAAAATAGCAATAAAAGAGGTACCTGTATAACTTTGAAAAAACGCGCTCTACAAGACCTTCTTAGTGTAATTTCATGTTGGGTCAGAGCGTTGTTAGGGAATAGTACAAAGTTCTAAATATAGTTTACAGCTAACACGTGCGCACCACCCACACTTGAGACTGAAAATTCGAAAGCCCCACGTTAAAGACACAAGATACCAAAAGGAAACAACCTCTATAGTGGCGGGGATCTCTATAAAGCAGACTAAAGAAAGGCTGATAGATCGTAATCGGTATTCAAGCCCTTAGGAGTAAGAGTAGAAAATGCAGTAGCACTCGGATTATCCATTACACAGACTCATATGGACTTTATGATCTCGGACCTCTCATTTCGCATTCAATTATTTGGACTCTCTAAAGCTGCTGGGGGTATTATCATTCTGTATAGATCGAATTTGTAACTTGATTGAAACTATGGTCCAGAGAGTTTGGTATTTACTGTTCTATGTATTTCATTAGAGTAGGCTGGGATACTTATTGGTCAATGTATGATTGCGCTGTGGTCACTTGGTATTTACCGTGTTTGTACTATTCATTGTTTCTTTGATTACTACACTTAGTATTTAGTCTGATCAGCATGAATTTCTAACTGTGATATCCCACTTCTTAGCTGCTCTATTTGAATTTTGTCCGGGTTGCTCTGCTTCCGCATATTAATTGCTTTTGATTTTATTCTTTGATTGACTCCTTTGATCGGGGTGGTTGCCTCTTGCTTTTCCTTTGTGTTTGTAGCGAGACTAGTCTGGGGTCTTTTGGCAAGTGGTGTGGCAAACTTCCTGTAAAACCTTCTAACGCGATTGGGAGAGTGTCCCCCAGCTGCATTAGCTGTTGGGTTTGCTCTTTGGTGAATGGCATGACTATTTTGGCTAAGTCATGTCCAGAAATATCCCTTGCTCTCAGCCTCCCCTTGTGAATGACTGTGGCTACCAACTCCTGCGGAAGAACGGTGTTCCTGGAAGAGGTATTCGGTAGATACACCCATTCCACTATTTTCGCCCCCCAGTCGGAGTCTATGCCTTGTGCTCCGGTGAACATGGTCCCAGTTCTAACTATGTACAGGTTCAGGACTGGGGCGTATGGCCCCTGGCTAATCCTGTCTACCCATCTATGGCTGAGAATGTAGTTTACTTCCTGGAAAATGAGTTTAGCCTCTCACGGAATGTAGATCCGATCGGCTGGCTGTTCTCCTTGCGTTAGCAGCAAAAAGAGCGGTTTTAAGAGCTTGGTGTCTAATTTGAAATACGGTCTTGCCCAATTGATGTTTCCTAAAATTTGCTGGAGTTCTACTAACATGACTGAGTCTTGGATATTGATCTTAGGCAGCGCTGGTGCTGCAAAGGATCGGAGCAGCCGATGCCCCAAATACAAATAGGGTTCGGCTCTCTGGATTTTCTCAGGAGCAATCAATAATCCCTTTTCCCCCAGAGTGCTCTGGAGGCCACAAAATGTGTCGCTGCCCAATTTAGGCGCTGCAATCAACTTGTCATCCATGAAGTAGCAGACTAAGACTTTGGGGTGCAGGTTCTGGAACTTTTCCAATGCCCCGTGGACATAAATTTGGTACAGGGTCGGCGAGCTGAGCATCCCCTGTGGCAAATACTTCCATGTAAACCTTTGGGTTGGTTTCCTATGGTTAGTGACTGGCACTGTAAAAGCGAACCTTTCCCTGTCCCTAGGATCTAAAGGGATGGTGTAAAAGCAGTCTTTTAAGTCTACGATCAGGATCTCCCACTCTTTGGGGATCATGTTTGGATTGGGGGTGCCGCATTTAAGCGGTCCCATGGGCTGAATGCATTTATTGATTTCCCTTAAATCGTGAAGAAGTTGCCACTTTCCGGACTTCTTTTTAATGACAAAAATTGGTGAATTCCAGGGACTGGTTGATGATTCTATGTGTCCCACTTCTAGCTGCTCTTTAACAAGCTGCTTTAAAGCTTCTAACTTTTCCCCAACTATCGGCCACTGTTCCACCCATACCGGTTCATCAGTTAACCATTTGAGTGGTAGGGCCATTACCCGAAAGTCAGGATGGCGCGATACTGTTGCAAAATGTCTCTTCCCCAGAGATTGACGGGCACGTTTAAGATGTCCGGCCGGATTAACGCTGTACCGTCTGCCCCCGGAATAGTGACTTCTACCCAGTCTCAGCCTCGCTATGCTTCCTGAACTCCTCCTACCCCCACACATCTGAAACTGGCTCAATGGCCCACTCATGGTGCCACAACTTCTTGCTAATCATGGTGACGTCAGCTCCAGTGTCTAACAGACCGTCAAAAGGTCTTTTGTTCAAAAATACCTTAATGACAGTTCGCTGTTTCCACTCTATGTTCTTTTCCACTGTTGCTATGATCTGGTATCCTTCTACTGCCCCTTCCTGTCTCAGGTGATCTGTTGCCCCAAATCCTGAGCCTCCTCTGATCACTTCCTTGCCCCTACCTGGCAGATGACAAGGAACCATGATCAATTGTACTACTGAATCTCCTTTGCTAATTGTCTGGGGTAGGTGTGTCCACAGCTGGACTTTGACGATGCCTGTGTAATTGGAGTCTATGTCTCCCGGGATCATGAAGATCCCTCTTTTCCCTGCAGTGCTTCGAGGCAAGACTAATCCTACGGTGTCTTGGAGCAGGGGTTCCTTCTACTGGGAGTTGACTAGATGGACTGTGCCTGGAAGGTCGCATGTGACGTCCTCCTGGCATTCCAAGTCTAGTCCCACACTGCCCTTGGTTTCTGCCTGTGCCTCGGAAATGCTGGGTGTAATGCTGGGACATCCGCTCTGGAGCTTCTAGGGCGGCTGAGGTCTCTATTTGGACCAGAGCTAGAGACACGCCCATGGTCCGGTTTCCCAAATTAGGACATAATTTGGCCCAATGGAAGCCATTGTGGCACCTTGGACATTGGGTGGATGGTGTGACTGGGTGGCCCGATGGCTGGTCACCCCCCTTTTTGTGGGGTTGTCTAGACCTGCACTCTCTGGCAAAGTGCCCCATCTTGCCACACTGGTGGGAAACTCCCTTGCGTGGTTTCCCCCTTGCACTGCCAGTGCTAACAGCCCCATCTTGTAGGAGTCTGTTCCAACGTCAGCGCAAGCTCTGATCATGTCGGTAAGCGTCAGATCAGTTCTGTGACCCATCGCCTGCAATACTTCGCGGCAGTCGAGGTTGGCATTGTCTTTTGCCAGTTTCATCATAAGCTCCTCTTGTGCCTCCTGATTGCCTATCTGTCTGCCAATTGCTTCCTCTAATTGGTTGATGAAATCCATGTAGGAATCTTGCGCCCACTGTTTGATGGATGTGTAGTTCTTAGCTCCTTTGCTGGTAGCGGGTACCTTGAGGTATGCCTTGAAGATGACCTCAGAAGCCAACTGGAGTGTGGCTGCTTGCAGGATGGACTGCATTTGGATGGTATCGAACTGCCCCGAGCCGTATAGCTGCTCGGGAATTACTGCTCCTCCCATCCTGGCAGCCCTAGCCTGCGCTTCTAGCCTGTACTCACAGTCCCACAAAAGATACTTGCTGGGGTTCAACATCATCCGCATCATGACCTTCCAGTCATGAGGGATGAGCATGGTGGATTCCCACAGCTGCTGGAGAGTGCCCCTTGTGAATCTACTTTGGAGCCCTGTATCTGTGATGGGTTTGCGGATCTCCGCAAGCAATTTATATGGAATCGGCATGTATACTGCCACCTGATTGCCCGTGAGGGCGTCCATCTCTGAGCAGACTGGACATAGCTGTTGAAGCTTGGCCAGTTCTTCAGCCCGCAATTCCCCTTTGCGTGACTCCTCCTCTGCCATTAACTGGAAAGCACTCTTGGTAACCTGAGAAGTGCCTGCGCTTTCTAAGCTCTTGCCTGCTCCCACAGCCTCTGCAGTTGCGGCGGAAGGGGAGTCAACAATGCCTTAACTGTATAGTCGGATAGAGATGCTCTGGGGCTGATGGTTCTACATATGCTAACTGCTGAAATTATCTGTCTACACTTGCTCCAAGTCCCTATGATTTTGGCGGGTGCTCAGGGTTCCCTCTTAAGGCAGTTCCCTACCCTGTCCCAAGTATCCAGATCCAGCAAGCCTGCTTCTGGGTAGAACAAGCAATGTTCCCTCAGATGCACCATAAGATCCGTCAGGCTTTGCCTATGAATGCTTATGTGATGTAGCCTGGCCAGGCGCTTGAGCTCTTCCACTTGAGCTCTTCGCCTAACGGATGATTCTTGCCCGTCCAAGCAAGCCCCCATACTACCTGACTGGAGGTTCCCTGAAGTCCCCTCCGCGGGATGAGTCGGTGCGCCTTAAGTAGTAAGTCGAGGTGAATGGTGCACAGTATGTGGTCCCTTGGGTCTGAGTGGGATCGCAGCCTTGGCTGCCTCGGGCTTCTGATGCCTCTGCCGCCGGTGTTTCAGGGCTCACAGCTCACCCCTGGTTATGTAACGCGGCCGTTCTGATGAGTGGGGTCCGCCGAGCTTACGGTTGTGTTGCCTTCCTTGCTTCAGGATGGTTGCGGTCTCTGCTGGGGACCACGCTGTCCTAGCCTTGAGATCATGCTGAGTTCCGATCAGGGTAGCGTCCCGATCAGAACTGCTCCGTGTCCTCAGAAAAGAATCATGTCATGGCCTCAAGAGGAATCGGGGCCTCGGGAAGAATCATGTCGATGTCACCAGATGTTGCAATGGCCCATGGAGGTTGGAGTGGCTGGACGCAAGGAAGGCACGTGAGACAATTGTGCAGTGAAAGTCCAGTCCCTATTGGTTCAGGTGATCTGTATTTATTACCCTGTCTCGGGGTGGTGCGCGCCTAGGTTGCGCATGACCTCGTTACAGAAGGCTTGCATATGTGGCATTTCGCTGACCAAGTTACATTTGTCAGCTCTCGGAAGTTACTCAGAAGTTACTGGGTATCCTGGACCCCTGCTGGGAAACTAATTAACCAGGTTGGCAAAACCCATTGTTCTCGCCCTAATCTCAGAGTCTTTGGCTATGTTGACTCCGGGCAACTAAACTTAATTAACTTGTCTGGCACAGGCTGTTTACCCAACTAAGTCCTTAATCAGTAGTGAGATATTGTGTATTAACTTGGGTTCATCACCTTATGACTTTTGCCCTACTTCTGTCAGAGCCAGCAGCCAAGGCAACATGAATTGCCCCCCAAACTATCAATCTTAGCCCGAACCCCAATTGCCTTTCCATCAAAGCTCGGTTGGTACTCAGCCCGTGTGCTAGCCGAGCGAATCCATCGGGAAAGGTTTTGGCCAATTATGAATGCGGGCTATCCACATTTAGTCCTTTTTTTCTTTTTTCTTTGATATGCCTGATATCTCAGCGTCATTCTTGGCCAGTAGCTAAGCCCATTGGCTTAGTGGTTAAGATGCTGTGCTTGGAGACTGGAAGGTTGGTTTTGATACCTGAGGGCTGCATGGGGACATGGAAGAAGCGTCATTCGGGCATCCCCTGAGCAAAGATTCTCCTGCAAAAATTGTTTCTACCCAGACCAATCTCTAACACGAAATTATTATAGTAGAAAATAATCTGGACCATTTTCAGTCAGGATACAGGCCCAGATATGGTACTGCATTGGTTGCACTGTTGGATGATCTCTGGCATGAGCGGGATGGTGGGAATCCATCTGTCCTTCCTCTTGTTGACCGCTCAGCGCCTTTCAATACCGTGAACCACTGTATCCTTCTAGAACAGCTTTGAGGATTGGGAATCCAGGGCACTGTGTGGTCCTGGTTTTCCTCATTTCTGACGGGCCAGATGTAGCATTGGAGGGCATTTTAAAAACAATTTTAAACAAATCTAATTTTAATGCTTTTAAACTGTTTTTATAAAGTTTTTATTTGTTTTATGTATAAGCTGCCTGCAGTCGACTTGGCGAGGTGGTGGTGGTAGAAATGTGAGTAATAAATAAATAAATCTGCCCTGGCGGATCGCTGCCTGGCATCTTTGCATTTCCCCCTCTGCTGTTTCGAGGGCTGACTGTGACTGCGAAACAGCGGAGGGAAAAATGTACAGGCGCCAGGCAGTGATCCTCCAGGGAAGACACATCTCCTGATGGATACTTTGAAGTACATAACAGATACCTGCCTCTTGCCTTGCCATTTCCCATCTGCCACAAATTTCCCCCACTGGATGGGAAAAACTGTCAGGGTCAGGGCTGCACATGCACATGAGTCTGCACGCATGTGCAAGCATGTGCACCCTCAGGATGGCTTCATTGGTGATCTGGGTGGGACGTGCGTCCAAAGGTCCCACACCACATCTGGGGCACTGGGCCTACAAAACATGGTCATGCAGGGTCATGCACACCCAAAAGGATGCACGCCCGGGGATGAGAGCACTGCATGTCCATGAACGTCCATGCGCAAGGCGCAACCGTGCCAGTCATGGGTCGTGAAGTCCCCCCGCCAGAAAAACCAGCTGGGGAAGGCAGATGTGTGCATAATGGAGGTGCGTGCCAGCGGGAATGGCAGCACCTTAGTGCCCAACTGCTGGGTCCCAGCAGACACCTTCCGGCCCCCACAGCCCCGCGTCCCTACAAAAGCATTGCTGCCAAGAAAGCACCGGAGTGCCAAGGCCTCCACTTTGTGTTCCCTCCCAACATACCACTCAGTGTGACTCCCGAGGCCCGGTCTACAAGTCCCAGGTGTCCATGCACCATGCACTGTCGCCACCTCCGCTGCCGGGCCTGCCGCCTCCAACACTGCCTCATGGTACACAGGTGAGCCCTGGTCCGGCACCAGCCTGCAGGAAGGTACCTGGCCATAAATGCTGCAATGACAGCCAGGCAGCCACTGTGCTGGGCCCAACACAATATGCTTTGGGGGGAGCCCGGGGGACCAGGGCGGCATGGACACCACATGCTGCCATGCTGGGTAAGTGCTGGGAAGCAGGCCTGCCCTCGGGAGGAGGGCCCTGCCTTCCTTCGGCTGTGGGGCCGAGAGGGACTCCTCCTCCGGTGTTGCAAGGTTTTGGACCGGGACCGGGGGGCCCTGTCGGGATCCGGGGGGGGAGGCGTGAAGGAAATGAGACCTTCCAGTAGCGGGTAAATTACAAAGACCCTTAGGCAAGGCCGGGTAAGCAACTAATAAATAAATAAAATTGCATAGGCATGGTTGAAGTTTCAACCCCCTCATGCTGTCTCCTTTGCACTCCCTTTGTTGGGTGCATCTCTCCAAGGATCTTGTCCATGGGGGTTCACGCAGGATTAAATCCGTCAGATGAGCTTCGGGTAGATGTTGGTAGCTCTCTGCACTAAACCGGTTCTCCCCTATAGGATCATTCTCTTTCGACCCCAGGTTTTCCCTTCTGTTGACCCTTGAAGGTACTTGGAATGTTTTAACCTCATTTTGCTTTACTATCTCCAGGTCAGAGATGGGTGGATTTGATGTTTACAGATTGATACGCAGTAGGCAGCATTCAGGGTGCCAAACACATCTTTGACTTAAATTGAGTTACATTGTTGCGGATTCCGCATGCCCAATTGGCATACTCAGCCCCTGGCAGAGGTTACACCGGCGAAGAAGGTTCCTGGTCACTGGCCCTTGCCAGTATGGAAATCGGGGGGGGGGGGGGGGTGGATGGATTAATAATCAGAGGGTTGATTCACCCACATCTGACCTGACCGGCGATTCCGCTGAGAGAGCAGATCGCTAACCTCTGTTACATATTAGGCAATCACTCACTCGCAGTCAAGCCTAATCTTTGGTGCAAATAGAAGCCATATTTACTCTGGTGTAAGCCTCGAACAATGGTTTTCCCCTGTCAGTGTTTGCCCGAGTTAATTAACTTCCCCAAGAGAGATTTCCCATTAACCCGAGTAAATGGGTGATGTGATTTTCTGTCAGATGACGATTCTTTCCTGCATTGCCTTCTGATCTATATATGATGATGCTTTTCCCTCAATAAACCACTGATCTGATCTCGCTCCATATTGCCTCGTGTCGTTACTTGATCAGTCTCCTCCGGGACCCAACGGCCGTCCTAGTGGCCCCGATTCCTACATCTGGTGATCCCGACGTGATCTACTCGAGAGTAAGCGATCCACGCGGTCCGGTTCTATGCTAGAACCGTGTCCGATCGTCCCGGAGGACAGCGCGGCAGTCCGGTCGGTAAGCCAGCCGATCGGAGGGACGGCCCAGCGACGAGGCATTTCAGAGAGGCATCCTACAGCTTGCTCCCGACTTTCGCGGCAGGCTTGCAGTAACGGAAAAACGCGTTCCGCTCAGGGTCAGCTGTGAACCCCTGACAGCGCAGAGGCCACCGAGGGCCCGTGGCAGCAGGCCATGCTCCGAGCTCTACCCAGATACTCGTCACGCAAAACCTATTGCCTGAACTACAGACGCGTTGACCCGTCCCGAGGAGGAAACTTCAGAGGACCCCGCAGGTAATATGGGGACTTGTCCTCAGCGGCAACGTCAGTCCGCTAGCCAAAGAACTCATGAGGAAGAGTTCAAAATCCTGGCCAGGGTATATCAGTTACGCTTTCACAGTGGAGACCTAGCAAGACTTTTGGTGTTCTTGAGGGAACACTGCCTGCTTTACCCAGAAGTAGGTACGTTATCCCTTCAGCTCTGGGATCAGATAGGAGACTGCATTCAGCAACCCCCGAAAGCTCCAGAGGGCATAATTCGCACATGGAGTAAATGTAGGAAGCTCTTAGCGGAGATAGATCCAGTCCGGGTAGAGGCCTAAGAACCCCCAGCATCAGTAGAGCCATCGGCGCCCACGGCGCTCTATCCGTCATTGCAGTTTAAGCAGAGTAGTGTAGGGAGCTTTCCCTCGGTGACAGCTGCAGACGTCACCGGTGGAATGCATGGAATAGGAAGCGCAGGCGCTTCTCTGACTGCTACAGGTTCCCAAACTAAGAGTGCCCTTCAGCGCACAGTTGAGGAAGAGATCAAGAAGGGGGATTTGCCAGCAGAACAGCTAGCTGAGCTTAGTCAGATTTGTCCAATTCACTTGGAAATGGATGCCCTCACAGGGCAGCAGCAGGTGGTTCATTCACCAGTCCCGTATAAGCTTCTCATGGCTATACGGAAGGCCATTACAGAGACAGGACTCCAGAGTCGCTTCACTAGGGGCACGCTTCAGCAAGTGTGCGAGAATACCATGTTCATCCCGCACGACTGGAAAGCCGTCATGCGGATGATGCTCAAACCCAGCCTGTATTTGCTATGGGACAGCGAGTATCGCCTCGAGGCTCAGACAAGGGCTGCCAGGATGGGAGGTGCAGTACTTCCTGACCAGTTATATGGCTCAGGTGCCTTCGAAGCCATCGATGCGCAGACCAACTTGCCACTTGCCACCCTTCAAATGTCAGCCGAGGCTGCCTTCAGGGCTTTTCTCAAAGTTCCAGCAACTGGCAAAGCGGCCAAAAATTACACTGCAGTCAAACAGGGAGCCCAGGAGTCCTACATGGACTTTGTCAATCGCTTAGAGGAAGCGATCAGTAGGCAGATCGATAATGAGCAAGCCCAACAAGAGCTCATGATGAAATTGGCCAAGGACAATGCCAATCTCGACTGCCGTAAAATCTTGCAGTCACTGGGTAATCGTCCCGACTTGACTCTCACGGACATGATTAGAGCTTGCGCCGACGTTGGCACAGAATCCTACAAAATGGGTCTGCTGGCAGCAGCGGTGCAAGGTGGTAGGAAACCCAAGAGCAGAAACCAAGGGGCATGTCACAATTGTGGCAAGGTCGGTCACTTCGCTAGGGAGTGCCGATCCAAGGGAGGCGGACAAAATTCCGGCCGTTCCAAGGCTCCAACGACCCCGTGTCCGAGGTGTAAGAAAGGCTACCATTGGTCCAGATACTGTCCGAATTCGGGAAACCGGAACGCGGGCACGTCTCTGGCCCCGGTCCAAACAGAGGCTTCCCTTGCTCTGGGCGATCCAGGGCTGGATTAGATTCCGATCGCATTCCAAGCATTGCGAAGGCACAGGCCAGCCCCAAGAGTAGTACAGGGCTAGAATTGACTTGCCAGGCAGAGGTCACATGCGACCTGCCAGGCACAGTCTATTTGGTGGATTCCCAGTACATGGGACCCCTGCCCAAGGGCTTCATAGGTTTAGTTTTGCCTCGCAGTGTAGCAGGAGCACGCAGAATTCTTGTAATTCTGGGAGTTGTTGACTCCAATTTTTCAGGCGTTCTCCAAGTTCAACTTTGGACACACCTACCCCAGACAATTCACAAAGGAGACACATTAGCGCAACTGATTATGGTTCCTTGTCACTCACCAGCAGATAGTCAGGGAAGGCTCAGGGACAGCTCAGAGTCCGGGTCAGAAGACCGCTCGAGCGCAAGTGAGGCAGTGCAAGGATACCAGGTCTTAGCGACAGTGGAGACCAACATAGAGTGGAAACAGCGACCTGTTATTGAGGTATTTTTGAATAAAAAGTCATTTTCAGGGTTGTTAGATACCGGAGCTGACGTCAGCGTGGTCAGCCGAAGCCAGTGGCCACGGGAGTGGGCCATTGAGCCGGTCTCCAATGTGGCGGCATCCAAGAAGCGTTTAGGAGCCGGGAGTGGGTGGAAGTCATGATCCCAAAGGCTGATGGCACAGCGGTCATTCGGCCGCACATTCTGGACGTGCACATCAACCTTTGGGGGCGAGACATTTTACAGCAGTACGGTGCTACTCTTACCTTTGGGTAATGGCGTTGCCACTTAAATGGCTCACCAATACGCCGGTCTGGGTGGAACAATGGCCGGTAGTGGGAGAGAAATTAGTCACCCTAAAGCAACTGGTAAAAGAACAGCTAGATGCAGGACATATAGAGCAGTCCACTAGTCCTTGGAATCCGCCTATTTTTGTCATCAAAAAGAAGTCGGGGAAGTGGCGACTCCTCCACGATCTCAGAGAGATCAATAAATGTATACAGCCAATGGGTCCGCTTCAATGCGGCAATGTTTACAGACCTCCAGGCCAGCCTGGGGCTGAAAGGGTTACTCATTGCCCCGGAGAAAGTGAAGAGAACCGAGCCCTTCTCATACTTGGGTCATCGGCTTCTCCGCTCTTTCGCAGCACCAGTTTTGCCCCAAATCAACTTGAAAGATTCAGTCACCTTGGTAGAATTGCAGCAGGTTTTAGGTAACATTAATTGGGCCAGACCGTATTTCTGATTGGATACGTATCTTTTGAAGCCGCTCTTCTCGCTGCTAACATTAGGTAAGCAGCCGGCAGACCGGATACAAATTCCTCGAGAGGCACGCTTGGCTCTCGAGAAAGTCAACCAAATTCTCAGCCAAAGGTGGGTGGACAGGATTGCTCAGGGGCCATATGCCCCGATCCTGAACTTGTATATAGTTCGGGAAGGGTCCATGTTCACCTGAGCCCTAGGAGTGGACTCCGAGAAAGGGGCGAGTATCGTGGAATGGGTGTACTTGCCGAACACCTCTTCCCAAAACATCGTTCCTCCCCAAGAATTGGTCTCCACGGTGGTTTACCGTGGAAGGCTGAGAGCTAGGGACATTTCAGGGCACGACTTAGCTAAAATCATGGTCCCATTCACCAAGGAGCAAGTTCAGCAGTTGATGCAGCTCGGTGACTCGCTTCCAATTGCCTTGGAGGGATTCACCGGATGCTTGGCATACCACTTGCCGAAAGACCCCAGACTTGTCTCGCTTCAAATGCAGACAGTCAGCTTGTTCGAATTGCTCTCGGTGGTTCCACTTCAGGGGGCCAGGACAGTTTTTACGGATGGGGGTCGCACATATGGTGTCTTGACTTGGGAGGAAGGCCAGGCTTGGCGCACGCTGTTAACTCTTCCACAGAAGTCCGCGCAGCGGGCAGAGTTGGCAGCGGTGAACCTTGCTTTCCGCACCTTCGCCAAAGAGCGCCTAAACATAATTACTGACAGTCAGTATGTCAGGAATTTGCTTCACAGTCTACCGGGAGCATACATCACTCCCGCGATAGACAAGAATTTGCTGAGCCTGTTCCTCACAGCTCAATTTCATTTGCGAAACCGCACGGAAGCGCTCTATATTGCCCACATCCAAAGTCACCAGGACCTCCCGGGTCCAATCTCCGCGGGCAGTAGCAGAGCGGATGCGGCTGCAAAGGAAATTCAGCAACGATCAGTTTTAGGTGTTTTCACTACTCCAATTCAGAGTCATGCATTCTTTCATCAAAATGCCAAAGCGCTCGCCAGACAGTTCAATCTGCCACTTTCTCAAGCCCAAGGCATAGTTCGCTCTTGTCAGCATTGTGCAGGGGTACCGGGGGGCCCCTCGTGGGGGGTCAACCCACGAGGGACAGAGGCTAACCAGGTGTGGCAGATGGATGTTACGCATGTTCCGCAGTTTGGCAGATGGCAGTACATGCACGTTTGCATTGATACTTTTTCACAATTCGTCTGGGCAACAGCGCAGAAAGGGGAGACGGCTTCCCACGTGGAGCAGCACCTCCTTTCCTGCTTCGCGGCAATGGGCAAACCGCGGCACGTGAAAACCGATAACGCCACGTCCTACAGCTCTAGGCAGCTGGCTGCCTTCATGGCCACCTGGGACATTAAGCATACCTTTGGCGTTCCTTACAATCCGCAGGGGCAAGTGATTGTGGAACGAGTCAATCGGACACTCAAGTCCTACATTGACAAACAAACAGAAAGGGGGGAGCCACCAGCCCTCCCCAAGTCACAGGGTCAGGCACAGCATTGTCTGAACAAGGTATTGTTTACATACAATCACCTTAATGTTTTTTCGGATTGCACGCCGCAGGAGAAACACTTCCGCCGTTCGGAAGCTCTCCCGTGACCGATGGTCCGTTACCGAGTGCCACCGGACCCTTCCTGGAGGGTCCCGGCGCCACTCATAACCTGGGGAAGAGGGTATGCTGCAGTTATGTCTCCTACAGGTGTCATCTGGATTCCAGCTCGGTGTGTTAAGCCTCACTTGGAACCACATGGCGTGGACCCAGACCGACCCGAGTCCGATCCCGGAGATGGAGGACCTCACCCTGACCGAGGGGACCCGGCGGAAGAAGCGGCGACAGCGGACGGAGCCGAAGGTCACCTGGGGGATGGTCAAGATCCTTTGCCGTGAGGCCGAGGACGTCATCCGGCGCGAGGAGAGGGAGCCAACGCCGGAGAACATCGTATCTGCAGTCTTTTCCCTGATCACTGCCAACACCATGGCAGTCACCATCATCCTGACCCTCTCCCTACTTGCGGGGGGAGGCGTTCAGGCTGCCTCACTGAAGGCCAATGGTTTGATGCCAGACGTGGATCTTTCTGCCCGGATGCACTACAACCTATGGGAAAGGTTGGCGGGTCTCGTCAACCAGTCCGATTTTTGCCTAAAGCAGGACGCAGGTTCTGCCTCAATTCTGAGTACCTGCCTCATCCCAGTGTGCCACACTCTAGACGCGCACACCAGGGATGGCAACCTACTGTTGAAGCGGATTTTCGGCCCGCATCTCCCTGCGAGCTTCTCAGCATACGCTCGCTGGGGGGGGATTGCAGCTGACTATGACTTTGCCAGCTGACGCAGCCACTCTCCACACTCCGTGGGTGGCGGTCAGCCCGAACTCTACTTGTGCTCGAATGGTCGGCTGCTCTGCAGTCGGCCGAACTCAGCGCCGCTGCCTCGACACTGGCAGCAGCAACTGGACTTGTGATAAACCAGAGACACTTGGTTCAATGTATGCTTATGTTACCCTACCTTCAGGTTGGTTCTTTACATGTAATCAGTACACTTGGAATTACATTCCCGCAAATGTATCAGATTCTACATGTTGTATCAGTCGCTTGACACTGTTACTCCCCACTAAGGATATGATTGTTCCAAGCACAAATGTTTCCTCACCCATACGACACGCTCGTGCCACCCGGTTAGACAGCTCATGTGATAGCAGCATTAGGGTTCTGAGTCCAGCTGAATACGTCTCGTTGGCAGTCAGCATACTTGGCGTGCCAGGCTTAGCCATCGGCAACGCTCGGAGAATTGGTCAATTGGCTTGCGGATTAGCAAAAGCCATTAACCATACCTCCTCGGCGATAGCGCTGCTCAACCAGGAGCAGGCAGAGCTTCGCCATGCCATTCTTGACAATCGAGCAGCTATAGACTACATTCTGTTGTTACATCATTTGGGTTGCGAATCTGTTCATGGCATGTGTTGCTTTAATCTCACAGACAACGCACGCAAGGTACAGAGCCAGCTCACGGACCTCCACACCCTAGTCAAGAACATCAAGCAGGGTTCTGCATGGGATTGGTGGGGTTCCTTGTGGTCATGGCTTCCGTGGGGGTGGCTCCAGACGACGCTCAAAGTGATTGTGGGGGTGACTATACTAGGCATAGCAGGATGCTGTTTCATGCAATGTATTCCCTCGCTATTATCGAGATGTCCCCCGTGGGGGGAACCCCGAAGCGTCATTCCTGCACATCAGCTGATGCCCCTCTTGCGCAGGGTCGCCTGTCAGGTCCCTAAATAACAGAAAAAGGGGAGATGCGGATTCCGCATGCCCAATTGGCATACTCAGCCCCTGGCAGAGGTTACACCGGCGAAGAAGGTTCCTGGTCACTGGCCCTTGCCAGTATGGAAATCGGGGGGGGGGGGATTAATAATCAGAGGGTTGATTCACCCACATCTGACCTGACCGGCGATTCCGCTGAGAGAGCAGATCGCTAACCTCCGTTACATATTAGGCAATCACTCACTCGCAGTCAAGCCTAATCTTTGGTGCAAATAGAAGCCATATTTACTCTGGTGTAAGCCTCGAACAATGGTTTTCCCCTGTCAGTGTTTGCTCGAGTTAATTAACTTCCCCAAGAGAGATTTCCCATTAACCCGAGTAAATGGGTGATGTGATTTTCTGTCAGATGACGATTCTTTCCTGCATTGCCTTCTGATCTATATATGATGATGCTTTTTCCTCAATAAACCACTGATCTGATCTCGCTCCATATTGCCTCGTGTCGTTACTTGATCAGTCTCCTCCGGGACCTAACGGCCGTCCTAGCGGCCCCGATTCCTACACATTGTTTCAATCTTCCTGTTACAATTACTCTTAAAGGTATACACTTCCATACACAACAGTGGAGTTGCTTTAGCAGCTTCTATAAATATCCAGGCAAACACTGTCGACCAATGTTCACAAGCTTCTTCCAATGGAACAAGATCAGCTGGCATTATTATGCTTAATTAGCACTGCCTTTCTTTGACTGAGTTTGGCCCAGTGGCTGTTTCTAAGGCTGCTACATTTATGGGACTTCATCTCTTTGCCAGGAAGAGGAAGCAGAATTCTCTTCACAGTATTTAAAAACATTCATACCTGGCCCCACTGGAATTATTATAGTAAACTTTACTATCTCTTCTTCTTAGCTTTGTGAGCCATCTCCAAAGTAGTTTCCATGAATTCAAGCAGCCCTACTTTAGTAACCCCTTGCCTTCTATCCTAAAATAAAAGATAACAGAGTAGGTCCATTTCAATCAAAGGAATTTATGGGGAGTTGACACACCAAACCTCAAAGGAATTCGTGGGGGCTTACTTTAGTGAAAAATGGTACAAACAAATGAATATCAGCCATCATTGTGTTCATTTGTGCTCTTTAAATTTATTGCTTCATGAATGGACAACATGTGGAAGTTAAAGAAGAATAAACACAGCAATTTAATGATAAAAGCATGAAACTGAACAGATAAAAATCCCTTCCAATTTCCACCCTTACACAAGAGATTTCTGAAGATCCTTTACACCTGATTGCAGCTTTGCTCGGAACTCCAAATCCCAGAAGTCCTTACCAATCATAAGGGAAAATTCTGGGCAGCTGGAACAATTGAAAGGAGGAGGGAATGAGAAACGGAGTGATTTCCCCAAAACTGGCTGTACCTTTGCACCTGCTCTGTGGTCTTTCCTGGGATGTTGAGATTATCTGGGTGAGTTAAAGGAATCATGGCGGTTTCTGAGCAGGAACAGAGGGTAAAATAGAGAAAATGAATTAGCAATGCAATAATTAGTGCCAGAGAGAGAGAGAGAGATTGACTGTATCTCTATTTTTTATGTTTGATGAAGAGATGGAGAGAGTTCTCTCTGGTGCATCTTCTGAGACATACAATCCAGAATATTGTTGGAGGTATTTTGACATGTGTTTTTAAAAATAGTTTGTCACTTCTGGTAAGGAGACTGAACACTCCAAAACTCCCCATAAACTCCACTTGATTAAGCATGGAGAATACCTCACCTCACACTTTTGTTCTTGTTTCCTATTAAGTCAATTCAAGTTTACACCAATTCGATTAGTGATAAAACCTCTTGTTTTTCCAGGCTTTCATAGTGCTGTGTTTGTCAGTTTTCATATCACAAACTTAACTCCACCAATTCCACTTCATTAAGAAAGGTGAATTCTCCACCATCCACATTTCTGGTTTCTTCATACAGTACTTACCATCAAGTCAGTTTCAGCTTATATAAACCCAATTAATGAATGACCTGGAGTTATTGAATCAGGAACTGAAGTCCTAGAGACAGCAGACACAGAAGACTAGGCTTGACCAGTTATGAGAGAGCCAATAAAAGTGGGTCTGAGGTGTACATTATTAGATTGGAATTCGTAAAATATTGCCATGGAATATCTTGGATAATTTAGGGAGCTGGTTTACAAAAAAAATCCAAATGCCACATCCCTGTTGTTGCGGGTGCCCCATGGTCTACTTGCTTGATGAAGGCAGATTCCCAGATAATCATAATAAACAAAGTAGAACAAAGTTGAGAATTATTAGACATCAGGTATAGTGTGTGGTATCCGCGCACACAATGGTATACTGGCCCTGACAGAACCCCGGTGATGGGCGATCACCTTGTTGCCAGGGGTTCCTGAAGGGACAGAAATTGGGGGAGTGGAATATTAGATAGGGTTTAATTCACCTACAGCTGACCTGACAAGCAGCTCGGAAAATAGGAAGCTAATGACTAACTCGCTAGTCATGTAATAGGTAATCTCGCATCTGCGGATTACTCTAAGTCCTAAAACTAATACCAGCCACATGTTTACCACAGATAGCTTGGAACAATGGAGTTCCCCTGCCATTGATTAAGTTAGTTAATTAACTCCCCTGAAGAGTTTCCAAATTAACTGTGTAAACATGGCATGTGGATCCTGTCCAAATCACAGTTCTTTTGCATGCAGCCTATACATGATAAATACTGATGATTTTCCTTCATTAAATCACTGGTCTTCGCTCCATCTTGCCTCGTGTCTCATTGCTTGACCACTCTCCTCCGGGACCCAACAGCTGCTTTGTGGCCCCAATCCAACAATAGTAGACCCAAGTGGCCTTTTGACAAAACATTTTAATATTCCTTGAAAGAAAGAAGGCTCAAAAGCAAGATTACCAATCAACCAGTCAGAGAGATTTATCTTTCCCCCTTTGAGACTACTTTTAGGCTTGCATAAATTTGTTTTCAACTAATTCCAGCCCATACCTGTCAAGTATCCTGTTTTTTCTGTGAAAAACCTCTTATTTTTACCCCTCTCCCCGCCCACTCCTGTTTTATTAATTTTCCCTTAATATCCCTTATTTTTTTTAAAAAAATCCTGACCGGAGCCCTCACAGGCAAAGCTGCAGTATATTTTTCCTGCCACCAGAGGGTGCTGTCTGTGGTTTTTCACTGAGAGAGAAGGTGGTGGGGGCCCTCCCTGTAGTTTCTCTTTCATTTCCCTGCCAGCCACATGGTCATGGGGAGGCTTTGTTTTTGCTGCTGCTGTTCGGAGCCACCATGCTGGGATGGGAGTCTACTCTAGGTGAGCGTATTTCATATATGCAGGGGCAAATCAGTGAGAGACGTCTCTCTCACTCTCATGCTTTATTGAGCTGTAAGGCCTTCTCAAGTGATTCCTCCCTTCTCATTTGATGTCCAAAGTACTTTAGCGTCATCTTTACTATTTGACCTTTAATGAGCAGTTATGGTTGATTTCTTCTATGATCGACCTATTTCTAACACTACATTTCAAAGGCATCTATTTTTCTGTGCTCAGCTTTCCTAATGGTCCAGCTCTCACACCCATACATTACCACCGGGAATATCATTGCTTTGACTATGCAATTTTTTGTTTGCAAAGTGATACCTCTACTTTTCACTATGTTCCACAGGTTGTTTCCCATGCATCAGTCGCCTTTTTATTTGATGGCTGCAATCACCATCTGCAGCGATCTTTGATCCTAAGAAAGTAAAATCTGCCAGTCGTATCCAACTGTAGGGTGCAGTGCTCATGTCCATTTACAGCCAAAGAGCTAGTGCTGTCTGTGTTTGCATACATTTTCATGGCTATGTGGCAGGCATGACTAGAGCCCAGCAAGTAACATGGCTATATTTGGCCACGCCCACAGATTTGGCCACACCCACAGAGGGGTGTGGCTAAAATTTCCCTTATTTTCAAATTCAAAACTTGACAGGTATGTTCCAGCCTACTTATGATAGTTGACTCATCCTTTTCAACAACCTCTTAAAAGCCTATGAGCCTTGGTTCATCCTTGCTCAAGGGACTCTGTAATTCCACACTAATCATTTCCTTCATCTCCTAAATGCATTGAACTCAGAAAGGCCATACTTTTCCCATTATTGAAATCACTCATCTTAACAACTTCCTAGACTAAAAGACATCCTTTTGTCTTCTTTCAGCTGGGTAATAATAATTTCATGTCAGAAATTATTGCGGGTTGAAAGGATTTTTTTTCTGGAGAAACTCCACTCAGGGGATGCCCAAATGAGGCTCCTTTCATGTCCCCAAGATCATTTCCCAATAAAATGATCCTTATTTATCTACTAGCAATTTCTTGCTTTCAGTCTGCTAGGTAAGCAGGAGCCAGGACAGAGATGGCTGCTCATGTCATTCTTGCAGTACCTGGGTTTCGAACTGTCAACTTGCCGACCTTCCAGCTAACAAGGTGAGCCTCTTAACCACTGAGCCACCACAGCCCTGATTTTCAGTTGGGTGAGGTAGTTTTTTCTACTACATCTGCAAGCAGCTGAGATTGACTGTTCCAATCAAGGCAACTGGACTATTTAACCTATGTCAACCCAAGTATAAGAACTGTAGTCATAAAATAAATTCTGTCCTACTGTTGCAGGTAGCAAACGAGGAACAGATTATGATCAAAATCCATGGAAAGACAGATTCATCCTGAGGGTGAGCAGAAGGAGCTCCAGAGAGAAGATGATGACAGAGAGGAACCTGATCATCCCCACTCAGGAATGTCAGAGGGTCCTCCAAATCTACAGGGTATACTTGTTTTTAAAAGTCCTATGTATAGTACAGAAAGGGCCTTTTTTGGCAAAAGATGGCATAAATCACATTGGCAGAGGAACAAGGAACTCTGTCCATAATGTTGGGTTGCCAGAGTAAATATGGGGGCACAGCCAGTGGTGGGCTCCAATTTTTTTATTACCACACTGTGGGCGTGGCCTACTTTGTGGGTGTGGCTATGTTACTTGGTGGGCGTGGCCTACTTTGTGGGTGTGGCTATGTTATTTGGCGGGCAATCTAATCATGCCTGCAACATGGCCATTGAAAACATCTGCTAATACAGACAGCACTAGCTCTTTGGGTGTAAATGGAGATGAGCACTGCACTCTAGAGTCAGATACGACTGGCTTTTGAGCAAGGGCAAACTTTCCCACTAAACTGATCCCTATTTATCTACAGTACTTGGGATTTCTTACTTTGAGTTGCTGTCATCCAATGGCTTCCCTGTATATAGTTTAACCATGTTTTCCTCCAATAAGCGTCTGTATATTTCTGATCTGTGTTTTAACCAATCGGCTCTAAGCCCACCAAAATGTATCTATTATTGTATGTTTTACTTGTATAAATATGCCCCTGTTTCTGTGCACTGAGCCAAGTTGTGTTGTGCAAGCAATAAAGCTGAATCACTTGTGTTTGACCCATCTAATGCTGATCTCTCTCGTCCTTGCACCAAACACAACAGTTACCAAAAGACCTTCTGAGAGGGCAATATTCCGTCAAGACAGTAAAGGAGGAAAGTGGAGGGGGAACAGAGGCATACCTGTCAACCCGCGGCTTCGGAAAAACGGGATCTGCGCAGGTCGCTTTCCATGCATGCGTGGAAGGGTTTTACCCCTTCTGCGCATGGGTGGAAGTGGTAAAACCCTTCAATGCATGCGTGGAAATGCTACGCCACTTGCGTAGGGGCTGCGCAAATGGAGTAGCGCTTCCACGCATGCGCAGAAAGTGTTTCCCCACTTTGGTGTATGAGAACCAAGACACAGGAAACAGCCACGGACTGGTTTAACTCAGGTTTATTGCATGGTGGTCAGAGGGAACATGAGGTAATGGCGGATGCATAGCTCTATATATACAGTAGTAAACATTTGAACGTGGCTCCATGATAGCCCATTGGCTATTGTCCGCATGACGTCATTGCTGGTCACGCCCTTCTTGTCCAGGTGTAGGTAGTGGCGGGAAACTCCGCGCTGTGGCCTTTGATGAATATGGACCAAGAGAGCTTGGACGCTCGCTGCTGCCCCTGGTGGTCATTAGCTCGCGTCCTATTACAGAGATTATAGTGATACAGCTGAAGGCTATATTGTTACTTGTAGGAAAGGTTACATTGTTAAAATACATTGTTATCACATGAAGAAGGTTACAGTATTAGAACACAACACTCCTCCCCCCTAGGATGAGACGAAGTCTCTCAGCCAAGATGGCTTATTTCGAACACGCTGGGGTCTCGGTGCGGGCTGCCCTGCCCCGGGTTTGCTACCTTCTCTTTGTCCCCTGGCTTCCTGTCCTGTAATTGGAGAGGGAGACTTGTTAGTGACTTGCCGCGGTTCTGCGGCTTTTTGGGGAGGTGTGTGCTTTATTTGGGAAGAAACGGGGGCACTGGGGGCTAACGAAAAACCCCTCTTCTCGCTTGGATGGGTGGGGGACCACTCCCCAAAACCCCCCCGGCTCGGTAACGCAAAATCAAATTCGGGGGCAGCAGTCGCAAACTCATCCCCCTCTTCCCCGGGCTCTGATAGAACTGGCGTATCAAAAGGATATGAGTCACGACCGCTGTTTCCCCCCCTGTTTGGGACTGATGCCCCTCGTTGTCTCCCCCTTGGGATAAGCGGGTGGAGGAGAACCCTAACGCTGAGGCAGTTTCCGTGCCGTCCGTGGATTGCTTCCTGGGAACCCGGCTGCGGAGCTGATCTGCATGCCGTCTCCAGAGTAGACCGGTGCTCGTTTCCACCCGATACGACACTGGCCCCGTCTGTTCTATAATCCTCCCTGGTACCCAGGCTGGCCCTGTGCTGGCGTAGTTCCTGCAATGCACAGGATCGCCGGCGGCGAAACCTTTCGATACCGCTAACCCTACGTTCTTCCCTTTGTCCTCAACCCTCGTCGGGTCTAATCTGGTCAGAATCGTGGTCAGCTTCCTCCGCATCAGCAGCTCTGCCGGCGAGTACCCCGACGCTAAGGGGGTCACCCTATACGCTAATAAAAACTGACATACTTGGTGATTCAGGTCCCCTGAGCCCATGCGCCGCAACGCATCCTTTGTTGTACGCACCAGCCGCTCCACTTGGCCATTCGTGGCCGGGTGAAACGGCGCGGACGTGACGTGCCGAATGGCATTTGCCTCCGTGAATGCCCTGAACTCTGTGGACGTGAAACAACTAGCGTTATCGCTGACAAGAGTGTCGGGTAAACCGAACGTGGAAAAAACTCTCCTTAGATGGTTGATTGTAGTGGCGGAGGACGTGCTCTTTACCGGAATCACCTCCAGCCACTTGGAATACGCATCCACTACCAGGAGAAAAAGAGTTCCTCGGAACGGACCAGCGAAATCTATGTGCACTCTGGACCACGGCCCCCTTGCTGCGTCCCATTCCCTATGCGGGAGACGAGGCGCCTCCGGTCGGGAGCCCTGGCATGCCTCACAAGTGCCGACCATGTGCTCTATGTCTGCGTCCAGCTGAGGCCACCAGAAGTAACTCCGGGCCAGCGCCTTGGAACGGATGATCCCCGGGTGGCTGACGTGCAACAGTTTGAGCACCCTCGGTCGCAGGGATGTAGGGACCACCACCCGTTGGCCCCACAAAAGGCACCCCCTTTCTAGGGACAACTCTATTTTTTTCGAAAAAATGGGTCGAATTCCGTAGCTGGGGAGGACGCCGGCCACCCCTTCTGTACCCATGAGCTTACTTTCTCCAGCGTTCTATCCTTGCCTGTTGCCCTGGCGATGTCGGCTGGTACTATCGGGGGTGAATCTAAGACCTCTATTAACAATACCTGATGGTCCTTCTCTACCCCTCTCTTTTGGTCGCCCGACAAGGGCAGGGGAGACCTCGAGAGTGCGTCTGCATGGCTGATCTCCTTTCCGGGCCGGTATTCCAACTCATGTTGGTATGCGTTGAGAAAAATAGCCCACCTCAGCATCCTCGGGGATAGGATTTGTAGCGTGGGCTTATTTGCAGTAAATATTCCTAACAGGGGCTTGTGATCGGTCACGATCGTAAATGGGCGACCATACAGAAAATCGTGAAATTTCTTGGTTCCCGCTACTATCGCTAATGCCTCCCTGTCGGTCTGTGCGTAATTCCGCTCTGCTTGGGACAGGGACCTTGAATAAAAAGCTACCGGGGCCTCCCTTCCGTTTTCCAACACGTGGCAAAGCACCGCCCCCACCCCCACCGGGGATGCATCACAGACTAAGACCACTGGCCGTTTGGGATCGAAATGAGTCAGGATTGCCTCGGATGTTAGGAGTTGCTTTAACTCGTTAAAAGCCCTCTCTTGCTCGTCACCCCACAGCCATGTTTCCTCTTTTTTAAGCAACCGATGGAGCGGTTCGGCCACAGACGCCTTCCGTGGAAGGAAAGTGTGGTAAAAATTTAGGAGCCCCAGGAATGACTGTAGTTCGGCTTTGGATGTGGGGCGAGGAGCCTTCTTAATGGCGGCTACTTTGGATTTGGAAGGCTTAATTCCCTCGGGTGTGACACGGAACCCTAAGAACTCAACCTCAGTTTCGAAAAAAACACATTTGTCTTTTCTCAGTCGCAGCCCCGCTTTCTCGAACACGGTCAGCACTTTATCCAATCTCTTGGCCAGTTCGGCCTCACTCCCCCCTGTTATCAATACGTCATCAAAATAAGGCAACACCCCCTCCAGCCCCTTCAGGAGGCGTTCCACGAGCGACTGAAAAAGGCCGGGTGCCGAGTTCACGCCGAACTGTAAACGCGACACCTGGAACGCCCCTTTATGTGTAACTATTGTTTGTGCCGCTGCCGTGGCGGGAGTTACAGGGAGTTGCTGGTAGGCTTGTGCTAAATCGAGCTTAGCGAAACATTTTCCCCCATTCAGCCTGGCCAGAAGGTGGCTGACCACCGGCACCGGGTATGCATTAGGGCGGATAGCCTTGTTAATTGTACACTTATAATCAGCGCAAATGCGCACCTCCCCGTTAGCCTTTAGTGCTGTTACAATTGGAGTTTCCCACTCCGCGGAATCAACAGGAACAAGAATCCCCTGACCCACCAGTTTGTCCAGTTCCGCCTCTATTTTGTCCTTGAGTGCGAACGGCACCCTGCGTGGTTTGAGTCTTATCGGGCGGACCTCCGGGTCTAGGTCGAAGGCTACAGGGGGTCCCTTGAACTTTCCCAGTCCTTTTTTAAAAACGGCGGGGTGCGCGTCACACACCGCTTGTATTGGATCTGCACCCACGGCATGCACCCCCCCTATGAACAAACCCAAAGGCTGAAACCACTGAGTCCCGAGGAGGCTACAACTTCCCCCTTTGAGAACGACTAGGGGGAGTTCCGCAGAATGTCTCTTAAAACGGACCCGAAATTTCCCGACCCCCAACACTGGAATGCTGTTCCCCTGCACGTCTCGTAGCGTGGACCTCAACGCTTTAAGTTTGGGCCGCACGTGGGGGTCGATTTTCAAGAACTCTCTCTGGGGAATTATAGAATAGGAGGACCCCGAGTCAATTTCCATCCTAATAGGGGCCCCTTGTACTAGTACCTCAACGAAGTAATGGAGTTGTCCCGCGGACACGCTGAACACGGGGGCGTCATCCTCACTGTCGTCCGAGATGCGGCCCACGCCATCCTGCTTCCTCGTGGTCCGGGCGCCATCTTTGGACCTCGCTGGACGGTCCGGTCTGGCCGAACGGTTTTGTGAATGCCTCCGGCCCTCTTGCCGCTTTCTGCACGCCTTGGCGATGTGCCCGCGACGGCCGCAGTTGTAACACTCGGCTTTTCTGAATGGGCACTTCGCGCGCTCATGGGCCGCTCCGCAACCATCGCAGCGGCGCCCCCCTTTTCAGACCTTCTGGACCTCTTCGCCGTCGCTGCCTTCCGCAGACGATTTCGAGGTTCGTCGGGTCGCGTGCACCGACTGTCCGGACTTGCCGTGGACCGAATTTTCCGCCTTGCCGGCCTTAGGACGCCACTCACGCCACTCGTGCATTTTGTCTACCCCAGCATTCGTGGATTCCGCGGCTTCCGCGGCCTCCACAACCTCTGTCAGCGTGGGTGGCGGCTCCTTGTTCATCAGGCTGCGCTGCACTTCCTTATCCTTCAGGCCACACAGAACGCCGTCCCTCAGGGCCATCTCTAAGTTGTCCCATCTGCAGGGGGCGGCGGCTATCCTCATGGCTGCTACGAAGGTCTCAACCGACTCGTCCGGCGCTTGGACTCGCCTCCAAAACGCGCTCCGAGCGGGAAACATTGCCTTCGAGGGTCGGAAACGCTCACGCAGCAGTTTCATGATGTCATCGGCTTTGAAATCACTCATCGTCTTCGGTGCAATAATGCCCACCAGCGTCCGCTTGGTTTCTATCCCCAGCATTCGGGTGAGGATGGCCCTCTTCCTTTCCTCGTCGTCTTTGACTTTGAGTTCCACCAGTGCCGCCTTGAAGTCCATCTCAAAGATCTCCCAGTCTTGTGGTTTTGTAATGTTGAAACCGCTCTGTGCCCTGGCTCCTTGGGGATCCATTATCCCACCTTCGTCGCCAATTTGGTGTATGAGAACCAAGACACAGGAAACAGCCACGGACTGGTTTAACTCAGGTTTATTGCATGGTGGTCAGAGGGAACGAGGTAATGGCGGATGCATAGCTCTATATATACAGTAGTAAACATTTGAACGTGGCTCCATGATAGCCCATTGGCTATTGTCCGCGTGACGTCATTGCTGGTCACGCCCTTCTTGTCCAGGTGTAGGTAGTGGCGGGAAACTCCGCGCTGTGGCCTTTGATGAATATGGACCAAGAGAGCTTGGACGCTCGCTGCTGCCCCTGGTGGTCATTAGCTCGCGTCCTATTACAGAGATTATAGTGATACAGCTGAAGGCTATATTGTTACTTGTAGGAAAGGTTACATTGTTAAAATACATTGTTATCACATGAAGAAGGTTACAGTATTAGAACACAACACTCCTCCCCCCTAGGATGAGACGAAGTCTCTCAGCCAAGATGGCTTATTTCGAACACGCTGGGGTCTCGGTGCGGGCTGCCCTGCCCCGGGTTTGCTACCTTCTCTTTGTCCCCTGGCTTCCTGTCCTGTAATTGGAGAGGGAGACTTGTTAGTGACTTGCCGCGGTTCTGCGGCTTTTTGGAGAGGTGTGTGCTTTATTTGGCAGCGCGGGGCGGGTTATGACGTCAATTGACGTCAAATTACGGGGTTTTCCTGGCCAAATCGGGATGGTGGACAGGTATGAACAGAGGCTGGAGGGGAAAGGAAATGATCCCTTCCTGAAAAACCTCCCTTCCGGTCCGTCCCTTTTCTTACTCCTCAGAAGGAGGAAAGGGGAGGCGGAGCAGAAGCTGGAGGGAAGAAGAGTTTCTACTCTGGAGAGATAATTTTTCTTTGGGTGTGGGTGTGGGGGGTGGAGTTGGGAGCAGAAGTAGTTGTTGGACCCCTCCCTAGACCCACACCTTGCCCCCTAGATTGTTCGTTGGTGTGCAGGAAGAGGCACCTGGAAGGGAGACCCAGGAAATCTGGGAGCTACCCATCACTGAGCACAGTTGATATCTGGTTTTGCAACAGGATTTAGTTCCCACCTCTCTTTCACTGTTGCATAGCGTGTTGTGCATCAATAGTTCTTTGAGATAGGGGGTTGCCTGTTTCGTAGCAATAGTCTTCCACCAAGAGCCTTAGAGAACGAAGCATTCTTGTCCAAGATGGTTTGATGATCTTTGATTATGCATGGGAGAAGTTTTAGTAATCGCCTGAAATTGGCAGCCAATGCTGTTCAATTACTTTCTCTACTGGGCCTCTCTTGCAGTAGGTTCTTCTGGGTATTTGTCTTGCCCAGTTAATTTGTTCGTTAGCCATGTTGTGAGGATATTGAAGTCTGAGAAATGCATTTTATAAATCCTTGAGCTCAGAGCCTCTGTCTTATGGGTCTGAGCAGATATGTTTGTACCTGAGGGCTTGGAGAAGACAATAGATTTTGTTATGTGTTCTGGATGGAAGCTGGAGGTATGCAGGGAGGTATATCGATTCATGGGTATGCGATATAGTATGGTACTGAGATGTCAATTTTGTACTTTCACAGTGGTGTCTAGGAAATTTATTTGTGTAGACTAGTCCAAGCTGAGTTTAATATATGGATGGTTTGGTGTCTCACACGGAAGACAAAGAAGGAGTCGCAGTAAGGACTAACACAGGTTTATTGTTTGATGATCAGGATGAACATGGGGTAATGGTGGTGATACATCTCATTATATACTGTTGGATTATACATTTGAATCTTGTTGCACGACAGCCCATTGGCTGCTGCCGGCGTGGCCTCGCCCAGGCACGCCTCTTGTCCGTAGCTGATGTTTTCTCCATTGTCATGCAGGGAAGTTTCCCGCGGCTGTCCGTGATTGAGCAATTGAACCATGTGAGATTGAACGCTCGCAGCTGCCCTCTATGGGCTGCTTGCTCGCGTTCCTTAACAGCTGTGATACATTGTAATTGAGGTGGTTACAATCTTACATTTAACATAACATTGAATCATGCATACATAACATCCCTCCCCCCTAGGACGGGACAAAGTCCCTCAACCATTGTGGCTTGCCGCACGTGCGCTTGGGGCGTGCGGGCGCCTGACCTAGTACAGGGGAGCCTGTGATCCCTGATCCCGAGGGGTCTCGTCCTGAAACGGAAAATGGGGACTCATTAGTGGTTCTGTGGGGGGACTGCGATGACCTTGCATTGGGGGATGGAAATGGAACGAACAGCTGGGAAGTAAACCCTTGCCTGCCTCCTGCGTGCCCAGGCCCCCCCCTAGCACGAACCTCGGGACCGACGATGCGACCCTCGTGGTCCCGCCGCCTCCCTTTGTCTGTTCGGGCGTTCGGAATTCTGGGGCCGGCGAGGCTCCGCCGGCTGCCTGTCTTTGGGGTGTCTGCCTTTTGGGGGCTGGAGCTATGGTGTACTCTAGCATGCCAGAGTTGTGGGGATGGAGGTACCAGGGGCTGAACTGAAACCCCTCTTCTCGCTAGGACGGGTGGGGGACCACTCCGCTAACTCCCCCTGGTACGGAAAATCATAGTCATACTCATGGTCGAGGTTATAGTCGGGGACAAACTGATTCCTCTCTTTCAAGGCGTCCTCGGGCGCCTCCGTGTCTCCCCCTTGGGTAATGCGGGTGGGGGAGGACCCTAACGCTGATTCCCCCTCACTGGTGACCCGCTTCCGGAGCTGATCGGCGTGTCGTCTCCACAGTAACCCTGAGCTAGTCTCGACCCTGTAGGAAACTGGCCCTGTTTGCTCGATGATTGTCCCCAGCACCCACGCTGGCCCCGAGGCTGCGTAGTTCCTACAATGAACCGGGTCCCCTGCGGAAAAACTCTTGGAGCTCCCCCCCCCTAAATTTATATTTCTCCCCTCATCCTCCACCCTGGACGGATCCATCCGGTCAAACAACGTTGCCGGGCGCCTCCTCATGAGCAGCTCGGCTGGGGAGAATCCTGAAGCTAAGGGGGTTGTCCTGTAGCAGATTAGGAACTGGCACAGGTGTAGGTTCAAGTCGCCGGGACCCATGCGCCGCAGTGCGTCTTTCGTAGTGCGCACTTGGCGCTCTACCTGACCGTTTGTGGCGGGGTGGAATGGGGCAGCGGTGATGTGCCTGATTGCGTTCCTCTCCATGAAGGTTTGGAACTCGGCCGACGTGAAGGAACTTGCATTGTCGCTCACGAGGACGTCTGGCAGGCCAAAACACGCAAAGAGCTTGCGCAACTGCTTTATGGTTGCCGCGGAGGAGGTGCTGCTTACGGGGATCACCTCCAACCACTTGGAGTAGGAGTTGACTACCAGTAGGAATGTGGCCCCGCGGAAAGGCCCCGCGAAGTCGACATGAATACGGGACCATGGCCCGCGGGCCGTGTCCCACTCCCTATGGGGTAATCGGGACTCCTCGGGCCGGGAGCTCTGGCAGCTCTCGCACGTGCCCACTAAGCGCTCTATGTCCGCGTCTATCTGGGGCCACCAAAAGAAACTCCTAGCTAGGGCTTTGGATCGCACGATCCCTGGGTGACTGGTGTGCAGTAGCTTCAGTACCCTTGCCCTTAACTTTTCTGGAATGATCACCCGCTGACCCCAGAGTAAACAGCCCCTTTCCAGGGAAAGTTCCACTCTGCGCCTACAAAACGGCTTGAACTCTTCATCTGGGGGAGTAGTGGGCCACCCTTTCTTCACCCATGAGCTCACCTGGGCTAGGGTCTTGTCGGCCGCCGTGGCCTTGGCAAGGTCGGCCGGGACAATGGGGGGCGAGTCGAGGGACTCGATTAACATGACTTGGTGGTCCTGTTCTACCTCGCATGCGGGGTCCCCTAGACTAGGGAGGGGAGATCGGGACAGTGCGTCTGCATGGGAGATCTCCTTTCCTGGGCGGTAGATTAGCTCGTACTGGTAGGCGTTGAGGAATATGGCCCAACGCAACATTCTGGGGGAGAGTATCTGGGGGGTAGGTTTGCCGGTAGTGAAGATCCCCAGAAGCGGGTTGTGATCCGTCACTACCGTAAACTCGCGGCCGTACAGGAAATCATGGAACTTCTTGGTCCCTGCAATTATGGCCAGGGCCTCCCTATCCGTTTGCGCGTAATTGCGCTCAGCCTTGGAAAGGGACCTGGAGTAATATGCTACCGGGGCCTCCCGCCCGCTCTCTAGCACGTGGCACAGGACCGCCCCCACCCCCACCGGGGACGCATCACAGACTAGAACCACTGGTTTCCTCGGGTCAAAGTGTGTTAGAACCGCATCTGAGGAAAGGAGTGATTTTAGTTCTCGGAAAGCTTTCTCCTGCTTGTCCCCCCACCGCCAAGCCGCGTCCTTCTTTAGTAGGGCGTGCAGTGGCTCCGCAACCGATGCCTTCCTAGGCAGAAATGAGTGATAGAAATTAAGGAGCCCCAGGAACGACTGCAGCTCCGGCTTTGCGGTGGGGCGGGGGGCGTTCTGAACGGCCGCAACCTTGGACTCTGAGGGCCTGATCCCTTCTGGGGTTATCTTAAACCCGAGGAACTCAACCTCCCTGGCGAAAAACATACACTTGTCCTTCCTTAGGCGAAGGCCCGCTTTCTCGAAAACTGAGAGGACCCCATCTAGTCTTTTTGCTAATTCTCCCTCACTCCCCGCTGTTATCAGCACGTCATCGAAGTATGGTAGGACCCCTGGGAGCCCCTTTAGTAGGCGTTCCACGAGAGATTGGAAGATCCCGGGGGCCGAGTTCACGCCGAACTGAAGGCGCGTTACTTTAAATGCCCCCTTGTGCGTTACTATTGTCTGCGCAGCGGCAGCGGCTGGGGTCACTGAGAGTTGCTGATAGGCCTGGGCCAGGTATAATTTGGCAAAACACCTCCCCCCATGAAGTGTGGCCAGCAGATGGCTGACCACGGGCACTGGGTATGCATTTGGCTGAATGGCCTTATTAATCGTACACTTATAGTCCGCGCAAATCCTGACCTCCCCGTTTGACTTAAGGGCCGTAACAATCGGCGTCTCCCACTCTGCCAAATCAACTGGGACCAAAATCCCTTGCCCCACCAATTTGTCCAGCTCCGCCTCGATTTTGTCCTTGAGTGCGAAGGGCACTCTCCTCGGCTTAAGGCGGATGGGACGGACTTCTGGGTCCAACTCGAATGAAACTGGGGGCCCCCTGTAAGTACCGAGCCCCTTTTTGAAAACGTCCGGGTGCGCATTGCAAACGTCCTGCATTGGGTCAGTCTCAATGGCGTGGATGCCGGACAGTTCTATTCCCAGGGGAGCAAACCACTGCGTCCCTAGGAGACAACACTTCCCCCCCTTGAGGACCACTAGGGGCAGCCTTTCGGAGAAATTCTTGAACTTCACCTTGAATTTCCCCACCCCCAACACTGGGATCCCGTTCCCCTGTACGTCCCGCAGGTGGGACCGCATGGCCCGCAGCTTGGGCCGAGCCTCTGGGGGGATGCGCATGTACTCCTTCTGGGACAGTATGGAGTAGGAAGACCCCGAGTCTATCTCCATTTTTACTGGGCGCCCCTGCAACTGTACCTCCACGTAGAATCGCCGGTGCTCCAGGGCCACGCGGTGTACGCCGTCCTCGCCGTGGATGGTGGAGACCTTCCTGGTGCCGGCCGCCTTCCGTTGGTGGTGCTGGGGATGGCTGGAACTGCCTTTGTCCTCGGTTCGCCTGCGCCTGCATACTCGGGCGATGTGTCCCTTTCGGCCGCAGTTGTGGCACTCGGCCTTGCGGAAGGGACACCTCGTGCGGTCGTGGGCCGCGCCACAGCCGTCGCAGCGGCGGTCTTGCCGCTCCCGGTTTTGCCGCCGCTCCCCACGCTTCCTGACTCTCTGGACGCCGTCGTCCTCGCTGGTGTAGGAATCCGCCGTCACGGACGAGTCGTCGGAGGTCTCTGGAGTGCCGGCGGGCGACTTCGGTGCCCGCCAGGCTGCTTTCGCTGGAGTTCGCCGGGTCGCTTGAACGGGGGACTTGGCCCTCTCGGACGTTGTGCCGCGGGCCTTGAACACCTTGACCCCGCTCCTGGCCGCCTCGGCCGCTTGCGCTTCTCGCAACACCTCATTGAACGAGAGGTGCTCGTCGCGGGTCATGAGCTTCCGTTGCAGCTCTTCGTCCCGCAGGCCGCACAACAGGCGGTCTTGCAGGGCCTGGTTCAGGTCGTCCCACTTGCAGTGCACCGCCGCCAGTCTGAGGGCCGCTGCGTAGTCGGACACGGACTCGCCTGGGCGCTGGTCTCGCCGGTGGAACGCGACCCGGGCCGGGAAAATCGACACGGGCGGTTGGAAATGTGCCCTCAGCAGCTCCAGGATTTGGTCGATAGGCACCGCTTCGACCTTCTTTGGCGCCACCAAGTTCATTAGAATACGCAGCGTGGCCGGTCCCACCTGGGCCAGGAAATGGGAGCGTAACAACGCGTCGTCGTCGACGCCGGCTGCTTCCATTGCGTGCCGAAACTGGCACTCGTAGAGCTCCCACTGCTCAGGCTCGCTAACGTCGAAGTGGTACGTCTTGACTCTGGGATTCGCCATTATCCCACCTTCGTCGCCAATTTGGTGTCTCGCACGGAAGACAAAGAAGGAGTCGCAGTAAGGACTAACACAGGTTTATTGTTTGATGATCAGGATGAACATGGGGTAATGGTGGTGATACATCTCATTATATACTGTTGGATTATACATTTGAATCTTGTTGCACGACAGCCCATTGGCTGCTGCCGGCGTGGCCTCGCCCAGGCACGCCTCTTGTCCGTAGCTGATGTTTTCTCCATTGTCATGCAGGGAAGTTTCCCGCGGCTGTCCGTGATTGAGCAATTGAACCATGTGAGATTGAACGCTCGCAGCTGCCCTCTATGGGCTGCTTGCTCGCGTTCCTTAACAGCTGTGATACATTGTAATTGAGGTGGTTACAATCTTACATTTAACATAACATTGAATCATGCATACATAACAGATGGATATTATTGAAATCTTGGTGGAATTTCTCTAGGGTTTCTTTCTATGAGTCCAGATCAAAAAATATGTCATCGATGGACAAAATTGCAAAGGTGTCCTCAATGTACAAAGTGACTGTTTGGACTTTATCTTCATTTTGAATGGTGTCTCTGATGGCAGGCAGTTCATCTTAGTATGGGAGGTTGGTGTACAGAGTATCCACATTCATTGTGGCTATAAAAATAATTTCTTGCCAGAGATTACTCTAGGTTGAAAGGATTTTTGCAGGGAGTGCCCGAATGAGGCTCATTTCATGTGCCCCATCTCTAGAGTATCAAACCCCTTCCCTTCCATTCTCCAAGCCTAGCACCTAAACCACTCAACTACTAAGCACCCAGCACCTAAACCACCAAGCCACCGTTACTTAGACAGTTGTTATGTATGCATGTTACTTTAAATACAAGAATGTAACCACTCTACAATCACAATGTATCTCAGCTGTTAAGGAACGCGAGCAAGCAGCCCATAGAGGGCAGCTGTGAGCGTTCAGTCTCACATGGTCCACATTGCTCAATCACGGACAGCCGCGGGGAAAACTTCCCCGCATAATCAGGGAGAAAGAACTACTACAGACGAGAGGCGTGCCTGGGCGAGGCCACGCCGGTAGCAGCCAATGAGCTACCGTGCAACAGGATTCAAATGTATTGTGCTATCGTATATAATGAGATGTATCACCGCCATTACCTCATGTTCCTCCGGATCATCATGCAATAAACCTGTGTTAAGCCAACCCTTCGGCTGTTTCATTGTCTTTGGTCCCATACACTAAACTGGCGACGAAGGTGGGATATGGCGACCCACGGGACCAAGACATGCTCCGGTTACGAGATTAGGAAACCGGGAGACTTGGAGCTGTTCAAGATAGACTTCAATGGGGCGCTGGTGGAGCTCGAAGTCTCGGACGAGGCGAAGAAGAGAGCCATCCTCATCAGGATGCTCGGACACGAGACCAAGAGGACCTTGGTGGACCTGGTCGCACCCGGAAAGGTGACCGACTTCAAGGCCAGAGAGCTCCTGGCGATGCTGCGTGGCCATCTCCGGCCCTTGGTGGCGATGTTCCCCGCTCGGAGCGCGTTTTGGAGGCGAGTCCAAGTGCCCGGGGAGTCGGTCGCCGCCTTCGCTGCCGCCCTGCGACTGGCCGCTGGCCCATGTAAATGGGAAAACCCAGAAGTCACCCTCAGGGACTGCGTGTTGTGTGGCCTGAGAGACACCGAGACTCAGCGGGCGCTGATGAAGCAGGAGCCGCCCCCCACGTTGCAGGAGGTCCTGGACGCGGCACAGGCCGCGGAAGCCACGGCGGCCGGGGTGCAAGAGCTCCAGGACTGGCGGCCAAAGGCTGATAAGGCAGAGAAAGGCAAGGCTGAGAGTTCGGTGCGTGCCGCCCGGCGAGTCTCGAGCTCATCCGTGGAGAGCGGCGACGACGAGGACGTTCAGAGGGTCCGAAAGGGAGGCCGGCGTTGCGACGGCTGCTGCGCCGCCCACGCCCGCGAAAAATGCCCGTTCAGGAAGGCCGAGTGCCACAACTGCGGCCGCCGCGGGAACATCGGCAAAGTCTGCAGGAAGCGGCGCGAGACCAGGAGGAGTTCGCCAGACCGCCACGCGAGGCAGGACCGCCCCACAAGGCCCAAGGACGGCGCCCGGACCACGAGGAAGCAGGATGGCGTGGGGAGCATCCCCGACGACGGCGAGGTCTTCAGCGTGTCCGCGGGACACCCCCGATACTTTGTTGAGGTATTAATACAAGGGGCCCCTGTTAGGATGGAGATTGACTCGGGTTCCTCGTACTCTATCATCTCCCAGGGAGAGTTTTTGAAAATTGCCCCCCACGTGCGGCCCAAGCTCAAAGCGCTGAGGTCCACGCTTAAGGACGTGCAAGGGACTAGTATTCCAGTGTTGGGGGTCGGAAAATTTCAGGTCCAGTTCAAAAAACACGCCGCAACGCTCCCCCTAGTCGTCCTCAAAGGAGGAAATTGCCGCCTTCTCGGGACTCAATGGTTTCAGCCCCTGGGTTTGTTCATGGGGGGGGGGGTGCACGCTGTTGGGGTACACGCCGTCGGGACTGACCCAATTCAGGACGTGTGCGACGCGCACCCCGAGGTTTTCAAAAAAGGACTCGGGAAGTTCAAGGGACCCCCAGTAACTTTCGACCTGGACCCTGAAGTACGACCAATCAGACTAAAACTGCGCAGAGTGCCTTTCGCACTAAAGGACAAGATAGAGGCGGAACTGGACAAATTGGTGGGTCAGGGGATTCTTGTTCCCGTTGATTCTGCGGAGTGGGAAACTCCAATTGTAACAGCACTAAAAGCTAACGGGGAGGTTCGCATATGCGCTGATTACAAGTGCACCATCAATAAGGCGATTCGCCCTAATGCGTATCCGGTGCCGGTAGTCAGCCATTTGCTGGCAAGGCTACATGGGGGAAAGTGTTTCGCTAAACTTGACTTAGCACAGGCCTACCAGCAACTTTCAGTGACCCCTACCGCAGCTGCTGCACAGACCATAGTCACCCATAAGGGGGCGTTCCAGGTGACGCGCCTTCAGTTCGGCGTGAATTCGGCGCCTGGGATTTTCCAGTCACTCGTGGAACGCCTCCTGAAGGGGCTGGAGGGGGTGTTACCGTATTTTGATGACGTATTGATAACGGGGGGGAGTCGGGCTGAATTGGCTAAGAGGTTGGGCAAGGTTCTGACGATATTCGAAAAGGCGGGGTTGAGGTTGCGAAAAGACAAATGCGTCTTCTTCGCTACCGAGGTTGAGTTCCTAGGGTTCCGAGTAACTCCTGAGGGGATAAGGCCGTCCCAATCCAAAGTTACCGCCATCAAGAAAGCCCCTCGCCCCACATCCAAGACCGAGCTGCAGTCGTTTCTTGGACTGCTTAACTTTTACCACTCCTTCCTTCCCCGGAAGGCAGCCGTGGCCGAACCACTACACAAGCTGCTAAAGAAGGACGAGGCATGGAAGTGGGGCGACGTCCAAGAGAAGGCGTTTAGCGAACTAAAACAACTCTTGGCGTCTGATGCCATACTGACCCATTTTAACCCCAAACGCCCGGTGGTCCTGATCTGCGACGCATCCCCAGTGGGAGTGGGGGCGGTACTGTGCCACGTGCTGGAAAACGGGAGGGAGGCCCCGATAGCGTTCTACTCCAGGTCCCTGTCCCAAGTGGAGAGAAATTATGCCCAGACAGACAGGGAAGCTCTAGCGATAGTTGCGGGCACCAAAAAATTTCACGATTTCCTGTATGGCCGCCCCTTCACCATAGTGACCGACCATAAGCCCCTGCTCGGCATTTTTACGGCAGATAAGCCCACGCCACAGATCCTGTCCCCGAGGATGCTCAGGTGGGCCATTTTTCTCAACGCGTATCAGCACGCGTTGGTGTACCGGCCCGGGAAGGAGATCAGCCACGCGGACGCCCTGTCGAGGTCCCCCCTTCCCCAAGAGTGCAGCCACGTGAGCGAGGAAGAGCGGGACCACCAGGTCTTAATGATAGAGGTCCTAGACTCACCCCCGGTAGTACCGGCCGACATCGCCAAAGCGACCGGCAAGGATAAAACGCTAGTTACAGTCAGCTCCTGGGTGCAGAAAGGGTGGCCAGTGTCTTCCCCAGCAGCGGAATTGGATCCATTTTTCAGAAAAAAGCTGGAGTTGTCCCTAGAGAGGGGTTGCCTTTTGTGGGGACAGCGGGTAGTGATCCCCACGTCCCTCCGGCCAAGAGTGCTTAAACTGCTGCACGTCAGCCACCCAGGAATCGTCCGCTCCAAGGCGCTAGCCCGCAGTTATTTTTGGTGGCCCCAGTTAGACGCCGACATCGAGCACATGGTCGGCACTTGCGAGGCATGCCAAAGCTCAAGGCCGGAGGAGGCTCGCTTGCCCCACAGGGAATGGGACGCGGCGAGGGGGCCGTGGTCCCGGGTGCACGTGGATTTTGCTGGACCGTTCCGAGGAACGCTTTTCCTCCTTGTAGTGGATGCGTACTCCAAGTGGTTGGAGGTTATCCAAGTCTCGAGCACCTCCTCGGCCACAACAATCAAGCAGTTACGGAGGGTCTTCTGTACGTTCGGCTTACCCAATACCCTCATTAGCGATAACGCTAGTTGTTTCACGTCCGCAGAGTTCAGGGCATTCATGGATAGCAACGCCATTCGGCGCATCACCTCTGCCCCTTTCCACCAGGCCACCAATGGCCAAGTAGAGCGCCTCGTGCGCACCACCAAGGACGCGCTTCGGCGCATGGGCCCTGGGGATCTCGGCCTACAAGTGTGCCAGTTCCTGCTGGGGTACCGGGTCACCCCGTTGGCGTCAGGATACTCCCCCGCGGAGCTTTTGATGCGCAGGAAGCTGACCACCGTAATCACTAGGTTAGACCCCACAAGGGTAGAGGACAGAGGGCAGAACCTAGGGCTGGAGATCACAAAAAGTTTCAGCGTAGGCGCACCCGTGCATTGCAGGAACTACGCCAGCGCTGGGCCAGCCTGGGTGCCGGGCGTTGTAATAGAGCAAACCGGCCCCGTCTCTTACCGCGTGGAGACCAGCACAGGGCTCTTATGGAGGCGGCACGCGGATCAGCTCCAGCGCAGGGTTCCCGAAGAGCAGGGCGCGAGCGGCAAAAGACACGATTCAGCGTTAGGGTTCTCCCCCACCCGCTTAGCCCAAGGGGGAGGAGAAGGGGGCCGTAGGTCCCCACCAAGGGGGGAGGAAAGGGAATCTGTCCTCGCAGATATCCTGCGGGATTTTCCGGCGGAAGGAAAGGGCCCCGAACTCATACATATCTCGCGGAATTCTCCCACGGCGGATTCCCATGAAGGGTTAGAATTTGATTTTCCGTACCAGGGGGAGTTAGCGGAGTGGTCCCCCACCCGTCCTAGCGAAAAGTGGGGTTTCAGTTCAGCCCCTGGTACGTGCAGTCCCTGTAGCTCCTGTGCCTCAGAGCATACCATAGCGTCAGCTCCCCGGAGACCAACACCCCCAAGACAGGAGACGACGGCGAGTCCGCCCACCACAGTCTCTAGAGCCCCCGAACGGATAACAGGAGACAGCGGGACCACGAGGGCATCCTCGTCGGTCCCAAGGTTCGTAATGGGAGGGTCCCCGGGTTCCTCAGGCAGCAGGCAGGGGTTCACTTCCCAGCTGTTCATTCCTTTCCCGTCCCCCAACGCAAAGGCGGCACAGTCTCCCCACAGAACCACTAACGAGCTCCCATTTTCCGTTGCAGGACGAGACCCCGCGGAACCAGGGATCACAGGCTCCCCTGTACTAGGTCAGGCGCCCGCACGCCCCAAGCGCACGTGTGGCAAGCCACAATGGTTGAGGGACTTTGTCCCATCCTAGGGGGGAGGGATGTTATGTATGCATGTTACTTTAAATACAAGAATGTAACCACTCTACAATCACAATGTATCTCAGCTGTTAAGGAACGCGAGCAAGCAGCCCATAGAGGGCAGCTGCGAGCGTTCAGTCTCACATGGTCCACATTGCTCAATCACGGGCAGCCGCGGGAAAACTTCCCCGCATAATCAGGGAGAAAGAACTACTACAGACGAGAGGCGTGCCTGGGCGAGGCCACGCCGGTAGCAGCCAATGAGCTACCGTGCAACAGGATTCAAATGTATTGTGCTATCGTATATAATGAGATGTATCACCGCCATTACCTCATGTTCCTCCGGATCATCATGCAATAAACCTGTGTTAAGCCAACCCTTCGGCTGTTTCATTGTCTTTGGTCCCATACACTAAAACAGTAAAAAGTAAAAAGTAACTGGTTGAAATTCTTGCAGCGTGTGGTCAAGATTTGGTTTCCAGGAACAGTTGAAACAATAACAATAACTAAAGTTAACCTTTTTGTATTTTTAGTGCAATTACTACTCAGGGGCTACAGAGACTGAGTTAATCTCCCCAAGTTTCTCTTTGATGCTTTTTGTTTGTTTGTCTATATCAGGCCCCTTGATACCCAATAAGGTAAAAGAGGAAAAAAGAAGTCTGTATCACAGATGGCCAACTTTTGTGCTGTAGGTGTTCTTTGACTTCAATTCCCAGAAGTCCAAGTCAGCACACCTGCAGATCAGGACTTCTGGGAAATGAGGTTCAAGTGGAAAGTGATCTGAGTAATGAATGCAATACCTTGTCTTCTCAAGGAACTTTCCCCACACTAAACCACTGCATCCTACACTCACTCTCATTTCTCTCTGTCTTCCAGGAGGTGATGATACATGCAATGATGCAGATGATACACAGGAGAAGGAAGGAAGGCTGTGTGTAACATCCACAGAAAACGTGGATGAGGGAAACAAGACAATGAGTGTTCAAGAGGGACTCCAGAGCCAGGAGGACAACCAGGCAGATGTGAGGATAGATGAATCTCACCAATCTCCCATGGTTATTGACTGTAAAAAAATAGTAAGAAAGAGGTCAAATAGGTGCCTCAGCCTACCTGAAAACTTAAAAGTTGGACAAAGGAGCAGCCTAGGAAAATACCCTGTAAAAATCCCAATCTGCCATACCAAGGGGGGGAAAAGCCCCTGCTGGGAACATAGAGAGGGCTCTAGATGCACTTCAAAAGATACAAGATGTCACCCAGAGGGGGAAGCTGGAAAATGCTTAAATACTCAAAAGATCTGTGTTAGCTCTGATTTTGGGGTACCTCAACCAATACCCTCAGAAAAGAAACCCTATCAATGCTCAGAATGTGAGATGAGGTTTGAGAGAAGTTCAGAACTTAAGAAACATCAAAGAACACACATAGGAGAAAAATGCCATTTATGTGAGGAATGTGGAAAGGGCTTCAGACAGCTTTCAGATTTTACAAGACATAAGCAAATTCATACAGGAAAGAAACCCTTTGAGTGCAAAAAATGTGGGAAAAAGTTCACCCATAATTCAAACCTCACAACACATCAACGTATCCACTCAGGAGACAAGCCCTTTAAATGTGAGGAATGTGAAAAAGGCTTCAGAAACAGTTCAGATCTGACAAGACATAACCGTGTTCATACAGGAGAGAAACCCTTTGAGTGCAAAGAATGTGGGGGAAAGTTCACCCTAAGCTCAAGCCTCACAACACATCAACTGATTCACTCAGGAGATAAGCCCTTTAAATGTGAGGAATGTGAAAAAGGCTTCAGAAGAAGTTCAGATCTGACAAGACATAACCGTGTTCATACAGGAGAGAAACCCTTTGAGTGCAATGAATGTGGGGGAAAGTTCACCCAGAGTTCAAACCTCAGATGTCATCAATTGATTCACTCAAGAGAGAAACCCTATAAATGTGGGGATTGTGGAATGGGCTTCAGTCAGCATTCAAGTCTTAAAAGACATCAGTGCTCCCATTCGGGAGAGAAACCCTATGTTTGTGGACAATGTGGGGAAAAATTCATCCAACGCACACTCCTCACAATTCATCAACAAATTCATTCAGGAGAAATGTCGAATGCAATTAAAGACTTAGGGGAAAGTTTCAGTGATCCCTCTGCTTTGAACATACATCAGGGCTCCCTCTCAGGAGAGAAGCTCTATATTTGTGGGAAATGTGGGAAGAAATTCCACCAACGAACACTCCTCACAATTCATGAACATGTACATGCAGAAGAAAAGCCCTCTAAACCCGATTACTATGGAAAACATTTCAGTGATGCCTCAGTCATTAAATCAGGGATTCGCAAACTACAACCTGTGGGCCTAATCCAGCCTGTGGCACCAATTCATCTGGCCTGCAGTGAGGATTTTGGAGATGATACCACTGCTACCACTGGAAGCTCAAAAAATGCACCAGAAGCAAAGAAAATGCTGCAAAACTGTGGCGAGAACGTGGCAAAAGTGCTGCAAAAAACCACAAAGTTGCAGGAAAACTGTGGCGCACTCATCTTTCGGCCATGGGAAGTGGCAGAATCAATGAGAACTGTCCGGATCATGCCGCAAATGCACCCAACATCAACGCCACCACAACCAGAAGTGGTGGAAGCAGCAGGAGGAACCATGCTTCCACCCCCTCCTCCTGTGTGATGTAGGCATGACCGGACTGCAGCACAAAAATGTTGTGAACCACTGTTTTAAAGGATATTCAGGGGGAATGTTCTTTTTTATTATTATTTTTATTATTATTATTTAAATTTTAAATTTTTATTAAATACCGTGCAATAAATAAATAAATAAATAAATACATGAACACACGCAGAAAAACAGTGTACAACAATGCAAACATATTCACAATAGCGACAGTGTTGCTCACTTTTCATAATAGCTCACTTTTGATACTTATCCAATAATTTTACATAACGTCTGAATTGGAGTTCACACATTAATTAATTGTCATTCCAAAATGATAATTGATCGAGTGATTGCTTGTTCCCTTTTCTTCTATTCATGGTATGTTCAATAAAGGGATTCCAGTTTTCATAAAACTTATTCTTGTTCGTAATGGCTTTTTTATATTTAATTCACAGGTAAGTTTGTCATTGAGTGCAATCATCCACATTTGTGCAAACCTGTGTAATGTAGGCATGACCGGACTGCAGCACAAAAATGTTGTGAACCCCTGCTTTAAAGGATATTCAGGGGGAATGTTCTATCACTGTACCGAATGTGAGGAAAACTTTACAGCTAGCAAAGAATTTAGAAAAAAATCAAAAAATTCACACTCGGGAGAGACTGTATAAATGTGACCAATCTGAGAGAAGCTTCTTTCTAAGCAAAGATCTTGATGAAAATCAACAGGGGAGAACCACTATCAATGTGAAGAATATGGAGAAATATTCCATTGTAGAGCACAGCACGTGAGTCATTGACAGATGCACAGAGAGGGGAAACTCTGAAAATTCAACACAATGAACTTTTGCAACAAGTGAAACCCCAAACTATAGCAACATCTCATCATTTAAAAAGTTCTACACAGTAAACTTCTTAATTTATTTATTATTATTTATTTAGTATATTTTTATACCGCTTTCCTCACCTATTGGTGACCCAAAGCGGTTTACAGACAAAGATGGTAAATTACATAAAACTTAAGGCCCATGTCATGGGTAATAGCCGCTTCCACTCCCTTGCAACCAGCTGAGGGGAGGAGTTAAGGGGGCTCTGTGGCAGGGATGAAGGTGGAAAATGTCCTCCCGCCACGGAGCAATGGTCACTCCCACTCCCCTCCAACCGGCTGACGGGAGGAGCTTAGGGGGCTCTGTGGCAGGGACGAAGGTGGATAATGCAAGCGCGGTGCCAAAATGGCAGCCGCGCCCTTTGCGCCCCCCCATCGGAGGAAGGCAATCCGGGTAGTTAGGGGCGTGGCCAGCACCCTTATATAAGGGGTGGCCATGAGGCAGCCGAGCTGCCATTTTGCGAAGCGACGGAGCGGAGAAGTTTTTCCCTCTTACCTCCGTCGCTCGTGTTCTTCTCCAGGAAGCCTTTTTGGTGCAGCTTTTCTCTTTTTCGGCTTCCCAGCGATTTCAGCTATGCCCTCCAAAAAGAAGGCAGCTGCGAACGTGGCTCGATCTGCGCGGAGGCGCCAGCCGGGTCGGAGGACCGCGACTGCGCCTCCCCAGCAGCCCCCTTTGCCTGAACCCACCGGGACCGGTGGGATGGGATCAGTGGCCCCCTGGCCCGAGGCGGGGCGCATGCAGGCCGGGCCGGCAGGGGCCACGGCCCTTGGCCCGCAAGCAATGCCTGCCGCCTCTGGCGTGGTTCCTGCAGGGCCTTCCGCCCTGGGTTCGCAGTTTCCCGCGGGGGGTTTTAACCATGGGGGGTGGTTAAGTTCCCTCCCTTGGCAGGGCATGCCCCCGGCCACTCAAGGGCCGGGCCTGGGCTCTTGGCCGTATTCGACCCCTGGGGTCCAGGGACCTGGACCGGCGCCCGTAACTTGCGGGCCGACTGCCCCTTTGCCCCCCCTGGGTACCGGGGGCTATGTTAATGTCGGGGCCCTTCTGGCCCGCGTAGCGGCCCTTGAGGCATCCCTTGCGAGGGTCAGCCACCCAGGGGCGCAATTGGGCTTGCAAGTTGATCCTTTGTCTGTTGGGCAGGGGCAGGCGACGGGACGGGTCGAGCTGCCCGAGGCGCGTGGGCCGGCGGTGGCCACTGCCTCGCAGCTCCCCACCCGACAGGTGCAGCAGGCTGGTATGGATGTGGCCCTGTCTACGAGCTCAGTTTCGGTCGTGAGCTCCGACGCCCCCGGTGGGCCGGAACCCCCGGTGGGGGCGGCTCGGGGGGGTGCGTCGGGTGAGTATGTGGTTCAAACAAGTGCACATACACATTCAAATTCCTTGGGGGGGCATTCCAATGGCCGTGGCCTCGCACGGGTGGCGCGGCGGTGCAGCTGCCCCCGGCCCACCCGGCGACTTCGGTCCGGTTTGGGGCAGCGCCACCTGTCCAGCGGGGAATGTGTTAGGGGTGGCCGGGTTGGTACAGGCCCCATTTACTTTGCCCCCTGTTCCCACCGTGCCGGTGTCGGCATTGCCGACGGCGGGGTATTCCTTGCCCCTTAGGGACCATCTGGCCCAGTCTACCAAAGAAAAGATCTGGCGGGGGGAATATGTGGACATTTTCTCCCTTTTAAATAGAGAGCCCACCAAGGAAGAGAGAGAGGGGCAGGATGAGAAAGATAAGGAGCTGGCACGTCGTCGTAAGCCACCACGCACGTGGGCTAACTGGTTGCCGGCCTACCTTATTTACATGGAGGTTTACCTCAGGGCCAGGCCGGATTTGGCCATCCCGATGGTCCAGTATTTGGATAACATCTACCGGGCGATGGTGGATTTCCCGGGCCCGTCTTGGCTGGCTTACGACGAGGAATTCCGTATGCGGATTCCCCTACACCCAGAGATGAGGTGGGACGAGCCCTGCCAAAAGCTGTGGCTTCTGTACATGACCCCCACGCGCCCTGCGCCTGGGGAGAGATACCATTGTGGACATGCTGTCCAACGGGCGGCCCCAGCACAGGTACCCCGCCAGGTGGCGGGGCAGGGGGTTCCAGCCCGCCTGCTGTGCTGGACCTTCTCGTCCAATGGTTCCTGCAACAGGAAGAATTGCAAGTACAGGCATGAGTGTCCCTCTTGTTCGGGCCCCCATGCTGCCTCCGCCTGTCCCAGGCCTGGAGGACTGCGGGGCAGGGGCAGGGGTGGACCAGGGGCTGGCAGGACTGCCGCCGAGGGAGCAGGTCCCCCAAAAGGCCCCCTCCCCAATTAATGTGGATATGCTGGAGCGTTGGCTCGCATTGTATCCGAAGAGGGCAGATGCAGTTTACCTGCTTCAGGGTTTTTGAATGGGTTTTCGTATTCCTTTTATGGGAGATAGGTCCCCCCAAGACGCACCCAATCTTTTGTCCCTTAGGGGGAGGGAGGAAGTGGCTGCTGCCAGCATTACCAAAGAGGTTGATGCGGGCAGGGTCGCTGGCCCTTTCCCGGCATCCCCGTATCCCAACCTTAAGGTCTCCCCATTAGGCTTAGTGCCCAAGAAGTCACCGGGCGAGTTTCGCCTTATTCATCATTTGTCCTACCCGGCGGGCAGGTCGGTCAATGATGCTATCCCTGATGACCTTTGCTCAATCAGGTATACATCTTTTGACCAGGCACTGCGCATGGTGCACTCATGCGGCCCGGGTGCGTGGCTGGCTAAGTGCGACATTAAGTCGGCCTTTCGTCTCCTGCCTGTGCACCCGGCTGATTTTGAGTTGCTGGGTTTCAAATTCCGGGGTGAATACTATTTCGATAAGGCCATGCCTTTTGGCTGCTCCATCTCATGCTCGGCATTCGAGCGATTTAGTACTTTCTTGCAGTGGGCCTTTGTCCGTAGGGCGGGGTCTCGGTCTGTAGCCCATTACCTGGATGATTTTTTGTTCGGGGGTGAACGGGGCTGGGACACGTGCACACGTCTCCTCAACACATTTCAGACGCTAATGGAGGAACTTGGTGTCCCTTTAGCGCCCGAAAAGACCGAGGGCCCATCTACTAAGCTAGTATTCCTGGGGGTGGAGATTGACACAGTAGCGCAGGCTTCTAGGTTGCCGGGGGAAAAGGTGTCTAGGATAGTGGCCCTCATCTCGGACTTGCTGGGTAAGCGCAAGGCATCCCTTCGGGAATTACAGGTGCTGCATGGTCACCTTAATTTCGCTTGCAGGGTGGTCGCACCTGGCAGGGCATTTGCTCGCCGCTTGTGCGACGCCATGTCAGGCTTGTCCAGGCCCCACCATAGGGCGAGACTTACACGGGGCATCAGGGCCGACATGCTGATATGGCTCCAATTCCTGAGAGAGTTCAATGGGGTCTCATTTTGGAGGTCTGACCTCCTGGCGTCGCCCAGTTTCCAAATACAGTCTGATGCCTCTGGATCCCTGGGTTATGGGATGTACTTCAATGGGAAGTGGGCCTATGGTGGGTGGCCACCAGCCTGGTCAGGCACGGGTCGCCTGAGAGATCTCACGTATCTGGAATTCTTTCCCATTGTGGGGGCCTTGATGCTATGGGGTGCGGAGTGGGCCAACTCGGTGGTGCATTTCTGGTGTGACAATGCGGCCGTTATACACATTGTCAACTCACAGACGTCTAAATCTCCCAGGGTCATGGATTTGGTGCGCCAGTTTGTATTGCGCAGCCTGCGCCTCAATGTACTGTTCAGGGCCAGGCATGTTCCGGGGGTTAATAACGATATCGCTGATGCTTTGTCCTGCCTGCAGATCTCCCGGTTCCGCGCCTTGGCCCCGGATGCGGAGGAATTCCCCTCGCCGCTCCCGGAGGAGATCTGGACTATTGGCAAGGAGAGGTGAACCGGGCGATCGGCATGTTGCTGGCTCCATGCACGCGTAAGGCGTATCAACACGCATTCCATTCATTTCAGGCATTCTGTGCCCAGTTTCGACTGCCAGACACCTGGCCGATCCCAGTTGCCCACATCCTCCGATTCATGGTTTACCTGCATGCCCATGGCCTTGCACCCCGCACCATAGCATCCAGGCTGTCAGCGCTGGCTTTCATGGCCAAATTAGGTGGTCATGTGGACAGTACCGCTGACTTCCGTGTGAGACATGTTTTGGAGGGGTGGGTGCGGGAGCGTGGGCGCAGCCTGGACGACCGCCACCTAATTTCCCCTGGGGTACTTACCCAACTGGCACGGGGCTGGCGTGACCTATGTTTCAATAGGTATGAGGCAGCCCTGTTTCATGCGGCTACTACGGTGGCCTTTTTTTGGAGCGCTCCGCATCAGCGAGCTTGTGATGCTGTCTAAGGCGGATGCAAGTCGTAGGGCACTGGAACTCGAAGATGTATATATCTGCAATGATTGGGCTCAGTTGAGGATACGTTCCTCTAAAACAGATCAGCATGGCGTAGGCAGTGGTGTAAGACTGCTACGATGTTCATTGGCAGACATCTGTCCGGTTGGTGCCCTACAGGAATTTCTTGCACTGCGTGGCACGCACCATGGCCCGTTTTTCTGTCACCAAGATGGGTCTCCCCTTACTAAATTTCAGTTTTGGAAGGTGACCAGTAAGGCACTCAACAGTGTTGGCCTCCCTGGGGCTCGTTACGGCACCCACTCATTTAGGATTGGGGCGGCTTCTACTGCAGCTGCTTTTGGGTACTCTGGGGCTGACATACGCAGCATGGGACGGTGGGGATCGCAATGTTTTCAGTTTTATGTCCGCCCTCTCCAACCGTGAGTACCAGTTTAATCACTGCCTTTTCTCCCCAATTTTTTCCTTGACAGACCCTGGGTGTCGTATTACACCGGTGACAGTATGGCTGGTGGGCCATAGCTACGTGCACAGGGCAGCGCGTTACGCTCCGGCGACAGAGTGGGGACCCCGGCTGGGACTGGGTGCATACGCACATCTCACATGGCATGGTAAGCCTGGTATGTTATGGCGGGAACTCTTACCGTTCCTTTTTACCAGCGGGACTGCTGATCCGCCTGACATTCTGATTATACATCTGGGGGGCAATGATTTGGGGCAGGTCACTGGCCTATCGCTGAAGCATGGGATTTGCGGCGACCTCGCCTACTTGCACTATGTGTGGCCCGCCACAACCCTTGTCTGGTCGGACATGGTTCCACGGCACGCTTATCGGGGAGGCTTCGACCTCCGGGCCTTGGACCGCGCTAGGCGCACGGTGAACAGGGCTGTGGCCCGGTTCCTCTCGGGCAAGGGTTGGGGGCGTGTCAGTCATCACCCCTCTATTAGTTTGCAAAGTTATGAACTCTATGCAGGGGACGGGGTCCATCTGTCGCGAGGAGGTATGGACCTCCTGTTGGGTGATTGGCGAGCAGGCCTGTTGACCGAGCTGACGGTCTGGGGTGGGGCGTCGAGCCTTTATTGAAGCCTCTCCGTGTGGCGGGTAGCACTGGTAAGGTAAACATTATGACCCACAGGTATCCGGCAGGTTCGCAATTGACTGGACAACACTAGACAGGCATAAATTGGTTAAACGTTGTCCGGTCAACGACGAACCAGGCGACGGGGTGATGGCTACAGCTAGACAGCATGCATCACCCCGTGAATTTACGGATACGCGTCAGAGGGTGGGGTCATTAGTTAGATATTGACTACGGTCAACAATTTGTTTGTTGTCAACAAACAAATTGATACAAATAGATACATTGTAACAATTGCCGTTGGCAATTTTGGGTGGTACCTTACCAGTGTTACTTCGGCCTGCTTGCCTTAAGAATTATGATTGGTCAATTACCAATAGAAATTTAAAATTCGGACTAGGGCATGAATCAATAAATGTGGCCCAATGCCGTTATCCACTTTTACCAGTGTCTGAGTCCTTTATTGGGGGGTGCGCCTGCAATGCAAGCGCGGCGCCAAAATGGCAGCCGCGCCCTTTGCCCCCCCCCCCCCCATCGGAGGAAGGCAATCCGGGTAGTTAGGGGCGTGGCCAGCACCCTTATATAAGGGGTGGCCATGAGGCAGCCGAGCTGCCATTTTGCGAAGCGACGGAGCGGAGAAGTTTTTCCCCTCCACCCCCTCCCTAGTTAACAGTGTGATATTTTGGTCGCTTCGGGGCCGGGTGGGAATTTTTGGCTGGGACTCGCAATTGGCTTTTGAGTTCTGGCTTTTTTGCCCATCCCACACTGTTGCTATGGTTTGACATAGGGGTTTGTTCTGTTGCTGATGTTGACTTGGTCACATGGGCTGGTAGCACTGGTAAGGTAAACATTATGACCCACAGGTATCCGGCAGGTTCGCAATTGACTGGACAACACTAGACAGGCATAAATTGGTTAAACATTGTCCGGTCAACGACGAACCAGGCGACGGGGTGATGGCTACAGCTAGACAGCATGCATCACCCCGTGAATTTACGGATACACGTCAGAGGGTGGGGTCATTAGTTAGATATTGACTACGGTCAACAATTTGTTTGTTGTCAACAAACAAATTGATACAAATAGATACATTGTAACAATTGCTGTTGGCAATTTTGGGCGGTACCTTACCAGTGTTACTCCGGCCTGCTTGCCTTAAGAATTATGATTGGTCAATTACCAATAGAAATTTATAATTCGGACTAGGGCATGAATCAATAAATGTGGCCCAATGCCGTTATCCACTTTTACCAGTGTCTGAGTCCTTTATTGGGGGGTGCGCCTGCAATGTCCTCCTGCCATGGAGCAATGGTCACTTCCACTCCCCTATGTCAGTATCTTTAAAGATGGAAAAGAACGTGCAGAGGTTTCAGTGAATTCTTATGGTGAAGAATTAGGGCTTGTTCAACCTATCAATGCCCAGAGGAAAATAATTATATGATGAATCCCAAATGTGATGATCCCCTCAGCTTCACAGAATTCTGCTCTTTCTTCAAATCCTCCACACAAACCAACTTCCTTATTACATTTTAAGAAAATAGGAAGATCAAAAAACATCTTCTCTGAGATGTCTTTAGAGTATCGTGAGGCAATGATAGAAGCAGGATCTGATCTTTAGTGCTATTCACCTCATGTTATCTCGGTCTCTCCTTGTTTTAACTGATTGTTTTACTTGGATGTTTTTAATATGATTGAACTAAAGCTTTCAATGTAATTGCCTTGAAATTGAAATAAATGGTTAGACTGGAATGATTTGTCTCTGAATAAAAATTAAGAATTATGCAAACGGGGATCCTGACTGAGAATTTAGAACTGGCTGGAGAAGAAATGTCAAATGGATCAATATGAGAAAAGTTGGCCAAACGGTAAGTATCCAGAAACAGAGAGAAAACCGTTTGAGGCAATAATAACAAGATATTGGTATATTAGTTATTTCTTTACTGAAGATAAATCCTTAATATCAAAATTCCAAATGCCAAAAATCTTATGTACAAAGTCAAATGGTAATCCAAAATAAACCATTTTATTCAGTATGTTGAAAATCCAAACTTAAAAGTAATCAATCTGATTAAGTGAAGTACAGAAACTGTATAAAGCCGAAGCGAATCTGGTATTGTATCGCTTTTCAAAATTATTTCATCAGGGTCTTCTAAAATTAATACAAAAAAAAAATACATATTAAGCATCAAGCAAAAATGTTAAGCACAAAGCAAAAATATTTTCAACAATATGTAATAATTTTCAAAAGTAGAACCAGTAGGGAGTAAACTTGTAATCCTGGGAAAATAACATAATTATACACTATATAATTGATTAAAAACATTAAATCTATAAATACCGAGAGTTAACTTTATATATATGTGGCGTCACAAACCTCAGTATGCTTTCTCTTTGTGTGCTCTCGACTTTAAACTTGAGCATAACAAGAGTTTCTTTAAATAACAAACAGTTGAGGGCAGGTGTTTCAAATGATGACATCATGTTAAAAGAATACTACGGAATCTAGAGAAAACATGTGTAAAATCGATCTCACAATTAAGTCCGAATGGTTCGAGGGTGCCAAAGTGATGAATATAAAAAGCTTCTCGTTAGTGGAGTAGCAATTCCAGATTAACTCGCTCAAATGGTCAGGGAGAAACAATCTCTAGCACAACAAAAGTAAACTGATTCTTGCTATGTCCTTTAGCTAGAAAATATTCAACAAGAGGAGCTCCGGGGGTCTGATTCCGGATTGGAGAACGATGCTCGGATATCTGAGTTTTTAACAGCCTACTTGTTACTCCAATGTAATGCAGGTCACAGGGACACATAATCATGTAAATTACATTTTTAGATTGACACGAGATAAACCCTGTCAGTTTGTGCACAAAGCATTTACTATGAATATGGACAGTGTCAGTCTCTAATTAAAATTTACAAAACACACATTTGAAATCAGGCATTTGAAATGGCCTGAAATCGTGTGGGTGGTAGTCTGTAAAAAACTACTGACAGGTGGCTGTGTGTTAGATCTTATATTGGTACTTGTAAGTAAATTATGAAAACAGTTGCTCTTCCTAAAACCGATCCTGGGTTTCTGGCTACAATTAGGAATGTCATCCAGGATGTGCCAGTGTCTATTAATAATCTGCTTAATTTGGTTGGCTAATGGAGTATATTGTAAGGAGAAATTGAGTCTGGATTCGGATGGAGTTTGTGGTTGTCTCTTTAAAACTTGTGATCTGGAAGTTGACGGAACTCTCCAAAAGGCACGATCTATGGAATCCTTTGGATAACCTCCTTGCATAAGATTAAAGCAAATAGTATCAGCAGTCCTGTAAAAATGTGATGGATGAAACAAATAATAATGGAGGTACATATTGAGATCTGTGGATTTCTTGTAGAGCCTCATCTGTAGTTTACTGTCACTAATGAAAACTGTAAGCTCCAAAAAGGCAATAGACTCTGAGCTGTAAGTATGAGTGAATTTAAGATTAATATTAAGCTCATTAATCCATTTCATAAACGGCTCAACTATTGCATCAGTGTGCAACAGAAAAAACAGGTAATGAATGTAGCTTCAAAAAATAAGTATGTGTGCAAAAAAAGGGTTGCAATCCGAATTATAAATAAATAGTTGTTCAAAACAAATCATATAAAGATTGGCCAGACTTGGAGCCAGGGAACTCCCTATATTCATGCCTTTTACTTGAAGAAAAACATCAGTTTGAAAATGGAAAAAATTGTGTTCCAGAACAACCTATACCTATAAATCCAAGGGTTAAAGGTTGGAACTTGCTATACGTTTTTGCACCCATCTGTCCTATCCCGTACCAAGCCTCCTGCACTTGCCCGAACCTGGTCCGAAGGTTACTGCAGTGTAGTGGAAGGCACCAGTAGGGCAAGAGCCCCACGAACGTGAAGAAAGGGAAATAACTTCACTTCCCAACGTTCTCTGTGCCGCGCCGCAGCCAATTACGCTGAGAGGCGTGAGCAAAAAGAACATTGGGAAACGTGGCGCGGCCAATTAAAATTGAGCCACATAAAAAAGTACGCCGCACAAACGCAAACCAAAAAACGCAAAACTCAAAGTCCCAGCGTTCTACGCACCATGAGCATGCAGAACACTGAGAAAGCCGGCACGCGAAAAATAAAATTTAAAAAAGCAATGACTAGCTGCTGCATTTGTACTTCCAATGGAGGTAATACAAAAGCAGCAGCCAGCAATCCACAAGGAAGAGCACCACCCCTTACGGATCGCTGCCTGCCGATCTCCGGTTAGGTAAGCCAGAAGAAAAAGGAGACAGAGAGGAGAGAACCATTGTCTGCCTCCTTCTCCCCTGACCTATCTAACAAACCTTCCCGGGGGAAGAGCCAGCTGACTGCCGGCTCCTCCTTTCCCCCATTGCTGCATTGAACCCAAAATTTGAAGCAGCAATGGGGATAAGAGGAACCGACAGCCAGCCCATTCTTCAAGCAAAAGTACATACCAACAACAAACACCAACATTAATAAAAATTAATAAAACACAAATAAATCAATAATTAAAAAACCCATTACTACACAAAAAAGAAAACAACAAAATCCACAAACAAAAACATCCACAATTCCAAAAAGCACAGACAAAACACCTAACTAAAACCATAAGAATACCTAACTCTAACAACACAACTACCAAAAATTATACAAATAAACAACAATGAAATCACAAAAATTAAACAAACCAGAAATAAACAAACCAATTAAACAAACGTAAAACCCAACCAAACCACAAAAGAACGAACAGAAACACCTCCCAGCCCACCACCACAAAAACAAAACAAAGAAAACCCCCAGAAAAAAGAAAACCAGAGAACTCACCAGCACGTCCTTCCTCCACGAGATCAGAACAGAAATGAAGAAACAAAGACAGGCTACTTACCGGAAGAAGCCCCACCTAGAGGCCAGGAGAGAAAAAAACCACATGAAATGAAAACAAAACCACTAACAGCCCCACCTGCAAGGCGGAATATTAAAAACAATTCAAAAACAATAAAGCCCCACCTAGAAGCCGCAAGAGTAAAAACAAGTCAAAAACATAACAATAAATCAAAAGTTTACACAAATAACAAACATATGTTAAATAAATAAAATAAAAAGATTTATAGCATTCTCTGTTGAGTTTTAACTCAAATAAAAACCCAAAACATCTAAACACAGTTTAAAAACATTGAATGTAAAAAACATGTACTTTCACATTTTAAAAAAATTACCTACGGTACAACTATTAACAAAAGAAAGTCACATACTAAAACTTTATTTGGTTAAATAAAACAATTTGAAACAATTATATCATCCTTTGTTCTTTTTTTAATCCACAAAAAAACCCCAAAAAGCTGATTACAGTTTATAACCTACTAGCAGAGGTTGCCCGGCATTGCCGGGCTGTTTTACATTGTGTTGGAAGGTTAAATTGTGTTAATGTTTTTTAAAAATTGCTTAGTCTGTAATTTTAATTTTTAAAATGTTTATTTATGTAAAATTTTTTTGGCTTGGCTGTTATTAACTGTGATTTGCTTTTTTGGTTTTTTTTTTGAGGATTAATAAAAGAACAAAGTATGATATAATTTTTTCAAATTGTTTTATGTAAGCGAATAATGTTTTAGTTTTTTGATTTTTTAAAAATAGTTGTACCGTACGTAATAATTTTAATAATGTAAAAGTAAATGTTTTTTTTACATTCAATGTTTTTTAAATGTGTTTAGATGTTTTGGGTTTTAATTTGAGTTAAAACTCAGCACAGGATTTTTAAAAGGTTTCTATTGTATTTTATTGACATATGTTTGTGATTTGTGTTAAAGTGTGTGTTAGTGTAATATTTTTGACTGGTTTTTATTGGTGTGACCTTTTGAGTAAAATTGTGAATTTGTGTTATGTTTTTGATTTGTTTTTACTCTTGTGGCCTTTTGTTTGGAGCTGTTGTGTGTTTTTGAATTGTTTTTACTATTGTGGCCAGCAGGTGGTGCTGGTAGGGGTTATTGTATTTTGACTGTTTTTTCTCTCCTGGCCTCTGGGTGGAGCTTCTTCTGGTAAGTAGTCTCTTTCTTTATTCATTTCTTTTCTGGTCCTCATGGAGGTAGGACATCTTTTGGTAAGTTTGCTTGTTTTCTTTCTTTTGTGTGTGTGTGTGTGTGGGGGGGGGGGTTGGTTGGTTGGAATTTGTATTTTTTGTCTGTTTGTTTTGTTTTTGATTGTGTTTTTGTTTACTTTGTATTGTTTTTGGTGTTTTTGTTTTTGCGTATTTTTGGATGTTTTTGACTGTGTTTTTAGTAATTTTTTTAAAATTATTTTTTTATTTGGTGGTGGGGAGGGGGGCTTGGTCGTTGGGGGTTAGGAAGGGTGGGCTAGGTGGTGGGGAGGGGGCGTGTCATTGGGGGTTAGGAAGGGTGGGCTAGGTGGTGGGGAGGGGAGCATGGTCGTTGGGGGTTAGGAAGGGTGGGCTAGGTGGTGGGGAGGAGGCGTGGTTGTTAGGGGTTATGAAGGGTGGGCTAAGTGGTGGGGAGGGGGCATGGTCATTGGGGGTTAGGAAGGGTGGGCTAGGTGGTGGGGAGGGGGCGTGGTTGGTGGGGGATAGGAAGGGTGGGCTAGGTGGTGGGGAGGGGAGCATGGTCGTTGGGGGTTAGGAAGGGTGGGCTAGGTGGTGGGGAGGAGGCGTGGTTGTTAGGGGTTATGAAGGGTGGGCTAAGTGGTGGGGAGGGGGCATGGTCATTGGGGGTTAGGAAGGGTGGGCTAGGTGGTGGGGAGGGGGCGTGGTTGGTGGGGGATAGGAAGGGTGGGCTAGGTGGTGGGGAGGGGGGCATGGTCGGTGGGGTTAGGAAGGGTAGGCTAGGTGGTGAGGAGGGGGGCATGGTCATTGGGGGTTAGGAAGGGTGGGGCTAGGTGGTGGGGAGGCGGTGTGGTCGGTGGGGGATAGGAAGGGTGGGCTAGGTGGTGGGGAGGGGGGCTTTATTGTGTTACGGTGCTTTGATTGTGTGGAGTTGTGAAAGTAGATCGGGGTTTCCCCTTTAATATCAGTGGGGGGGGGTTGCGACCCCCCTCTACACTGGCTCCCCTGGGGTTGGGAGGTTTGGGGGGACAAAAGGGGTATGTCCCCCCAACCCTTCTGGACCCAGGAGACCAGGGAGAGTGGATCGATTCCCCCCTCCTTAAAACAACTCCGTTTTTAAAGAGAAGAAACCGCTTGCTTTCTTCTCTTTAAAGACGGAGTTTTTTTAGGAGGGGGGGAAATCGATCCACTCTTCCTGGTCTCCTGGGTCCAGAAGGGTCAGGGGGCATACCCCTTTTGTCCCACAAACCTCCCAACCCTAGGGTAGCCAGCGGAGAGGGGGATCACAACACCCCACCCACTGATATTAAAGGGGAAACTCCAGTCGGGACCTTCAGGCTCCATTGGTGAGGGAAAGAAAGCCAGCTGGTGTTTGCTTGGCTGTGAGGCGGTGAGTTGTTTTTCTTTTTAATTTTTCGGGCTCCGGTTTCCTCAGCGTTCTGCGCGCTTATGTCGCGCAGGACTCTGGGGCTTGTAGTTATGGGTTTGTGATTTGTGGTTGTGGTGCTTTTTTTTCTGCGGCTCTATTTTGATTGGCTGCGGCGCATTTTTCAATGTTCTTTGTGGTCGCGCCTCTCAGCCTGATTGGCTGTGGTGCGGCGCGGCGCAAAGAACATTGGGAAATGAAATTGTTTCCCTTTTTTCGTGTTTGTGGGGCTGTTGCCCCACAGCCTGTTTTCTCAATCCTTTGTTGACCTGCGGACCCAGATCAGCCATGTGCACGAAGGGTGAGTGCAGGCAAGTAGGGCGAGGCATAGCAACCTATAGCAAGTTCCAACGGTTAACCCTTGGTTTTATAGGTTAAGATGCTAGTATCTCATAAAATCCAATAAAAAGTGGACCTATCTCATCAAGAGGAACGTTGGTATAAAGGGAGGCTATGTCCATAGTTAACAAACAACAACTTGGCAGTGCTGTGGTGCCCTCTACTTGGGTAATAAAATGAATTGAATCTAGAACATAAGATTGAGCATTTTTGCTAAAAGCTCCAATTATAAAGTTAGAAATTTTGGCAGGGGGTCTAAAAGTGAATTGATACTGGAAACAATGCGTCTCCCAGGTACTAGAGGATCTCCAGGTTTAACTTTATGAACTTTAGTTGCCCCGGATGAAGTGGACAGGCTCCTTGCGGCTGTCTGTGCCACTAATTATCCATTGGATCCCTGTCCCGCCTGGCTGGTAAAAGCCTCTAAGACTGTGACAGGTGGCTGGGTCGAGGCTATAATTAACGCGTCTTTTCGAGAGGGGATGTTTCCTGCACTGCTGAAACATGCTCTTGTGTGCCCCTCCTGAAGAAGCCATCCCTCGAACAAGCAATCCTAACCAACTACAGACCTGTCTCCAACCTTCCTTTTTTGGAGAAGGTTCTGGAGAAGGCAGTGGCACGTCAGCTGCAGGGGGTACTGGATGAAGCGGAATATCTGGACCCATTCCAGTCAGGATTCAGACCTGGATATGGTACTGAGATTGCATTGGTTGCGCTGATGGATGATCTCTGGCGAGAGCAGGATGGCGGTCATCCATCCGTCCTTGCTCTTCTTGACCTCTCAGCGGCCTTTGATACCGTTCACCACGGTATCCTTCTGGAACGGCTCCGAGGATTGGGGATCCAGGGCACGGTGTGGTCCTGGTTTTCTTCATTTCTGACGGGCTGGAATAAGTCGGTGTGGTTGGAGAGTGAGAGGTCGAGTCCTAGGCCCCTAAAATATGGGGTGCCTCAGGGCTCGATACTCTCTCCTCTCCTATTTAACATCTACATGAAGCCGCTGGGTAAGATCATCCATTCCCACAGGGTGCGGTACCACCAGTACGCGGATGACACACAGTTGTACATCTCGGCCCATGGGGACCCCAGTGATGCAGTCAAAGTCCTTTCCAGCTGTCTGGAGGCTGTTGGGGTCTGGATGGGGGCAAATGGGCTACAGCTGAATCCTAGCAAGACTGAGTGGCTATGGATAGGGGGCCCTGCATTATCCCGGGAGCTACCATCTTTGGTTTTGGATGGGGCTGTTTTGCCCCAGACCATCCCGGTGCGCAACTTGGGGGTCCTCCTGGATTTGTGGCTGCTGCTAGAAGAACAGGTGGCGGCTGTGGCCAGGAGGGCCTTCGCCCAACTTCGGGTGATTCGTCAGTTGCGCCCGCTCCTGGACTGGGACTCTTTGCTCATGGTCACTCATGCTCTGGTGACCTCCAGACTAGACTACTGTAATGCGCTCTACATGGGGCTGCCCTTGATGACCATTCGGAGGCTGCAGCTGGTCCAGAATGCCGCGGCCCGGGTGGTGATGGGGTGTGGACGTTATGCCCATGCCTCACCACTGCTTTGGGGGCTGCACTGGTTACCAGTTTGTCTCCGGGTGCAATTCAAGGTGCTGGTTTTGACCTTTAAAGCCCTACATGGTAGTGGGCCAGGGTATCTTAGAGACCGCATCGCCCTAAGGACGTCTGTCCGTCCAACCAGAGCGGACCGGAGGGGCTCTCTAATTGTGCCATCAGCCAGGGGGGCTCGCCTCTCTGGCACAAGGAGGAGGGCCTTCTCCGTATCCGCACCGGCCCTTTGGAACCTCCTGCCTGTGGAACTGTGTCTCCAGACAGAGTTGTTACCCTTTAGGAAGGGACTAAAGAACTGGCTGGCGGGCCAAGTTTGCGGTGCGGGTGGGGATGGGGGTACCGTTGGGTGGTTGGTATAGAGAAGTGTGCCTTCCCCCAAGGTCCCTTCGGTTCTTGCGCACCTTTTAGGGGTGGGTTTTTTAACTTTTAACTTTGTTTTATCATGTGTCTTTTATGTATTTACTGTCCACTATGTAAACCGCCCTGAGTTGGGTTGTACCTGAGTGGGCGGTATATAAGCGTGAAAAATAAATAAATAAATAAATGAACCTTGGGTTGAAGATGGAATATGGGCATATGGGGATGATCATTCAAAAGGTATTGAAACGTCTTATTCAAAATGTAATAATGTTATTTTCCAAGGATTACAAGTTTGCTCCCTACTGGTTGAACTTTTGAAAAAAATATTACATACTGTTGAAAATATTTTTGCTTCCTGCTTAACATTTTTGCTTGTTGCTTAATATGGTTTTTTTTGTATTAATTTTAGAAGACCCTGATGAAATAATTTTGAAAAGCGATACAATACTGGATTTGCTTTGGCTTTATACAGTCTCTGTACTTCACATAATCGAATTGATTACATTTAAGTTTGGATTTTTAATATACTGAATGAAGTGATTTATTTTGGATTACCATTTGACTTTGTACATAAGATTTTTGGCATTTGGAATTTTGATATTAAAGATTTATCTTCAGTAAAGAAATAACTGATATACAAATGTCATGTTATTATTGCCTCAAACGGTTTTCTCTCTGTTTCTTGAGAAGAAATGTCAACAAATTTTGAGACTGTTATATGCCATTATGTTATCTTCCATTTATGGCTACCTAAAGTGTTTTTTTCAAGGTATGTGAGATATTTAAGCACTTTGTTTTACCTGAGACACCTCTGTACCTCCTTGAGATTCCAAGGCTGTTGGATCTAGGCCGCGAAGCAGGTTGCGCAAGCTGGATCAGAACCGCGAAGCGGCCGTTGGGTCCCAGAGGAGACTGGTCAAGTAACGACACACGAGGCAAGATGGAGCGAAGACCAGTAGTTTAATGATGACAAATCATGAGTATTTATCATGTTCAGGCTGCTTGCACAAGCATAGCGATCCATTGTAAAGCAGGCTTCACACATCATGTTCACACATCATGTTTCCATTGTAAAGCAGGCTTCACACATCATGTTTACACGAGTTAATTGGGGAAGTCTACACAGGGGAAGTTCATTAACTAACTTAATTAACTACAGGGGAAATACATTGTTCCATGTTAACAGAAGTAAACAGGTGGCTAACGTTGACTCTAGGGCTTAAAGGAATCCGCAGACGCGAGATTACCTATTACGTGCCTAGCGAGTTAGTCATTACCTCTCCATTGTCCAAACTGCCTGTCAGATCAGCTATTGATGAATTAAACTCTATCTAATATTCCGCTCCCCCAATTTCTGTCCCCTCGGGAATCCGCAGCAACCAGGTGATTGTCCATTACCGGGGCTCTGTCAGGGAGAGCTGACCAATTGTGTGCGCGGATCCCACACTCCCCCTTTATTTGTTTAATTGGACCTGACAGACGGCTCAACGTAAGAGCGGCATCAACAGACGTGGAGTGAGGACATTCCGGGGTTCTCTCCATGGGGGACACCTTGACATCAGTGAGGGAATACATTGCATGAAACAACGTATAGCTGTTCCCAGTATTATCACCCCCACAATCACCTTGAGTGTCGTTTGTAGCCAATTCCATGGGAACCAGGACCATAACGAATTCCACCACCCCCACGTGGCATCTTCCTTGATATTTTTAACCAAGGTATGGAGATCTGTGAGTTGACTTTGTACCTTGCGCGAGTTGTCCGTGAGGTTAAAACAACACATGCCATGGACTGACTTGCAACTCAAATGCCCGATTATCCAGTATGGCATGGCGAAGCTCCATCTGCTCTTAAGAACATAAAAACATAAGAACAGCCTTGCTGGAACAGGCCACAGCCCATCCAGTCCAGCATTCTGTCTCACACAGTGGCTCACCATTTCCTTCAAGGTATTCCCAAGCAGATGCCTGCTTAGGATTCCCTGGAAATGATATTGAGAGATATCCTGCCTATCTCTCCAACCCGGAGGTTGTCCTTAAGTATCCATAATTATAGCCATTGATACTCTTGTCCTCCATGAACTTGTCTAATCCTTTCTTAAAGCTGTCAAGACTGACAGCTGTCACCACTTCTTCTGGCAGGGAGTTCCATAGACCAGTAATCCTCTGGGTGAAAAAGTACTTTCTCTTATTTGTTTGAGAACTAGTACCCAAAAGTTTCATGGAGTGTCCCCTAGTTCTAGTATTATGCAATAGGGAAAACAGTTTTTCCTTATCTACTTTGTCCACACCGTGCATGATTTTATAAACTTCAATCAGGTCTCCTCTTAGACGCCGTCGTTCAAGAGTGAAGAGGCTCAACCGTTGCAGCCTCAGATGGTAAGGAAGGTGTTCCAGTCCCCTAATCATTCTGGTTGCCCTCCTCTGCACTTTTTCCAGCTCCATAATATCCTTCTGGAGGTATGGCGACCAGAACTGTACACAGTATTCCAGATAGGGCCTCACCATAGATTTATAAAGAGGCAAAATGACACTTGCTGACTTATTTTCTATACCCTTCCTAATGATCCCTAGCATTGAGTTTGCTTTTTTCACTGCTGAGGCACACTGGGTTGACACCTTCATTGAGCTGTCCACCAGGACACCAAGGTCCCTTTCCTGGTTTGTCGCAGAGAGTTCAGACCCCATCAGTTTAGAAATGTAATTGGGGTTCTTTGCCCCAACATGCATTACTCTGCACTTACTAATGTTGAAACTCATTTGCCACTGTTTTGCCCACTCCTCCAGTGTCGAGAGATCCCTCTGGAGCTCCTCACAATCTCTCACAGTTTTCACTACCCTGTATAATTTAGTGTCGTCAGCAAATTTGGCTACCTTGCTTTTTACTCCTACCTCTAGATCATTTATGAAGAGGTTGAAAAGCAGGGGTCCCAGTACTGAACCTTGGGGGACCCCACTCTTTACTTCCCTCCACTTGGAGAAGTGTCCATTTAGTGCTACCCTCTGTTTCCTGTCACTTAGCCAGTTGCTGATCCAGGACAAGACCTGTCCCTTTATTCCATGACTGGTAAGTTTATTCAAGAGCCTTTGGTGTGGGACCTTGTCAAAAGCATTCTGAAAGTCCAGATAAACAATGTCAACTGGATCCCCCTTATCCACATGCTTGTTGACACTCTCAAAAAATTCCAACAGATTAGTGAGGCATGATTTGCCCTTGCAAAAGCCATGTTGGCTCTCCTTTAGCAGTGCCTTCTCTTCTATGTGCCTATTAATTCTATCCTTTAGGATGGTTTCTTGATTAAGCAGCGCTATCGCAGAGGAGGTGTGGTTAATGGCTTTTGCCAAAGCGCAAGCCAATTGACCAATTCTCCGAACGTTGCCTACGGCTAAGCCTGGTACGCCAAACAAGCTGACTGCTAATGAAACATACTCAGCTTTACTCAGAACCCTAATGTTGCTATCACATGAGCTGTCTAACTGGGTGGCACGAGCATGCCGTATGTGTGAAGATACATTCGTGCTTGGTGCAACCATGTCTTTAGTGGGAAGCAAAAATGTCAAACGACTGATACAGCAAAGGGAATCAGATACATTTGCAAGGAATGTAGTTCCAAGTATATTGGTTACATGTGAAAAACCAATCTGAAGGCAAAGTAACGTGAACAAACATTGAGTTAATAGTCTCTGGGTTATTTCAAGTCCAATTGCTGTTGCCGGGGTCAAGGCAACAGTGCTGTGGCCCTTCGACCATGGAATAGCCGGTCATGCGAGCACAAGTTGAGTTCGGGCTGACTGCCACTCAGGGAGTGTACAGAGTGGCCGCATCAGCCAGTAGGACTTTCGTAACTTGGGTTCCCCAGTGTGCATATGTTGAAAAGGTAGTCTTGTAAAACGGACCAAATATCCGCTTCACCAACCAGTCACCATTCCTGATGCACGCGTCTGGGGAGTGATACACCGGGATGAGACAAGTACTCAGAATAGAGGCAGAAGTGGTGGTCTGCCTCAGGCAAAAATCGGACTGATTGACGAGGTTCGCCAATCTTTCCCAAATGTTGTAATGCAGCCGGGCAGAGAGATCTCTGCCTGGCATCAGGTTGTTGGCTTCCAGTGAAGCTGCTTGAACCCCTCCCCCCGCAAGCAAGGAAAGGATCAAGATGATGGTGGTCATCATGGAATTAGCAGTAATCTGGAAAAAGGCTGCAATCAAGATGTTCTCCGGTGTCGGTTCCTTGTTCTCCTGGCACAGGGACTTGGCCATCCCCCAGGTGATCTTCAGCACTGTCATCTGCTGTCGCCACCTCCTCTGCTTGGCTCTCCCCGTCAGGGTTAATGCCTCCATCTCCGGTATTGGGTCCAGGAGTGCCTGGGTCCACGCCATTGGACTCGAAGTGAGGCTTGACACACTGGGCTGGAATCCAGATAATGCCTGTAGGAGACATAATTGCAGCATACCCTCTTCCCCATGTTATGAGTGGCGCCGGGCCCTTCCAAGAAGAATCCGGTGGCACTCGGTAACGCATCATTGGCTGCAGGAGAGCCTCCGTGTGACAGAAGTGCTTCTCCTGCGGAGTGTAATCTGAAAAAACATTAAGGTGATTGTACGTAAACAATACCTTGTTCAGACAATGCTGTGCCTGACCCTGATTTTGGGGGAGGGCTAGTTCCCCCATTTCTGTTTGTTTGTCAATGTAAGACTTAAGCGTCCGATTGACCCATTCCACAATCGCTTGCCCTAGCAGATTGTATGGAATGCCAAAAGTATGATTAATGTCCCAGGTGGCCATGAAGGTGGCCAGCTGCCTGGAGCAGTAAGCCGGAGCATTGTTGGATTTCATGTGCCGTGGTTTGCCCATGGCCGTGAAGCAGGAAAGGAGATGCTGCTTCACATGGGAAGCCGTTTCTCCTTTCTGTGCTATAGCCCAAACGAACTGTAAAAAAGTGTCAATGCAAACGTGCATGTACTGCCATCTGCCAAACTGCGGAACGTGTGTGACATCCATCTGCCACACTTGGTTGGCCTCTGTCCCTCGTGGGTTGACCCACCAGGAGGGGCCCCCTACCGCCCCTGCACAATGTGGGCATGAATGGACTATGCCCTGGGCTTGGGAAAGTGGCAGGTTGAACTGCCGTGCAAGTGCTTTGGTATTTTGATGAAAAAAGGCATGACGTTGAATCGGAGTCGTGAAGACTCCCAAAGCTGACCATTGCTGAATTTCCTTTGCAGCCGCATCCACTCTACTATTGCCCGTGGAAATCGGTCCAGGCAGATCCTGGTGACTTCTGATATGGGGGATATAGAGCACTTCGGTGCGGTTCCGCAAATGAAATTGAGTTGTGAGGAAAAGACTTAACAAATTCTTGTCTATCGTGGGAGTGATGTACGCTCCTGGTAGACTGTGAAGCAAATTCCTAACATACTGGTTGTCAGTAATTATGTTCAAGCGTTCTTTGGCAAAGGTACGCAAGGTGAGGTTCACCGCTGCCAATTCCGCCCGCTGCATGGATTTCTGCGGAAGAGTTAGAAGCGTGCGCCAAGCCTGGCCCTCTTGCCAAGTAAGAACACCATATGTGCGACCCCCATCGGTGAAAACTGTCCTAGCCCCCTGAAGTGGAACCAGGGACATTAACTCACACAAACTGACTGTCTGCGTTTGAAGCGAGACAAGTCTGGGGCAAATGGTATGCCAAACATCCAGTGAATCCTTCCAATGCAATCGGAAGTGAGTCACCAAGCTGCATCAGCTGCTGAATTTTGTCTTTTGTGAATGGAACAACGATCTTTGCTAAATCATGCCCTGAGATATCCGTTGCTCTCAGCCTTCCTCGGTAAATCACCGTGGAGACCAGTTCCTATGGAGGAATGATGTTTTGGGAAGAGGTGTGTGATAAATACACCCATTCTACGATACTCGCCTCCCGCTCGGAGTCTACTCCTAGAGCTCCGGTGAACATGGCTCCTGTCCGGACTATGTACAGGTTTAGAACAGGAGCATATGGCCCCTGACTAATCCTGTTCACCCATCTCTGGCTGAGAACTTGGTTGACCTTTTCGAGAGTCAAACAAGCCTCTCGAGGAATGTGTATCCGGTCTGCTGGCTGCTTACCTAGCGTTAGCAGCGAGAAGAGCGGCTTCAGGAGATCCGTATCTAGTCTAAAATACTGTCTAGCGCAATTGATATTCCCCAGAATCTGTTGCAATTCTACAAGGGTGACTGAATCTTTGAGATTTATCTGTGGCAAAACTGGTGCTGCGAAAGAACAGAGAAGCCGATGGCCCAAGTAAGAAAAGGGCTCGGTTCTCTGAACTTTCTCCGGGGCAATAAGTAACCCTTTCCCCCCCAGATTGGTCTGGAGGTCTTTAAACATTTCGCTGTCGAGTTGCGGCGCTGCGACCAGGATATAATCCATGAAATGACACACTAAGACTGTGGGGTGAAGGTTTCGAAACTTTTCCAGTGCGTTGTGAACGTAAATTTGGCAGAGGGTGGGCGAGTTGAGCATCGGCCATTGCTCTACCCAGACTGGCATGTTGGTCAGCCATTTAAGCGGTAAAGCCATTACCCGAAGGTAAGAGTGGCACAGTACTGCTGTAGAATGTCTCGCCCCCAGAGGTTGATGTGCACGTCCAAAATGTGCGGCCGGATGACCACTGTGCCGTCAGCTTCGGGGATCATGACTTCTACCCAATCTTGGCTTCTAAACACTTCTTGAACACCACCTACCCCCCACACATCGGAGACCGGCTTGAGAGCCCACTCATGTGGCCACTGGCTCTGGCTGACCATGCTGACGTCAGCTACGGTATCAAGCAACCCAGCAAAAGGTTTTTTATTTTAAAATACCTTTATGACTGGCCGCCGCTTCCACTCTATGTTGGTTTCCACTGTTGCTAAGACCTGGTATCCTTGTACTGCCCCTTCTGCGCTCGAGTGGTCTGCCGACCCGGACTCTGAGCTGTCCCTGAGCCTCTCCTGGCTGCCTGCTGGCAAGTGACAAGGAACCATGATCTGGTTAACGTGTCTCCCTTGTGAATGGTTTGGGGTAGGTGTGTCCAGAGTTGAACCTGGAGTACACCCGAAAAATTGGAGTCAATGACTCCCGGAATAACTAGAGTTCCTCACATTCCTGCAATACTATGGGGCAAAACTAAACCTATATAGCCTTTAGGCAGGGGTCCCATGTACTGGGAATTGACCAGATAGACTGTGCCTGGCAAGTCACATGTGACTTCTGACTGGCAAGTCAAATCTAGTCCCGTACTGCCCTTAGGTCTGGCCTGCGCCTCCGGAATGCAGGGATTGTGACCAGAATTTAATCCAATTCTGGCTGTCCCAGAGCGATTGAGGTCTCTGTTTGGACTGGGGCCAGAGACAGGCCCGCACTCCGGTTTCCTGAGTTCAGGCAGTTCCTGGCCCAGTGGAAACCTTTATTGCATCGTGGGCATGGGGTGGTCGGATCCTTGGGACGACCCGTGCTTTGGGCGTTGCCCTTTTTAGATCAGCAGTCTTTAGCGGAATGACCGATCTTGCCACAAGTGTGACATGCTCCTTTGGTCCTGCCTTTGAATTTCCTCCCGCCTTGCACCGGTGCTGCCAACAGACCCATTTTGTAGGAATCTGTATCAACGTCGGCACAAGCCCTAATTATGTCGGTGAGAGTCAGATCGGGACGATTGCCCAGGGACTGCAAGATTTTACGGCAGTCTAGGTTGGCATTGTCTTTCGCCAGCTTCATCATGAACTCCTGTTGGGCTTGCTCGTTGTCTATCTGTCTACTCACCGCTTCCTCCAATCTATTGATAAATCCATGTAGGACTCCTGGGCACCCTGTTTGACTGCTGTGTAATTTTTGGTTGCTTTGCCAGCTGCCGGGACCTTGAGATAAGCCCTGAAGGCTGTCTCAGCCGCCAACTGAAGGGTGGCGATTGGCAAGGCGGTTTGTGCATCGACGGATTCGAACGGACCTGAGCCATATAGCTGGTCAGGGATTACTGATCCGTCCAGAATGGCAGCCCTTGCCTGCACTTCGAGACGATACTCACTGTCCCATAGGAAATACTGGCTGGGGTTGAGCATCATTCGCATGATGGCTTTCCAGTCGTATGGAATGAGCATCATGGTTTCACACACTTGCTGAAGCGTGCCCCTTGTGAAGCGACTCGGAAGTCCTGTCTCTGTGATGGCCTTCTGTATAGCCATGAGCAGCTTGTACGGAACTGGCGAATGGACTGTTTGCTGCTAGCCCGTCAGGGCATCTACCTCTATGCGAACTGGGCATATCCGCCTAAGCTCAGCTAGTTCTTCCACTGGCAACTCCCCCTTACTGATTTCTTCCTCAACCATGCGCTGAATGGAACTCCTGGTAGCTTGGGAACCTGTAGCTGTCAGAGAAGCGCCAGCACTTCTCACTCCGTGCATTCCATCAGTGACATCTGCAGCTGTCACTGAGGGAAAGCTCCCTACACTACCCTGCTTGAGCTGAAATGATGGATAGAGAGCCATTGGGGCTGATGGCTCTGACTGCGCTGGTGGTTCCTGGGTCTCTATCCGGGCTGGGTCTACCTCTGCTAAGAGCTTCCTACACTTGCTTCACGTGCTGATTATGCTATCTGGAGCTCTTGGGGCTTGCTGAATGCAGGATCCTATCCGGTCCCAAAGTTGGAGGTTAAGCATGCCTGTTTCTGGATAAAGCAGACAATTATCCTCCAAGTACGCCAAAAGATATGCTAACTTAGCGCTGTGAATGCGTGTCTGGTATATCCTGGCCAGGGCCTTGAGTTCCATTAAGTGAACTCTCTGGTTAGCGGTCGGACATTGGCTCTGAGGACAAGTCCCCATATTACCTGCCGGTCCTTTGAAGTGGTTCGCCTCGGGATGAAGCGACACGTCTGAGTTTTAGGTAACAGGTCTGGCGTGACGAACCTCTGGGAAGGAACTCGGAGTGTGGACTGCTGCCACAGGCCCTCAGCGGCCTCTGCGCTGAAGTCAGGGTTTTACAGCTGACCCTGAGCGGAATGCGATTTCCCGCTGAGCAAGCTGCCGCAGAGCTTTGGAGCATGCTCTGCCTCTCTGGAATGCCTCGCCACGTAGCTGTCACTCAGATCGGATGGCTTTCCGACCAGAGCTGCCGCGCTGTCCTCCCGGACAATTCGGACACGGTTCTGGCGTAGAACCGGACTGCGAGGATTGCTTACTCACGAGTAGAATTACGTCTCGGGGTCACCAAATGTTGGATCGGGGCCACGAAGCGGCTGTTGGGTCCCGGAGGAGACTGGCAAAGGAATGAGACACGAGACAAGATGGAGCGAAGACCAGTGATTTAATGAGGGAAAATCATCAGTATTTATCATGTACAGGCTGCATGCAAAAGAACTGCGATCTGACAAGATCCACATGCCATGTTTACACGAGTTAATTGGGAAACTCTTCAGGGGAGTTAATTAACTAACTTAATCAATGACAGGGGAACTCCATTGTTCCAAACTATCTGGGGTAAACATGTGGCTGGTATTGGTTTTAGGGCTTAGAGTAATCCGCAGATGCGAGATTACCTATTACATGATTAGCGAGTTAGTCATTAGCTTCCTATTTTCCAAGCTGCTTGTCAGGTCAGCTGTAGGTGAATTAAACCCTATCTAATATTCCGCTCCCCCAATTTCTGTCCCCTCAGGAACCCCTGGCAATGAGGTGATCGCCCATCACCGGGGTTCTGTCAGGGCCAGTATACCAATTGTGTGCGCGGATCCCACAATCTGGTCCATGGGGGTTCACTCAGGATTAAATCAGTCACATGAGCTTCGGGTAGATGTTGGTAGCTCTCTGCACTAAACCGGTTCTCCCCTATAGGACCATTATCTTTGGACTTCAGGTTTTCCCTTCTGTGGACCCTTGAAGGTACTTGGAAAGTTTTAATCTCATTTTGCATTACTATCTCCAGGTCAGAGATTGGTGGAGTTGCTTTAGCAGCTTCTATAAATATCCAGGCAAACACTGTCAACCGATGATCACAAGCTTCTTCCAATGGAACAAGATCAGCTGGTATTATTATGCTTAATTAGCACTGCCTTTCTTTGACTGAGATGGCCCAGTGGCTGTTTCTAAGGCTGCTACATTTATGGGACATCATCGCTTTGCCAGGAAGAGGAAGCAGAATTCTCTTTACAGTATTTAAAAACATTCATACCTGGCCCCACTGGAATTATTATAGTAAACTTCACTATCTCTTCTTCTTAGCTTTGTGAGCCATCTCCAAAGTAGTTTCCATGAATTCAAGCAGCCCTACTTTAGTAACTCCTTGCCTTCTATCCTAAAATAAAAGATAACAGAGTAGGTCCCTTTCAATCAAAGGAACTTATGGGGAGTTGACTCACCAAACCTGTTATGTACTGAATAGATTGGACAAGTACCCTTTTAACTGATTGTATCCAACAATTGTATTCATTGTAAGTAATCAATGACACATCGTAACAAGCTGTTAAGATTAATACTGCTCCTGCCAATAGCAGTATCAGCTCACATGATACAGATTCCCCTGAATACCTGAAGGGCGGGAAACCTCCCCGATGCACCGCACCTGGAGAAGATGGGTGTGACGATCCATGATGTCACACGGACAGTAACCAATGAACTATCACCCGGGTTATTCAAAATGTACAGTGTACTATAAATAGATCTGTTTGGTCCACCTTTACCTCATGTTCACACTGACTACCATGGAATAAAGTTGTGTTTTAGCCCTTACTGCGGCTACTTCTTTGTCTTCCGTGCAAGATACCAAATTGGCGATGAGGATGGGATGGCGTCCCGAAAAGTGAACATCGCGCCCTTCGATACCACGAAGCCAGAAAAATGAGAACTCTATGAACAGCAGTTCCTCTATGCTATGGACCTCGAAGGCATCGAGGAGGAACCCCAGCGCCAGGCATTCCTACTGACCCAGTGCGGCTTAGAGACTTTGGAACTGGCCACAAACCTCCTAATGCCAAGACCGCTCAGGGCCGTGCCCCTGGATGAGATCCTCGCGGAGTTGAGGAAGCACTTTCGCCTGAATGTGTCCGTGTTTCCGGCAAGGTTGGCGTTTCAGCAGCGTTGCCAGCGGGCCGGTGAGTCTGTGGCAGACTTTGTGGCAGCCCTGTGGGTGGCTGCCGTGCCTTGCCGGTGGGGAGCATCCCTGAGCGAGGCGCTGAGAGACAGGCTCCTGCTGGGCCTGCGAGATGAGGGGGCCAGGAAAAAACTCCTGGCCAAAGACGAGAGCATCTCGTTCGAGCATGTCCTGTGCATTGCCCAAGCCGCCGAGTCAGTGCAACAAGGCAAACGGGTGTGCCGGGCCAGGACCGCTGTGGTTGGGGGCCCCCCGCCGGCGGTCCCAGTCCAGGGCAGTTCCTCCCATGGAGAGCAGGGCCCCTCCGAGTCCACCACGTCCACCTCTGAGTTCAGCGAGGATGAGGATGTGCAGCGGGTGCAGAGGAGACCCGAGAGGCAAGACCGCACCAGAGAGGACCGCCGCTGCGACGGATGCGGGGCATCCCACGACCGGAGCCGATGCCCATTCCAGAAGGCGGAGTGCCACAACTGCGGGCGGCGCGGGCACATCACAAGGGTCTGCAGGCAGCATCGAGATGACGACAAGGGCCAGGCAGAACAGCCCCAACGAAAGGCAGACGGGGTCGGGCACATCCTCAACAATGACGATCCCCAGGAGCACCACGTATCTTGACGGATTCCCGACGACCGCGACTAAGCAGTCCACAGCGTGCAGTTGCGGCGGCCCTGGTTTTTTGTTGAGGTACTGGTACAGGGGGTCCCAATAAGGATTCGGGGTCATCGTACTCCATTGTCTCCTACAGGGAATTTCTACGCATTCCCCCAAAGTCACGCCCCAAGCTGAAGGCACTTAAAACTAATTTGCGGGACGTTCAGGGCAAGAGTATACCAGTGTTGGGGGTGGGAGAGTTCAAGGTTCAGTTTAAAAGGCGCTCCGCGCAGTTGCCCCTAGTAGTCCTAAAGGAAGGGTCTTGCTGCCTCCTGGGTACACAGTGGTTCGGGCCCCTGGGAGTTTTCATCGGGGGCATACACGCCGTGCAGGCTGACCTGATCACGGAGTTGTGTAACGCACACCCGGCCATTTTTGAGAAGGGGCTAGGGAAGTTCAAAGGGCCCCCAGTTTCCTTTGAATTGGACCCCGACCCATCAGGATGAAGCCAAGAAGAGTGCCTTTCACACTAAAGGACAAAATAGAGACTGAACTGGACAAACTGGTGGGTCAGGGGATTTTGGTACCGGTGGACTCCGCCGAGTGGGAAACCCCCATTGTTACGGCACTTAAGGCTAATGGGGAGGTCAGAATCTGTGCTGACTACAAGTGCACGATTAACAAGGCAATTCGCCCAAATGCATATCTGGTCCCGGTGGTAAGCCACCTGCTAGCAACCTTGCATGGGGTGAGGTGTTTCGCCAAAGTAGACTTGGCCCAGGCATACCAGCAATTGTCGGTAACCCCAGCTACAGCCGTCGCTCAGACAATTGTTGCCCACAAGGGAGCTTTTAAAGTGACGCGCCTCCAATTCTGCGTAAATTTCGGCTCCGGGGATCTTTCAGTTCCTCATAGAAAGATTGTTGAAGGGGCTCCCATGTGTTTTCCCCTACTTTGATGACATTCTGATAACAGAGGGGGAACAGGAATTGGCCAAGAGGTTAGAATGGGTACTAACGGTGTTCGAGAGAGTGGGGCTTAGGTTAAGAAAGGACAAGTGTGTATTTTTTGCTGAAGAGGTAGAGTTTCTGGGTTTCCGAATAACCCCTGAGGGCATAAAACCAGCAGAGTCCAAGGTAGCGGCAGTGAAAGATACTCCTCTCCCCACCACCAAGGCCGAACTGCAGTCCTTCCTAGGACTCCTAAATTTCTATCACTCTTTCCTCCCAGGAAAGGCATCGGTAGCAGAACCGCTGCATAGATTGCTCAAAAAGGATGGGGGGACAGCCAGGAACGGGCTTTCCGGGGGCTCAAACAGCTTCTTTCTTCTGAGGCTGTGTTGACCCACTTCGACCCAAAGAAACCCATTGTGCTGGTCTTCGATGCCTCACCGGTGGGGGTGGGGGCCGTCCTCTGCCACGTGCTAGAGAGCGTGCGGGAAGCCCCAGTGGCATCCTATTCGAGATGCCTGTCCAAGGCAGAGCGCAACTACGTGCAAACAGACAGGGAAGCCCTAGCGATTGTTGCAGGAACCAAGAAGTTCCACGATTTTCTCTATGGCAGGCCATTCAAAGTCATGACCGACCATAAGCCCCTCTTAGGAATCTTCACTACAGATAAGCCAACCCCGCAGATCTTGTCCCCAAGGATGCTGCGATGGGCGATCTTTCTCAACGCGTACCAGTACCTGTTGACCTACCGCCCCAGCAAGGAGATCAGCCATGCTGATGCCCTTTCTAGGTCACCCCTCCCACAGGCAGGGGACCCCGAGTGCGAGGTAGAACAGGACCACCAGGTGCTCCTGATTGAGGCTCTAGAGTCACCCCCAATCCTGCCAGCTGAGATCGCCAAGGCTATGGCGAAATACAAGTCATTGACCCTAATCAGTTCATGGGTACAGAAAGGCTGGCTGGCAAGCTCCCCTACGGAGGAATTCAGGATTTACGGTAGGCGGAGAGACGAGCTCTCCCTAGAAAGGGGCTGCTTACTCTGGGGGCAGCGGGTAGTAATCCCCGAAGTTCTGAGGTCCTGGGTGCTCAAGAAGCTGCATATCAGCCACCCGGGAATCGTGCGCACCAAGGCACTAGCTAGGAGTTACGTTTGGTGGCCCATACTGGACACAGATATAGAACACATGGTACGCACTTGCAAGAGCTGCCAGAGTACCCGCCCCGAGGAGTCTCGACTTCTGCACAGAGAATGGGACACGGCCCGGGGTCCGTGGTCACGTTTACACGTAGGTTTTGCGAGGCCTTTCAGAGGTACCCTTTTCCTAATAATAGTGGACTCCTACTCCAAGTGGTTGGAGGTAATTCCAATGGCCAGTACATCGTCAGCTACAACAATTAAGCAATTACGCAAGGTATTCAGCTGTTTCGGTTTACCTGACGTACTTGTGAGCGACAACACCACAACTTTCACGTCAGCGGAGTTCCAGGGTTTCATAGAGATTAACAAAATTCACCACATTACTGCGGCCCCGTTTCACCCCGCTACAAATGGTCAAGCGGAACGCCTGGTGCGAACAACGAAGGACGCACTGCGTAGGATGGGCCCAGGGGAATTGAACCTGCAGCTCTGCCAATTCCTGTTAAGGTACCGGGTAACCCCTTTAGCATCAGGGCTCTCGCCCGCCGAGCTCCTCATGCAGAGGAAACCTGCCACGATTCTCTCAAGGTTAGATCCAACCAGGGTGGAGGACACGGGCAGAAACATAGAAACGGGGGGCACCAAGAGTTTTGAGATCGGCCAGCCAGAATATTGCCGAAACTACGCGGCTGGCGGCCCGACTTGGGTACCGGGAATAGTGGTCGGACAGACGGGGCCAGTCTCCTACAATGTTGAGACAGGCACAGGGCTCCTCTGGAGGAGGCACGCCGACCAACTCAGAGGTAGAGTAGTGGCAAAGCAGGACGTGAGTGACCAAATGGAGCAGTCAGCGTTAGGGTTCTTCCCCACCAGTTCATTCCAAGGGGAAGACACAGGCCACAGGGGGGAGGGAAATGATACAAACCCGCACCCTTTTGACCCACCGGGTAACAGGAACAGTTTAGAAGAGAGGGATTTCGAGGAATTGTTAGATATTGAGTTAGGGGACCGGGGGGATTTTTCAGAGTGGTCCCACACCCATCCAAACGAGGGTGAATTGCCTTGTTATGTACTGAATAAAATATGACAAGTACCTTTAACTGTTTGTATCCAGCCATTATATCCAACAATTGTATCCATTGTAAGTAATCAATGACACATTGTAACAAGCTGTTAAGGACAATACTGTTCGCGCCAGCAGTAGTAGCAGCACCTGTTACCAATAATGCTGCACCGCACCTGGAGATGCTGGGCTTGACGATCCATGACGTCACGCCAACAATAAGAATATAAGAACATAAGAACAGCCTTGCTGGAACAGGCCACAGCCCATCCAGTCCAGCATTCTGTCTCACACAGTGGCTCACCATTTCCTTCAGGGTATTCCCAAGCAGATGCCTGCTTAGGATTCCCTGGAAATGATATTAAGAGATATCCTGCCTATCTCTCCAACCTGGAGGTTGTCCTTAGGTATCCATAATTATAGCCATTGATACCCTTGTCCTCCATGAACTTGTCTAATCCTTTCTTAAAGCTGTCAAGACTGACAGCTGTCACCACTTCTTCTGGCAGGGAGTTCCATAGACCAGTAATCCTCTGGGTGAAAAAGTACTTTCTCTTATTTGTTTGAGAACTAGTACCCAAAAGTTTCATGGAGTGTCCCCTAGTTCTAGTGTTATGCGATAGGGAAAACAGTTTTTCCTTATCTACTTTGTCCACACCGTGCATGATTTTATAAACTTCAATCAGGTCACCTCTTAGACGTCGTCGTTCAAGAGTGAAAAGGCCCAACCGTTGCAGCCTCAGATGGTAAGGAAGGTGTTCCAGTCCCCTAATCATTCTGGTTGCCCTCCTCTGCACTTTTTCCAGCTCCATAATATCCTTCTGGAGGTATGGCGACCAGAACTGTACACAGTATTCCAGATAGGGCCTCACCATAGATTTATAAAGAGGCAAAATGACACTTGCTGACTTATTTTCTATACCCTTCCTAATGATCCCTAGCATTGAGTTTGCTTTTTTCACTGCTGAGGCACACTGGGTTGACACCTTCATTGAGTTGTCCACCAGGACACCAAGGTCCCTTTCCTGGTTTGTCGCAGAGAGTTCAGACCCCATCAGTTTATAAATGTAATTGGGGTTCTTTGCCCCAACATGCATCACTCTGCACTTACTAATGTTGAAACTCATTTGCCACTGTTTTGCCCACTCCCCCAGTGTCGAGAGATCCCTCTGGAGCTCCTCACAATCTCTCACAGTTTTCACTACCCTGTATAATTTAGTGTCGTCAGCAAATTTGGCTACCTTGCTTTTTACTCCTACCTCTAGATCATTTATGAAGAGGTTGAAAAGCAGGGGTCCCAGTACTGAACCTTGGGGGACCCCACTCTTTACTTCCCTCCACTTGGAGAAGTGTCCATTTAGTGCTACCCTCTGTTTCCTGTCCCTTAGCCAGTTGCTGATCCAGGACAAGACCTGTCCCTTTATTCCATGACTGGTAAGTTTATTCAAGAGCCTTTGGTGTGGGACCTTGTCAAAAGCCTTCTGAAAGTCCAGATAAACAATGTCAACTGGATCCCCCTTATCCACATGCTTGTTGACACTCTCAAAAAATTCCAACAGATTAGTGAGGCATGATTTGCCCTTGCAAAAGCCATGTTGGCTCTCCTTTAGCAGCGCCTTCTCTTCTATGTGCCTATTAATTCTATCTTTTAGGATGGTTTCCATCACTTTACCTGGCACACATGTCAAACCGACAGGTCGGTAATTCCCTGGATCACCCCTGGATCCTTTTTTGAAAATTGGTGTTACATTCGCTACCTTCCAGTCATCAGGCACAAAGCCTGATTTGAGGGAAAGATTATATATTTTGGCTAGGAGATCAGCAATTTCATCTTTAAGTTCCCTGAGAACTCGTGGATGGATGCCATCTGTTCCTGGTGATTTGTTAGTGTTTAGTTTAACAAGACATGCAAGGACCTCCTCCCTGGTTATTTCTATCTGGCTTAATTCTTCGGTTTCCCTCCCTACGAAGTTAGGCTCTGTTTTGGGCATGTGGCCTCTGTCTTCTTCAGTGAATACTGAAGCAAAGAATTCATTGAGTCTCTCTGCAATCTCTGTTTCTTCTTTAATAACCCCTTGCCTTCCATTGTCATCTAATGGTCCAATGGCCTTCCTAGTTGGGTTCTTACTTCTAATGTACTTAAAGAAGTCTTTGTTATTTCTCTGAGTATTTTTAGCTATACGCTCCTCAAAGTCTTGCTTTGCTTTCCTGATTGTTGCCTTGCATTTGTTCTGCCAGAATTTATGTTTTTACCTGCTGTCCTCATTCGGACAAGTCTTCCATCTTCTAAACGAGCTTTTCTTGCTCTTGATCACTTCCCGAACAGCTCCTGTAAGCCACATCGGAGTCCTCTTGGACCTGGCAGTGCCCTTTTTCCTTTTGGGTATGCATTCCAATTGAGCCTCTGTTATTGTTTTTGTAAACAGCCTCCATGCCTCTTGGAGTGTTTGGACTCTCTCAATTTTCCCTTTCAGCTTCTTTTTTACTAGTTTCCTCAACTTTGGGAAATTTCCTTTTTGAAAATTTAAGGTCTCTGTGTTAGATTTTATCAGTGACTTGCGGTCTATGATCAAGTTAAACATAATTGAGTTGTGGTCACTGTTCCCTATTGGATCAGTCACATGAACATCTTGCACCAGATCCTGAGTATTACTCAGGATCAAGTCAAGGATTCTTGTACCTCTAGTTGGGTCTTCAACCATCTGTCCCAGGGAACAATCATTTAGCATATCTAGGAACTTTATCTCTTTATCATGTGCTGAACAACAGTTCACCCAGTCTATGTGAGGGTAATTGAAGTCCCCCATTATAACCAGGCTTCCCTTCTTGGATGCCTCCTTTACAACATTCTCCAACTGCCAGTCTCCCTCAAGAGTTTGGATCGGAGGCCGACTGTTAGACCATCCTTGTGGCCTGGTACTCTTACCCACAGAGCTTCTAATGGTGACTCTAAATCACCTAGATATTCCAATTCATACGATTTTATCACTTCTTTGACATACAAGGCTACACCACCTCCTGTTTGCCCCTTCCTATCCTTCCTGTACAGTTTGTAGCCTGGGATAACTGTATCCCATTGGTTATCATCCGTCCACCAGGTTTCAGTGATACCAATAATATCAATATTCTTATCTATTGCTAAGTATTCCAGCTCCCCTATTTTGTTCCGGAGGCTTCTGGCATTTGGATACAAGCATTTATATATGCTTTTCTGACACAGTCTTTTGTGTCCAGTTGCATTGTTAGACTGCCTCTTGCATCCTTCTGCTAGAATGCTAGTGACTAGCTCCTCGCTCTGCTTAGTAATTTTTGCATCCTCCTCACTACTCAAGTACACACTTTCCCGAACCGGATGCTGCCCAGCTCCTGTCGGCTTTCCCCCAGTTATCAGTTTAAAAGCTGCTCTGCAGCCTTTTTGATGTTGAGTGCCAGCAATCTGGTCCCATCATGGTTCAAATGCAACCCATCCCTCCTGAACAGATTTGGCTTGTCCCAAAATGTTCTCCAGTTCCTGACAAATCTGAAACCCTCCTCTCGACACCACCGCCTCATCCACGCATTGAGGCTTCTGAGCTCTGCCTGCCTGGTAGGTCCTGCGCGAGGGACAGGCAGCACTTCTGAAAATGCTACCTTGGAAGTCCGGGACTTCAATCTTCTTCCTAACAACCTGAATTTGGCTTCCAGGACAGACCGCTTGGCCTTCCCAACATCATTGGTACCAACGTGTACCATGACAACTGGCTCGTTCCCAGTTCTCTCTAACAATCTATCTAGATTTCTTGTGATGTCTGCAACTTTTGCACCTGGCAGGCAAGTCACCATACGGTTATCATGTGCATCACAAATCCATTTCTCTGTATTTCTAATTATTGAATCGCCTAGTACAAGAAGCCTCTCTCCTGCAATCTGTTCATCTACATGCACCTCATCAACCATATTAAGGGAGAGAAACTCAGTTTGTTCCTGTTATGTATGCAGGATTCAGTGTTACCTCAAATGTAAGAATGTAACCACCTCAATTACAATGTATCTCAGCTGTTAAGGAACGTGAGCAAGCAGCCCATAGAGGGCAGTTGCGAGCGTTCAATCTCACATGGTTCAATTGCTCAATCACGGACAGCCGCGGGAAACTTCCCCGCATGACAATGGAGATCAAGACTACTGCAGCAAGACAATGGAGATTAATACTACTGCAGCAAGAGGCGTGCCTGGGCGAGGCCACGCCAGCGACAGCCAATGAGCTGTCGTGCAACAAGATTCAAATGTATAACCCTACTGTATATAATGAGATGTATCACCGCCATTACCTCATGTTCCCCCTGGATCATCAAGCATGCAATAAACCTGAGTTAAGCCAACCCTTCGGCTGTTTCGTTGTCTTTGGTCCCATACACTAAACTGGCGACGAAGGTGGGATCATGGCAACCCACGGGACCAAGACATGCTCCGGCTACGAAATCAGGAAACCGGGAGACCTCGAGCTGTTCGAGATAGATTTCAACGGCGCGCTCGTGGAGCTCGGAGTCGAGGATGACGACGAGGCGCGGAAGAGAGCCATCCTCATTCGGCTGCTCGGGCATGAGACCAAAAGGACCTTGGTGGACCTGGTCGCCCCCGGAAAGGTGACCAGCTTCAAAGCCCGAGAGCTCCTGGCGATGCTGCGTGGTCACCTCCGGCCCTCGGTGGCGATGTTCCCCGCTCGGAGCGCGTTCTGGAGGCGAGTCCAAGCGCCCGGGGAGTCGGTCGCCGCTTTCGCTGCCGCCCTGCGACGGGCCGCCGGCCCATGCAAGTGGGAAAACCCTGAAGTGACTCTCAGGGATTGCGTCCTGTGCGGCCTGAGGGACACTGAAACGCAGCGCGAGCTGATGAAGCGTGAGCCGCCCCCCACGCTGCACGAGGTCCTGGAAGCAGCGCAGGCCGCGGAAGCCACGACGGCCGGGGTGCAAGAGCTCCAGGACTGGCGGCCAAAAGCCGAGAAAACCGAGAAAGCTAAGGCTGAGAGCTCGGTGCGGGCCGCCCGGCGAGTCTCGAGCTCGTCCACGGAGAGCGGCGACGACGAGGACGTCCAGAGGGTCCGAAAAGGAGGCCGACGCTGCGATGGCTGCGGCGCCGCCCATGCCCGCGAGAAATGCCCGTTCCGGAAGGCCGAGTGCCACAACTGCGGCCGCTGCGGGCACATCGCCAAGGTCTGCAGGAAGCGGCGCGAGACCAGGAGGAGCTCGCCCAGGAGGGGTTCGCCGGATCGTCACACGAGGCAGGACCGCACCACAAGGTCCAAGGATGGCACCCGGACCACGTGGAAGAAGGACGGCGTGGCGCGCATCTCCGACGACGGCGAGGACGACGCTCCGGTTTTCAGCGTGTCCGTGGGACACCCCCGCTACTTTGTTGAGGTACTGATTCAAGGGGCCCCTGTTAGGATGGAGATTGACTCGGGGTCCTCGTATTCCATCATCTCCCAGGGAGAGTTTCTGAAAATTGCCCCCCACGTGCGGCCCCAGCTTAAGGCGCTGAGGTCCACGCTCAAGGACGTACAAGGGAACTGTATTCCAGTGCTGGGGGTCGGGAAGTTTCAGGTTAGGTTCAAAAAGCACGCGGCAACGCTCCCCTTAGTCGTCCTCAAGGGAGGAAACTGCCGCCTCCTCGGGACTCAATGGTTTCAACCCCTGGGACTGTTCATTGGGGGGGTGCACGCCATTGGGGTACACGCCACCGGCCCTGACCCGATACAGGATGTGTGCGACGCGCACCCCGAGGTTTTCAGAAAGGGCCTCGGGAAGTTCAAGGGACCCCCGGTAGCCTTCGACTTGGACCCCAAGGTTCGACCAATCAGGCTGAAACCGCGCCGAGTGCCGTTCGCACTCAAGGACAAAATAGAAGCGGAACTGGACAAGTTGGTGGGGCAGGGGATTCTTGTTCCTGTTGATTCTGCGGAGTGGGAAACTCCAATTGTAACGGCACTGAAAGCAAATGGGGAGGTGCGCATATGTGCGGATTACAAGTGCACCATCAATAAGGCGATTCGCCCTAATGCATATCCGGTGCCGGTAGTCAGTCATTTGCTGGCCAGGCTACATGGGGGGAAGTGTTTCGCTAAACTTGACTTAGCACAGGCCTACCAGCAACTTTCAGTGACCCCTGCCGCAGCTGCTGCACAGACCATAGTCACCCATAAGGGGGCGTTCCAGGTGACGCGCCTTCAGTTCGGCGTGAACTCGGCACCTGGGATTTTCCAGTCACTCGTGGAACGCCTCCTGAAGGGGCTGGAGGGGGTGTTACCGTATTTTGATGACGTGTTGATAACGGGGGGGAGTCGGGCTGAATTGGCAAAAAGGTTGGGGAGGGTCCTGACGATATTCGAAAAGGCGGGGTTGAGGTTGCGAAAGGACAAATGCGTCTTTTTCGCAACCGAGGTTGAGTTCCTAGGGTTCAGAGTAACTCCCGAGGGGATAAGGCCTTCCCAATCCAAAGTCGCCGCCATTAAGAAAGCCCCTCGCCCCACATCCAAGCCCGAACTCCAGTCGTTCCTTGGATTGCTCAACTTCTACCACTCCTTCCTCCCCCGTAAGGCAACTGTGGCCGAGCCGCTACACAAACTGTTAAAGAAGGACGAGGCATGGAAGTGGGGTGACGTCCAAGAAAGGGCATTCAGCGAGTTAAAACAACTCTTGGCGTCGGACGCCATACTGACCCACTTTAACCCCAAACGCCCAGTGGTCCTGGTCTGCGATGCATCCCCAGTGGGGGTGGGGGCGGTGCTGTGCCACGTGCTGGAAAACGGGAGGGAGGCCCCGATAGCGTTCTACTCCAGGTCCCTGTCCCAAGCGGAGAAAAATTACGCCCAGACAGACAGGGAAGCGCTAGCGATAGTTGCAGGCACTAAAAAGTTTCACGACTTCTTGTATGGCCGGCCCTTCACCATAGTGACCGACCATAAGCCCCTGCTAGGCATTTTCACGGCAGATAAGCCCACGCCACAGATCCTGTCTCCGAGGATGCTCAGGTGGGCCATTTTTCTCAACGCGTATCAGCACGCGTTGGTATACCGGCCCGGGAAGGAGATCAGCCACGCGGACGCCCTGTCAAGGTCCCCCCTTCCCCAAGAGTGCAACCACGTGAGTGAGGAGGAGTGGGACCACCAGGTCCTAATGATAGAGGTCTTAGACTCACCCACGATAGTGCCGGCAGACATCGCCAAAGCGACCGTCAAGGACAAAACGTTAACAACAGTCAGCTCCTGGGTGCAGAAAGGGTGGCCAGTATCTTCCCCAGCAGCGCAGTTTGATACGTTTTTCAGGAAGAAGCAGGAATTGTCCCTAGAGAGGGGTTGTCTCTTGTGGGGACAGCGGGTAGTAATCCCCACGGCCCTCCGGCCAAGGGTGCTTAGACTGCTGCACGTCAGCCACCCAGGAATTGTCCGCTCCAAGGCGCTAGCCCGTAGTTATTTCTGGTGGCCCCAGCTAGACGCCGACATCGAGCACATGGTCGGCACTTGCGAAGCTTGCCAAAGCTCTAGGCCGGAGGAGGCTCGTTTGCCCCACAGGGAATGGGACGCGGCGAGGGGGCCGTGGTCCCGGGTACACGTGGATTTTGCTGGCCCGTTTCGAGGAACGCTTTTCCTCCTTGTAGTGGATGCGTACTCCAAATGGTTGGAGGTCATCCCAGTCTCGAGCACCTCCTCGGCCACAACAATTAAACAGTTACGGAGGGTCTTTTGCACGTTCGGCTTACCCGACACCCTCATTAGCGACAACGCTAGTTGCTTCACGTCCGCAGAGTTCAGGGCATTCATGGATAGCAACGCCATCCGGCACATTACCTCTGCCCCGTTCCACCCGGCCACCAATGGCCAGGTCGAGCGCCTCGTGCGCACCACCAAAGATGTGGTACGGCGCATGGGCCCCGGGGACCTCAGCCTACAAGTGTGCCAGTTCCTGCTAGGGTACAGGGTCACCCCGTTAGCGTCAGGATACTCCCCCGCGGAGCTTTTAATGCGCAGGAAGCTGACCACCATGCTCAGTAGGCTAGACCCCACACGGGTGGAAGACACCGGGCGAAACGTAGGACTAGAGCCCACAAAAAGTTTCAGCGTAGGCGCGCCCGTGCATTGCAGGAACTACGCCAGCGCTGGGCCTGCCTGGGTACCGGGCGTTGTAATAGAGCAAACTGGCCCCGTCTCATATCGCGTAGAAACCAATACAGGTCTCCTGTGGAGACGGCACGCAGACCAGCTCCGGCATAGGGTCCCCGAAGAGCGGGGCGGGAGCCGAAAAAGACACAACTCAGCGTTAGGGTTCTCCCCCACCCGTTTAACCCAAGGGGGAGGAGAGGGGAGCCATAGGTCCCCACCAAGGGGGGAGGAGAAGGAATCTGTCCCCGCAGATATCCAGTGGGGTTCCCCAGCGGGAGAAAAGGCCCCCGAACTCATACATATCTCGCGGAATTCTCCCCACTATGCGAGTTCCCCCGAAGAGTTAAATTTTGATTTTCCGTACCAGGGGGAGTTAGCGGAGTGGTCCCCCACCCGTCCTAGCGAAAAGAGGGGTTTCGGTTCAGCCCCTGGTACGTGCAGTCCCTGTAGCTCCTGTGCCTCGGAGTATGCCATAGCGTCAGCTCCCCGGAGACCAACACCCCCAAGACAGGGGACGACGGCGAGTCCGCCCGCCACAGTCTATAGAGCCCCCGAACGGGTAGCAGAAAGCAGCAGGGCCACAAGGGCATCCTCGTCAGTCCCCAGGTTCGTCATGGGAAGGTCCACGGGTTCATCAGGCAACAAACAGGGGTTCACCTCCCAGCTGTTCATTCCTTTCCCGTCCCCCAACGCAAAGTCAGCACAGACTCCCAGCAGAGCCACTAACGAGTCCCCACTTTCCGTTGCAGGACGAGACCCCGCAGAACCAGGGATCGCAGGATCCCCTGTACTAGGGCAGGCGCCCGCACGCCCCAAGCGCACGTGCGGCAAGCCACAATGGTTGAGGGACTTCGTCCCATCCTAGGGGGAGGGATGTTATGTATGCAGGATTCAGTGTTACCTCAAATGTAAGAATGTAACCACCTCAATTACAATGTATCTCAGCTGTTAAGGAACGCGAGCAAGCAGCCCATAGAGGGCAGCTGCGAGCGTTCAATCTCACATGGTTCAATTGCTCAATCACGGACAGCCGCGGGAAACTTCCCCGCATGACAATGGAGATCAAGACTACTGCAGCAAGACAATGGAGATTAATACTACTGCAGCAAGAGGCGTGCCTGGGCGAGGCCACGCCAGCGACAGCCAATGAGCTGTCGTGCAACAAGATTCAAATGTATAACCCTACTGTATATAATGAGATGTATCACCGCCATTACCTCATGTTCCCCCTGGATCATCAAGCATGCAATAAACCTGAGTTAAGCCAACCCTTCGGCTGTTTCGTTGTCTTTAGTCCCATACACTAAAGTTCCTGTTGTTTATCTTCCTGGAACTCATCAAGTGTGATGAAGGAGAGATCATCAGGTGGAACCAGTTGTTCCTCTGTGTGTTCCTCATCAGGTGTGATGAGGGAAAGAGCCTCAAATTTATTCTGTAATTTCAGACTCTCAGAGTGATCCCCTACTCTTTTCCTCCTTTGAGTCACATTCCTCCAAACATCTCCCTCCTGAGTTAGTGAAGGGCCTTCTCCCTCAGAACTGTGCCCTGTCTCTACTTTGTCCAGCATAGTCTGTTCCGCTCTGTCCAAGAACAGCTCAAGCTCCTTAATTTGTTGATGGTTAGATATGCGGGCCTCTAGCTGCTGGACCTTCTCTTCTAGTAGTGCAACCAGCTTGCACTTGCTGCAACTGTAGTTCTCCATATGCTTTGGCAAGAACACAAACATGGCACAAGTATTGCAGGTAACTATAACTGTTCCCTCAGAATCCATTTTAACAAGTGCAGTATTCCGGGCCTCAAAAATGTACACGTTTACTACCTTTCTACCTAGTAAGACTATATTCTTCCTTTGTTACTAGTTTGCAATCTCGCGCGCCGTTAGGCACGCGGGCCTCTAAAGCAGTTCTACTCCAACTGCAAAACTTACCAGTGCTCACTTCCTTTGTTTGGCTCTCCTCAGCAGCAGCTCTGCTTAAGAGCACATGCAGAGTCAATATGACCAATGAACTATGAACCAATGAACAATGACCAATGAACTATCACCCGGGCTATTCAAAATGTACAATGTACTATAAATAGAGCTGTGTGGTCCACCATTACCTCATGTTCACTCTGCCTACAATGAAATAAACCTGGTTTTAGCCCTTACTGCGGCTCCTTCTTGTCTTCCTTATAAGACACCAAATTGGCGACGAAGGTGGGATGGCATCCCGACAAGTGAACATCGCGCCCTTCGACACTACAAAGCCGGAGAAATGGGAACTCTATGAGCAGCAGTTCCTCTACGCTATGGACCTCGAAGGCATCGAGGAGGAAGCCCAGCGCCGGGCCTTCCTACTGGCCCAGTGCGGCTTAGAGACTTTGGAACTGGCAACCAACCTCCTGACGCCGAGACCGCTCAGGGCCGTGCCCCTAGATGAGATCCTCGTCGAGTTGATGAAGCACTTTCGACCGAAAGTGTCTGTGTTCCTGGCAAGGTTGGCGTTCCAGCAGCGGTGCCAGAGGGCCAGTGAGTCCGTGGCAGACTTCATGGCAGCCCTGCGCATGGCTGCCATGCCTTGCCGGTAGGGAGCATCCCTGAGTGAGGCGCTGAGAGACAGGCTCCTGCTGGGCCTGCGAGATGAGAGGGCCAGGAAAAAACTACTAGCCAAAGACGAGAGCATCTCGTTCGAGCATGTCCTGCGCATCGCCCAAGCCGCCGAGTTAGTGCAACAAGGCGAACGGTTGTGCCGGGCCAGGACCGCCGTGGTTGGGGGGGGGGCGCCGGCAGTCCCAGTCCACAGCTGTACCTCCCACGGAGAGCAAGGGGCCTCTGAGTCCACCACGTCCACCTCTGACTTCAGCGAGGACGAGGACATGCAACGGGTGCAGAGGAGGCTGGAGAGGTGAGACCGCGCCAGACAGGACTGCCGCTGCGATGGATGCGGGGCATCCCACGACCGGAGCCGATGCCCATTCTGGAAGGCGGAGTGCCACAACTGCGGGCGGCGTGGGCACATCGCAAGGGTCTGCAGGCAGCGTCGAGACGACGGCAAGGGCCAGGCGGATCGGCCCCAACACAAGGCAGATGGGGTCGGGCACATCTTTGACGACAAGCCCCAGGAGCACCGCGCAGCTCGTCGGGTTCCTGAAGACCGTGACCAGGCGGTCCACAGTGTGCAGTTGCGGCGGCCCCGGTTTTTTGTTGAGGTACTGGTTCAGGGGGTCCCAATAAGGATGGAGATCGACTCGGGGTCGTCGTACTCCATCGTCTTTGACGACAAGCCCCAGGAGCACCGCGCAGCTCGTCGGGTTCCTGAAGACCGCGACCAGGCGGTCCACAGTGTGCAGTTGCGGCGGCCCCGGTTTTTTGTTGAGGTACTGGTTCAGGGGGTCCCAATAAGGATGGAGATCGACTCGGGGTCGTCGTACTCCATCGTCTCCCACAGGGAATTTCTTCGCATTCACCCGAAGTCACGCCCCAAGCTGAAGGCCTTTAAGACTAAGTTGCGGGACGTTCAGGGCAAAAGTATACCAGTGTTGGGGGTGGGGGAGTTCAAGGTTCAGTTTAAAAGGCGCTCCGTGCAGTTGCCCCTAGTAGTTCTAAAGGAAGGGTCCTGCTGTCTCCTGGGTACACAGTGGTTCGGGCCTCTAGGAGTCTTCATTGGAGGCATACATGCCGTGCAGGCTGACCCAATCACGGAGGTGTGTAACGCACACCCTGCCATTTTTGAGAAGGGGCTAAGGAAGTTCAAAGGGCCCCCAGTTTTTTTCGAATTGGACCCCCACATTCGACCCATCAGGATGAAGCCAAGAAGAGTGCCTTTTGCACTAAAGGACAAAATAGAGACTGAACTGGACGAATTGGTGGGTCAGGGAATTTTGGTGCCGGTGGACTCCGCCGAGTGGGAAACCCCCAATGTTACGGCACTTAAGGCTAACGGGGAAGTCAGAATCTGCGCTGACTACAAGTGCACGATTATTTTATTTATTTTATTTATTTATTGTTAATTTTTTATACCGCCCACTCTGCCAAAGCCAACTCTGGGCGGTTCACAACAGTGGGTAAAAACAGATAAAAACAAATAAAACAGATAAAAACCAGCAATAAGAACCCACCCCTAAAAAGAGAGGGGTGCAGGAACTGAAGAAACCGTGGGGCAGGCATTCTCCCCTATATTAACCACCCAACAGAAGCCACCCCTCCACCTGCACCCCAAACTTGGCACGCCAGCCAGGTTTTTAGTTCTTTTCTAAAGGGCAACAACTCCGTCTGGAGATGCAGTTCCACAGGCAGGAGGTTCCAAAGGGCCAGTGTGGACACAGAGAAGGCTCTCCTCCTTGTGCCAGAGAGGCGAGCCCCCCAAATGCGTACCCGGTACCGGTGGTAAGCCACTTGCTTGCAACCTTGCATGTACCCAGGAGACAGCAGGACCCTTTTTTAGAACTACTAGGGGCAACTCCTTCTTGTCTTCCATGCAAGACACCAAAGTTATCGACTGTAAAATAATAATAAGAAAGAGGCCAAATAGGTGCCTCAGCCTACCTGAAAACTTAAAAATTGGACAAAGGAGCAGCCTAAGGACATACCCTGTAAAAATCCCAATCTGCCACACCGTGTGTGTGTGTGTGTGTGTGTGTGTGTGTGTGTGTGTGTGTGTGTGTGTGTGGAAGAGTCCCTGCTGGGAACATAGAGAGAGCTCTAGATGGACTTCAAAAGATACAAGATGTCACCCAGAGGGGGAAGCTGGAAATTGCTTAAATACTCAAAAGATCTGTGTTAGCTCTGACTTTGGGATACCTCAACCAATACCCGCGGAAAATAAACCCTATCAATGCTCAGAATGTGATATGAGGTTTGAGAGAAGTTCAAAACTTAAGAAACATCAAAGAACACACATAGGAGAAAAATGCCATTTATGTGAGGAATGTGGAAAGGGCTTCAGACAGCTTTCAGATTTTACAAGACATAAGCAAATTCATACAGGAAAGAAACGCTTTGAGTGCAAAGAATGTGGGGAAAAGTTCACCAAAAACTCAGGCCTCACATGTCATCAATTGATTCACTCAAGAGAGAAACCCTATAAATGTGAGAAATGTGGCAAGGTCTTCAGACATAATTCACATCTTACAAAACATGAGCGAACTCATACAGGAGAGAAACCCTTTGAGTGCAATGAATGTGGGGGAAAGTTCACCCAGAGTTCAAACCTCACACATCATCAATTGATTCACTCAAGAGAGAAACCCTATAAATGTGGCGATTGTGGAATGGGCTTCAATCAGCATTCAAGTCTTAAAAGACATCAGTGCTCCCATTCGGGAGAGAAACCCTATGTTTGTGGGCAATGTGGGGAAAAATTCACCCAATGCACACTCCTCACAATTCATCAACAAATTCATTCAGGAGAAAAGTCGAATGCACTTAAAGACTTAGGGGAAAGTTTCAGTGATCCCTGTGCTTTAAACATACATCAGGGCTCCCTCTCAGGAGAGAAACTCTATATTTGTGGGAAATGTGGGAAGAAATTCCACCAACTAACATTCCTCACAATTCATGAACATGTACATGCAGAAGAAAAGTCCTCTAAACCTGATTACTGTGGACAACATTTCAGTGATGCCTCAGTCATTAAATCAGGGATTTGCAAACTACAACCTGTGGGCCTGATCCAGCCTGTGGCACCAATTCATCTGGCCTGCAATGAGGATTTTGGAGATGACTCCGCTGCTACCACTGGAAGCTCAAAAAATGCACCAGAAGCAAAAATAAATAAATGCAAAAGTGTGTCGAGAACGTGGCAAAAGTGCTGCAAAAAAACACAAAGTTGCAGGAAAACTGTGGCGCCCTCATCTTTCGGCTATGGGAAGTGGCAGAATCAATGAGAACTGTCCAGATCATGCCGCAAATGGACCCAACATCAACGCCGCCACAACCAGAAGTGGTGGAAGCAGCAGGAGGAACCATGCTTTCACCCCCTCCACCTGTGTGATGTAGGCATGACTGGACTGCAGCACAAAAATGTTGTGAACCCCTGTTTTAAAGGATATTCACGGGGAATGTTCTTTATTATTATTATTACTATTATTATAATTTTAAATTTTTGTTAAATACCGCGCAAAAAATTAAATAAATAACTAAATAAATAAATACATGAATACATGCAGTAAAGGGGATGCTCAGCACAGCAGATCTGAAAAGGGGGAGGGATACGAAAGGGAGAGGAGAAATACAGTGTTGCAGGGAACAATACTGCATAGGGACATGGAATGTGAGGTCTATGAATCAAGGAAAACTGGAAGTGGTAAAAAATGAGATGGAAAGAATAAGCATTGACATCGTGGGCATCAGTGAGCTAAAATGGACAGGGATGGGTGAATTCAGCTCTGGAAACCATCATATCTACTACTGTGGGCAAGAAAACCTTAGAAGAAATGGAGTAGCCATAATTGTCAATAAAAGAGTGAGAAAAGCAGTAATGGGATACAATCTCAAAAATGACAGAATGATGTCAGTCAGATTTCAAGGCAAACTTTTCAATGTCACTGTGATCCAAATATACACACCAACCACTGGTGCAGATGAAGCCACAATGGACCAGTTCTATGAGGACTTACAACACCTCATAGAACAGACACCAAGAAATGATGTCCAAATTATATTAAGAGACTGGAATGCCAAAGTAGGAAATCAAAAAGTGGAGGGAATAACAGGCAAATTTGGTCTTGGAGCACAGAATGAAGCAGGGCAAAGATTGATAGAGTTCTGCCAAGAGAATGCACTGGTTGTTATTATAGTTATTATATTTGCTATTATAATTGTTAATAAGAATATATTTCAAAGTTAATGTCATTCAATTTAGTGTATATTAATTGTTTTTACAGAAGTTGGAAAGTAAAGCTATTAAGTTGTCTGAAGAAGGGAAGTTCCCCCGAAAGAGTTGTTTACCGGTCAACTTTCACAACATAGCATTACTGGATGACTATCTACTATTTTATATTGTGAAATTAAAATCAACTATTAACAACACATTACCATTCCTGTGCCTCAAATGGAGTTTTCCTGTTTCCTGAGAAATCTGTACATGAACCAAGAAGCAACAGTTAGGACAGAACATGGAATAACAGAGTGGTTTGGAATAGGAAAAAGGAGTAAGACAAGGCTGCATTTTGTCACCATGCTTATTCAACCTATACACAGAGCACATAATGCGCAGTGCAGAGATGGAGGAATCACAATATGGGATTAAAATCGCTGGGAGAAACATCAATAATCTGAGATATGCAGACGATACCCCCTAATGGCAGAAAGTGAGGAAGACCTTATCTCTTGATTGGGCTGAAGGAGGAGAGTGCAAAAGCTGGCTTGAGACTCAATATCAAGAAAACCAAGATAATGGCAACAGGCCCAATCAGTTCCTGAAAAATAGACAGGGAAGAGGTAGAAGCAGTGACAGATTTTACTTTCTTAGGATCAAAGATCACTGCAGATGGGGATTGTAGCCATGAAATAAAAAGGTGACTGATTCTTGGGAGACAAGCGATGAGAAACCTGGGGAACATAGTGAAAATCAGAGACATCACATTGCAAACAAAAATTAGAATAGTCAAGGCAATGGTTTTCCCAGTAGTAATGTATGGATGTGAGAGCTGGACAATTAGGAAGGCTGAACGCAGAAGAATAGATGCCTTTGAAATGTGGTGTTGGAGGAGGGTTTTGAGAGTCCCCTGGACAGCGAGGAGAACAAATAGGTCAATCTTAGAAGAAATTAACCCTGACTGCTCATTAGAAGGTCAAATAGTAAAGATGAAGCTAAAATACTTTGGACATCAAATGAGAAGGGAGGATTCACTTGAGAAGGCATTGATGTTAGGAAAGGTGGAGGGCAAAAGAAGAAGGGGGAGGCCAAGGATGAGATGGCTAGATGGTATTGTAGACACAATGGGCACAGAGCTGGGAGGGCTGAGGGAGGTGGTGGAGGACAGAGGCGCCTGGAGGAAAATGGTCCATGGGGTGGCAAAGGGTTGGAGTCGACTGTGCGACTGAACAACAAAATGCAGTAAAACAGTGTACAACAATGCAAACATATTCACAATACCAACAGTGTTGCTCACTTTTCATAATAGCTCACTTTTGTTACTTATCCAATAATTTTACACAATCTCTGAATTGGAGTTCACACATTAATTAATTGTCATTCCAAAATGATAATTGATCGAGTGATGGTTTGTTCCCTTTTCCTCTATTTATAGTATGTTCAATAAAGGGCTTCCAGATTTCATAAAACTTATTCTTGTTCGTAATGGCTTTTTTATATTTAATTCACAGGTAAGTTTGTCATTGAGTGCAATCATCCACATTTGTACATACCTGTGCGATGTAGGCATGACCAGACTGCAGCACAAAAATGTTGTGAACCCCTGCTTTAAAGGATATTCAGGGGGAATGTTCTATCACTGTAACGAATGTGAGGAAAACTTTACAGCTAGCAAAGAATTTAGAAAAAAATCAAAAAATTCACACTCGGGAGAGACTGTATAAATGTGACCAATCTGAGAGAAGCTTCTTTCTAAGCAAAGGTCTTGATGAACACCAACAGGGGAGAACCACTATCAATGTGAAGAATATGGAGAAATATTCCATTGTAGAGCACAGCACATGAGTCATTGACAGATCACAGAGAGGGGAAACTCTGAAAATTCAACACAATGAACTTTTGCAACAAGTGAAACCCCAAACTGTAGCAACATCTCATCATTTAAAAAGTTCTACTCAGTAAACTTCTTAAACTATGTCAGTATCTTTAAAGATGGAAAAGAACGTGCAGAGGTTTCAGTGAATTCTTATGGTGAAGAATTAGGGCTTGTTCAACCTATCAATGCCCAGAGGAAAATAATTATATGATGATTTCCAAATGTGATGATCCCCTCAGCTTCACAGAATTCTGCTCTTTCTTCAAATCCTCCACACAAACCAACTTCCCTATTACATTTTAAGAAAATAAGAAGATCAAAAAACATCTTCTCTGAGATGTCTTCAGAGTATCGTGAGGCAATGATAGAAGCAGGATCTGATCTTTAGTGCTATTCACATGTTATCTCGGTCTCTCCTAGTTTTAACTGATTGTTTTACTTGGATGTTTTTAATATGATTGAACTAAAGCTTTTAATGTAATTGCCTTGAAATTGAAATAAATGGTTAGACTGGAATGATTTGTCTCTGAATAAAAATTAAGAATTATGCAAATGGGGTTCCTGACTGAGTCAGGATGGATAATTTAGAACTGGCTGGAGAAGAAATGTCAAATGGATCAATATGAGAAAAGTTGGCCAAACGGTAAGTATCCAGAAACAGAGAGAAAACCGTTTGAGGCAATAATAACAAGATATTGGTATATTAGTTATTTCTTTACTGAAGATAAATCCTTAATATCAAAATTCCAAATGACAAAAATCTTATGTACAAAGTCAAATGGTAATTCAAAATAAATAACTTCATTTAGTATGTTGAAAATCCAAACTTAAAAGTAATCAATCCGATTATGTGAAGTACAGAGACTGTATAAAGCCGAAGCGAATCCGGTATTGTATCGCTTTTCAAAATTATTTCATCTGGGTCTTTCTTCTAAAATTAATACAAAAAATACATATTAAGCATCAAGCAAAAATGTTAAGCAGGAAGCAAAAATATTTTCAACAGTATGTAATATTTTTCAAAAGTACAACCAGTAGGGAGCAAACTTGTAATCCTTGGAAAATAACATAATGATACACTTCGAATAATTACATTTTGAATAAGACGTTTCAATACCTTTTGAATGATCATATTCCATCTTCTACCCAAGGTTCATAAAGTTAAACCTGGAGATCCTCTAGTACCTGGGAGACCCATTGTCTCCAGTATCAATTCACTTTCAGACCCCCCTGGCAAAGTTTCTTGACTTTATAATTGGACCTTTTAGCAAAAATACTTAATCTTATGTTCAAGATTCAACTCATTTTATTACCCAACTAGAGGGCACCACAGCACCGCCAAGTTGTTGTTTGTTAACGATGTCCTACTCTCAAAAAACTGCTTAAGGCTAAATTGTATGTAAGTTCATATCATATGAAATAATCCAAACTCAGTCTTATATGGTGCTTCAAAAATCTTGTTCAATTTCACAGACAAAATAAATTTCTTCAAAACTTCAGTCGTCAACAATCTTGATTCTTGCAACAAAGAATTCTTCTGTACATCCAAATATATATACACAATTAATTCACTTCATAGATCCTTATATAAACCAGGTTCTCAATTTCCAAAGTCTAACTGGTTGCTAGGGGTTATCCTGGAAATGTGATTGAACAGGCAAGACGAAAAGTAGAACATACTCCAAGGAGCGATTTTTTGGAAAGATACAAGCCGGAAGAGAATAGAAGGATTTTTTGGTCAGTAAAGTATAAACCATTGGCGAATGAGATTAAAAAAGTGATTAGAAAACATTGGCATCTCATCACGGACATTCCAGGCTGTGAGCTATATCTGACTATAGGCTTTAGAAAGACGCGTACCATAGGCAATATGGTGACGTGGAGTGACAGTTTAGCTAAGATTCCATCAACAGATTTAATTGTAGTGCACTATAAATGTCAGGATTGCTCTTATTGTAAATTTTCTTGGGAAAGAAAAGAGGTTAAAGTTTTACATGTAGGGATAACCCATACTTTGTGATCTTTCTCCAATTGTAAGACAGCTTACTGCATATATCTATGGATATGTGGGTGTGGCCTGTTCTATGTGGGAAAGACTTCTCGGCCAATCAGAAACAGGCTAGCTGAACATAGAAGTAGAATTAGTAATCACAATTTGTTTGCCCCTCTGGTGCAGCATTATGTAAAAAAAAAACACTCAGACAATGATTTTAGATTTGTGATCATTGAAACAGTAAAAGCAGAACAATACAACAGAGTAGATTTGGATCGCTTACTTCTCCAAAGAGAGTCGTTTTATATACACAGATTTCAGACTCTCTCACCGAAGGGTTTGAATCATGAGATAGATTATAGCTTTTTATAGAATGGACCACTTCAGAGTATACTATCAGCAGTCTCAAGTCACCAAAGAAAGTCTATCTACAGTTTACCTAGCCCAAGTTATGAACAGGATTAGGACCCCAAAAAAAGACTGAAAAAAGACTAAATAGCACAGGTGTTTAGTATTAGAGTTTAGGGAGTATATGAACACCAGGGTTTGCGGGTCAAATAACGTTCTGGCACTAAAAGAATTACACTAGAGGCCATTTAGAATGCGAAGATTGGTAAGAATTTTATCACTATGTTGCTAGATGATTTATGATGTGTGTATGCTAGTTGTAAGTACTAAAATATATTATGATTTGTATTTTATACAGAGTTATATTTTCCTGAGGAAGAGAAATCGAAAAATCTTTAAACTGGTTAGATTTTGGAAATTGAGAACCTGGTTTATATAAGGATCTACGAAGTGAATTAATTGTGTATATATATTTGAATGCACAGAAGAATTCTTTGTTGCAAGAATCAAGATTGTTGACTACTGAAGTTTTGAAGAAATTTATTTTGTCTGTGAAATTGAGCAAGATTTTTGAAGCACCATATAAGACTGAGTTTGAATTATTTCATATGATATGAATTTACATACAATTTAGCCTTAAGCAGTTTTTTGAGAGTAGGACTTCGACACTGCTTTGCCATTGTGTTTCTTTGTTTGTTAACTATGGACATATCCTCCCTTTATACCAACATTCCTCTTGACGAGATATGTCCATTGTTTCTGACACACTCTCTTCTTGCACTAATTTGGTTCCCCCTACCCACTTTTTATTGGCTTTTATTAGATACTAGCATAGGTTGCCCGGTGTTACCGGGCTGTTATAAACTGTTATCAGCTTTTTTGGGTTTTTTTGTGGATTAAAAAAGAACAAAGGATGATATAATTGTTTCTAATTGTTTTATTTAACCAAATAATGTTTTAGTATGTGACTTTTTTTGTTAATAGTTGTAACGTAGGTAATTTTTTAAAAAAAAATATGTTTTTTTACATTCAATGTTTTTAAACTGTGTTTAGATGTTTTGGGTGTTTATTTGAGTTAAAACTCAACAGAGGATGCTATAAATCTTTTTATTTTATTTATTTAACATATGTTTGTTATTTGTATAAACTTTTGATTTATTGTTATGTTTTTGACTTGTTTTTACTCTTGTGGCCTCTAGGTGGGGCTTTATTGTTTTTGACTTGTTTTTAACATTCCGCCCTGCAGGTGGTGCTGTTAGTGGTTTTGTTTTCGTTTCAAGTGTTTTTTCTCTCCTGGCCTCTAGGTGGTGCTTCTTCCAGTAAGTAGTCTGTCTTTGTTTCTTCATTTCTGTTCTGATCTCGTGGAGGGAGGACGTGCTGGTGAGTTCTCTGGTTTTCTTTCTTCTGGGGTTTTTCTTTGTTTTGTTTTTGTGGTGGTGAGCTGGGAGGTGTTTCTGTTTGTTCTTTTGTGGTTTGGTTGGGTTTTAGGTTTGTTTAATTGGTTTGTTTATTTCTGGTTTGTTTAATTTCTGTGATTTAATTGTTGTTTATTTGTGTAATTTGTGGTAGTTGTATTGTTAGAGTTAGGTATTCTCATGCTGTAGTTAGGTGTCGTCTGTGCTTTTCTGGAATTGTGGATGTTTTTGTTTGTGGATTTTGTTGTTTTCTTTTTTGTGTATTAATGGGTTTTTTAATTATTGATTTATTTGTGTTTTATTAATTTTTATTAATGTTGGTGTTTGTTGTTGGTGTCTACTTTTGCATGAAGAACGGGCCGGCTGTTGGTTCCTCTTTTCCACATTGCTGCTTCAAATTTTGGGTTCGATGCAGCAATGGGGGAAAGGAGGAGCCGGCAGTCAGCTGGCTCTTCCCCCGGGAAGGTTTGTTAGATAGGTCAGGGGAGAAGGAGGCAGACAATGGTTCTCTCCTCTCTGTCTCCTTTTTCTTCTGGCTTACCTAACCGGAGATCGGCAGGCAGTGATCCGTAAGAGTTGGTGCTCTTCCTTGTGCATTGCTGGCTGGTGCTTTTGTATTACCTCCATTGGAAGTACAAATGCAGCAGCCAGTCATTCGCCAGGGAGGGTGCTTCCCCTGACGAACTGCTGCCTGCTGCTGCTGTTGTTTTTCCACCCCGGCTCAACTTTCCTTGAGGCCTGCGGTGGTCTCGCTATGTCTTCCGCGGGGTAGCGTGGAGGAGAGGGAGTCCCTCTTCTCCCCATTGCTCTGGGAAAGAAGGCCTGCGGGTGTCTTGCCATGGTTTTTGTGGCTTTTTGTTTTGTGAGGCTGTTGAGGTGCTACGTCTGCCTGCGGCAGACTTGCGCTCCCGTTGCGTTTTTTAATTTTATTTTTCCCGTTGTTGGCTTTCTCAGCATTCTGCTCGCTCATGGCGCATAGGACACTGGGACTTTGAGTTTTGCGTTTTTGGTTTGCATTTCTGCGGCGGACTTTTTTATGCGGCTCAATTTTAATTGGCCGCGCTGCGTTTCCCAATGTTCTTTTTGCTCACGCCTCTCAGCGTGGTTGGCTGCGGCGCGGCACAGAGAACATTGGGAAGTGAAGTTATTTTCCTTTCTTCACGTTCGTGGGGCTCTTTCCCTACTGGCGCCTTCCACTACACTGCAGTAACCTTCGGACCAGGTTCAGGCAAGTGCAGGAGGCTCGGTACTTGATAGGACAGATGGGTGCAAAAACGTATAGCAAGTTCCAATGGTTAACCCTTGGATTTATAGGTATAGATTGTTTTGGAACAAAAAAATTTCCATTTTCAAACTGATATTTTTCTTCAAGTAAAAGGCATGGCTATGGGGAGTTCCCTGGCTCCAAGTCTGGCCAATCTTTATATGATTTGTTTTGAACAACTATTTATTTATAATTCGGATTGCAACCTTTTTTTTTTGCACACATACTTATTTTTTGAAGATACATTCATTACCTGTTTTTTCTGTTGGACACTGATGCAATAGTTGAGCCGTTTATGAAATGGATTAATGAGTTTAATATTAATCTTAAATTCACTCATACTTACAGCTCAGAGTCTATTGCATTTTTGGAGCTTACACTTTTCATTAGTGACAGTAAACTACAGATGAAGCTCTACAAGAAACCCACAGATCGCAATATGTACCTCCATTATAATTTGTTTCATCCATCACATTTAAAAAACAGTATTCCTTTTAGTCTTCTGTCCCGTGCTAGGAGGAATTTGTCCCGCGACTCAGATTTTTACAGGACTGCTGATACTATTTGCTTTAATCTTATGCAAAGAGGTTACCCAAAGGATTCCATAGATCATGCCTTTCGGAGAGTTCCGTCAACTTCCAGATCACAAGTTTTAAAGAGACGACAACAAACTCCATTCGAATCCAGACTCAATTTCTCCTTACAATATACTTCATTAGCCAACCAAATTAAGCAGATTATTAATAGACACTGGCACATCTTGGATGACATTTCTAATTGTAGCCAGAAACCCAGGATCGGTTTTAGGAAGACCAACTGTTTTCATAATTTACTTATGAGTACCAATATAAGATCTAACACACAGCCATCTGTCAGTAGTTTTTTACAGACTACCACCCACACAATTTCAGGCCATTTCAAATGCAGGAGATGTGTATTTTGTAAATTTTAATTAGAGACTGACACTGTCCATATTCATAGTAAAGGCTTTGTGCACAAACTGACAAGGTTTATCTCCTGTCAATCTAAAAATGTAATTTACATGATTACGTGTCTATATGACCTGCATTACATTGGAGTAACAAATAGGCAGTTAAAAAGTCGGATATCTGAGCATTGTTCTCCAATCTGGAATCAGACCGCTGGAGCTCCTCTTGTTGAACATTTTCTAGCTAAAGGACATAGCAAGAATCAGTTTACCTTTGTTGCTAGAGGTTGTTTCCCCCTGACCATTTGAGCGAGTTAATCTGGAATTTCTACTCCACCAACGAGAAGCTTTTTATATTCATCACTTTGGCACCCTCGAACCATTCGGACTTAATTGTGAGATCGATTTTACATATGTTTTTTCTAGATTCCGTAGTATTCTTTTAACATGATGTCATCATTTGAAACACTTGCCCTCAACTGTTTGTTATTTAAAGAAACTCTTGTTGTGCTTAAGTTTAACATCGAGAGCACACAAAGAGAAAGCATACTGAGGCTCGTGATGCCACATATATATAAAATTAACTCTTGGTATTTATAGATTTAATGTTTTTAATCAATTATATAGTGTATAATTATGTTATTTTCCAAGGATTACAAGTTTAATACCTACTGGTTCTACTTTTAAAAATTATTACATACTGTTGAAAATATTTTTGCTTCCTGCTTAACATTTTTGCTAAATGCTTAATATATATTTTTGTATTAATAAAAAAAAAACCTGATGAAATAATTTTGAAAAGCGATACAATACTGGTTTGGCTTTGGCTTTATACAGTCTCTGTACTTCACATAATCAAATTGATTACATTTAAGTTTGGATTTTCAACATTCTGAAAGAAGTGATTTTTTTGTTTTTTTTTTATAAAATATGAAAAATGGTGTTGGATGATTTTTGTTGTATGTGTATTTAAATGAGTTATGCTATTTTTTTAAAATAATGTTTTTTATACGTATGTATTGTTTTAAACTGTTATAAAAAAATTTGGATTTTAAAAAGAGGAAAGGTTGATATTTTTCCCCCCAATAATGGCATTTTTAAAAAAATGTGTAAGTGTATGTTTTTTTAAATTCAATATTTTTGACTGTGTTTAGATGTTTGGTTTTTCTTTTAGTGTGTTCTTATTTATTTATGTTTGAATAATTTTTTTGTTTGGATATTTTTGAATGTTTTTAAAACTAATTTCCCTTTTGTAAATTCTTGGAGATTAATTTGAATTCATTGAGTGTCATTTTTCCTGTGGCCACTGGGTGGTGATGTTGCATAATTTTCTAATTTTAACTGTGTCCTGGCCTGTGTATTCTTCCTGTTCTTTTGTCATTTCAGTTGTGGACCTCTTTGAGGCTGGAGGTTTAAGGTGTGTGCTCTTTTCTGTTAGGGGTGGTGGTGTTGGGATTTGTGGGGTGTGGGGGGTTGTGTTTGTCCTTGTTTATTTTTTTGTTTGTGGATGTTTTTGTTTCTAACTTTTTATGTTTATTATTGTTTTTGATTTTTGTGGAATGTTCTTGTTTGTGATTTTGGTGTGGGTATTTCTGTGGGCCGGCCTCGGTGGCTGGCTGGCCCATTGAAATACCATGTGGTGGTAGGTTGGGGGTATTTTCGCAGGCCGGCCATGTTGGAATATCCACGCCGCCAGCCCGTGGGAATCCCCCCATTGTGTTTGTTGGTTTGTTTGTTTTGGTGGGGGTGGGGGCTTCGCGGCTCGGCCTTGGTGGCTGGACTGCACAAATCCCCACGCCGTTTTTGTTTTTGTTTGGGGGGGGAATCCCAGCGTCGGGGTGTGTGTGGGCTTTCCTTCCTGGGGGCTGGCTTCTGGCCTGCAGTAAGGAAGCCCAGTGGCGGGGTGGTGGTGGTGGGCTTTCCTTACCGGGGGCTGGATTCCCTGGGCGGCCCGCAGTAAGGAAGCCCAGCGGCGGGGGGGGGGGGCTTTCGTTACCGGGGCTGTGTGGCTGTGCGTTTTTTATTTTTATTTTGGCCGTGCTGGCTTTCCCAGAGTTCTGCACACTCACGGCGCGCAGGACCCTGGGGATTGTATTTTTCCATTTGTGCTTTCCCTTTGTGCTCCGTTTTTTCCATGTGGCTTGGTTTTGATTGGCCGCGCTGTGTTTCCCCAGGTTCTTTGTGCTCCCGCCTCTCAGCCTGATTGGCTGTGGCGCAGCGCGGCACAAAGAACATTGGGAAATGAAGTTGTTTCCCTTTTTTGCGTTTGTGGGGCTGTTGCCCCACTGCCGGTTTTCTCAATCCTTCGTTGACCTGCGTACCCAGATCGGCCGTGTGCACGAAGGGTGAGTGCAGGCAAGTAGGGCGAGGCATAGCAACCTATAGCCAGTTCCAACGGTTAACCCTTGGATTTATAAGTTAAGATTACCATTTGACTTTGTACATAAGATTTTTGGCATTTGGAATTTTGATATTAAAGATTTATCTTCAGTAAAGAAATAACTAATATACAAATGTCTTGTTATTATTGCCTCAAATGGTTTTCTCTCTGTTTCTGGAGAGAAAATGTCAACAAATTTTGAGACTGTTATATGCCATCATGTTACCTTCAGTTTATGGTTACCTGAAGAGTTTTTTCAAGGTATGTGAGATATTTAAGCACTTTGTTTTACCTGAGACACCTCTGTACTTCCTTGAGATTCCAAGGCCAAGGGAGAATCCAAAGTCCAGTCTCCGGAGGCCCTGCCTGACACGTTATCTATTGAAAAACACTTGCTCTCCACTAATAAAATGTAGAACCCGCTTTCTTTGCTTTATCTTCTTCATCCTACTTGCAAACCAAGGGACCCTAACATTGGAGAGGAGAGGCTGTAACTTCATAGAGTGGCCAATGGTGGAAAATGGGCACAACATTGGCCCCCAATTCAGAGTAGCAATCATTGGAGTCAAGGGTACTCACCTAAGAGAGCCACACCTGTCCCTCCTTTTTTCAGAGTTCTAGTCCACCATTCTGCCTACTATATCACACTGGGTCTCTTGCATAAAAATTAAGAATACAAAGCAAACAACTAAATAACCACCTTTTCTTTGTGCCACAAGCACCTATCTACTTGAAAATATTAGGAAAGAGCACTGTGTTTGGAACGTCTCCAGGAGAGTAAGCTGGTATAATGACTTTTTGTGAGTCAAACTTCCAGCTAAGCCTACAATCAATCGCAGGTTTCAGGTTTGTAAAAAACAAATGGATGTTGTTGCTTCACGGCCCAGATCCAACAGTTGCCTAGGAAGGGAAGCTTCAGAGGGTTCAAACTTTAAGAGTCTTCAAAATTTATAGAGGTGTGAATTAATCAACTTTGTTGCTTAGGCGGAAAGGCTAAAAGATAGGTAAAGGTCGACTTTCTTCTAAAGCCTGTCTTTTTTGACTCTAGAATTCATTGCTCATCTCTGTTTATAGCCAAAGAGCCAGTGTTGTCTTCTTCTGCAGATGTTTCCATGGACATGTAGCAGGCATGACTAGACACTTGAGCACATGGAACTATGTTTACCTTCCCACCCAAGTGGTCCCTATTTATCTACATGCAGTTTCTTGCTTTTGAACTGTTAGGTTGGCAGGAACTTGGACAGAGACAGGCACTCACACCATCATGCAGTACTCAGACTCTGACCTTTCAGTTGTCAAGTTCAGCATCTTAAGCATTTGAGCCACTACAGTCCCTAGGCTTAAGATAATTACATCATGATACATCAACAAATTGATATTAGTGTAAAACCTTTTGAGAGGGGATTCAAGCTGTACTCAAACCTTGCACCACATCAACACACTCCCTCAGTAGAAAAAAAAGACGGTTAAAATTTTAATTTTAATTTAATTTAATTTTTTAATTTAATAGTCATATTTATAGATGCCGCCCACTCAGGTAGAACCCAACTCAGGGCGGCATTACAACAATGTGTAAAAACACATAAAAACACTTTAAAAGCTCATATCCCACCCGCTTCAAAAAACCCATATCCCACCCACCCATCCCACCCACTATAAAAAAGAAAAACAAGAGAGAGTTCTTAATTGTTTACATAAGCAAGCAGGCTAGGATGTTGCCTGTAGCACGTATCACGATCAGCTCGCGCCTGGAATGTGGTATTAAATGTAATTTATCATTGAAATTCGGATCTAAAGGCTTGGAAAGTGTTAATTTGGAAGCCTTGGATACAAGTTTTAATCATTTTGAGTTGCACTGGAGTCGGAGTTCGAAGAACGGGCGGTAAGTGCGGCACGGCTCAAACTGCGTTAATCAAGCTGCTCGGGGTCGGACGGGACTCTGATGCTTTTTTGTTTTAAAAAGAGAGGCTCCGAAGGGGGGGGGAAAAGAGGTTTTTTAATTGCCGGTGGTGGAGGACGAGAACCGTGGAGAGATTTTAGCGGATGTTTGAAGGTGCAAGTAAGTGTGGAAAGAAGACTGGAGGTTGTGAATAGCATGGGAAAGAAAAAACTGAGAAGGAAGGGAAGGATTAATGGCGGCGAGGCAAACCGGAATCAAAACTTAAAAGTTGAAAAGAACTCCGTGAAGGTAATGGCTGGATAAGACTGGGAGTTGGAAAAAGTTGAAAGAAAGAAAGTGTGATGGGAGACCGGAAAGTAAAGAGGGAGGAATAAAAAGTAAAAGGAAGGTAAAAAGACCCGAATTTATGTTGGGGTTGGTTTTTTTTTAAAAGTGTGTGGAGGAGAAGCGAGGCTCTTGTCTGAAACTGCCGCTGCGGTTTGGAACATTATAGTTTCTAATTCATGTTTTGTGCCTATTTCTTTTTTGAATTTTTGGATCCGAACAGTTTTAACTTTTTTCTCTTTTGGACCGTGATTGTTTTTGTTTTCTCTGCGCTGTCTACTCCCTCTTTTTATGTGGATTAATCATTGTTTTTTGGATTATAGTCACATTATTATTTTTTATCTGTACTTTCTTCATCTCCTGTGCAAACCTGCTCTACTGTGGAAAAGTTAACTGTGTTATTCCAGATTTGGGTCTTCCTTTTTTAAGCTGATTTCTTCAAACTGGGTTTTTTTCATTCTTTTTTTTCCTTGCTTTCCATTTTGGGGGGGGGCATCGGATCGAATGTGGATATGGATTTGGATGGTTCTTTTTCTTCTTTTTCTTTCCCCCCCTCTCTTCTTTGTTTGGAATTACAGTTGCAACATTTGGATTATACAACAGGAGGACCTGGTTTATAAAATTGACCTATTAACAGTGTTTGAACAAAATAAATTGGATTTTAGTATAAAGATTCATGGTTTTTTGGATTATAAATTAAGAAGAAAGAAGAGAGGAGTAAGGAGAGGAGCAAAGGAAGAAGAAAAGAAGTCTGACTTGGAAGAAAGTGGTTTAAAAAATATTATTCTTGTAAATTGGAATATAACAAAATACTGTCTCTATTGTGAAATTGTGCAGCAGGAATCATGGATAAGAAAAAGGATGACCAATCAAAGAAGGATGATGGGGAAAAGGTGGGGGATGGTGATCCTGTGGTGAAACCAAAAAAGAAGAAGGAAAAAAAGATAAAGAAAAGAAAGAAGCAAGAGAAAGGGTGAATAGTTCACCAATACAATTTGATGAAGTTGTGATGATGACCGAATTTGGAAAATTGGGCAATAAATTGGAAAGGATGGAATCACATATGCAAAAAAGTGAGGAAATAAGGGCTGAATCTCATAAAAAATTTATTACGATGTTTAACAAATTTGTTCAAAAAGCTAATGCTAACTTTGATAATATGGAAAAAGCCATTGTATCAACTCAAGAAAATGTCAAAATGGTTAAAATTGATGTGAAGGAAATTCAGAAAAAACAATATGAATTTAATGTAAGGTACAGGAGAGGAGAGTGGATATGATGGAAGAGTCTATGAGAAAGCAAAATTTGGTTATTAGAAAATTGTCTGAGAAAAAACCAGATCAGTTGAAGATTCAAATTTCAGATTGGTTGAATAATCTTAACATACCTGTCAACCTTCCCGATTTGGCCGGGATTACCCCGTAAATTGACGTCGAGGGGGAAATGCTTTCTGCGCATGCGTGGAAGGGTTTTACCCCTTCCATGCATGCGCGGACGTGCTACATCACTTGCATAAGGGATGTGCAAGTGGCGTAGCACTTCCGCGCATGCGTGGAAGGGGTAAAACCTTTCTACGCATGCGTGGAACACAACCTGCGCACAAGCGATGTGCGCAGGTCTCGTTTTTCTGGAGCCGTGGGTTGACAGGTATGAATCTTAATATGGGTAAAAATTTTGTTGCTGAAGATATAATTAACAACTTTTGATTGGGTTCAAAAAGAACGGGCAAGGTTTGAAATGTTTTAGTCAAGTTTGCAAATGTTGGTGATAAATTGAAGGTCATGGCTCATGTAAAATGAATGGGAACTGGTGTTTTAAAAATTGATGGAGATGATGTGGAAATTTACAATGATTTCTATTGAGGAAAGAAATTGGAGATATAAAATAAAATCGGCAATGAAAATCCTTCGGGATCAAGGGATTAATTATTATTGGAGGTTCCCGTTACAAGTGAGATTTTTTTATTCAAAGAAAATGCATACAATTGATTTGGGAATGGATCCTTTGGAGTATTTTTGAATGATTGGTTTAATTAGAGGTGGTACACAGGAATGGTCATCCTAGAGGCACGCATTGATGGAGACAGGGGCTATTGAAAGGGAGCAGATTGAGGAAGAAACGGCCAGCGCAACAGGAGGGAAGAGTCTTGGGGAAATGAGTGTTGTTGAAGTGACAGAGTCGGATGAGGGATGAATATCTATGGTTAATTATTAATGTTGATAATGAGTTGAAATTAATATAGAGAGCACTTGAGTATTTAGTGGGCATTTAGGCACATCTTACGTGTCCCCCCTCTCTTTGGGAAGCTCTAATTTCTTGCTGAGGTGACTTTTTTGATAAAAAGTAGAGGGGTGCAGAAGGTTAGATTTTTAAATTTTATTTTTGATTGTTGTTTATTGTTTAATGTATGTTGGGTTTAATGAGTATAGAATGTTTAATTAAATCACAGTCCATGAGGATCATGATAAAACTGAGGGTTATGTTTGTCAAAAATTTCCATGAAGACTATTAAGATATTGACATGGAATGTGAAAGGTACTGGCTCACAAGTTAAATGCAAAAGATTGGAATCAACTCTTAGGAAAAATTGTCCAGATATAATTTTTTTGCAGGAAACACATCAAAAATCGGAGAGTAGAAATAAATTATTTTTAGGTTGGACACAAATTTATGAAAAAGCTTATGGTATTTCAAAAGCAAGAGGGGTTGCAATATTAATTTCGACTAGAATGGGTTTTACTATTACAAAAAGTATTTCTGACCCAGAAGGTAGATTTTTGATTGTAAAAGGCATGATAGAAGATGAAGAAATAACTCTTGTAAATATATATGCCCCAAATGACCAACAAGATAAATTTTTAGATAAGGTATATCACGTTTTGGAAAAAGAAAAGCTGGTAAAAATGGTAGTAGCAGGTGACTTCAATTTAATTAGATCTAATATGGATTGTACCAATGTGTTAAGAGATAGAACACGATCAAAAATGACAATATTAGCTAGTTGGATGAAACTTTTAGGATTAAAAGATGTATGGAGAGAAGTTAAAGGTACAGAAAGAAGTTATACATATTTTTCACAAGTTCATAACACATATTTTAGAATAGATTACTTTTTGTTACAGACAGTATACTTAAAAATATAGAAGAAATAGAGGTTGGAATTTTTAAAGAATCAGATCATCCAAAAATGTTAATGCAAATGGGAGTTGGAATGACAGAAAAGAAACATAATAGTTGGAGGTATGATCCGAAAATCTTCAGGGATTCAAAGGATAAGGAAAACATAGAAATGATTTGGAATCAATATTGGCAATGGAATGATACAGGGGAGGTGACGTATAATATAGTTTGGGATACCATGAAGTCGGTTTTCAGAGGAGAATGTATTAAATTGAATAGTATAAGAAATAAACAGTTAAAGGACAAACATGAAAAAATTGAGAAAGAGATTAAACGGCTTCAAGAAGACCATATAAAAACAGGGGAAAAAGAATTTTTTGTAAATATACAAAGATTGAAAAAGGAATTCATAGGTAAACATATGGAAAAAGTTAAAAAAGATTTGATATATTTAAAAAGAGAGTACTTTGAATATAGCAATAAGAACTCAAAATTATTAGCCAGAGCTGCGAAAGAAAAAAGTATCAGAAGAGAAATTGGTGTTTTGATAAATCAACAAGGAGTGAGGTGTAATAAAACAAAAGAGAAGGTAGAAATAGTAAAGAAATTTTATCAAGAGTTATATTCTGAGAAAAATATAAAAGTAGAACGTTTAAGGGCATATTTGGAAAATTGGAAAGAAATCAAGATTAGAGAGGAACATAAAGATAGAATGGAGTCATCAATAATAGAAAAAGAGATAAAAGATGGGATACAGAAGTTGAAAATGAGTAAAGTTCCAGGTGAAGATGGATTCACTGCGGAATTCTATAAACAATTTAAAGAAACAGTGGTTCTGAGACTTTTAAAGCTATTTAATCATATATTAGATGGAGGATTATTACTGACTTCATGGTATAGATCAGTAATTGCTTTGATCCCTAAACCGGGAAAAGACTTAGAAAAGATAGAATCATGTAGGCCAATCTCATTGATAAAACAAGATGCAAAAATTTTTACTGCAATATTAGCAAATAGATTAAATGAATTTATGAAGGAATATATAAATAAAGATCAAGCAGGATTTTTGAGGGGCAGATATATAGCAGATCTCACAAGAAGGGTGATTGATTTGGTAGACATTGCGGAGCAAAAAAAGGAAAAGATTGGATTGTTGTCTTTGGATATTTTTAAGGCCTTTGATTCTTTGCAGTGGATTTCAATTAAAGAAATTATAAGAAACTTTGGATTTGGCACGAAATGTATAAATTTAATTGACCAGCTATATCGGAAAGGTATAACTAGAGTAAAAGTGAATGAAGTATTTACAGAAGATATAAAATTAGAAGCAGGGACTAGACAAGGGTGCTCACTATCACTGATATTATTTGTGATGGCCATGGAATTACTTGCGACACTTATAAGAGAGGATAAAAAGATAGAGGGAATAGGAGGAATTAAAATTAGTTTATATGCAGATGATACGATGGTCACAATGAAAAATCATGTGAAAGCAATGGAACGAATTTATGTACATTTGAGGGACTTTGAGGATATGACAGGACTAAAAGTGAACTGGGATAAATCAAAGGCTATTTTTTGTAATGTAAATGAAGAAGATCCAAAAAAGGTCAAGAAAAGATATAATATACAAATTAAAAACAGTGTGAAATATTAAGGAATAAATATTACAAGTAAAATTGAGGATCTTAAGAAATTGAATTATGATAAACAAATAATAGAAATTAAAGGGAAAATAAAACAATATAACAAGTTGAATTTGTCTTGGTTTGGTAGAGTTGCCCTATGCAAGATGAAGTTACTACCAAAGATAAACTTTTTGTTCGATGTTCTTCCAATTCTTCCAAGGAAAAAGATATAAAGAGTTTTCAAACTATATTAAATACTTTTTGTAATGGAGGAAAAAGACCAAGAATCTCAAAAAGTCTATGGTATGTAGCTCAAAAAGAAGGTGGTCTGGGCCTTCCAAATATTAGATATTATTATAGGGCTTTTCAACTAAAAAATATTGTCAAGATTATATCAAAATTGGAAGTTATTTGGGATGAGATAGAAATGAAAGAACTACAGAAAAATGGTAATGCAATTTTTTGGATAAAGAGACAAAGATAAGAACAAATAACCAAATGACAAAAGCAATGTTGGATGTTTGGAAAAATATAAAGATGAAATTAGCACCTGCGGTTTCTCCAATAATGGATATAGAAGATATAAAAACGTTTCCTGTAAAAATTTATAAAAGAATAAAAAATATAATGCTGAGAAACAATGTGTTTCTGTTGAAAGATTGGATAAAAATGTCGGATGATTTAGTACTGAGAGCTGAAGTGTTTAAACAAATGAAATTGAATTGGTTACAGGTGATCTTAGTGAACAAATGGGAGAAGAGGTATAAAGATGAACTTAGTTTACATAGAGATAGGACAGAATTTGAAGAGATGATTTGTAAAAGGAGAAATGGGGATAAAAGGGGTTGTAAGCAAAATATATAAAATCTTAAATAAGGATGAAAATTCACAAAATGTTTTGAGAAAATTATGGGAGGAGGATTTGAATATAAAAATTTCTGAACTTCAATGGAAAAACAAATGGAAGAGAAGAATTATGAGAAATCTTTCAATTAGATTAAAAAAACATAACTATAAAATACTATGGAGGTGGTACTTGACACCAGTTAAATTATTTCGAATGGATAATAGTAAAACCAAAAATTGTTGGAGATGTAAAAGCAATCTGGGAACATATGAACACATGTGGTGGACTGTAAAGTGATAAGTGCTTTTTGGAAATTAATTGAGAAAGAAATATCAGATATATTTAAAGTAGATTTTAAGCTGGATTCAAGTATCACCTTACTGACAGAATTGGATAGTATAAATATGAATACAAATAATAAAGAATTGTTATCTATAATGTTAACGGCCTCAAGATTATGTATAGCAAGAAAATGGAAGTGATTCAATATTAAAAATAGATGAATGGTATAAGGAAGTGTGGGAAATTGCTTTGAATGATAAGTTGACATGTGAATTGAATGTGAAGAAAGGCATTTTGAAAGAAAACAAGTTTTGGGAAATTTGGAGACCATTTGTGGAATATGTTCTAATCATACCTGTCAACTTTTGGCTTTGAAAATAAGGGAAATTTTATGGGCATGGCCAAATAGGTGGGCATGGTCAAATAGGTGGGTGTGGCCAAATCGGTGGCCATGTGTGGCTTGCTGGGGGTGACCATGTGACTGAGTAGGCTAGCGGCTATCTAGTCATTCCTGCCACATGGCCATGAAAAAAATCTACAAAAAGCACTGGCTGCGTGGCATTCATGCCTATACACCTTTCCCACCGAAGTGGTCCCTATTAATCTACTTGCAATGTCTTGCTTTCGAACTGATAGGTTGGCAGGAGCTGGGACAAAGACGGGGAGCTCTCATTCTGTCCTGCAGTTCTCGGGAATTGAACTGCTGACCTTCCCCACAACCCTGCGAGGCAAGCGGCCTCCTGAATGGCCCAGTGACCCACATCAAACACACACAGATACACACACACACACACCAGAGGATTGAATGAAAGACGGGGGTGAGGAGGAGGAGGAGGCTGAGCGGCAGGAAGGCCAGCTACTGCCGCGGCGGCGAGGCCTCCATCCGGAGCCGGGCGGGGGCCACCTGGAGACCACCACCCCCAGCTGGGGGTGAGGAGGAGGAGGAGGCTGAGCGGCGGGAAGGCCAGTTACCACCACCGCCATGAGGCCTCCGTCCAGAGCTGGGTGGGGGCGCCTGGAGACCACCACCCCCAGCTGGGGGTGAGGAGGAGGAGGAGGCTGAGTGGCGGGAAGGCCAGCTACCACCGCAACCGCAAGGCCTCTGTCTGGAGCCGGGTGGTGGTGCCTGGAGACCACCACCCCCAGCCGGGGGTGAGGAGGAGGAGGCGGCTGATGGGTGGGAAGGCCAGGTACTGCCGCCGCCATGAGGCCTCCGTCTGGAGCCGGGCAGGGCTGCCCAGAGACTACCACCCCCAGCCAGGGGTGAGGAGGAGGCTGAGCGGTGGGAAGGTCAGGTACCGCTGCCACCACAAGGCCTCCATCCGGAGCTGGGTGGGGGCTGCCCGGAGACCACCACCCCCAGCCGGGGGTGAGGAGGAGGAGGCTGAGTGGCAGGAAGGCGAGGTACCGCCGCCGCGGTGAGGCCTCCGTCTGGAGCCGGGCGGGGGCGCCTGGAGACCACCACCCCCAGCTGGGGGTGACGAGGAGGAGGAGTACCAGCTGAGCGGCCCCTGGCTCCAGAGGCCCTGCGGCGGCGGCGGTAGCTGGCCTTCCCACCGCTCAGCTGCTCCTCCTCCTCGTCCTCACCCCTGGCTGGGGGGTGGTGGTCTCCGGGTGGCCACTGCCCGGTTCCATATGGAGGCCTCATGGCGGGGGTAACTGGCCTTCCCGCCGCTCAGCCTCCTCCTCCTCCTCACCCCTGGCTGGGGGTGATGGTCTCTGGGTGGCCCCCACCCGGCTCCAAACGGAGGTGGTGGCAGTAGCTGGCCTTCCCACCACTCAGCCTCCTCCTTCTCCTCACCCCCGGCTGGGTATGGTGGTCTCTGGGCGGCCCCCGTGACCAGCCGTCACCACAGTCCTCCCTCCTTCCTAGTAAAAGTTAAGGTTTCCCTTCCAGAAGCAAAAAGCCACTCAGCGACCTCTGGTGGCCAGAAGAAAATACTGCAGCTTTGATTTTTTAAAAAAACAATAAGGGGAAGTACGGGGAAATTAATAAAACGGGAGGGGGCGAGAAGAGGTGTAAAATAAGGGGTTTTCTGGGGTAAAACGGGATGATTGACAGGTATTGTTCTAATAAGCGATAAAAGTGACAAACCAGTACCCCAGCATATGAGTTTTTGGAAGGATTAAACTAGAATATTGATCCTCATGTCATGTATATAGCACTGGGTGTTATTACTTTGTAATATAAAAGGTCGAATCTTATAAATTTTTGATATATTAAACACATAATTAAAATATAAAGAAAAATATAAAAACAATGTTTGGGATATATATTTTGTAAGATAAGTGATAAATATAAGATTCAATAGTTGGCATTGTTCACAATGCTATTATAATAGAGTTTAAGCAATTTAATGTATTAAATGGATTTCTTTGTTTATGTACTCTATGTATTTATGTATTTTTTATTTTCTTTTGTTTTTCTGTACAAATATTTTGTATGTCTGTATAATTTTTGTTATTTTAAAATCAATAAAAAATATTTTTTTAAAAACCAAATTGATTTTAGTGTAAAACCTTTTGAGAGGGGATTCAAGCTATACTCAAACCATGCACCAAATCAACACACTCCCTCAGTAGAAAAAAAGACGGTTAAAAAGGTAAAGAAGGTAACATGCATAGAGTAGAATTGTACCACATGACCTCTCAATCATTTTTCCATCAAAGTTTGTGTTTCTGCTTCATACAGTTGAAAAATTGTATCTGGTACGTCATTTTGTAGGAATGTATCTGGATTCTGTCTGCTTGTCTCTGACACATTTTGTAAACAAAGGCCTCTTTGCCTGAGAGACAACGCTGTACTTTAGGCATGCGTAGAAAAGTGAGAGAAATTCTTTCTCCTTATTTGGGTTCTGACATTCTGATTGATTATGTAGCTTAAGTTTCGTTTCTGCTATACTCTGCTTGAATAAAGAGGAGGAAGTAGTATCCTTTGTTCAGCCAAAGACTGCAGTCGTGTGTTTTCTGTCTATCTTGTTTCCTTCCTTACTCTGGGCCTAATGAGCTGGTCTCCGTTAGACCTTTTAACTCTCTCATAAAAGATCATGGGCTATAAACTGCTACTCTGAGACTGATCGTATCTTGACATGAATCAGATTCCAACAAGTGGCGCTCCGGTGTGAGGCGATTGAATGAACTTCAAAGAACTCTTTGTGAATGCTTTGCCTCAGCAATTAGCATCTCATTAGCACCTCATTAGCGACCGGGACAAGGTCTTCATTCACCCCGACCAGAGGAAAGGTCTAATCAAGCGCTTGAGAACTTAAAAAGGGTGAGTGGAAAAAAACTTTTATTATGGGGTGCGTGCAAGCTTCGCCAGAGAAGGGGCTTTGTAAAGATATCTCAGATCTTTTGCATAACAATGGGCGAAAGGCTGATGAGAAGGAGATACAGCAGCTGGTCAAAGTTATAGGGAAAATCAGTCCTTGGGTTAAATATGATGAATGTTTGGACTTAAAACACTGATGACCAGTTGGGAGAGATTGCTCAGATAGTCATGCGCGCCTGGAGTAAGATTCCTTCCAAAGGGGATAGCTCAGTTGCTGGGTTTGCAGCAATCAGGCACGGCCCTAAAGAGGATTACACTGAGTTTATTAACAGACTCATGACTGTCCTCAGCCGCCAGGTGGAAAATGTCCCAGCACGGGAAATGCTCATGAAACAACTGGCTTTTGAAAATGCCAATGAGGATTGTAAGGGTGCTCTGACAGCTGTTTATGCTCGACCAGGCACATCTATAGCAGACATGATGAAAGTTTGTCAAAATGTGGGGACTCACAGTTACAAGGCTCAACTTCTGGCAGCTGCAGTTCAATTGCCCACAACTCAGGCTCAAAATAAACGGTGTTTTGGCTGTGGAAAAGAAGGGCATTTTAAAGCACAATGTCAAAAGCAGGCGGCACGCCCTTCAAGGAAATGCCCCATTTGTCAGAAGGGGTACCATTGGGCCAATCAGTGCCGCTCAAATCCTAATGCCAACTCCTCAGCTGCTCAGCACAAAGACTCTGACTCTTCTCCACAGCAGCAGGGAAATGGGAGTGCGGGCCATGCTCGGGCCCAGGCAAAATAATAGGGCTACCAGAGGTCAGGGAGGAAGCAATAGAGGAGGTTTTGCAAGAGATGGAAGAAGATATGGAACTTGCTCAAGAAATGATTTCACGATATAGAAAAAACCATCCTCTAAAAGAAGGGCTATTATTGAGGTTATCCAAGGACTGTACCTTTACTGTGCCAGGGTGTGTGGAGGCTCTTCCCACACTGGTTGATGATGTTAATTCCCAGGGCATGAGGGGCATTGTTCTTCCTTGCCCAGACGCCTTGCCCGCTTCTGTACACATTGCAGCAGGGTCAGTTACATTGGGTCACAAAGAAATTGTCATCCCTGCATCAGCCACACAACATCTCACCCTGCCTAAGGGACAACCTGTAGGACGCCTTCATCTGCTCCCACTAGGGACCGTTGTAACTCCATCCCAGGAGGGGATTGCAACAGCAGCTATGGCGGTGATACAAATCACCGAGGATAGACCGACCCGCTCGCTGATTATGGGTGGACGTTCAGTGTCTGGGCTGATCGATACAGGAGCCGATATTTCAGTGGTGGCAAAAAAAGATTGGCCAACTGGATGGGCCGTCCGCCCCTGCAGGGAAGTTTATGGGGTGGGCGGGACGAGCCAGCACAGCAGAGTGTTCATCCAATCGTCTTTGAGACCTCAGGGGGAACAAAAGTTTCTCTTCACCCACTGATTATGGATATTCCTATTACTCTGTGGGGCCGGGATCTCCTGGCTAAAACAGGGTGTACCTTGCAGACAAATTTTTGATACGGGCCTCCCCTGCAGCGCCGTTGCATGCACTTCCACTACAATGGAAAAACACCCCGCCAGTGTGGACGGATCAATGGCCGCTCTCAAGAGAAAAGCTCCAGGCGGCGGAGGCCCTTGTACAGGAGCAATTAAATCTGGGACATATTCAAACAACCACTAGTCCTTGGAACTCTCCAATTTTTGTGGTGAAAAAGAAGTCTGGAAAATGGAGATTGTTGCATGATTTGAGAAAAGTTAATGAGCACATCTTGCCAATGGGACCTTTACAATCTGGACTACCTAATCCGAACATGGTTCCTGAAGATCACCAACTCATGGTTATAGATTTGAAGGACTGTTTTTATACAATCTTGCTAGCGCCACAAGACAGAGAAAAATTTGCATTTACATTGCCAGTATACAATAATGAACATCCTACTCAACGGTTTGAATGGTGTGTCTTGCCTATGGGTATGGCCAACTCGCCGACTCTATGCCAACATTTTGTGAACATGGCTTTGGAACCTTTCAGGCAACGTCATCCAGAGGTTAAAGTCTATCATTACACAGATGACATTTTATTGCATGGTCCACAAGTCACGGAGAAACACCTGCAGGACCTAGCAGACATTTTGCAACAAGCGGGCTTGATCATAGCTCCTGAAAAAGTGCAGCGGATGTATCAATTCCAATATCTGGGACATAGGCTCTCAGCTACAGCTTCAACTCCGCTATTGCCAACAATAGCTATTCCAGAGCAGTTCACTCTTGTGCAATTGAAACAATTGCTAGGGAACATAAATTGGGCTCGTCCCTTCTTGGCCCTGAGCACGGAGGAACTGTCACCACTCTTTGCTGCTCTTTCTGGACACACTTCTCCAGCGGACATCATTCCCTGCACAACGGAGATGCGTACAGCTCTTCAAGGCCTCAACGAAAAGCTGCATACCATCGCTGTGGATCGGGTGCCCTCAGGCACCATTGCGCTGGCATGCGCTCTTCTTCCCACACCGAGGCTGCCCACTGCTGTTTTGTCCGCGCCTGTCAACGCTCAGAAGGTGGCCATCATGGAATGGCTACACTTGGCGCACACTCCCTCGAAAAACTGTTATCGCCTACCTGATGCGATTGCTGATCTTTTCCTCAAATGCCGTACTAGGGCAAAGCATTTGGCTGGCTATGACGTTGACTTTGTTTGTTTTCCTTTTTCGCAGGATCAGCTAACCGCCTTGCTACAGCATTCTGAGGCATTTCAGGTGGCCATGGCGGACTTTGTGGGACAGGTTAAATTTAACCCCCCCCCAAAGATAAGCGGTTTACCTTGCTGAATCTCACTTCTTACTCCCTGTCATCCCCGCTTTACATGCGACCTATCTTGCATGCCGTTACTCTTTTCTCGGATGGCTCCCCCTCTCGTGGAGTCCTTACATGGCAGGGTCCTACTGGGGAATGGGAGGTTGTTTTTACAGGACCTCAAGCATCGGCCCAGCGGTCGGAACTGGCAGCAGTCATACTTGCTTTCTCTACGTTTTCTGATGTGTCTTTTAACCTGATTGTGGATACTCAATATGTTTACCGCCTTGTCTTTACTTTAGCTCAAGCTTATTTGTCTCCATCGATGGATAGGGATCTTTTTGCTTTATTCCAACAGCTTCAAGGTTTTCTTTCCAACCGTACGGTCCCATTCTTCATTGCCCACATACGCTCTCACACAAGGATCCCAGGTTATTTGACGGAGGGCAATGCACGAGCAGATTCTGCTCTCCGGGACTCTGCTGAGGTTTTTTCTCTCTTTGACAACCCCATTGACAGTCATGCAATGTTTCATCAATCTGCTAAGATTTTGCATAAACGATTTTCCATTCCTATGTCACAGGCTAGAGACATTGTGTCATCCTGTGCTTCCTGTACGAAGTCTCCTATATTCCTGCCATTTGATGCTGTTAATCCTCGAGGAACAGAAGCCAATCAGCTATGGCAGATGGATGTCACGCAAGTACCTGCTTTGGCTCCGCTTTCTAAGTTACATGTGACTGTTGATACCTTCTCTGGATTTATATGGGCTACACCCTTATGGGGGGAAACATCCAGACATGTTATACAACATTGCATTCGTTCGTTTGCGGTAATGGGTAAACCTAAAAGCCTTAAGACAGACAATGGGCCATCATATGTTTCTCCTGCCTTTCAGGACTTTTGCCGTCAGTGGGACATTAAGCTAACCCATGGAATACCCTATAACTCGACTGGACAGGCGATTGTTGAAAGAGCCCACCTGACATTCAAAAATTTGTTACACAAGCAAGTGGGAGATAGAGGGGTTCCTGTGGCTGAAATACCTACAGCTGTTGCTAAAGTACTGTATACTATTAATTTTCTTCTTGCTCCCCATAACAGGTCACACTCTCCAGTCGAATTGCATTTCAGGACCGAGGAGTGTCTTCCTAAGCCATTGGTCGTTTATCGGCAGCAACCGGATCCTGAGTGGAAAGGTCCTGTGCCTCTAATCACCTGGGGACGAGGATACGCAGCTGTTTCTACTACCTCAGGACCTGTGTGGATTCCTGCTCGAGCGATCCGCCCATGGAGAGAGAAGAAGGTTACTCAGCTCCAGGATGGTGGTTCGCCAGTAAACTAAATTTGCTGACATTTGTTCTTTTCTTTCTTACTGTGCTTCCAGCTGTAAGAACAATGACTCATGGGGGCAACCCCAACTTTTGGCTTCGTCATGCTAACTATATGTTTGAAGTTCATGGTAAGAATGCAACGTTATACTATGAGCATCCACTGGCAGTGTCTCAAATGGCCTTTCTTCCGGCATTGTTCAACACACCTGAGCTGGTTATTGGACATTTGCAACATGTTGAAAGGTCTACACTCTTCTCCAATCCTCCAGAACAATTTAACAACACCCGCTGGCGAAGCATGACATTCAAGAAATACACTAATGGGCTTTGTTTCTGCTGTCATAGTTCTGGGGTCTGGAATAGTAAATGGAAGCACTGGACTCAAGCAAAAAGGGTTTTGCAGAATGTAGGCAATTATACGGGTTGTGATGATTATTTTTGGTTATGGGGTAGTTATAACAGTTCTTATAAGCTTAATTATACCTTGTTTAACACTACTATTGAAGATATATATGATGTGTTTCCTATGTTTACTCCGGATTATTCTGCTATAGATAGTGGTTCAATTTGCAATGGATGGCAAATTAAGGATCCCAACATGTGGTTCTTTTTAATGGAGTTGCCACGAATTTCCATCCAGGACAATATCAATGTGCAGCATTGGGTTATGTTACCTTACCCAAACAAGTGCAAATGCCGCTTCGGGCAGATGCACGGCGCCGGAGAGCTGCTGCCGGCCCGATGGAATACTATTGAGAAAGAACTTCAGAATTTACAGGAGAGCATTACTAACAATGTACGCACTGATGTTAATCTCTTTGATTGGGTGACTTCTTGGTTGCCTGATTTGTCTGTCCTTAGACAAGTTTTCTTTTATGGGTTCATTATTATTATTTGCTTTATACCTTTGTGTTTTTGCATTTATTGTATTCCTAATCTTATTTCTATGTGTAACACATGTCCACTGCGTAGAAGGGAGACATCGGGTTGTGCACGACGGCAATTGTACTCAATGAGGTATCATCCTCCGGAACAAGGTACCAGGAGTCAGGAGGGGTACGATGTCCAGGAGGACAGTGATGATGTATATGGAGGAGTAGTTATGGAGTATGATGACATGCAGGGGTATGATTAGCCGTCCCTCTCTCAAATTTAAATGAAAAAGGAGGACATGTAGGAATGTATCTGGATTCTGTCTGCTTGTCTCTGACACATTTTGTAAACAAAGGCCTCTTTGCCTGAGAGACAACGCTGTACTTTAGGCATGCGTAGAAAAGTGAGAGGAATTCTTTCTCCTTATTTGGGTTCTGACATTCTGATTGATTATGTAGCTTAAGTTTCGTTTCTGCTATACTCTGCTTGAATAAAGAGGAGGAAGTAGTATCCTTTGTTCAGCCAAAGACTGCAGTCGTGTGTTTTCTGTCTATCTTGTTTCCTTCCTTACTCTGGGCCTAATGAGCTGGTCTCCGTTAGACCTTTTAACTCTCTCATAAAAGATCATGGGCTATAAACTGCTACTCTGAGACTGATCGTATCTTGACATGAATCAGATTCCAACATCATTTCTTAAAGCTTCTTCCCATAAAATGTGTTATTTACATAGTTCATCATAGTCAAGTGATGGCAAACCTTGTCACTTCTGCTGTTCTTGGACTTCAAATCCCAGAAGCCCTGATCAGCAGGTGTGCTCACTTGGCCTTCTAGTAATTAAAGGCCAAGAACAACTGGCGTGCCAAGCTTGGCCACCAGGGAGTCTTTCATACTAGGGCTAGGCAGTCATCCTCTGCCAGGGCTGCAGTGGCTCATTGGTTAAGAAGGTCGCCTTTTCTATCTGGAAAGTTGGCAGTTTGAGACCTGGGTACTGCATGACGGTTTGAGCACTTGTCCCAGCTCCTGCCAGCCTAGCAATTTGAATGCAAGAAATTGCAAGAAGATAAATAGGGACCACTTTGGTGGGAAAAGATCTTTGTTGTTGTTCAGTCGCACAGTCGATTCTGTCCCTTTGCGACCCCATGGACCATTTTTTTCCAGGCACCTCTGTCCTCCACCATCCTCCTCAGCCCGCCCAGCTCTGTGCCCATTGCGTCCACAACACCATCTAGCCATCTCATCTTTGGACGTCCCCTTCTTCTCTTGCCCTCCACCTTTCCCAGCATCAAAACCTTCTCAAGTGAGTCCCCCCTTCTCATTTGATGTCCAAAGTACTTTAGCTTCATCTTCACTATTTGTACCTCCAATGAACAGTCAGGGTTGATTTATTCCAGTATGGACGTATTTGTTCTCTTTGCTGTCCAAGGGACTCTCAGGACTCTCCTCCAACACCACGTCTCAAAGGCATCTTTTCTTCTGTGTTTAGCTTTCCTAATGGTCCAGCTCTCACACCCATACATTGCCACCATTGTTTTAACTATGCGAATTTTTGTTTTGTTTTAACTATGCAAATTTTTTTTTGTTTTAACTATGCGAATTTTTTTTCCAAGGTGATGTCTCTGCTTTTCACTATATTCTCCAGGTTTCTCATAGCTTGTCTCCCCATAATCAGTCATCTTTTTATTTCATGGCTAAAGTCGCCATCTGCAGTGATCTTAGATCCCAGGAAAGTAAAATCTGTCACTGCTTCTACTTCTTCCCCATCTATTTTCCAGGGACTGATTGGACCTGTTGCCATTATCTTGGTTTTCTTGATATTAAATCTCCAGCCAGCTTTTGCACTTTCCTCCTTCAATCCAATCAAGAGCTTCTTTAGGTCTTCCTCAATTTCTGCCATCAGGGTGGTATCGTCTGCATATCTCAAATTGTTGATGTTTCTCCCAGCAATTTTGATCCCATATTGTGATTCCTCCATCCCTGCATTGCGCATTATGTGCTCTGTGTATAGACTGAATAAGCAGGGTGATAAAATGCAGCCTTGTCTTACTCCTTTTCCTATTCCAAACCACTCTGTCATTCCGTGCTCTGTCCTAACTGTTGCCTCTTGGTTCGTGTACAGATTTCTCATGAGGCATATGAGGTGTTCTGGTATTCCCATCCCTTTAATTACTTGCCACATTTTGTTGTGGTCCACACAATCAAAAGCCTTGGTGTAGTCAATAAAACAAAAGTATATTTGTTTCTGGTATTCCTTTTCTCTCTCCATGATTCAACATATGTTGGCAATGGATCTCTAGTCCCCCTGCCTCTTCTGGTAGTTCTCTCTCCACATGCTGCTAAAGTCTATCCTGTATTATCTTGAGCATCACCTTGCTGGGATGTGGGATGAGCGCAATTGTTCGGTAATTTGAGCATTCTTTGGCATTGCCTTTTTTGGAGATTTGAAAGTACACTGATCTTTTCCAATCCTGTGGCCACTGTTTTGTTTTCCAAATTTGTTGACATATTGAATGCAGGATTTTGATTCCATCATCTTTTAGGGCTTTGAAAAATTCAACTGGGATACAATCATTTCCACTAGCTTTATTGTTTGCAGTGCTGTTTAGGGCCTTTCTGACTTGACTCTCCAGAATATCTGGTTCATGTTCAAATTTCTCATTATTGTTATTATCAGGAGTGTTGAGGTCCTTTTTGTAGAGTTCCTCTGTGTACTCTTGCCATCTGTTTTTGATCTCTTCTGCATCAGCTAATTCCTTTCCATCTTTGTACCTTATCATGCTCATTTTTGTCTTAAAAGTTCCCTTGATTTCCCCGATTTTTTTGAAAAGATCTCTAGTCCTGCCTCTTTTGTTGTTTTCCTCTATTTCTTTGCACTGTTCTTTTAGGTAGTTTTCCTTTTGTCTCCTTGCTTTTCTTAGAAAATCTGTGTTCAAATGACTGTATTTTTTCCTTTCTTCTTTGACTTTTGCGTTCCTTCTTTCCTCTGCTATTTTAAGAGCCTCATCAGATAACCACTTTGCTTTCTTATGCTTCTTTTCTTTTGGTATGGTTTTATTTGGTGCTTCCTGCATGATGTCCCACATCTCTATCCATAATTCTTCTGGTACTCTGTCTATCGAATCTAAGCGAGTAAATCTGTTCATCACCTCCACCATGTATTCTTTAGGGATGTTGTCTAGGTGATATCTGTCTGGTCTACTTTTTTCTCTATTTTCTTTAGTCTAAGCCTGAAATTTGCAATCAGCAGGTTGTGATCTGAGCCACAGTCTGCTCCAGGTCTTGTTTTTGCTGACTGTATGGCGGTTCTCCATCTTTGGCTGCAGAGTATGTATTGGAGACATGAAATAAGCCTAATTCAATTTCAATTTTAATTTATACCCCGCAATTCTCAGCAGATGCTGACTCAGGGCAGCTTACAGACATTTAAATAGGGATACAATGTAACGAAACCTAAATACAAAGTAACAAGGCAAAATACAAAATACAATGAAGGGTCTAGTTACAAACTATTAAATTATACAATCATACATCAATATAAAATAGTACAACATACATAACAGGCCAAAGCTAAAGGAACTCATCGTTGATGACAACCATCGCAACAACAGAGTCCTTATGGCTACAAAAGCTGGCAGAGGTGCATTTCAGGGAAAGAGCTCCACTTCTTGGCAGCAGCCTCAGCAAAAGCAGTTTCCACCCGGCCACAAGAGGCTGTCACCCACCCACCCCGCCAACTCGGCAACAAGAGGATTGGCAAACGGGTCCCGGGGGCAGCGAAAAGCAGCATCAGCATTGTCGGCGTCTCTGTTGAGCCCTCCGAGCAGGCAGGGCTCCAGAGAGGGGCAGAGGCGGTGAATGCAGCCGGCCTCCCATTACTTGTGGGGAGGAGAACGTGTCCCATTCAGGCATCTTCTAAGCAGAGTTTCTGCAGCAAAAAACCCTTTCAACCCAGAATAATTTCTGTCATGAGGAGACAGTGACAGCAACAATTTGACAATAATTTATATTTCCCTTTCATTTTTAAGCATCACGAAGTAGCCAAGTAAATCTAAGGAAATAGTTTTACTTGTGCATAGCTTTCCAGGCCAATAGGCAGTGAGAACTGATATCTAGGTTGAATTTTTCTAACAGTAGCTATGTTAGTCTGTGTTTCGGGCATATCAGAAAGCAAGAATTAAACAAAACAAAAAAAAAACACTACAGCACTTTAGTTGTTGCAATGGCCCACGGAGGTCAGAGTGGCTGAATGCAAGGAAGGCACGTGAGACGATTGTGCGGTGAAAGTCCAGTCCCAATTGGTTTGGGTGGTCTATATTTATTACCCTGCCTCGGGTGCTGCACGCCTAGGTTGCGCGTGACCTCGTTACAGAAGGCTTGCATACGTGGCATTTCGCTGACCAAGTTACATTTGTCAGGTCTCGGAAGTTACTCGGAAGTTACTGAGTATCCTGGTCCCCCACTGGGAAACTAATTAACTGGGTTGGCAAAACCCATTGTTCTCACCCTAATCTCGAAGTCTTTGGCTATGTTGACTCCGGGCAACTAAACTTAATTAGCTTGTCTGGCATGGGCTGTTTGCCCAACTAAGTCCGTAACCAGTAGTGAGATATTGTGTATTAACTTGGGTTCATCACCTTATGACTTTTGCCCTGCTTCTGTCAGAGCCAGCAGGCAAGGCAATATGAATTGCCCCCCAAACTATCAATCTTAGCCCGAACCCCAATTGCCTTTCCATCAAAGCTCAGTTGGTACTCAGCCCGTGTGCCAGCCGAGCAAACCCATCATAAAAGGTTTTGGCCAATTATGAATGCGGGCTATCCACATTTCCCCCTTTTATATAATTTAAATCAGCCTGGCTGAGGGCTCAGTATATGTAAGGCATTATTTGTCTGGGTGTAAGGATATCTCGGGGTCTCTGCCATGAGGTACACATTGACAGGAGCGAAGGAATAAATTACGCAAAACAGCAAAGCATAATTCCCACTACCACAACGCAAGCAATGGCTTTGAGAATTGTTTGTAGCCAGCCCCATGGCACCCAGGACCAGAGTTCATCCCACCAACCCCAGTTAGCAGTCTCCCGGATATGTGTGACTATGGTGTCAAGATTGGTGGTTTGACTTTGGACTCTATGAGAGTTGTCTGTGAGATTAAAACAATACATGTCATGAACAGCTTCACAACCTAAATGGTGTAGGAGCAGCAAATAACCAATCGCTGCCCAGTTATCCAAGACTGCATGTCTAAGTTCAGCCTGCTCTCGGTTTAGCATGGCAATGGTTGATGAAGTATGGCTGATGGCTTTAGCTAGCGTGCACGCTAGCTGGCCAATCCTACGTGCATTGCCTACTGCAAGTTGGGGCACCCCTATAATACTGACCGCTAAGGAGACATACTCTGCTTTAGAAAGCACTGTGATGTCACTGTCACATGTCTCATCTAGCTGGACTGCTCGTACGGGACGTGCTAGCCTTGGGGTGACAGGGTGTAGGGTGACCATTTCCCTTTTGGTGAGTACCAGTGTTAGGTGACTCACACAACAGTATGAGTCTGACATATTAGCAGGTATGTAGTTCCAGGTTTGCTGATTACAAGTGAAAAACCATCATGTGGGCAAAATGATATTAGCATACACATGTGTGCTTAACGTCCCAAGTGGCTAGAAATGTGGCTAGCTGTTTGGAGCTATAAGCCGGTGCGTTGTCAGTCTTCAGATGGCCTGGTTTATCCATGGCTGTGAAGCATGACAAGAGATGTTGCTCTACATGAGTTGCAGCTTCTCCCTTCTGAGCCGTGGCCCAAACGAACAGCGAAAAAAATATCAATGGAGACGTGCATATACTGCCATCTCCCAAACTGCGGAACGTGCATGACGTCCATTTGCCAAAGTTGGTTTGCCTCTGTCCCTCATGGATTAATTCCCCATGATGTCCCCCGGGGGTTCCTGTGCATTCTGGGCATGAATTGACTATTCCCTGGGCTTGTGACAATGGCAGATTGAACTGCCTTGCCAGTGCCTTGGCATTCTGGTGGAAGAATGCATGACTTTGGATCGGGGTTGCAAAGACTCCCAAGACTAACTTTTGATGCACTTCCTTTGTGGCCACGTCAGCTCTGCTATTACCCTCGGAGATGGGACCAAGCAAATCCTGGTGGCTCCTAATGTGGGCTACATACAGTGCTTCTCTGCGGTTTCGCAAGTGAAATTGCATGGTCAAGAATTGACTCAGCAACTTTTTGTCTATTGGAGTGATGTAAGCTCCCAGTAGACTGTGAATCAGATTTCTAACGTACTGGCTATCCGTAATAATATCCAGTGGCTCCCGGGCGAACATACTTAAGGCCAGATTCGCTGCTGCCAGTTCCGCTCTCTGTGCTGATTTCTGCGGAAATGTCAGCAACGTTTTCCAAGCCTGTCCCTCATGCCAAGTGAGAACTCCATACGTCTTTCCCCAATCAGTGAATACGGTCTTTGCCCCCAGAAGGGGAAGCAGGGACAGCATTCCTTGTAATTTGACTGTCTGTGTTTGTAGCGAGGAACGAAGAGACGGCTAGGGTGTAACCATAAAGGAAAAGCAAGGGCAACCACCCCGATCAAAGGAGTCAATCAAAGAATAAAATCAAAAGCATTTAATATGCGGAAGCAGAGCAACCCGGACAAAATTCAAATAGAGCAGCTAAGAAGTGGGATATCACAGTTAGAAATTCATGCTGGTCAGACTAAATATTAAGTGTAGTAAGCAAAGAAACAATGAATAGTACAAACACGGTAAATACTAAGTGACCACAGCACAATCATACATTGACCAATAAGTATCCCAGCCTACTCTAATGAAATACATAGAACAGTAAATACCAAACTCTCTGGACCATAGTTTCAATCAAGTTACAAATTCGATCTATACAGAATGATAATACCCCCAGCGGGTTTAGAGAGTCCAAATAATTGAATGCGAAATGAGAGGTCCGAGATCATAAAGTCCGTATGAGTCTGTGTAATGGATAATCCGAGTGCTACTGCGTGGTTCAATCTTCAAAAGTGACAGAAAGGTAAGTCATGCAGAAAGGTAAGTCAGTCCATATCCTTCTGGTAAAATGGATATTTCGTAGTCCTTTATCAAGACTCTGCAACAGTCAAGCAAAATACACATACAGTACACTATAGGCAAAATATATCATTCTCACACAGCAACAAGACAACAAAATAGCAATAAAAGAGGTACCTGTATAACTTTGAAAAAATGCGCCCTACAAGATCTTCTTAGTGTAATTTCATGTTGGGTCAGAGCGTTGTTAGGGAATAGTACAAAGTTCTAAATATAGTTTACAGCTAACACGTGCGCACCACCCACACCTGAGACTGAAAATTCGAAAGCCCCATGTTAAAGACACAATATACCAAAAGGAAACAACCTCTATAGTGGCGGGGATCTCTATAAAGCAGACTAAAGAAAGGCTGATAGATCATAATCGGTATTCAAGCCCTTAGGAGTAAGAGTAGAAAATCGGTGAATATAAAAGGCTTCTCGTTGTAAAAGAAAACGTTGTTTGTCTATACTGTAATATTTCCGGGGAGAGAACGTTTCAAGTATTACTACCCGCATATCCAGATGGAATGTTTTTTATCATTAAAGTGGGCAACCAGCGGAGCTGTAGCAACATTGTTTCTGATGCGGGACTGATGTTCTCCAAGTCTAGTCTTAAGTGGTCTGCACGATTGTCTGATGTAAGCAAGTTGACACGAACATACAATCATATAGACGGCATCCCATGTGTTGCAAGTAGAGAAGACAGATAGATGTAATATAAAATTGCTGCTCAGGATTGCGACCACATTAGTAGTCCACATAAAACGACAGAAAGTACAGTGCCCACAAGAGTGGTGTCCTACTGGAAATCTTGAAGTAGAGAGAGATTTGGGCATACAATCAGTTCTAGAAATCATGCCCGCAATGGTCTTGGTTTTACGGAAACCAATGGTGGGTTTGTCCTGACAGCCAGGAATCGTATCGACAATGTGCCAATGTCTATTAATAATATTCTTAATTTTCTGGGCTAATGGTGTGTAGTCCAGAGACCAATAGATGTTAGATACTGATGGATTATCTCGTCGCTGGAATAAAGTACCTCTGGGTCTAGATCTCACTTTGGTGTAGGCGGATTGGATGATGTGATCAGGGTAGCCCCTTTGGCGTAAAGACCGATGAATATTAGAAGCAGCCTGATGAAAGTCTGAGTCACGGGTGGAATTGCGCTTGGCCCTAAGAAATAAGTTGTAAGGAATATTGGATTTAAGAGTATGTGGATGGTATGACTTGTACTGTAGTTAGGCTTGTATGTTTGTAGGTTTGTTAAATAACTTCATGTTCAACTTATTACCAGAAATAAAAATTTCAAGGTCCAAAAACGGAATGGATTGAGAATTAACGGTATGAGTGAAAGTTAAATGATCATTAAGAGAATTGATCCAAAGGACAAAATCCTGAACAACTGAAGGTTTTTTAAGCACAAAAAATAAGTCATCAATGTAGCGTTTGTATATTACAATGTCCATAAAAAATGGATTAACAACGGAATTAAGTATGAAAGTCCGGTCAAAATCATTCATATAAATGTTAGCCACGGATGCAGCAAAATTCGACCCCATTGCCACCCCTTGGGTCTGTAAATAAAAAGAATCCAAAAATCTGAGAAAGATATTGCTCAAAAGCAATATCCAATAAGTCCAAAAGAAAATGTGTAGGTGGATCTGCCTGGGTACGGGAAGATAGAGGATGTTCTATCAATACACGCATGTCCTGTAAAGGTATGTTAGTGTATAGAGAATAAATGTCCATAGTGAGGAGAATGCAATGATCAGGTACAATAGTATGTTCTAAACACTGAATGAAATGTGAAGAATCCTTGACATAGGAAGGTGTGTCGGAAACAAAAGGTCGGATATAATGATCAATGTAAATGGATATGGGTTCAAGTAAAGAATTATTCACAGCGATGATAGGTTTACATGGAACACGGGTGGAGGAAGGATCAAGTTTGTGAACTTTAGGTAATAGGTGAAAGATGGGCACTCGAGAATGTTTATTAGAAAGAAAACGAAAATGTAGTATCTGAGATGTAGCCCATGGCCAGACCTTCCTGCAGTACTATTGAGATAACATTGGACACATGCTTGGTCGGATCTTTGTCCAATGCCTGATAAAAATTAGGATTGGAGAGTTGATAATGTGCTTCTGTAAAGTAATCCTCCTTGTTCATAACCACTACCCCCCACCCTTGTCAGCTGCCTTGATGATAATGTCAGGTGCCTTGATGATAATGTCTCCAATAGGCGTAAATCGTCCTGAGTCAAATTAAAGGAACATCGCAGATTGCTTTCTAAGGCTGTGATGTCTCTGAGAATAACTTTTTTGAATACCTCGATGGAGGCATTCTCGATAGAGGGTATAAAGGTGGAACGGAGCGAAAAAGTGTTTTTTGACTGACCTGGAGTGTCCTTGAAAAAAGCCCGCAATTTCAGTAAACTAATAAGTTTAAATATATCCACCCGTGTGTTAAATAAGGAATATTTTGGAGTGGGGACAAAACCCAAACCGAGATTTAATAATTCAGTCTCCCTTACCGTAAGGCTTCTATTAGATAGGTTAAATACCAGGGACATCTATTGGTCACTGGACTACACACCATTAGCCCAGAAAATTAAGAATATTATTAATAGACATTGACACATTGTCGATACGATTCCTGGCTGTCAGGACAAACCCACCATTGGTTTCCGTAAAACCAAGACCATTGCGGGCATGATTTCTAGAACTGATTGTATGCCCAAATCTCTCTCTACTTCAAGATTTCCAGTAGGACACCACTCTTCTGGGCACTGTACTTTCTGTCGTTTTATGTGGCCTACTAATGTGGTCGCAATCCCGAGCCGCAATTTTATATTACATCTATCTGTCTTCTCTACTTGCAATACACCGGATGCTGTCTATATGATTGTATGTTCATGTCAACTTGCTTACATCGGACAATCGTGCAGACCACTTAAGACTAGACTTGGGGAACATCAGTCCCGCATCAGAAACAATGTTGTTACAGCTCCGCTGGTTGCCCACTTTAATGATAAAAAACATTTCCATCTGGATATGCGGGTAGTAATACTTGAAACGTTCTCTCCCCGGAAATATTACAGTGTAGACAAACAACATTTTCTTTTACAACGAGAAGCCTTTTATATTCACTGATTTTCTACTCTTACTCCTAAGGGCTTGAATACCGATTACGATCTATCAGCCTTTCTTTAGTCTGCTTTATAGAGATCCCCGCCACTATAGAGGTTGTTTCCTTTTGGTATATTGTGTCTTTAACGTGGGGCTTTCGAAATTTTCAGTCTCAGGTGTGGGTGGTGCGCACGTGTTAGCTGTAAACTATATTTAGAACTTTGTACTATTCCCTAACAACGCTCTGACCCAACATGAAATTACACTAAGAAGGTCTTGTAGGGCGCGTTTTTTCAAAGTTATACAGGTACCTCTTTTATTGCTATTTTGTTGTCTTGTTGCTGTGTGAGAATGATATATTTTTCCTATAGTGTACTGTATGTGTATTTTGCTTGACTGTTGCAGAGTCTTGATAAAGGACTACAAAATATCCATTTTACCGGAAGGATATGGACTGACTTACCTTTCTGCATGACTTACCTTTCTGTCACTTTTGAAGATTGAACCACGCAGTAGCACTCGGATTATCCATTACACAGACTCATACAGACTTTATGATCTCGGACCTCTCATTTCGCATTCAATTATTTGGACTCTCTAAACCCGCTGGGGGTATTATCATTCTGTATAGATCGAATTTGTAACTTGATTGAAACTGTGGTCCAGAGAGTTTGGTATTTACTGTTCTATGTATTTCATTAGAGTAGGCTGGGATACTTATTGGTCAATGTATGATTGCGCTGTGGTCACTTAGTATTTACCGTGTTTGTACAATTCATTGTTTCTTTGTTTACTACGCTTAGTATTTAGTCTGACCAGCATGAATTTCTAACTGTGATATCCCACTTCTTAGCTGCTCTATTTGAATTTTGTCCGGGTTGCTCTGCTTCCACATATTAAATGCTTTTGATTTTATTCTTTGATTGACTCCTTTGATCGGGGTGGTTTCCTCTTGCTTTTCGTTTGTGTTTGTAGTGAGACTAGTCTGGGGTCTTTTGGCAAGTGGTGTGCCAAACTTCCTGTAAAACCTTCTAACGCGATTGGGAGAGTGTCCCCCAGCTGCATTAGCTGTTGGGTTTGCTCTTTGGTGAACGGCATGACTATTTTGACTAAGTCATGTCCAGAAATCACTCTCACCCTCACTCTCAGCCTCCCCTTGTGAATGACTGTGGCTACCAACTCCTGCGGAAGAATGATGTTCCTGGAAGAGGTATTTGGTAGATACACCCATTCCACTATTTTTGCCCCCGGTCAGAGTCTATGCCTTGTGCTCCAGTGAACATGGTCCCAGTTCTAACTATGTACAGGTTCAGGACTGGGGCGTATGGCTCCTGGCTGATCCTGTCTACCCATCTATGGCTGAGAATGCAGTTTACTTCCTGGAAAATGAGTTTAGCCTCTCACGGAATGTAGATCCAATGGGCTGGCTGTTCTCCTTGTGTTAGCAGCAAAAAGAGCGGTTTTAAGAGCTTTGTGTCTAATTTGAAATATGGTCTTGCCCAATTGATGTTTCCTAAAATTTGCTGAAGTTCTACTAACATGACTGAGTCTTGGATATTGATCTTAGGCAGCGCTGGCACTGCAAAGGATCAGAGCAGCCAATGGCCCAAATACAAATAGGGTTTGGCTCTCTGGATTTTCTCATTCTTCCACAGGAGTTGGTAGCCACAGTCATTCATAAGAGGAGGCTGAGAGCGAGGGATATTTCTGGACATAACTTAGCCAAAATATTCATGCCTTTCACCAAAGAGCAGACCCCCAGAGTGCTCTGGAGGTTGCAAAATGTGTCGCTGCCCAATTTAGGCGCTGCGATCAATTTGTCATCCATGAAGTAGCAGACTTTGGGGTGCAGCTTCTTGAACTTTGGGGTGCAGCTTCTGGAACTTTTCCAATGCCCTGTGGACATAAGTTTGGTACAGGGTTGGTGAGTTGAGCATTCCCTGTGGCAAATACTTCCACATAAACCTTTGGGTTGGTTACCTATGGTTAGTGACTGGCACTGTAAAAAGCGAACCTTTCCCTGTCCCTAGGATCTAAAGGGATGGTGTAAAAGCAGTCTTTTAAGTCTACGATCAGGATGTCCCACTCTTTGGGGATCATGTTTGGATTGGGGTGCCGCATTTAAGCGGTCCCATGGGCTGAATGCATTTATTGATTTCCCTTAAATTGTGAAGAAGTCGCCACTTTCTGGACTTCTTTTTAATGACAAAAATTGGTGAATTCCAGGGACTGGTTGATGATTCTATGTGTCCCGCTTCTAGCTGCTCTTTAACAAGCTGCTTGAAAGCTTCTAACTTTCCCCCAACTATCGGCCACTGTTCCACCCATACCGGTTCATCAGTTAACCATTTGAGTGGTAGGGCCATTACCTGAAAGTCAAGATGGTGCGATACTGTTGCAAAATGTCTCTTCCCCAGAGATTGATGAGCACGTTTAAGATGTCTGGCCGGATTACCGCTGTACCGTCTGCCCCCGGAATAGTGACTTCTACCTAGTCTCAGCCTCGCTATGCTTCCTGAACTCCTCCTACCCCCACACATCTGAAACTGGCTCAATGGCCCACTCATGGTGCCACAACTTCTTGCTAATCATGGTGATGTCAGCTCCAGTGTCTAACAGACCGTCAAAAGGTCTTTTGTTCAAAAATACCTTAATGACAGTTCGCTGTTTCCACTCTATGTTCTTTTCCACTGTTGCTATGATCTGGTATCCTTCTACTGCCCCTTCCTGTCTCAGGCGATCTGTTGCCCCAAATCCTGAGCCTCCTCTGATCACTTCCTTGCCCCTACCTGGCAGATGACAAGGAACCATGATCAATTGTGCTACTGAATCTCCTTTGCTAATTGTCTGGGGTAGGTGGGTCCACAGCTGGACTTTGACGATGTCTTTGTAATTGGAGTCTATGTCTCCCGGGATCATGAAGATCCCTCTTTTCCCTGCAGTGCTTCGAGGCAAGACTAATTCTACGGTGTCTTGGGGCAGGGGTCCCTTGTACTGGGAGTTGACTAGATGGACTGTGCCTGGAAGGTTGCATGTGATGTCCTCCTGGCATTCCAAGTCTAGTCCCACACTGCCCTTGGTTTCTGCCTGTGCCTTGGAAATGCTGTGTATAATGCTGGGTGTTACTATCGGGACATCCACTCTGGAGCTTCTAGGGCGGCTGAGGTCTCTATTTGGACCGGAGCTAGAGACACGCCCATGGTCCGGTTTCCCGAATTAGGACATAATTTGGCCCAATGGAAGCCATTGTGGCACCTTGGACATTGGGTGGATGGTGATGCTGGGTGGCCCGATGGCTGGCCGCCCCCCTTTTTGTGGGGTTGTCTAGACCTGCACTCTCTGGCAAAGTGCCCCATCTTGCCACACTGGTGGGAAACTCCCTTGCATGGTTTCCCCCTTGCACTGCCAGTGCTAACAGTCCCATCTTGTAGGAGTCTGTTCCAACGTCAGCGCAAGCTCTGATCATGTCGGTAAGCATCAGATCAGTTCTGTGACCCATCGCCTGCAATACTTCGCGGCAGTCGAGGTTGGCATTGTCTTTTGCCAGTTTCATCATAAGATCCTCTTGTGCCTCCTGATTGTCTATCTGTCTGCTAATTGCTTCCTCTAATTGGTTGATGAAATCCATGTAGGAATCTTGTGCCCACTTTTTGATGGATGTGTAGTTCTTAGCTCCTTTGCCGGTAGCGGGTACCTTGAGGTATGCCTTGAAGGTGACCTCAGAAGCCAACTGGAGTGTGGCTGCTGGAAGGATGGACTGCGTTTGGATGGTATCGAACTGCCCCGAGCCGTATAGCTGCTCGGGAATTACTGCTCCTCCCATCCTAGCAGCCCTAGCCTGCACTTATAGCCTGTACTCACTGTCCCACAAAAGATACTTGCTGGGGTTCAACATCATCCGCATTGTGACCTTCCAGTCATGAGGGATGAGCATGGTGGATTCCCACAGCTGCTGGCGTGTGCCCCTTGTGTAGCTACTTTGGAGCCCTGTATCTGTGATGGCTTTGCGGATCTCGGCAAGCAATTTATATGGAATCGGCATGTATACCGTCACCTGATTGCCCGTGAGGGCGTCCATCTCTGAGCAGACTGGACATAGCTGTTGAAGCTTGGCCAGTTCTTCAGCCCACAATTCCCCTTTGCGTGACTCCTCCTCTGCCATTAACTGGAAAGGACTCTTGGTAACCTGAGAAGTTCCTGCGCTTCCTAAGCTCCTGCCCACTCCCACGGCCTCTGCAGTCGCGGCGGAAGGGGAGTTCCCCATGCCTTAACTGTATGGTCGGGTAGAGACGCTCTGGGGGTGATGGTTCTACATATGCTGGGATTTTTTTTGGTCTCTACCCGGACTGGACTAACTGCTGAAATTATCTGTCTACACTTGCTCCAAGTCCCTATGATTTTGGCGGGTGCTCGGGGTTCCCTCTTAAGGCAGTTCCCTACCCTGTCCCAAATATCCGGATCCAGCAAGCCTGCTTCTGGGTAGAATAAGCAATGTTCCCTCAGATGCACCATAAGATCCGTCAGGCTTTGCCTATGAGTGCTTATGTGATGTAGCCTGGCCAGGCGCTTGAGCTCCTCCACCTGAGCTCTTCGCCTAACGGATGATTCTTGCCCATCCAAGCAAGCCCCCATACTACCTGACTGGAGGTTCCCTGGAGTCCCCTCCACGGGATGAGTCGGCGCACCTTAAGTAGTAAGTCGAGGTGAATGGTGCACAGTATGTGGTCCCTTGGGTCTGAGTGGGATTGCAGCCTTGGCTGCCTCGGGCTTCTGATGCCTCTGCCACCGGTGTGTGAGGGCTTACAGCTCACCCCTGGTTATGGAACGCAGCCATTCTGATGAGTGGGGTCCGCCGAGCTTACGGTTGTGTTGCCTTCCTTGTTTCAGGATGGTTGCGGTCTCTGCTTGGGACCACGCTGTCCTAGCCTTGAGATCATGCTGAGTTCCGATCAGGGTAGCGTCCCAATCTGAACTACTCCGTGTCCTCGGAGAAGAATCATGTCATGGCCTCAAGAGGAATCGGGGCCTTGGGAAGAATCACATCGGTGTCATCAGATATTGCAATGGCCCATGGAGGTCGGAGTGGCTGGACGCAAGGAAGGCATGTGAGACAATTGTGCAGTGAAAGTCCAGTCCCTATTGGTTCAGGTGATCTGTATTTATTACCCTGCCTCGGGGTGGTGCGCGCCTAGGTTGCGCGTGACCTCGTTACAGAAGGCTTGCATATGTGGCATTTCGGTGACCAAGTTACATTTGTCAGCTCTCGGAAGTTACTCGGAAGTTACTGAGTATCCTGGACCCCCGCTGGGAAACTAATTAACCAGGTTGGCAAAACCCATTGTTCTCGCCCTAATCTCAGAGTCTTTGGCTATGTTGACTCCGGGCAACTAAACCTAATTAACTTGTCTGGCACAGGCTGTTTACCCAACTAATTCCGTAATCAGTAGTGAGATATTGTGTATTAACTTGGGTTCATCACCTTATGACTTTTGCCCTACTTCTGTCAGAGCCAGCAGCCAAGGCATCATGAATTGCCCCCCAAACTATCAATCTTAGCCTGAACCCCAATTGCCTTTCCATCAAAGCTCGGTTGGTACTCAGCCCGTGTGCTAGCCGAGCGAACCCTTCGGGAAAGGTTTTGGCCAATTATGAACGCTATCCACATTTAGTCCTTTTTTTCTTTTTGCTTTGATATGCCTGATATCTCAGCGTCATTCTTGGCCAGTAGCTAAGCCCATTGGCTTAGACGTTAAGATGCTGTGCTTGGAGACTGGAAGGTTGGTTTTGATACCTGAAGGCTGCATGGGGACATGGAAGAAGCCTCATTCGGGCATCCCCTGAGCAAAGATTCTCCAGCAAAAATTGTTTCTACCCAGAACAATCTCTAACATGAAATTATTATAGTAGAAAATAATCTGGACCATTTTCAGTCAGGATACAGGCCCAGATATGGTACTGAGACTGCATTGGTCGCACTGTTGGATGATCTCTGGCATGAGCGGGATGGTGGGAATCCATCCGTCCTTCCTCTTCTTGACCGCTCAGTGGCTTTTAATACCATGAACCACTGTATCCTTCTGGAACAGCTTTGAGGATTGGGAATCCAGGGCACTGCGTCGTCCTGGTTTTTCTCATTTCTTACGGGCCAGACTGAGTTGGTGTTGTTTGGAGGGTGAGAGGTTTAGCTCTAAGCTCCTTCAATAATGGGTGGCACAGGGTTCAGTGGTTTCACCTCTCCTGTTTAATATTTACATGAAACCACTGGGGGAGATCATCCGTTCCCACTGGGTGAAGTATCATCAATATGTAGATGATACTCAATTGTACATCTCAGCCCATGGTGATCCAGGTGATGCAGTGGAAGTCTTATCCAGGGGTATGAAGGCTGTAGGGGTCTGGATAGGGGACAACAGGTTACAACTGAATCCTGGTAAAACCGAGTGACTGTGGATTAGGGACCCCGTGTTATCATAGGAGTCACTATCTTTGGTTCTGGATGTTTTTTTTTGCCCCAGACAGACCCGGTATGTAATCTGGGGTTCCTCCTGAACTCATGACTCCTGCTCAATGAGCAGGTGGCAGTCATCGCTAGGAGGGCTTTCGAACAACTTCATGTGAGCCACCAGTTATGCCCGCTCTTGGACCGGGACTCCTTGCTCATAGTCACGCATGTTCTGGTCACCTCCAGACTTGACTATTGTAATGCACTCTACATGGGGCTGCCCTTGATGACCATTCAGAGGCTGCAACTGGTCCAGAATGTGGCTGCTCTGGTGGTGATGGGGTGTTATGCCATGCCTCACCACTGCTTCGGGTGCTGTACTGGCTGCCAGTATGTCTCTGGGTGCAATTCAAGGTGCTGGTGATTGCCTTTAAAGCCCTACATGGTAGTGGACCAGGGTACTTAAGAAACCGCATCACCCCAAGGACATCTCCCTCTCCCACGAGAGCAGACCAGAGGGCCTTCTCTGTGTCTGCTCCAGCCTCTGGAACCTCCTGCCAACTGAATTCAATCTCCAGGCAGAGCTTTTATCCTTTTGTAAGAGCCTTAATACCTAGCTTGCACAGCTGGTGTGGGGGGTGGCTGGGGAAATAGCCATCCTGTGCTGGCTTGTTTAAGTATTGCCCAGGGCTGTCAGCTTTTTTAAAAAAATCTTGGATGTGGCATTGGAGGGCATTTTAAAAACAATTTAATTTTTTTAAATTTTAAACAAATCTAATTTGAATGCTTTTTAACTGTTTTATAAAGTTTTTATTTGTTTTATGTATAAGCTGCCTGGAGTCAACTTGGCGAGGTGGCGGTGGTAGAAATGTGAGTAATAAATAAATAAATCTGCCCTGGAGGATCGCTGCCTGGCATCTTTGCATTTCCCCCTCTGCTGTTTCGAGGGCTGTCTTCGAAACAGCAGAGGGAAAAATGTACAGGTGCCAGGCAGTGATCCGCCAGGGAAGACACATCCCCTAATGGATACTTTGAAGTACATAACAGATACCTGCCTCTCGCCTTGCCATTTCCCCTCTGCCACAAATTTCCCCCACTGGATGGGAAAAACTGTCAGGGTCAGGGCTGCACGTGCACATGAGCAAGCATGTGCACCCTCAGGATGGCGTCACTGGTGATCTGGGTGGGGATGTGCGTCCAAAGGTCCCACTCCACATCGGGGGCACTGGGCCTACAAAACATGGTCATGCCGGGTCGTGCACGCCCAAAAGGACGCATGCCCAGGGACGAGAGCACTGCACGTCCACCAACGTCCATGCGCAAGGCGCAACCTTGCCAGTCATGGGTCGTGAAGTTCCCCCGCCAGGTCCCAGCAGACACCAAGCCGCACAGCAAAGGGGGCCCTTACGGCCCCCACAGCCCCGCATCCCTCACAAAAGCATTGCTGCCAAGGAAGCACCAGAGTGCCAAGGCCTCCACTTTGTGTTCCCTCCCAGCATACCACTCAGTGTGACTCCCGAGGCCCGGCCTACAAGTCCCAGGTGTCCATGCACCATGCACCGTCACCACCTCCGCTGCCAGGCCTGCCGCCTCCAACACTGCCTCATGGTTACACAGGTGAGCCCTGGTCCGGCACCAGCCTGCAGGAAGGCACCTGGCCATAAATGCTGCAATGACAGCCAGGCAGCCACTGTGCTGGGCCCAACACAATATGCTTTGGGGGGAGCCCGGGGGACCAGGGCGGCATGGACACCACATGCTGCCATGCTGGGTTTAGTGTATGGGACTAAAGACAAAGAAACAGCCGAAGGGTTGGCTTAACACAGGAATCCGTATTGTGGGGCGAATCCCGCGAGATATGTATGAGTTCGGGGCCCTTTTCTTCTGCCGGAGAATCCCACTGGATATCTGCGAGGACAGATTCCCTCTTCTCCCCCCTTGGTGGGGACCTATGGCCCCCTTCTCCTCCCCCTTGGGTTAAGTGGGTGGGGGAGAACCCTAACGCTGAGTCGTGTCTTTTGCCGCTCGCGCCCTGCTCTTTGGGGACCCTGTGCCTGAGCTGATCCGCGTGCCGCCTCCACAGGAGACCTGTGTTGGTCTCTACGCGATATGAAACGGGGCCGGTTTGCTCTATTACAATGCCCGGCACCCAGGCTGGCCCAGCGCTGGCATAGTTCCTGCAATGCACGGGTGCGCCTACGCTGAAACTTTTCGTGGGCTCCAGCTCTACATTCCGCCCCCTGTCTTCTACCCTTGTGGGGTCTAGCCTACTGATTACGGTGGTCAGCTTCCTGCGCATTAACAGCTCCGCGGGGGAGTACCCTGACGCTAACGGGGTGACCCTGTACCCTAGCAGGAACTGGCACACTTGTAGGCTGAGGTCCCCGGGGCCCATGCACCGTAGCGCGTCCTTGGTGGTGCGCACAAGGCGCTCTACCTGGCCGTTGGTGGCCGGGTGGAAAGGGGCAGACCACGGCCCCCTCGCCGCGTCCCATTCCCTGTGTGGCAAGCGAGCCTCCTCTGGCCTTGAGCATTGGCACGCCTCGCAAGTGCCGACCATGTGCTCGATGTCGGCGTCTAGCTGGGGCCACCAGAAATAACTCCGGGCTAGAGCCTTGGAGCGGACGATTCCTAGGTGGCTGACGTGCAGCAGTTTAAGCACCCTTGGTCGGAGGGACGTGGGGATTACTACCCGCTGCCCCCACAAGAGACAACCCCTCTCTAGGGACAACTCCAGTTTTTTCCTGAAAAATGGGTCGAATTCCGCTGTCGGGGAAGACACTGGCCACCCTTTCTGCACCCAGGAGCTAACTGTTGCTAACGTTTTGTCCTTGCCGGTCGCTTTGGCGATGTCGGCTGGCACCACCGGGGGCGAGTCTAGGACCTCTATCATCAGGACCTGGTGGTCCCGCTCTTCCTCGCCCACATGGCTGCAATCCTGGGGAAGGGGGGACCTCGACAGGGCGTCCGCATGGCTGATCTCCCTCCCGGGCCGGTACACCAACGCGTGCTGATACGCGTTGAGAAAAATGGCCCACCTAAGCATCCTCGGGGACAGGATCTGTGGCGTGGGCTTATCTGCGGTGAAAATGCCGAGCAGGGGCTTGTGGTCGGTCACTATGGTGAAGGGGCGGCCATACAGGAAATCGTGAAACTTTTTGGTCCCCGCGATTATCGCCAGGGCTTCCCTGTCTGTCTGGGCGTAATTTCTCTCCGCTTAGGACAGGGACCTGGAGTAGAACGCTATCGGGGCCTCCCTCCCGTTTTCCAGCACATGGCACAACACCGCCCCCACTCCCACTGGGGATGCGTCACAGACCAGGACCACCGGGCGTTTGGGGTTAAAGTGGGTCAGTATGGCATCCGATGCCAAGAGTTGTTTAAGCTCGCTAAATGTCTTCTCTTGGTCATCGCCCCACTTCCATGCCTCGTCCTTCTTTAGCAATTTGTGCAGCGGCTCGGCCACGGCTGCCTTCAGGGGAAGGAAGGAGTGGTAGAAATTGAGCAGTCCAAGAAACGACTGCAGTTTGGGCTTGGAGGTGGGGCGAGGGGCTTTCTTGATGGCGGCTACCTTGGATTGGGACGGTCTTATTCCCTCAGGAGTTACACGGAACCCTAGGAACTCAACCTCGGTAGCGAAGAAGACGCATTTGTCTTTTCGCAATCTCAACCCCGCCTTTTCGAATATTGCCAGAACTTTTCCCAACCTCTTGGCCAATTCAGCCCGACTCCCCCCCGTTATCAATACGTCATCAAAATAAGGCAACACCCCTTCCAACCCTTTCAGGAGGCGTTCCACGAGTGACTGAAAAATCCCAGGCGCCGAATTCACGCCGAACTGAAGTCGCGTCACCTGGAACGCCCCCTTATGGGTGACTATGGTCTGTGCAGCAGCTGCGGCAGGGGTCACTGAAAGTTGCTGGTAGGCCTGTGCTAAGTCAAGCTTAGCGAAACACTTTCCCCCATGTAACCTGGCCAGCAAATGGTTGACTACCGGCACCGGATACGCATTAGGGCGGATTGCCTTATTGATGATGCACTTGTAATCAGCGCATATGCGAACCTCCCCGTTAGCCTTTAGTGCTGTTACAATTGGAGTCTCCCACTCCGCCGAATCAACAGGAACAAGAATCCCCTGGTCCACCAATTTGTCCAGTTCCGCCTCTATCTTGTCCTTTAGTGCGAAAGGCACTCTGCACGGTTTGAGTCTGATTGGTCGTACTTCAGGGTCCAGGTCGAAAGTTACTGGGGGTCCCTTGAACTTCCCGAGTCCCTTTTTGAAGACCTCGGGGTGCGCGTCGCACACCTCCTGTATTGGGTCAGTCCCAACGGCGTGCACCCCAATGGCGTGCACCCCCCCAATGAACAAACCCAGGGGCTGAAACCATTGAGTCCCGAGGAGGCTGCAATTCCCCCCCTTGAGGACGACTAGGGAGAGTGTTGCGGTGTGCTTTTTAAATTGGACCTGAAACTTTCCAACCCCCAACACTGGAATACTGTTCCCTTGCACGTCCCTGAGCGTGGACCTCAACGCCTTGAGCTTGGGTCGCACGTGGGGGGCAATTTTCAAAAACTCTCCCTGGGAAATGATTGAGTATGAGGAACCCGAGTCAATCTCCATCCTAACAGGGGCCCCTTGTATTAATACCTCAACAAAGTACCGGGGGTGTCCCGCGGACACGCTGAATACTGGGGGGGCGTCCCCGCTGCCGTCGGAAATTCACCCCACACCGTCCTTCTTCCACGTGGTCTGGGCGCCGTCCCTGGGCCTCGTGGGGTGGTCCTGTCTCGCCGAGCGGTCCGGCGAACTCCTCCTGGTCTCGCGCCGCTTCCTGCAGACTTTGGCGATGTGCCCGCGGCGGCCGCAGTTGTGGCACTCGGCCTTCCTGAACGGGCACTTGGCGCGGGCGTGGGTGGCGCCGCAGCCGTCGCAACGCCGGCCTTCCTTTCGAACCCTCCGGATGTCCTCGTTGTCGCCGCTCTCCGCAGACGAATTCGAGGCTCGCCGGGCGGTGCGCACCGAACTCTCCGCCTTGCTGTTCTCTGCCTTGTCGGCCTTCGGCCACCAGTCCTGGAGTTCTTGCACCCCGGCCGTCGTAGCTTCTGCGGCCTGTGCCGCGTCCAGGACCTCCTGCAGCGTGGGGGGAGGCTCCTGCTTCATCAGCGCGCGCTGAGTCTCGGTGTCCCTCAGGCCACACAACACGCAGTCCCTGAGGGTGACTTCTGGGTTTTCCCATTTGCATGGGCCGGCGGCCAGTCGCAGGGCTGCAGCGAAGGCGGCGACCGATTCCCCGGGCACTTGGACTCGCCTCCAAAATGCGCTCCGAGCGGGGAACATCGCCACCGAGGGCCGGAGATGACCGCGCAGCATCGCCAGGAGCTCTCTGGCCTTGAAATCGGTCACCTTCCTCGGTGCGATCAGGTCCACCAAGGTCCTCTTGGTCTCGTGCCCGAGCATCCTGACGAAGATGGCTCTCTTCTTCGCCTCGTCCGAGACTTCGAGCTCCACCAGTGCTCCATTGAAGTCTATCTCGAACAGCTCCAAGTCTCCCGGTTTCCTAATCTCGTAACCGGAGCATGTCTTGGTCCCGTGGGCCTCCATTTATCCCACCTTCATCGCCAGTTTAGTGTATGGGACCAAAGACAATGAAACAGCCGAAGGGTTGGCTTAACACAGGTTTATTGCATGATGATCCGGAGGAACATGAGGTAATGGTGGACGGGCAGCTCAATATATACAGTGGCTATACATTTGAATGTGGCTCCTCGACCGTCTATTGGCTACTGTCTGCGTGACGTCATAGGAGGTCACGCCCTTCTTGCCCAGGTGGAGGTGGTGGCGGGAATCTTCCCGCGCTGTTGTTCGTAGGTGAGTCTGGGCCATGAGAGCCAGGCGCTCGCTATTGCCACCTAGTGGTCACTAGCTCGCGTCCTGTTGTATGGGTTACAGTGATGCAGCTGGTGGTTATAATGTTGCACAAAGGGAAGGTTACATTGGATACACTTGTGTGAGTACATTGTTAAAGGCACAGCTTTAAGGACACAACAGATGCTGAGCTTGGAGACTGGAAGGTTGGTTTTTGATACCTGAGGGCTGCATGGGGACATAGAAGAAGCCTCATTCGGGCATCCCCTGAGTGAAGATTCTCCAGCAAAAAATTGTTTCTACCCAGAGCAATGTACCCAGAACAATCTCTAACACGAAATTATTATAGTAGAAAATAATCTGGACCATTTTCTCCCACGATCAGTGGCTTTCAATACCGTCAACCACTGTATCCTTCTGGAACGGCTTTGAGGGTTGTGAATCCAGGGCACTATGTGGTGCTGGTTTTTCTCATTTGTGATGGGCCGGATCGAGTCGGTGTTGTTTGGAGGGTGAGAGGTTTAGCCCTAAGCTCCTTCGATAATGGGTGCCACAGGGTACAGTGGTTTCACCTCTCCTGTTTAATATTTACATGAAACCACTGGGGGAGATCATCCGTTCCCACTGGGTGAAGTATCATCAATATGTAGATGATACTCAATTGTACATCTCAGCCCATGGGGATCCAGGTGATGCAGTGGAAGTCTTATCCAGGGGTATGAAGGCTGTAGGGGTCTGGATGGGGGACAACGGGTTACAACTGAATCCTGGTAAGACCAAGTGACTGTGGATTAGGGACCCCGTGTTATCATAGGAGTCACCATCTTTGGTTCTGGATGGGGTTTTTTTGCCCCAGACAGACCCAGTGCGTAATCTGGGGTTCCTCCTGGACTCACGACTCCTGCTCAATGAGCAGGTGGCAGTCATCGCTAGGAGGGCTTTCGAACAACTTCATGTGAGCCACCAGTTATGCCCGCTCTTGGACCGGGACTCCTTGCTCATGGTCACACATGTTCTGGTCACCTCCAGACTTGACTATTGTAATGCACTCTACATGGGGCTGCCCTTGATGACCATTCAGAGGCTGCAACTGGTCCAGAATGTGGCTGCTCTGGTGGTGATGGGGTGTTGGTGTTATGCCCATGCCTCACCACTGCTTCGGGTGCTGTACTGGCTGCCAATATGTCTCTGGGTGCAACTCAAGGTGCTGGTGATTACCTTTAAAGCCCTACATGGTAGTGGACCAGGGTACTTAAGAGACCGCATCACCCCAAGGACATCTTCCTCTCCCACTAGAGCAGACCAGAGGGCCTTCTCTGTGTCTGCTCCGGCCCTGTGGAACCTCCTGCCAACTGAATTCAATCTCCAGGCAGAGCTTTTATCCTTTTGTAAGAGCCTTAATACCTAGCTTGTACAGCTGGTGTGTGGGGTGGCTGGGGAGATAGCCATCCTGTGCTGGCTTGTTTAAATATTGCCCAGGGCTATCAGCTTTTTAAAAAAGTCTTGTGATGTGGCATTGGAGGGCATTTTAAAAACAATTTAATTTTTTAAATTTATAAAAATCTAATTTTAATGCTTTTTAACTGTTTTTATAAAGTTTTTATTTGTTTTATGTGTAAGCTGCCCTGGCGAGGTGACAGCAGTAGAAATATGAGTAATAAATAAATAAATAAATCTGCCCTGGCGGATCCCTGCCTGGCGTCTTTGCATTTCCCCCTCTGCTGTTTCGAGGGCGCCAGGCAGTGATCCACCAGGGAAGACACCTCCCCTGATGGATACCTGCCTCTTGCCTTGCCATTTCTCCTCTGCAACAAATGTCCCCCACTGGATGGGAAAAACTGTCGGGGGTGGGGCTGCGAGTGCACAGAAGTCCGCGCACATGTGCAAGCATCCACGTACTCAGGATGGCTTCACTGGTGATCTGGGTGGGGACGTGCATCCGAAGGTCCCACACCATATCTGGGGCACTGGGCCTACAAAACATGGTCATGCGGGGACGTGCACACTCAAAAGGACGCACGCCCGGGGACGAGGGTCCTGGATGTCCACAAACGTCCATGCACGAGGCGCAACCTTGCCAGCCATGGGTCGCGAAGTCCCCCCGCCGGGAAAACCGGCTGGGGAAGGCAGCTGTGTGCATAATGGAGGTGCGTGCCAGCGGGAGTGGCAGCACCTTAGTGCCCAACTGCTGGGTCCCAGCAGACACCAAGCCGCACAGCAGAGGGGGGTCTTCCGGCCCCCACAGCCCCACGTTCCTCACCAAGCGTCGCTGCCAAAGAAGCACCAGAGCGCCAAGGCCTCCACTTTGTGTTCCCTCCCAGCATACCTTTGATGTTTGCAGATTGATACGCAGTAGGCAGCCTTCATAAGGCCAAACATCTTTATTGTAGAGTAAGCAATCTGAACATGAGGTAATGGCGGAGGTACACCTCCTTTTATACAACAACATACTTTTGAACATGGATGCACGGTAGCCCATTGGCCACCGTCTGCGTGACGTCATCCTGAGTCACGCCCTTCTTCACCAGGTGTAGCTGTGGCGGGAATGTTCCCGCGGCTGACATTAATTGGGAAATTTGTACCATGTGAGCTGAACGTTCGCAGCTGCCCTCTATGGGTAGCTAGTTCGTGTTCCATTGCAGCTGAGAAACATTGTGTTCATTACAAGGTTACATTCTGACATCAAAGTGGTTACATTCGTTCTTAAGGATATAATGTTTCCATACACAACAATACCACTCAGTGTGACTCCCGAGGCCTGGCCTACAAGTCCCAGGTGTCCATGGCCCAACACAATATGCTTTGGGGGGAGCCCGGGAGACTGGGGCACCATGGACACCACATGCTGCCATGCTGGGTAAGTGCTGGGAAGCAGGCCTGCCCTCGGGAGGAGGGCCCTGCCTTCCTTCGGCCGTGGGGCCGAGAGGGACTCCTCCTACGGGGTTGAAAGGTTTTGGACCGGGACTGGGGGGCCCTGTCGGGATCCCAGGTGGTGGAGGCGGGGGGGGAATGAGACCCTCAATTAGCGGGTAAATTACCCGGGCAAGGCCAGGTAAGCAACTAATAAATAAATAAAATTCCATAGGCATGGTTGAAGTTTCAGCTCCATCATGCAGTCTCTTTTGCTCTTTGTGGCATCTGTGTATGCCTCACTACTTTTATCCCCTGGGTGGCATCTTCCCAGTGCTGCTGACTTCTGGTTTTACCTTCACACCTGCAGAGGTAGATAGCTGAGTGACTACTTTTCCTTGTAAGGAGATAGCAGGATAACATCTGTTGGTGCAGAAAACTCCCTTTTTAGCTACCACTCCCTTTATTGGGTGCATATCTCCAAGGATCTTGTCCATGGGGGTCCACGCAGGATTAAATCAGTCAGATGAGCTTCGGGTAGATGTTGGTAGCTCTCTGCACTAAACCGGTTCTCCCCTATAGGACCATTCTCTTTGGACTTCAGGTTTTCCCTTCTGTGAACCCTTGAAGGTACTTGGAAAGTTTTAATCTCATTTTGCATTATTATCTCCAGGTCAGAGATTGGTGGAGTTGCTTTAGCAGCTTCTATAAATATCCAGGCAAATACTGTCAACCGATGTTCACAAGCTTCTTCCAATGGAACAAGATCAGCTGGTATTATTATGCTTAATTAGCACTGCCTTTCTTTGACTGAGATTGGCCCAGTGGCTGTTTCTAAGGCTGCTACATTTATGGGACATCATCGCTTTGCCAGGAAGAGGAAGCAGAATTCTCTTTACAGTATTTAAAAACATTCATACCTGGCCCCACTGGGTAGTTTCCATGAATTCAAGCAGCCCTACTTTAGTAACTTCTTGCCTTCTATCCTAAAATAAAAGATAAGAGACTAGGTCCCTTTCAATCAAAGGAACTTATGGGGAGTTGACTCACCAAACCCCAAAGGAATTCGTGGGGGCTTACTTTAGTGAAAATTGGTACAAACAAATGAATATCAGCCATCGTTGTGTTCATTTGTGCTCTTTAAATTTATTGCTTCATGAATGGACAACATGTGGAAGTTAAAGAAGAATAAATACAGCAATTTAATGATAAAAGCATGAAACTGAATAGATAAAAATCCCTCCCAATTTCCACCCTTACACAAGTGTTGTGTTCAATACTGTAACCTTCTTCATGTGATAACAATGTATCTTAACAATGTAACCTTTCCTACAAGTAACAATATAGCCTTCAGCTGTATCACCATAATCTCTGTAATAGGACGCGAGCTAATGACCACCAGGGGCAGCAGCGAGCGTCCAAGCTCTCTTGGTCCATACTCATCAAAGGCAACAGCGCGGAGTTTCCCGCCACTACCTACACCTGGACAAGAAGGGCGTGACCAGCAATGACGTCACGCGGACAATAGCCAATAGGCTATCGTGGAGCCACATTCGAATGTTTACTACTGTATATATAGAGCTATGCATCCGCCATTACCTCATGTTCCCTCTGACCACCATGCAATAAACCTGAGTTAAACCAGTCCGTGGCTGTTTCCTGTGTCTTGGTCCTCATACACAAAATTGGCGACGAAGGTGGGATGATGGATCCCCAAGGAGCCAGGACACAGAGCGGGTTCAACATTACCAAACCGCAAGACTGGAACATCTTCGAGATGGACTTCAAGGCGGCACTGGTGGAACTCAAAGTCAAAGACGACGAGGAAAGGAAGAGGGCCATCCTCACCCGAATGCTTGGGATAGAAACCAAGCGAACGCTGGTGGGCATTATTGCACCGAAGACGATGGATGACTTCAAAGCCGAGGACATCATGAAGCTGCTGCGTGAGCGATTCCGACCCTCGAGGGCAATGTTTCCCTCTCGGAGCGCGTTTTGGAGGCGAGTCCAGGCGCCGGACGAGTCAGTGGAGGCCTTCGTGGCGGCTCTGAGGATAGCTGCCGCCCCCTGCAGATGGAACAACTTAGAGGAGGCCCTGAGGGACGGCGTTCTGTGTGGCCTGAAGGATAAGGAAGTGCAGCGCAGCCTGATGAACAGGGAGCCGCCACCCACGCTGGCAGAGGTTGTGGAGGCCGCGGAAGCCGCGGAATCCACGAAGGCTGGAGTAGACGAAATGCACGAGTGGCGTGAGTGGCGTTCTAAGGCCGGCAAGGCGGAAAATTCGGTGCACGGCAAGTCCGGACAGTCGGTGCACGCGACCCGACGAACCTCGAAATCGTCTGCGGAAGGCAGCGACGGCGAGGAGGTCCAGAAGGTCCGAAAAGGAGGGCGCCGCTGCGATGGTTGTGGAGCGGCCCATGAACGCGCGAAGTGCCCATTCAGAAAAGCCGAGTGTTACAACTGTGGCCGTCGCGGGCACATCGCCAAGGCGTGCAGAAAGCGGCAAGAGGGCCGGAGGCAGTCGCAAGACCGTTCGGCCAGACCGGACCGTCCAGCGAGACCCCAAGATGGCGCCCGGACCACGAGGAAGCAGGATGGCATGGGTCGCATCTCGGACGACAGTGAGGACGACGCCCCCGTGTTCAGCATGTCCGCGGGACAAACCCACTACTTCGTTGAGGTACTAGTACAAGGGGCCCCTATTAGGATGGAAATTGACTCGGGGTCCTCCTATTCTATAATTCCCCAGAAAGAGTTCCTGAAAATCGACCCCCACGCGCGGCCCAAACTTAAAACGTTGAGGTCCACGCTACGAGACGTGCAGGGGAACAGAAATCCAGTGTTGGGGGTCGGGAAATTTCGGGTCCGTTATAAGAGACATTCTGCGGAACTCTCTCTAGTCGTTCTCAAAGGGGGAAATTGCAGCCTCCTAGGGACTCAGTGGTTTCAGCCTTTGGGTTTGTTCATAGGGGGGGTGCATGCCGTGGGTACGGATCCGATACAAGCGGTATGTGATGCGCACCCCGCCGTTTTTAAAAAAGGACTGGGAAAGTTCAAGGGACCCCCGGTAGCCTTCGACCTAGACCCGGAGGTCCGCCCGATAAGACTCAAACCGCGCAGGGTGCCGTTCGCACTCAAGGACAAAATAGAGGCGGAACTGGACAAACTGGTGGGCCAGGGGATTCTTGTTCCTGTTGATTCCGCGGAGTGGGAAACTCCAATTGTAACAGCACTAAAGGCTAACGGGGAGGTGCGCATTTGCGCTGATTATAAGTGTACAATTAACAAGGCTATCCGCCCTAATGCATACCCGGTGCCGGTGGTCAGCCACCTTCTGGCCAGGCTAAATGGGGGAAAATGTTTCGCTAAACTCGATCTAGCACAAGCCTACCAGCAACTCCCCGTAACTCCCGCCACGGCAGCGGCACAAACAATTGTTACACATAAATTGTTACAAACAAATAAGAGAAAGTACTTTTTCACCCAGAGGATTACTGGTCTATGGAACTCCCTGCCAGAAGAAGTGGTGACAGCTGTCAGTCTTCACAGCTTTAAGAAAGGATTAGACAAGTTCATGGAGGACAAGGCTATCAATGGCTATAATTATGGCTACCTAAGGACAACCTCCGGGTTGGAGAGATAGGCAGGATATCTCTCAATGCCATTTCCAGGGAATCCTAAGCAGGTGAAGGCATCTCCTTGGGAATACCCTGAAGGAAATGGTGAGCCACTGTGTGAGACAGAATGCTGGACTGGATGGGCTGTGGCCTGTTCCAGCAAGGCTGTTCTTATGTTCTTATAAAGGGGCGTTCCAGGTGTCGCGTTTACAGTTCGGCGTGAACTCGGCACCCGGCCTTTTTCAGTCGCTTGTGGAACGCCTCCTGAAGGGGCTGGAGGGGGTGTTGCCTTATTTTGATGACGTATTGATAACAGGGGGGAGTGAGGATGAATTGGCCAAGAGATTGGATAAAGTGCTGACGGTGTTCGAGAAAGCAGGACTGCGATTGAGAAAAGACAAATGTGTTTTTTTCGAAACAGAGGTTGAGTTTCTAGGGTTCCGTGTCACACCCGAGGGGATTAAGCCTTCCAAATCCAAAGTAGCCGCAATCAAGAAGGCTCCTCGCCCCACATCCAAAGCCGAACTTCAGTCATTCCTGGGGCTCCTCAATTTTTACCACACGTTCCTTCCACGGAAGGCGTCTGTGGCCGAACCGCTCCATCGGTTGTTTAAAAAAGAGGAAACATGGCTGTGGGGTGACGAGCAAGAGAGGGCTTTTAAAGAGTTAAAGCAACTCCTAACATCCGAGGCAATCCTGACTCATTTCGACCCCAAACGGCCAGTGGTCTTAGTATGTGACGCATCCCCGGTGGGGGTGGGGGCGGTGCTTTGCCACGTGTTAGAAGACGGCAGGGAGGCCCCGGTAGCGTTTTATTCAAGGTCCCTGTCCCAAGCAGAGCGGAATTACGCACAGACCGACAGGGAGGCATTAGCAATTGTAGCGGGAACCAAAAAATTTCACGATTTTTTGTATGGTCGCCCGTTTACGATCGTGACCGATCACAAGCCCCTGTTAGGAATTTTTACTGCAAATAAGCCCACGCCACAGATCCTGTCCCCGAGAATGCTGAGGTGGGCTATTTTCCTCAACGCATACCAGCATGAGTTGGAATACCGGCCCGGAAAGGAGATTAGCCATGCAGACGCACTCTCGAGGTCACCTCTGCCCTTGTCGGACGGCCAAAAGGCAGGGGCAGAGAGGGACCATCAGGTACTGTTAATAGAGGTCTTAGATTCTCCCCCGATAGTACCGGCCGATATCGCCAGGGCAACAGGCAAGGATAGAACGCTGGAGAAAGTAAGCTCATGGGTACAGAAGGGGTGGCCCGCGTCCTCCCCAGCTACGGAATTCGACCCATTTTTTCGAAAGAAAATAGAGTTATCCCTAGAGAGGGGGTGCCTTTTGTGGGGCCAACGGGTGGTGGTCCCTGCATCCCTGCGACCGAGGGTGCTCAAACTGTTGCACGTCAGCCACCCCGGGATCGTCCGTTCAAAGGCGCTAGCCCGGAGCTACTTCTGGTGGCCTCAGCTGGACGCAGACATAGAGCACATGGTCGGCACTTGTGAGGCCTGCCAGTGCTCCCGACCGGAGGCGCCTCGCCTCCCTCATAGGGAGTGGGACGCAGCAAGGGGGCCATGGTCCAGAGTGCACATAGATTCCGCTGGCCCGTTCCGAGGGACTCTTTTTCTCCTGGTAGTGGATTCGTATTCAAAGTGGCTGGAGGTGATTCCGGTAAAGAGCACGTCCTCCGCCGCTACAATTAGCCATCTAAGGAGACTTTTTTCCACGTTCGGTTTACCCGACACTCTTGTTAGCGATAACGCTAGTTGTTTCACGTCCACGGAGTTCAGGGCATTCACGGAGGCAAATGCCATTCGGCACGTTACGTCCGCGCCGTTTCACCCGGCCACGAATGGCCAGGTGGAGCGGCTGGTGCGTACAACAAAGGATGCGTTGCGGCGCATGGGCTCAGGGGACCTGAATCACCAAGTATGTCAGTTTCTGTTAGCGTATAGGGTGACCCCCTTAGCGTCGGGGTACTCGCCGGCTGAGCTGCTGATGCGGAGGAAGCTGACCACAATTCTGACCAGATTAGACCCAACGAGGGTTGAGGACAAAGGGAAGAACGTAGGGTTGGCGGTACCGAAAGGTTTCGCCGCCGGCGATCCGGTGCATTGCAGGAACTACGCCGGCACAGGCCCAGCCTGGGTACCAGGGAGGATTATAGAACAGACGGGGCCAGTGTCGTATCGGGTGGAAACGAGCACCGGTCTGCTCTGGAGGCGGCATGCAGATCAGCTCCGCAGCCGGGTTCCCAGGAAGCAATCCTCGGACGGCACGGAAAATACCTCAGCGTTAGGGTTCTCCTCCACCCGCTTATCCCAAGGGGGAGACAACGACGGGCATCAGTCCCAAACAGGGGGGGGGGGGAAACAGTCGGACTCATATCTTTTGGATACGCCAGTTCTGTCAGAGGCCGGGGAAGAGGGAGATGAGTTTGCGACTGCTGCCCCCGATTTTGATTTTGCGTTACCGAGCCGGGGGGGTTTTTGGGAGTGGTCCCCCACCCATCCAAGCGAGAAGAGGGGTTTTTCGTTAGCCCCCAGTGCCCCCGGTTCTCCCCAAATAAATCACAACCCTCCCCAAAAAGCCGCAGAACCGCGGCAAGTCACTAACAAGTCTCCCTCTCCAATTACAGGACAGGAAGCCAGGGGACAAAGAGAAGGTAGCAAACCCGGGGCAGAACAGCCCACACCGAGACCCCAGCGTGTTCGAAATAAGCCATCTTGGCTGAGAGACTTCGTCTCATCCTAGGGGGGAGGAGTGTTGTGTTCAATACTGTAACCTTCTTCATGTGATAACAATGTATCTTAACAATGTAACCTTTCCTACAAGTAACAATATAGCCTTCAGCTGTATCACCATAATCTCTGTAATAGGACGCGAGCTAATGACCACCAGGGGCAGCAGCGAGCGTCCAAGCTCTCTTGGTCCATACTCATCAAAGGCAACAGCGCGGAGTTTCCCGCCACTACCTACACCTGGACAAGAAGGGCGTGACCAGCAATGATGTCACGCGGACAATAGCCAATAGGCTATCGTGGAGCCACATTCGAATGTTTACTACTGTATATATAGAGCTATGCATCCGCCATTACCTCATGTTCCCTCTGACCACCATGCAATAAACCTGAGTTAAACCAGTCCGTGGCTGTTTCCTGTGTCTTGGTCCTCATACACAAAAACAAGAGATTTCTAAAGTTCCTTTACACCTGATTGCAGCTTTGCTCTGAACTCCAAATCCCAGAAGTCCTTGCCAATCGTAAGGGAAAATTCTGGGCAGCTGGAACAATTGAAAGGAGGAGGGAATGAGAAACTGGGAGTGATTTCCCCAAAACTGGCTGCACCTTTGCACCTGCTCTGTGATCTTTTGTGGTATCTGCGGACACAATTGGCATACTGTCCCTGACACAACCACGGTTCGGGAGAATGCTCCCTTGAGCCTTGGTTCCGAAGGGACAGGAATTGGGGGAGCGGAATATTAGATAGGGTTTAATTCACCCACAGCTGACCTGACAAGCAGCTCGGACAATAGGAAGCTGAATGACTAACTCGCTAGTCATGTAATAGGTAATATCGTACCCGCAGATTACCCTAAATCCTGAACCAATAACAGCCACATGTTTACCCCAAGATAGTTTGGAACAATGGATTTCCCCTGTCATTGATTAAGTTGGTTAATTAACTTCCCCTGAAGAATTTCCCAATTAACTCGTGTAAACATGGCATGTGGATCTTATCAGATCGCAGTTCTTTCGGACGCAGCCTGTACATGATATATACTGATGATTTTCCCTCATAAAATCACTGGTCTTCGCTCCATATTGCCTCGTGTCTCATTGCTTGACCAGTCTCCTCCGGGACCCAACGGCTGCTTCGCGGCCCCGATCCAACATCTGGTGACCCTGACGTAATTCTACTAATGAGTAAGCGATCTTCGCGGTCTGGTTCTACGTCAGAACCGTGTCCGAATCGCCCCGGAGGACAGCGCGGCAGCTCTGGTCGGAAAGCCATCCGATCTGAGTGCCAGCTACGTGGCAAGGCATTCCAGAGAGGCACAGCATGCTCCAAAGCTCTGAAGCAGCTTGCTCCGCAGAAACGCGTTCTGCTCAGGGTCGGCTGTGAAACCCTGACTCCAGCGCAGAGGCTGCAGAGGGCCCGTGGCAGCAGTCCACGCTCCAAGCTCCATCCCAGAGGTTCGTCAAGCCAAGACCTTTTACCTGAACTCAGACGCGTTGCTTCGTCCCGAGGAGGAAAGCTTCAAAGGACCGGCAGGTAATATGGGGACTTGTCCTCAGAAGCAACGTCCGACCTCTAACCAGATAATTCATGTAGGAATCCGATCCATGTAAAGATCTAATCAATCAGCCTCATGAAGAGCAGTTTATAGCCCCAGATAAACAAAGGAAGAGTTAAGACGTCTAACGGAGTCCAGCTTCATTAGACAGGCAGATTAAGGAGGAAACAGAGATAGAGAGAAAAATACACACGACTGCAGTATTGGCTGAACAAAGGGATAAACATGGCGTCTCTTTATTCAAGCAGAGTATATCGGAGACAAAGAAGGCACATACAACCAATTAGAAGTGTCCGAACCAAATAAGGAGAATTCTTTCTCACTATTCTACGCATGCCCACAATCAAGCGTTGTCTCTCATGTAACCAAAGAGGCCTTTGTTTACAAAATGTGAAGTCAGACAGGCAAGACAGAAACCAGATACATTCCTACAAATTCACTTAATGGAATTCAAGGCCCTGGCCAGGGTATCCCAGACACGCATTCACAGCGTTAAGTTAGCGGAGCTCTTAGCGTACTTGGGGGACAATTGTCTGCTTTATCCAGAAACAGGCATGCTTAACCTCCAACTTTGGGACCGGATAGGAGCCTGCATTCAGCAAGGCCTGAGAGCTCCAGATTGCATAATCAGCACATGGAGCAAGTGTAGGAAGCTCTTAGAAGAGTGTAGGATTGGGGCCGTGAAGCGGCCCTTTGGGTCCCGGAGGAGACTGGTCAGAAGAAGCGACACGAGGCAAGATGGAGCGAAGACCAGTGATTTATTGAGGGAAAATCATCAGTATATATTATGTTCAAGGCTGCGCATGGTAGAATGGTCATCTGACAGAAAATCACATCACCCATTTACCCGGGTTAATTGAGAACCTCTCTTGGGGAAGTTAATTAACTAAGGCAAACACTGACAGAGGAAAACCATTGTCTGAGGCTTACGCCAGAGTAAATATGGCTTCTATTTGCACCAATGATTACGCTAAACTTGGAGATGAGTGATTACCTTAATGGGTAACGAAGGCTAGAGAAATGCCTCCTCAGCAGAACCGTCGGTCAGGTCAGAATTGGGTGAATCAAATCCTATTATTAATCTACCCCCCTTAATTTCTCTGCCCGCAGAGCCCACGGGCCAGGAGCGTTCTCACTGAAGTGGCCTCTGCGTGGGCCGTTCCATGCCAGTGGGGCATAGGGAATCCACAGAAGAGGTAGACCCAGTCTGGATAGAGACCCAGAAACACCCAGCGCAGTCAGAGCCATCAGCTCCAACGGCTCTCTATCCGTCATTTCAGCTCAAGCAGGGCAGTGTAGGGAGCTTTCCCTCAGTGACAGCTGCAGACTTCACTGAAGGAATTCATGGCATGAGAAGCCTTGGCGCTTCTCTGACAGTTAAAAGTTCCCAGACTACCAAGAGTTCCATCCAGCGCATGGGTGAGGAAGATCCATTCACGGGGAAATTGCCAGCAGTACAATTAGCTAACACCCAGCTGCTGTGTTCAGCCTGTCTGAAGGCAGACACACGTTCAGGCAGACAGATTATTGTCTACCTGCCTGCTCAGCGCCCACTGCTCACAGAAATCTGTATGGCCCCTGGCCACGCAGGGCTCCAGAGCAGACCCATTACCACACTCAGGCGCCAAGCAGTGCCAAAACCCAAAGGCGCCTGCTTCCAGTGTGGAAAAATGAGACACCTTAGAAGAGAATGCCAATCTAGACCAGGCAGATCTTCAAAAGGTTGTCCAAATAAGCCTAAGACCAAATGGCCACACTGGCACTGGAGGGCGAGACAGCACCAAGATCCGGGAATCCGGCCCCCCGGCATGCATCTGGCCCAGGCTCGAAAGGAGGCAGCCATCGCCCTGGCTATGCCAGAGGAACCATCCCAGCAATAGTACCCCGAGCTCTCCCAAGGCACAGGCAGTACCTACTTGTCTTGCCTTGGAGTAGCCCAGAGAAACTCACCCCTAAGTAGAAGCACCCAGATGGTTGTGATACCCAGCTGTGTATAAGTCATCTCCTCATGTGCAGGATAGAACACTGCGGATCAGGGGAGGAATGTGCGAATGCGTAAGTAAATGTGTGTATGCGTGGTGCACCACTGAATGTATGACTGCAAGAACCAGTATGATTGCAAAAGCTTTGTCTCTATGACCACAGTATGATTGAAAAAGTGTTCCTTGTGTGTAACTGCGTGGTAATGTCACTGTGAAATATCAGGCATTGTGTGTTAAACAGTTTGCCCTCTGTTCATGGGCAGGAACCATTTAAAGTTTGAGAAAGCATGGTGAGCAAGACCTCATTGCCTTGCCTGCTTAGCAGCTTAAGGTACCCAGGGCAACGAAAGCAGGAGGGGGGGGGGAATCCTAACCTGCAATAGGGCAAAGTGACCCCCCTTCTTCCTCCTTTCAGCCAAAAGGCTGTCTTCTGGATATGCCAGGGAGAGACCTTTCCTTGTCAAAGGATTAAGCCACTCTTAAAAACCAGTTTTGCAATCCGTGCCACTCAGGCAAACAGATAATTGGAAATGATAAAAGCCTTGCATTGAAGAAACCTGCCTGCAAGAGGTGATTTTCTTTTCAGAAGTGTGATCTGAAAACAAAAATCACTTCTATGAGTTTTCCTCACTAAATCATAAACTATGGGGCCCCTCCCTACGTCTGTGTTTCTCAAACCACTATTTCTGTATTTTAAGGTGTTTGAATGTTCCTTAGCGTCTTTAAGTCACATATCTCACTAGGAATGAGAGAATTGCATTGTCTTCAGGTGTGTACTGTGTTATCATCTTGTAACCTAGGTTCTCAACCTTTTAAAGTCAGGGGCCAAGTTCCGCGGCCTCAGGCAGCTCTGGAGGTCCGGACAGTCATCCTGCCCTTCCTTCGCCACACAGCCCTTCTTGGTTTGGTGGAGGTAGTGGCAGAGCAATGTGGGCCGCATCTGGCCCGCAGGTTGAGAATCGTTCTAACTCTCCTTCATTCTCTTAAGACTTTAATCCGTGTAAAGTAACTCACTCATTGTACCCCTTTCACAGGAAAAAGCACGCAAACATTCTTGCGCTCTATATATTCAGAAAATGCTTAATCTTTACCTTTTTACAGGAAGAAAACTCCTCTCCAGGCCTTGAAAGTAACCAATTTCTTTCTTTCTATAGTCTTAAATTGCATCCCTTCACAGGCTCCTGAGTTAATTACTGGTAGGGATTCCCTAACGGGAGGATCCCAGCCAGCTGTCTTAATTATCTGACCTAATCTGATTTCATTATGATAAGAGTTGTTGCATTCTCATTGTGCTAACTTCTGACTTGTCTTTCCTCCTTTCCCCCTTTCGCCATGGGAACTCCCTGCTGGAAATGTTTAACTTGTGTGTCTTTCCATTTTTGTGTATTGTTTCCTTACAGCTGGCACGTCATAGTTGGATTGTTTTTAATAAGTCTTAGTCTGTCATTTTAAGTATGGCACCTGGACCACAGCACCCACTCTAAATGAGCAGACACATTTCACAAACTTCAGAGCACAAAGGGAGGAAATAAGATTAGTCCCTGAGCTCCTGAGAATGTACAGAGTGCCACTCATTAGCCAAGTCTGCCAAGGACCATTTTAAGAATGCAGTCAGGTCATACTTTCAATCAGACACAGGCATTTTCAGGCCACCCCCTTTTTTTTGCTGTTAGTCTAAGCATAGGCAAAGGCTAAGCCAGCATCTGGTACCCTTCTCACAGGGGCACAAGAATAGCTCCAGGGATTGTGCGCACGCACGCCATGGGCAGAAATGCGCAGGGGGGGCCTTCTTGAGAAATTTACCCAAGGGAAGCCTGGCACGTCATGCACCAAGGTTTGCCATAAGACCCCAGACTCTTCTCGCTTCATACGCAGACAGTCACCTTGTATGAATTAATGTCACTAGTTCCACTTCAGGGGGCTAGGACAGTTTTCACTGATGGGGGTCGCACATATTATGTTCTTACTTGGCAAGAGGGACAGGCTTGGCGTACGCTTCTGACTCTTCTGCAAGCGGGCAGAGTTGGCAGCGGTGAACCTCGGCTTGCGAACCTTTGCCAAAGAATGCTTAAGCATAATTACTGACAGCCAGTATGCTAGGAATTTGCTTCACAGTTTACCGGGAGCGTACATCACTCCTGCGATAGACAAGAATTTGTTAAGCCTCTTTCTCACAACTCAATTTCACTTGCGGAACCGCACCGAAGCGCTCTATATAGCCCACATCAGAAGCCACCAGGATTTGCCAGGTCCGATTTCCGCGGGCAATAGCAGAGCGGATGTGGCCGCAAAGGAAATTCAGCAACGGTCAGTTTTGGAAGTCTTCACAACTCCAATTCAGAGTCATGCATTCTTTCATCAGAATGCCAAAGCACTCGCAAGGCAGTTCAACCTGCCACTTTCCCAAGCCCAAGGCATAGTCCGTTCCTGTCCGCATTGTGCAGGGGCGGTAGGGGGCTCCTCCTGGGGGGTCCACCCATGAGGGCAGAGGCCAACCAGGTGTGGCAGATGGACGTCACACATGCCCCACATTTTGGCAGATGGCAGTACATGCACGTTCACATTGATACTTTTTCACAGTTCGTTTGGGCTACAGCGCAGAAGGGAGAAATGGCTTCCCATGTGGAACAACATCTCCTTTCCTGCTTCGCGGCCATGGGCAAACCACGGCACATGAAAACCGATAACGGTCCGGCTTGTAGCTCCAGGCAGCTGGCCATGTTCATGGCCACCTGGGACATTAAGCACACCCTTGGCATTCCGTACAATCTGCAAGGGCAAGCGATTGTGGAATGGGTCAATCGGATGCTTAAGTCCTACATTGACAAACAAACAGAAAGGGGGGAACCACCAGCCCCCCCAAAAAAAATCAGAGTCAGGCACAACATTGTCTGAACAAGGCATTGTTTACGTACAATCACCTTAATGTTTTTTCGTATTGCACTCCACAGGAGAAGCACTTCCGTTGCTCGGAGGCTCTCCCGCGGCTGATGGTGCGTTACCGAGTGCCACCGGATCCTTCCTGGAAGGGCCCGGTGCCACTCATAACATGGGGAAGAGGGTGTGCTGCAATTATGTCTCCTACAGGCGTTATCTGGATTCCAGCCCGGTGTGTCAAGCCTCACTTCGAGTCCAATGCCGTGGACCCAGGCAGTTCCGGACCTGATCCCGGAGATGGAGGAACTAACCCTGACGGGGAGAGCCAAGTGGAGGCGGCGGCGACAGCAGATGACAGCGCCAAAGATCACCTGGGGGATGGCCAAGTCCCTGTGCCAGGAGGCGGCAGATGCCGTTCGGCAGAAGGACAAGGAACCGACACCGGAGAACATCTTGATTGCAGCCTTTCCCCTGATTACAGCTAATTCCATGATGACCACCATCATCTTGATCCTTTCCATGCTTGCGGGGGGAGGGGTTCAAGCAGCTTTGTTGGAAGCCAACAACCTGATGCCAGGCAGAGATCTCTCTGCCCGGCTGCAGTACAACGTTTGGGAAAGACTGGCGAACCTCGTCAATCAGTCCGATTTTTGCCTGAGGCAGACCACCGCTTCTGCCTCTATTCTGAGTACTTGTCTCATCCCGGTGTGTCACTCCCCAGATGCGCGCATCAGGAACGGTGACTGGTTGGTGAAGCGGATATTTGGTCCATTTTCCAAGACTGCCTTTTCCATGTATGCGCACTGGGGAACCCAAGTCACCAAAGTCCTACCGGCTGATGCGGCCATTCTCTACACTCCCCGAGTGGCGGTCAGCCCGAACTCTACTTGTGCCCGTATGACTGGCTGTTCCATGGTTGAAGGGCCACAGCGCCATTGCCTCGACCCTGGCAACAGCAACTGGACTTGCAATACCCCAGAGACTATTAGCTCAATGTATGCTCATGTTACCTTGCCTTCAGGATGTTTTTTTACATGTAACCAGTACACTTGGAACTACATTCCTGCAAATGTATCTGATTCCCTTTGCTGTATCAGTCGTTTGACATTGTTGCTTTCCACTAGAGACATGGTTGCACCAAGCACGAATGTATCTTCACACATATTGCACGCTCGTGCCACCCAGTTAGACAGCTCATGTGATAGCAACATTAGGGTTCTGAGTAAAGTTGAGTATGTTTCATTAGCAGTCAGCTTGTTTGGCGTACCAGGCTTAGCCGTAGACAACGCTTGGAGAATTGGTCAATTGGCTTGCGCTTTGGCACAAGCCATTAACCACACCTCCTCGGCGATAGCGCTGCTCAATCAAGAGCAGACAGAGCTCCGCCATGCCATATTGGATAATCGAGCAGCCATCGATTACCTCTTATTGTTACATCATTTGGGTTGCGAGTCTGTCCATGGCATGTGTTGCTTTAACCTCACGGACAACTCGCGCAAGGTACAGAGTCAGCTCACAGACCTCCATACCTTGGTTAAAAACATCAAGGAAGATGCTACGTGGCCGTGGTGGAATTCGTTATGGTCCTGGTTCCCATGGGGTTGGCTACAAACCACCCTCAAGGTGATTGTGGGGGTGATAATTCTGGGAACAGCTGTGTGTTGTTTCATGCAATGTATTCCCTTGCTGATGTCAAGATGTCCCCCATGGAGAGAACCCCAGAATGTCCTCACTCCACGTCAGCTGATGCCGCTTCTACGTCGAGCCGTATGTCAGGTCCAATTAAACAAATAAAGGGGGAGTGTGGTATCCGCGGACACAATTGGCATACTGTCCCTGACACAACCACGGTTCAGAAGAACGCTCCCTTGAGCCTTGGTTCCGAAGGGACAGGAATTGGGGGAGCGGAATATTAGATAGGGTTTAATTCACCCACAGCTGACCTGACAAGCAGCTCGGACAATAGGAAGCTGAATGACTAACTCGCTAGTCATATAATAGGTAATATCGTACCCGCGGATTACCCTAAATCCTGAACCAATAACAGCCACATGTTTACCCCAAGATAATTTGGAACAATGGATTTCCCCTGTCATTGATTAAGTTGGTTAATTAACTTCCCCTGAAGAGTTTCCCAATTAACTCGTGTTAACATGGCATGTGGATCTTATCAGATCGCAGTTCTTTCAGACGCAGCCTGTATATGATATATACTGATTATTTTCCCTCATTAAATCACTGGTCTTCGCTCCATCTTGCCTCGTGTCTCATTGCTTGACCAGTCTCCTCCGGGACCCAACGACCGCTTCGCGGCCCCGATCCAACAATCTTTCCTGGTATGTTGAGATGATCTGGGTGAGTTAAAGGAATCATGGCGGTTTCTGAGCAGGACCAGAAGGTAAAATAGAGAAAATGAATTAGCAAGGCAATAATTAGTGCCACAGAGAGCGAGAGAGCGAGCGAGAGAGAGAGACTGACTGTGTCTCTATTTATTATGTTTGATGAAAAGATGGAGAGAGTTCTCTCTGGTGCATCTTCGGAGACATACAATCCAGAATGTTGTTGGAAGTATTTTGACATGTGTTTTTAAAAATAGTTTGTGACTTCTGGAATGGAGGCTGAACACTCCATTCTGTTTCTAATTTTCAGTTTTTATTCCCCTGCTATGGCTGCTACTACTACTACTTTAGTTATAAAACCTCTTGTTTCCTCCACTCTTCCATAGTGCTATTTCTGTCAGTTTTTATGTGCAAAACACCCCATAAACTCCACTTCATTAAGCATGGAGAATACCTCACCTCCCACTTTTGTTCTTGTTTCCTATTAAGTCAATTCAAGTTTACACCAATTCGATTAGTGATAAAACCTCTTGTTTTTCTAGTCTTTCATAGTGCTGTGTTTGTCAGTTTTCTTATCACAAACTTAACTCCATCAACTCCACTTCATTAAAAAAGATGAATTCTCCACCATCCACATTTCTGATTTCTTCATACAATACTTACCATCAAGTCAGTTCCAGCTTACATAAACCCAATTAATGAATGACCTCTAAAATGTCCTATCATGAATATCCTCTGTCAGGTTTTGCCAACTCAAGGCCATGCTTCTATTTCTTGCATCCATCTATGATTTGTTCGCTCATTGATTTTGCTGGCAGTATTTGATATTTGCCAGTAGAGTAAGGAAATTATATTCTAATAAACTGGTAGCAAAGGAGGAACAAGCAATGTGCTATTTTCATTTTTTTTTCAAATTCAGCTGCCAGAATTGTCAAAAAATCACCTGGAAGAATTTGGGAATTCCCATACAGTGACCTGTTCTTCAGACATTTACATTTCACTCACTCTTTAGCAGGGCTTCATGCACTGAAGTTCCATTTTAAGCCTCCATCTCCTGACACAACCTATCCTGAGAGTCAAAGTCTGAAATCTCTTTTGCTTCTATAGAGAACTCCTCCCAAAGAATTACAATGCCCTGGAGTTATTGAGTCAGGAACTGAAGTCCTAGAGACAGCAGACACAGAAGACTAGGCTTGACCAGTTATGAGAGAGCCAATAAAAGTGGGTCTGAGATGTATATTATTAGATTGGAATTCGTAAAATACTGCCATGGAATATCCTGGATAATTTAGGGAGCTGGCTTACAAAAAAATTCAAATACATCCCTGTTGTTGCGGGTGCCCCATGGTCTTCTTGCTTGATGAAGGCAGATACCCAGATAATCATAATAAACAAAGTAGAACAAAGTTGAGAATTATTAGACATCGGGTATAGTAGACCCAAGTGGCCTTTTGACAAAACATTTTAATATTCCTTGAAAGAGTTTTGTGTATGAGAACCAAGACACAGGAAACAGCCACGGGCTGGTTTAACTCAGGTTTATTGCATGGTGGTCAGAGGGAACATGAGGTAATGGCGGATGAGTAGCTCTATATATATGGTAGTACAACATTTGAATGTGGCTCCACGATAGCCCATTGGCTACTATCTGCGTGACGTCATTGCTGGTCACGCCCTTCTTGTCCAGGTGTAGGTAGTGGCGGGAAACTTCCCGCGCTGTGGCACTGATGAGTTTGGACCAAGAGAGCCTGGACGCTCGCTGCTGCCTGCTGGTGGTCATTAGCTCGCGTCCTGTTACAGGGTTTATGGTGATACAGCTGAAGGCTATATTGTTACCCGTAGAAGGTTACATTGGTTACATTGTTTAAGATACATTGTTAACACATGTAGAAGGTTACGCTATTAGAACACAACACTCCTCCCCCCTAGGATGAGACGAAGTCTCTTAACCAAGATGGCTTATTTCGAACACGCTGGGGCCTCGGCGCGGGCTGCCCTGCCCCGGGTTTGCTACCTCCTCTTTGTTCCCTGGCTTCCTGTCCTGTAAGTGGAGAGGAAGACTCGTTAGTGACTTGCCGCGGCTCTGCGGCTTTTTGGGGAGGTGTGTGCTTTATTTGGGAAGAACCGGGGGCACTGGGGGCTAACGAAAAAACCCTCTTCTCGCTTGGATGGGTGGGGGAACACTCCCAAAAAACCCCCCGGTTCGGTAACGCAAAATCTAAGTCGGGGGCAACAGTCGCAAACTCATTTCCCTCTTCCCCGGGCTTGGATAGAACTGGCGTATCAAAAGGATATGAGTCTGGACCGCTGCTTCCCCCCCCTGTTTGGGACTGTTGCCCTTCGTTGTTTCCCCCTTGGGATAAGCGGGTGGAGGAGAACCCTAACGCTGAGGCATTTTCCGTGTCGTCCGTGGACTGCTTCCTGGGGACCCGGCTCCGGAGCTGATCTGCATGCCGCCTCCAGAGTAGGCCGGTGTTCGTTTCCACCCGATACGACACTGGCCCCGTCTGCTCTATAACCTTCCCTGGTACCCAGGCTGGTCCTGCACTGGCGTAGTTCCTGCAATGCACAGGATCGCCGGCGGCGAAACCTTTCGACACCGCTAACCCTATGTTCCTCCCTTTGTCCTCAACCCTTGTCGGGTCTAACCTGGTCAGAATCGTGGTCAGCTTCCTCCGCATCAGCAGCTCTGCCGGCGAGTATCCCGACGCTAAGGGGGTCACCCTATATGCTAATAAAAACTGACAGACTTGGTGATTCAGGTCCCCCGGGCCCATGCGGTGCAACGCATCCTTTGTTGTACGCACCAGTCGCTCCACTTGGCCATTCGTGGCCGGGTGAAACGGTGCGGATGTGATGTGCCGAATGGCATTTGTCTCTGTGAATGCCCTGAACTCTGCGGACGTGAAACAACTAGCGTTATCGCTAATAAGAGTGTCGGGTAAACCGAACGTGGAAAAAACTCTCCGTAAATGCTTAATTGTAGTGGCGGAGGACGTGCTCCTGACCGGGATCACCTCCAGCCACTTGGAGTACGCATCCACTACCAGGAGAAAAAGGGTTCCTCGGAACGGGCCAGCAAAATCTATGTGCACTCTGGACCACGGCCCCCTTGCCGCGTCCCATTCCCTATGCGGGAGGCGAGCCTCCTCCGGTCGGGAGCCCTGGCAGGCCTCACAAGTGCCGACCATGTGCTCTATGTCTGCGTCCAGCTGGGGCCACCAGAAGTAACTCCGGGCCAGCGCCTTGGAGCGGACGATCCCCGGGTGGCTGACGTGCAACAGTTTAAGCACCCTCGGTCGCAGGGATGTAGGGACCACCACCCGTTGGCCCCACAAAAGGCACCCCCTCTCTAGGGACAACTCTAGTTTTTTCCGAAAAAATGGGTCGAATTCCGTAGCTGGGGAGGACGCCGGCCACCCCTTCTGTACCCATGAGCTTACTTTCTCCAGCGTTCTATCCTTGCCTGTTGCTCTGGCGATGTCGGCTGGTACTATCGGGGGCGAATCTAAGACCTCTATCAACAACACCTGATGGTCCTTCTCTACCCCTCCCTTTTGGCCGCCCGTCAAGGGCAGAGGAGACCTCGAGAGTGCGTCTGCATGGCTGATCTCCTTTCCGGGCCGGTATTCCAACTCATGTTGGTATGCGTTGAGAAAAATAGCCCACCTCAGCATCCTCGGGGACAGGATCTGTGGCGTGGGCTTATTTGCAGTAAATATTCCTAACAGGGGCTTGTGATCGGTCACGATTGTAAACGGGCGACCATACAGAAAATCGTGAAATTTCTTGGTTCCCGCTACTATCGCTAAAGCCTCCCTGTCGGTCTGTGCGTAATTCCGCTCTGCTTGGGACAGGGACCTTGAATAAAAAGCTACCGGGGCCTCCCTTCCGTCTTCCAACACGTGGCAAAGCACCGCCCCCACCCCCACCGGGGATGCATCACAGACTAGGACCACTGGCCGTTTGGGATCGAAATGAGTCAGGATTGCCTCAGATGTTAGGAGTTGCTTTAACTCTTTGAAAGCCCTCTCTTGCTCGTCACCCCACAGCCATGTTTCCTCTTTTTTAAGCAACCGATGGAGCGGTTCGGCCACAGACGCCTTCCGTGGAAGGAAAGTGTGGTAAAAGTTTAGGAGCCCCAGGAATGACTGTAATTCGGCTTTGGATGTGGGGCGAGGAGCCTTCTTGATGGCGGCTACTTTGGATTTGGAAGGCTTAATTCCCTCGGGTGTGACACGGAACCCTAAGAATTCAACCTCAGTTTCGAAAAAAACGCATTTGTCTTTCCTCAGTCGCAGCCCCGCTTTCTCGAACACAGTCAGTACTTTATCCAACCTCTTGGCCAATTCGGCCTCACTCCCCCCTGTTATCAATACGTCATCAAAATAAGGCAACACCTCCTCCAGTCCCTTCAGGAGGCGTTCCACGAGCGACTGAAAAAGGCCGGGTGCCGAGTTCACGCCGAACTGTAAACGCGACACCTGGAACGCCCCTTTATGTGTGACTATTGTTTGTGCCGCTGCCGTGGCGGGGGTTACTGGGAGTTGCTGGTAGGCTTGCGCTAGGTCGAGCTTAGCGAAACACTTTCCCCCATTCAGCCTGGCCAGAAGGTGGCTGACCACCGGCACCGGGTATGCATTAGGGCGGATAGCCTTGTTAATTGTACACTTATAATCAGCGCAAATGCGCACCTCCCCGTTAGCCTTTAGTGCTGTTACAATTGGAGTTTCCCACTCCGCGGAATCAACAGGAACAAGAATCCCCTGGCCCACCAGTTTGTCCAGTTCCGCCTCTATTTTGTCCTTGAGTGCGAACGGCACCCTGCGTGGTTTAAGTCTTATCGGGCGGACCTCCGGGTCTAGGTCGAAAGCTACAGGGGGTCCCTTGAACTTTCCCAGTCCTTTTTTAAAAACGGCGGGGTGCGCGTCACACACCGCTTGTATTGGATCCGCACCCACGGCATGCACTCCCCCTATGAACAAACCCAAAGGCTGAAACCACTGAGTCCCAAGGAGGCTGCAATTTCCCCCTTTGAGAACGACTAGAGGGAGTTCCGCAGAATGTCTCTTAAAACGGACCTGAAATTTCCCGACCCCCAACACTGGAATGCTGTTCCCTTGCACATCCCGTAGCGTGGACCTCAACGTTTTAAGTTTGGGCCGCACGTGGGGGTCGATTTTCAAGAACTCTCTCTGGGGAATTATAGAATAGGAGGACGCCGAGTCGACTTCCATCCTAATAGGGGCCCCTTGTATTAGTACCTCAACGAAGTAATGGGGTTGTCCCGCGGACACGCTGAACACGGGGGCGTCTTCCTCGCTGTCGTCCGAGATGCGGCCCACGCCGTCCTGCTTCCTCGTGGTCCGGGCGCCATCTTTGGACCTTGTTGGACGGTCCGGTCTGGACGAACGGTCTGGTGAATGCCTCCGGGCCTCTTGCCGCTTTCTGCACACCTTGGCGATGTGCCCGCGACGGCCGCAGTTGTAGCACTCGGCTTTTCTGAACGGGCACTTCGCGCGCTCATGGGCCGCCCCACAACCATCGCAGCGGCGCCCCCCTTTTCGGACCTTCTGGACCTCTTCGCCGTCGCTGCCTTCCGCAGACGATTTCGAGGTTCGTCGGGTTGCGTGCACCGAATGTCCGGACTTGCCGTGCACCGAATTTTCTGCCTTGCCGGCCTTAGGACGCCACTCGTGCAGTTCGTCTACCCCTGCATTCGTGGATTCCGCGGATTCCGCGGCCTCCACGACCTCTTTCAGCGTGGGGGGTGGCTCCTTGTTCATCAGGATGCGCTGCACTTCCCTGTCCTTCAGGCCGCACAGAACGCCATCCCTAAGGGCTAACTCTAAGTTTTCCCATTTGCAGGGGGCGGCGGCTATCCTCATGGCCGCTACGAAGGTTTCAACCGAATCGTCCGGCGCTTGGACTCGCCTCCAAAACGCGCTCCGAGCGGGAAACATTGCCTTCGAGGGTCGAAACCGCTCACGCAGCAGTTTCATGATGTCATCGGCTTTGAAATCGCTCACCTTCTTCGGTGCAATGATGCTCACCAGCGTTCGCTTGGTTTCTGTCCCAAGCATTCGGGTGAGGATGGCCCTCTTCCTTTCCTCGTCGTCTTTGACTTTGAGTTCCACCAGTGCCGCCTGGAAGTCCATCTCAAAGAGCTCCCAGTCCTGCGGTTTGTCAATGTTGAAACCGCTCTGTGTCCTGGCTCCGAGGGGATCCATAATCCCACCTTCGTCGCCAATTTTGTGTATGAGAACCAAGACACAGGAAACAGCCACGGGCTGGTTTAACTCAGGTTTATTGCATGGTGGTCAGAGGGAACATGAGGTAATGGCGGATGAGTAGTTCTATATATATGGTAGTACAACATTTGAATGTGGCTCCACGATAGCCCATTGGCTACTATCTGCGTGACGTCATTGCTGGTCACGCCCTTCTTGTCCAGGTGTAGGTAGTGGCGGGAAACTTCCCGCGCTGTGGCACTGATGAGTTTGGACCAAGAGAGCCTGGACGCTCGCTGCTGCCCGCTGGTGGTCATTAGCTCGCGTCCTGTTACAGGGTTTATGGTGATACAGCTGAAGGCTATATTGTTACCCGTAGAAGGTTACATTGGTTACATTGTTTAAGATACATTGTTAACACATGTAGAAGGTTACGCTATTAGAACACAACAAAGAGAGACCTTGAAAGAGAGAAGGCTCACAAGCAAGATTATCAATCAACCAGTCAGACAGATTTATCTTTCCCCATTTGAGACTACTTTTAGGCTTGCATAAATTTGTTTTCAACTAATTCCAGCCTACTTATGAATTTGGTGTTTGGGAATCAAGACAATGGAGACGGCTGTAAGCTAGCCTAACACATCTTTATTGCATGGAGTACAGTACGAACATGTGGTAATGGCGGACAAACAGCTCTTTTTATACGGTGGCTATCCAATTGAATATGGCTCTTCGACAGGCATTGGCTGCTGTCCAAGTGACGTCATCCTTGGTCACGCCTTTCTTGTCCAGGTGAGGTGAGCGCGGGAATCTTTCCCGCGCAGCTGAAGGCATTTGAGTAATGTGAACCCTGTGAGCTGGGAGCTCGCTATTGCCCCCCGGTGGCCACTAGCTCGCGTCCTCATACAGAAGGTTACAGTGTTACCTGTACCCATTCGTGTGGTTACAAATACATTCAATATACTACATTCAATACACAACATCCCTCCCCCCTAAGATGGGACAAAGTCCCTTAACCAAACTGGTTTCCCGCATGTGCGTTTTGGCCGTGCGGCCGTTATGCTTGACTCGGCCATGCCCCCTCGTCTGTGTCCTCCTGGTTCTTGTCCTGCAATTGGAGAGGATGACTCATTAGTGACTCGCCGCGGGCTTGCAGCTTTGGGATGGGCAGAAGAAGGGGGAGGAAGGGTTTCTGATGCGGATGTGGACAAACCGGGGGCACTAGGGGCTAAAGAAAAACCCCGCTCTTCGCTTGGACGGGTGGGGGAACACTCCGAACACCCCCCCCCCCCCGGTTTGGTAACTCAAAATCTAATCCGGGGGCAACAGTGGCAAACTCATTTCCCTCTCTCGAGGGACTGGGAAGAACTACAGGGGCAAACTCGTTCCTCTCTTTCAAGGGACTGGGTAAAACTGGCGTATGAAAAGGATATGAGTTTGAACCTATGCTCCCCCCCCCTTGTTTGGGACTGTTGCCCTTCGTTTTCTCCCCCTTGGGATAAACGGGTGGAGGAGGACCCTAACGCTGAACGTTGCTGCTGAGCCCCTCTGTCCGGCCCCCCAATCACTCGGTGCCTAAGTTGGTCAGCGTGCCTCCTCCAGAGGAGACCCGTGTTGGTCTCGACACAGTATGAGACTGGTCCTGTTTGATTAATGACTACCCCCGGCACCCATGCTGGCCCTGTGGCGGCGTAGTTTCTGCAATGAACAGGCTCTCCTATCTGGAAGTTTTTGGTGGGGCTGTGCTCAATGTTTCTCCCTCTATCCTCGACCCGGGTGGGATCCAATCTAGTTAATAATGAGTGTAACTTCCTTTTCATGAGGAGTTCCGCAGGAGAGAATCCCGACGCCAATGGCGTCACCCGGTATGCCAACAGAAACTGGCAGAGCTGCCGGTCCAGATCCCCGGGACCCATGCGCCGCAGCCCTTCTTTCATTGTGCAGACCAGACGTTCCGCCTGGCCATTTGTTGCAGGGTGAAAGGGGGCTGAGCTAATGTGCCGAATGGCGTTGGACTCTAAGAACGCCTGGAACTCGGCTGACGTGAAACAACTCTCATTGTCACTAATAATGACGTCAGGTATCCCGAAGGTGCTTATCAGTTTGCGCAGTTGTTTTATGGTTCCAGCTGATGAGGTGTTGCGCATTGGAATTACCTCTAACCATTTGGAGTACGCGTCCACCACCAGCAGAAAGAATGAACCCCTGAATGGCCCTGCGAAGTCTATGTGGAGGCGGGACCACGGCCCCCTAGCTGTGTCCCATTCTCTGTGTGGGAGGCGGGACTCCTCAGGCCGAGAGCTCTGGCAACTTTCGCAGGTGTTCACCATGTGTTCAATGTCTGCGTCTAGCTGAGGCCACCAGAAGTAGCTTCTGGCCAGCGCCTTAGAGCGCACGATCCCTGAGTGGCTGACATGTAAAAGCCGTAGCACCCTCGCTCTTAATGCTTGTGGGACCACCACCCTCTCCCCCCACAACAGACACCCCCTTTCTGAGGACAACTCAACCCTCTTCCTGAAAAATGCAGCAAACTCGTCTGCTGGGGGAGCTGTGGGCCACCCCTTCTGTACCCAGGATCTCACAAGGGCTAAAGTTTTATCCTTGGCCGTGGCGGCAGCAATTTCCTTGGGCAAAATGGGGGGTGCATCTAGGGCTTCTATGAGGAGGACTTGGCTATCTTGTTCTACCTCACACTTTGGGTCCCCCAGGTGGGGAAGAGGAGACCTTGAGAGGGCGTCCGCGTGGCTTATCTCTTTCCCGGGGCGGTAATCTAACGAACCCCTGTATGCATTCAGGAAAATCGCCCACCTAAGCATCCTTGGGGAGAGGATCTGTGGAGTGGGCTTGTCTGAGGTGAAGATACCCAACAGCGGCTTGTGATCGGTTATAATGGTAAATGGGCGACCATACAAAAAATCATGGAACTTCTTTGTACCTGCCACAATGGCAAGAGCCTCCCTATCTGTTTGGGCGTAATTCCGTTCTGCCTTGGACAATGATCTCGAGTAGAATGCAACTGGGGCTTCTCGCCCCCCCTCTAACACGTGGCACAGGACCGCCCCCACCCCCACTGGTGAGGCGTCGCAGACCAAGACTACCGGCTTCTTTCGGTCGAAATGGGTTAGAATAGCCTCCGAGGAGAGGAGCTGCTTGAGTTCCCTGAAAGCCCGCTCCTGCTTCTCCCCCCACCGCCAAACCGCATCCTTCTTCAGCAGCCCATGCAGGGGCTCTGCGACCGTCGCTTTCCTGGGCAGGAAGGAATGGTAAAAATTCAGCAGCCCCAGGAAAGACTGCAGCTCCGGTTTCGCGGTGGGGCGAGGAGCGTTTTGAATAGCTGAGACTTTGGACTCAGCGGGTTTCACCCCCTCAGAGGTTATACGGAACTCCAGAAACTGCACCTCCCTGGCCAGAAACACACATTTGTCCCTCCGCAGCCTAACCCCGCAGATTCGAAGGCTGTAAGGACCTTATCTAGTCTCTGGGCCAGTTCTGCTTTGCTCTCCCCAGATATCAATATGTCATCGAAAAATGGCAAGACCCCCGGCAATTTCTTTAACAAACGTTCCACGAGAGACTGAAATATCCCCGGCGCCGAGTTCACGCCAAACTGTAGGCGCGTCACCTTGAATGCCCCCTTATAAGTTACAATGGTCTGCGCAGCAGCTGTGGCTGGGGTTACTGGAAGCTGCTGTTACGCCTGCGCCAGGTCTAGTTTGGCGAAAACCTTTCCCCCATGTAAAGTAGCTAGCAGATGGCTAACTACCGGCACCGGATAGGCATTAGGGCGGATCGCCTTGTTAATTGTACACTTGTAGTCAGCGCAAATTCGCACCTCCCCATTTGCTTTCAACACTGTAACAATAGGAGTCTCCCACTCTGCTGAGTCCACAGGCACTAAAATCCCTTGCCCCACTAATTTGTCCAGTTCCGCCTAAATTTTGTCCTTTAGGGCGAATGGAACCCGACGTGGCTTGAGTCTAATTGGGCGGACCTCCGGGTCCAGGTCGAAAGAAACTGGGGGCCCCTTGTACTTCCCGAGTCCCTTCTTGAAGACCTCTGCGTGTGCGTCCCACACTGCCTGAATCTCATTCCCCCCGATGGCATGGACGCCGCCTATGAAGATGTCCAGGGGTTTGAACCATTGTGTTCCCAGGAGATTACACCCCCCCTCCCTTAGAACTACCAGGGGGAGTTTCCTTCGGAGTCCCTTGTACCGTGTCTCGAAGTCCCCAATTCCCAACACTGGGATTACATTTCCCTGCACGTCTCTTAAGTTCGCCCCCATCTCCTTGAGTTTGGGTCGCTCCTTGGGGGGAATCCGCAAAAATTCCTTATGGGAAATGAGGGAGTATACAGACCCCGAGTCTATCTCCATCTTAACAGGGACCCCTTGCAACAGTACCTCAGCATAAAAACGTGGTTGCCCTAGAGGCACGCTGTGGACGGCCAAGTCGTCTTCCGCGTGCACTCGCAGGCACACGTGGTTCCCCTCTGGGTCGTCGCCGCCATCGCAGACTCTGCCGACGCCATCCCGGCTCCTCGTGGAGCACTTACTCTCTTCCCGGCGTTGCTTGCAGACCCTGGCGATGTGGCCCTTCCGTCCACAGTTGTGGCACTCAGCCTTCCTGAATGGACACTTGCTCCTCTAGTGGGACGCTCCGCAACCATCACAGCGCCGACCCCCCTTCCCTTTCTTCTCGCTCAGCCCTTTCCTGACCTTCCGGACCCCCTCATCTTTGCTGGAGCCTGGGGTGGCAGAAGCCTCTGAGGATGTGGGCGAGCGTGGGGCAGGGGTCGCCCTCCAGGCCGCCTGGACGGCGGATGCCGCTGCCTCGACTGGTGGGAGCTTTGCCTTGAGAAGCTTGTACCCGGCCCACGTGGATTCAGCTGCTAGAGCCTCTTGCAGTACCTCTTTAAAAGTGAGGTCGTGGCCTCGGTTCATGAGCTTCCTCTGGGTTTCCCCGTCTCTCATCCCGCGGAGCATCCTGTCCCTTAGGGCCACGTCTAGAATTTCCCGCCATTCGCATGGGGTTGCCAACACGCGGAGGGCCGCTGCAAACTCGGATACTGACTCACCCGGTTTTTGGTCCCTCCTCAGGAAGGTTGCCCTGGCGGAGAAGAAGGACACCTTGGGCTTGAAGTGGTTCCGCAGAACCGCCAGTATTTCCGTTACCGAAACCTGGTCCACCTCGCGTGGTGCCACCAGATCCATCAGCGCTTGCACGGCGTGGAAACTGAGCATCGTGATGAGAAGACCCTTCTTCTTTCCAGCGTCGGTGATGCCCGCATACGCCACCGTACTCTTAAAATGCATTTCAAACCAGTCCCATCGCTCAGGATGGGTTACGTCGAAAACTGGTTTCTGTGATATTGTCTTGTCCCCGTGGGAATCCATTATCCCACCTTCGTCGCCAATTTGGTGTTTGGGAATCAAGACAATGGAGACGGCTGTAAGCTAGCCTAACACATCTTTATTGCATGGAGTACAGTACGAACATGTGGTAATGGCGGACAAACAGCTCTTTTTATACGGTGGCTATCCAATTGAATATGGCTCTTCGACAGGCATTGGCTGCTGTCCAAGTGACGTCATCCTTGGTCACGCCTTTCTTGTCCAGGTGAGGTGAGCGCGGGAATCTTTCCCGCGCAGCTGAAGGCATTTGAGTAATGTGAACCCTGTGAGCTGGGCGCTCGCTATTGCCCCCCGGTGGCCACTAGCTCGCATCCTCATACAGAAGGTTACAGTGTTACCTGTACCCATTCGTGTGGTTACAAATACATTCAATATACTACATTCAATACACAACGTTATGATAGTTGACTCATCCTTTTCAACAACCTCTTAAAAGCCTATGAGCCTTGGTTCATCCTTGCTCAAGGGACTCTGTAATTCCACACTAATCATTTCCTTCATCTCCTAAATGCATTGAACTCAGAAAGGCCATACTTTTCCCATTAGGGAAATGGCTCATCTTACCAACTTCCTAGACTAAAAGACATCCTTTTGTCTTCTTTCAGTTTGGTATTAATAATTTCATGTCAGAAATTATTGTGGGTTGAAAGGATCTTTTCTGGAGAAACTTTGCTCAGGGGATGCCCAAATGAGGCTCCTTTCATGCCCCCAAGATCATTTCCCACTAAAACGATCCTTATTTATCTACCAGCAATTTCTTGCTTTCAGTCTGCTAGGTAAGCAGGAGCTAGGACGGAGATGGCTGCTCATTTCATTCATGAGTACCTGGGTCTCGAACTGTCAACTTGCTGACCTTCCAGCTAACAAGGTGAGCTTCTTAACCACTGAGCCACCACAGCCCTGATTTTCAGTTGGGTGAGGTAGTTTTTTCTACTACATCTGCAAGCAGCTGAGATTGACTGTTCCAATCAAGGCAATGGGACTATTTTAACCTATGTCAACCCAGGTATACGTAGTCATAAAATAAATTCTGTAGTCATAAAATAAATTCTGTTCTACTGTTGCAGGTAGCAAATGAGGAGCAGATTATGATCAAAATCCATGGAAAGACAGATTCGTCCTGAGGGTGAGCAGAAGGAGCTCCAGAGAAAAGATGATGACAGAGAGGAACCTGATCATCCCCACTGTTATGTATGCATGTAAAATGTTACTTTAAATATATGAATGTAACCAGTCCACAATTACAATGTATCTCAGCTGTTAAGGAACGCGAGCAAGCCGCCCATAGAGGGCAGCTGCGAGCGTTCAACTCACATGGTTCACATTCCCCAAATCACGGACAGCCGCGGGAACTCCCCCGCATGAAGAAGAACTACAGGAGAGGGGCGTGACCCAGGTCGACGCCCCGCCGGTAGCGGCCAATGAGCTACCGTGCCACAAGATTCAAATGTTTGTAATACAGTATATAATGAGATGTACCTCCGCCATTACCACATGTTCATCCTGATCATCAACCAATAAACCTGTGTTAGTCCTCACTGCGACTCCTTCTTTGTCTTCCGTGCAAGACACTAAACCCACTCAGGAATGTCAGAGGCTCCTCCAAATCTACAGGGTATACTGGTTTTTAAAAGTCCTATGTAGAGTACAGAAAGGGCCTTTTGGCAAAAGGTGGCATAAATCACATTGGCAGAGGAACAGGGAACTCTGTCCATAATGTTGGGTTGCCAGAATAAATATGGGGGCAGCGCCAGTGGTGGGCTCCAAAAAATTTTTACTGCCACACTGTGGGTGTGGCCTACTTTGTGGGTGTGGCTATGTGACTTGGCGGGCAATCAAATCATGCCTGCCACATGACCATTGAAAACATCTGCAAATACAGACAGCACTAGCTCTTTGGCTGTAAATGGAGATGAGCACTGCACTCTAGAGTCAGATACGACTGGCTTTTGAGCAAGGGCAACCTTTCCCACAAAAGTGGTCCCTATTTATCTACAGTACTTGTGATTTCTTACTTTCAGACTGCTAGGTTGGCAGGAGTTGGCATAGGGACGGGAGCTCACTCCGTCATGCAGTACCTGAGAATCGAACTCCAGAAGCATGAAAAAACAACATGTTAAAAGTTTTGCTCTTAGTAACATTGGAGGTCTGAGTTACTGTTGTGTTTTGAAATTTACATCCTTTTGAAAAAAGGTGCCAAGTTTGAATATCTGTCATCCAATGGCTTCCCTGTATACAGTTTAACCATGTTTTCCTCCAATAAGCGTCTGTATATTTCTGATCCGTGTTTTAACCAATTGGCTCTAAGCCAGCCAAAATGTATCTATTATTGTATGCCTTCTATACCTATAAATCCAAGGGTTAACCATTGGAACTTGCTATACGTTTCTGCACCCGTCCATCCTATCCCATGCCGAGCCTCCTGCACTTGCCCGAAACCGGTCCAGAGGTTAACGCAGGGTTGAGAAAGGTGCCAGTGGGGCAAGAGCCCCACGAACGCGAACAAAGGGAAACAACTTCAATTCCCAACATTCTCTGTGCGGAGCTGCACCACAGCCAATCAGGCTGAGAGGCACAAGCAAAAAGAACATTGGGAAATGCGGCACAGCCAATTAAAATCAAACCGCCAGGGGGGAAAAGCCGCACGAACGCAAACCAAAAACGCAAAACTACACATCCCAGTGTCCTGCATGCTGTGAGCGCACAGAACTCTGAGAAAGCCGGTGCGTGAAAAATAAAATTACAAAACGCAATGGGAGCACAAGTCCGCTGCAGGCGGACGCAGCGCCTCCACAGCCTTGCAAAACAAAAAGCCACAAAACTCCACCGCGAGACACCCGCCAGCCTTCTTTCCCGGAGCAACGGGGAGAAGAGAGACTCCCTCTCCTATCCACTACCTTGCCGAAGACATGGCAAAATCACCGCCGGCCTCAAGGAAAGATGAGGTGGGGTGAGGGAAAAAACAACATCAGCAGGCAGCAGTTTGTCAGGGGAAGCATCGTCAGGCAGAGATAGCTCTTCTCTGTCTCCTTCTCCCCCAACCTACTTAACGAACCTTACCAGCCAGTGGAAGAACGGGCTGACTGCCTCTTCCTCCTTTCCCCCATTGCTGCATCGAAACCAAAATTCGAAGCAGCAATGAGGAAAAGAGGAACCGACAGCCAGCCCATTCTTCACGCAAACCTACACACCAACAACAAACACCAAAATTAATAAAAATGAATAAAACAAAAATAAATAAATAATTAAAACCCCATTAATAAACAAAAAAGTAAACTACAAAATACACAAACAAAAACATCCACAATACCACAAAAGCACAGACAAAACACCTAACTACAACACGAAAATACCTAACTCTAACAACACAACAACCACAAATACCACAAATAAACAACAATGAAATAACAAAAATAAACAACACCAGAAATAAACAAACCAATTACAAAAATCTAAAGCCCACCAAAACAAAAAAGAACAAACAGAAACACCTCCCAGCCCACCACTACAAAAACAAAACAAAGAAAAATCCCAAAAGAAAGAAAACTAGAGAACTCACCAGCACGTCCTCCCTCCACAAGATCCGAACAGAAATGAAGAAACAAAGACTACATACCGGAAGAAGCCCTACCTAGAGGTCAGAAGAGAAAAAACACATGAAACGAAAACAAAACCACTAACAGCCCTACCTGCAGGGCGGAATAGTAAAAACAATTAAAAAACAATAAAGCAGCACCTGGAGGCCACAAGAGTAAAACAAGTCAAACAAATAACAATACATCAAATGTTTACACAACTAACAAACATATGTTACATAAATAAAATAAAATTTTTATAGCATCCTCTGTTGATTTTTAACTCAAAAACAAACACCTCCCAAAAAAGCAAAACACAATTTAAAACAGCCCAGCATTGCCGGGCAAACTATGCTAGTACATGTATAAATATGCCCTTGTTTCTGTGCCCTGAGTCAAGTTGTGTTGTGCTAGTAATAAAGCTGAATCACTTGTGTTTGACTCATCTAATGCTGGTCTCTGTCGTCCTTGCACCAAACACAACAGTTACCAAAGGACCTTCTGAGAGGGCAACATTCCCTCAAGACAGTAAAGGAGGAAAGTGGAGGGGGAACAGAGCTGGAGGGGAAAGGAAATAATCCCTACCTGAAAAAGCCTCCCTTCCGATCTGTCCCTTTTCTTACTCCCCAGAAGGAGGAAAGGGGAGGCGGAGCAGAGGCTGGAGGGAAGAAGAGTTTCCACCCTGGAGAGAGAATTTTTATTGGGGTGGAGGGTGGGGAGGGGTGGAGTTGGGAGCAGAAGTAGTTGGGAGACCCCTCCCTAGACCCACACCTTGCCCCGTAGATTGTTTGTTGGTGTGCAGGAAGAGGCCCCTGGAAGGGAGACCCAGGAAATCTGGGAGCTACCCATCACTGGGCACAGCTGACATCTGGTTTTGCAGCAGGATTTAGTTCCCACCTCTCTTTCACTGTTGAATAGCATGTTGTGCATCAATAGTTCTTTGAGAATAGGGGGTTGCCTGTATCGTAGCAATAGTCTTCCACCAAGAGCCTTAGAGAGCGAAGCATTCTTTTCCAGGATGGTTTGATGATCTTTCATTATGCATGGGAGAAGTTTTAGTAGTCGGCTGAAATTGGCAGCCAGTGGTGTTTGATTGCTTTCTCTTCTGGGCTTCTCTTGCAGTAGGTTCTTCTGGGTATTTGTCTTGCCCAGTTAATTTGTTCTTTAGCCATGTTGTGTGGATATTGAAGTCTGAGAAATGCATTTTATAAATCCTTGAGCTCTGAGCCTCCCTAGACCCATAGACCCACACCTTCCTCCTCAGAAGGAGGAAAGGGGAGGGGGAGCAGAGGCTGGAGGGAAGAAGAGTTTCCATCCTAGAGAGAGAATTTTTCTTGGGGTGGGGGTGGGGGGTGGATTTGGGAGCAGAGGTAGTTGGGGGACCCCTCCCTAGACCCACACCTTGCCCCGTAGATTGTTTGTTGGTGTGAAGGAAGAGGCACCTGGAAGGGAGACCCAGAAAATCCGGGAACTACCCATCACTGGGCACAGCTGACATCTGGTTTTGCAGCAGGATTTACATTATCCACTAAAGCACATTGGCTTTCCACAAACAAAGTTTAGAAGGTGCCTTTTCCCCTTTATCCTATACATCACTGTTGCAATCTGTTGTGTATGGAAGAATGTGTCTTTAAGATCAGTTGCAGGGAAGTCTTTGCCCAGTAAGAGTAATTGTAACAACCTGAATGAGACAATGTAACCCAATGTAAGTCAGCTGAAGGGAACGTGATTCACCTGCCACTAGATGGCAGTGATTCGCGTCCACATGGTATTAATCAACCAATCAAGTCTATCGCGGGAAACATTCCCGCCACAGGTAAACCAGGTAAAGAAGGAGAGGTGTCACCATGACATCACGAGTACAGTAACCAATGGGGAACCGTGTAGCCAGATTCAAATGTATCACAATGCATCTCACTGTATAAAAGGAGCTGCGCCTCTGCCATTACCACATGCTCAGATTGCATACCTTGCAATAAAGATGTGTCTGGCTCACTGACTACTGCCAACCGCATATCAATCTGCATACATCAAATTGGTGATGAAGGTGGGATAATGGCATCCCATAAGGTCACCCTCACTCCCTTCGACACCATGAAGCCAGAGACATGGGACCTCTACGAAGAGCAGTTCCTGTACGCCGAGGGCATCGAGACCGAAGCACAGCAACGAGCCTGCCTACTGGCTCAGTGCGGGCTGTCGACCCTGGAGCTGGCAAAGAACCTCCTGATGCCGAGGCCACTCCGATTGGTCCCCCTCGCAGACATCCTTGCAGCGTTGAGGGCACATTTCCGCCCTAAAGTGTCGGTGTTCCAGTCAAGGCTGGCCTTCCACCGGCGCGACCAGTGGGCCAGAGAGTCCATGGCCGAGTTTGTTGCCGCCCTGAGAGTAGCTGCCATGCCATGCTGGTGGGGCACAACCTTGAATGAAGCCTTGCGGGACCGACTGTTGCTCGGGCTGAGAGATGAGGAAACCCAGCGGAGGCTCCTGGCCCGAGGACATTACCTTTGAGCAAGTGTTGTGGGCCATGCAGGCCGCTGAGGCGGTTAAAGATGGGGTGCGAGCATGCCAAGCCAAGTCCTCGACACCTGGAAGCTCAACACAAGGGGCCCCGGTTCATGGCTGCTTGTCCTACAAGGAGTGGGAACCGGGAGCCACCACGGCCACCGCAACTACAGCGAGAGCGACTGGGAGCCGGACATCCAGAAGGTACGGAGGCGACCAACCAGCAAGAGAGACACCCCTGAGGGGAACCGCCATTGTGACGGGTGCGGGGGCACCCACGACAGGAGAAAGTGCCTATTCCAAAAGGCCGAGTGTCACCACTGCGGATGATGGGGCCACATCGCCAGAGTCTGCAGGTGGGGGAAGGGTGGAGACCAAGGGCCGACCAAACAACCGCGGCGGAATGGGGGCATCGGACAGATCAACGACAAAGAGGAGGTTGTGGGCCGCATGTTCGCCCGCCAGCGTTTTTTTGTTGAGGTACTGTTGGGGGGGTTTCCCTGTTCAGATGGAGGTGGACTCAGGTTCATCATACTCCCTCATCCCCCACAAGGAGTTTCTACGCATTCCCCCGAACCAGTGCCCGAAACTTAAGACTCTAAAGACTACTTTGCGGGACATGCAGGGAAACCAGATTCCAGTTTTGGGAGTGGGGAATGTCCAGGTTGAATTCAAAGGGTTCAGGGAGAAGCTGCCCCTCGTGGTCCTTAAACAGGGATCGTGCTGCCTCCTGGGAAGCCAGTGGTTTGCCCCTTTAGGCATCGGACTGTCCGGCATTCACGCCATAAACTCTGACCCAGTGCGAGACGTGTGTGACACACACCTAGCGTTTTTTGAGAAGGGGCTCGGGAGGTATAAGGGCCCCCCAGTTTCATTCGACATAGACCCCGAGGTTCGCCCCATTAGATTTAAGCCCCGATGGGTGCCGTTTTCCCTCAAAGACAAAACTGAGGCGGAGTTAGACAAACTAGTGGGTCAGGGGATTTTGGTGCCAGTAGATTCTGCAGAGTGGGAAACACCAATTGTGATGGCGTTAAAAGCAAATGGGGAGGTCAGGATTTGTGCGGACAACAAATGCACCATAAACAAGGCCATCCGCCCTAATGCGTACGAGGTGCTGGTAGTTAACCATTTACTTGCTACCTTACACGGGGGTAAATGTTTTGCTAAATTAGATCTGGTCCAAGTGTACCAGCAACTTACGGTCATGCCTGCCACTGCGGCAGCTCAAACTATAGTGATGCACAAAGGTGCATTTAAGGTAACACACCTACAGTCCGGCGTGAATTCAGCCCCAGGGATTTTCCAATCTCTTGTCGAATGCCTCCTCAAGGGTCTCCCCAGGGTCCTCCCCTACTTTGATGACGTGTTAATTACTGCGGGGAGCGAGGCAGAACTAGCAAAGAGATTGGACAAGGTGTTAGTGGTTTTTGAGAAAGTGGATTTGAGGCTCAGGCGATACAAGTGTGTGTTCCGGGCGAGGGAGGTGGATTTCCTGGGGTTTAGGATCACCCCAGAAGGAGTTAAGCCCTCAGATGCAAAAGTTACGGCTGTAAAGAATGCCCCTCGCCCCACAGCCAAACCAGAGTTACAGTCCTTTCTGGGACTGCTTAATTTTTACCATTCATTCCTGCCACGGAAGGCATCTGTAGCGGAGCCCCTACACCGCCTTTTAAAGAAAGACGTGGTTTGGAGATGGGGTGACAGCCAGGAAAAGGCATTCAAGGAACTCAAGCAGCTCCTCTCCTCAGAGGCGATCCTGACGCATTTTGACCCCAAGAAGCCCGTAGTGTTAGTGTGTGATGCTTCTCCATTGGGGGTGGGTGCTGTGCTGTGCCACGCGATAGCCAGTGGGCAGGAAGCCCTGGTAGCCTTCTACTCTAGGTCCCTTTCCAAGGCAGAGCGCAATTACACGCAAACAGACAGGGAGGCCCTCGCTATAGTCGCAGGAACGAGGAAATTCCATGACTTCCTATACGGCCGGCCATTTACGATTGTAACCGATCACAAGCCGTTACTGGGCATATTCACCATGGACAAGCCCACAACCCAAATTCTGTCCCCCAGGATGCTCCGGTGGGCCATATTCCTCAATGTGTATCAGTACACGCTAACACACTGCCCGGGGAAAGAGATCAGCCATGCCGATGCACTCTCGCGCTCGCCCCTGCCGGTTTTGGGGGAGCCTGAATGCGAAATAGAGGAGGACTACCAGGTGCTACTGATTGAGTCTCTTGACCCAGCACCAATCGTACCCCCAGACCTCGCAAAGGCGATGGTAAAAGACAAGTCCTTTCCGTAGTTAGCTCCTGGGTAAGGAAGGGGTGGTCCACAACTCCGCCGAGTGAGGAGTTCAAACCATTTTTCAGGAGGAAGGTAGAAATGTCCACCGAGAGGGGCTGCTTCCTTTGGGGAGAAAGAGTAGTAATTCCTGAAGAATTACGGCCAAAGATACTCAAGTTACTCCATGTAAACCACCCGGGGATTGTGAGCTCAAAGGCGCTAGCCAGAAACTACTTCTGGTGGCCCCAAATTGATGCAGACATTGAGCACATGGTGGCCACTTGTGAAAGTTGCCAGAGTTCTCGACCCAAGGAGTCCTGACTTCCTCACAGAGAATGTGACACGGTCCACGGACCTTGGTCTCGTCTACACATTGACTTCGCCGGGCTGTTCAGGGGATCCATGTTCCTCCTCGTGGTCGATTCTTTCTCAAAATGGTTGGAAGTTATTCCAGTGCCCAATACTTCCTCAGCAACAACCATTAAGAGGTTGAGAAGCCTATTTAGCTGTTTCGGTTTACCCGATGTGCTTGTCTCCGACAACACCAGTACTTTCACTTCCGTTGAATTCCAGGCATTCCTAGAGAGGAATGCGATTCGACACATCACCTCAACCCCTTTCCACCCTGCTACAAATGGTCAGGTTGAGCGCCAAGTGCGAACTACCAAGGAAGCACTTCGGCAAATGGGCCTCGGAGGCTTGAACTGGCATCTGTGCCAGTTTCTACTGTCCTACAGGGTAACTCTCCTCACATCAGGATGCTCCCCAGCTGAGCTCCTGATGCGAAGGAGACCAGTCACGCTGCTCAACCGGTTGGATCCAACCAGGGTGGAGGATAGGGGGAGAAATATAGGCATTGAGCAGTCAAAGGTATTTGCGGCGGGAGACATGGTATATTGCAGAAATTACGCATCAGGCCCTAGCTGGGTACCAGGGGTTGTTCTCGAGCAGACGGGGCCAGTATCATACAAGGTTGAGTCTAGTACAGGGCTGGTATGGCGGCGACATGCTGATCAGCTCAGGAGGAGGGTCACAGACACCAAAGAGGATGACGAATCAATGTTAGGATCCTCCCCCACCCATTCATTCCAAGGGGGAGAAACAGGGCAAGCACCACCAGGGGATTCCCAAAGAGACACAAGGGACCTTCTGGGAGAGAACCCCCAGATCAATTCCTCCTACAGAAATGCGTGTTTGGCCCCCGGCGCAACACACCTTCCAGGAAGGGAAGAGCCCAATGAGTTTGATTTTGAGTTAAGGGATTGTGAGGGTTTATGGAGTGGTCCCCCACCCGTCCAAGCGAGAAGCAGGGTTTTGATTTAGCTTTAGGTACTCCCGGTCCAAGTCGTTTGGAGTTCATCCCCAGCCCCCAGAGGGTGAGACAATCTCCCGTTTCGTTACCCGCCAGTCCAAGAAATGGGCGGGATCTTGAGTTGGGGAATTCCGCTAACGAGTTTCCTCGTCTTCCTGTTGCAGGAAGAGGATCAGCGGAACACAGGACCCCTAGTTCCCCCAGCCTCGGCCAAGCAACCATACGACCAAAGCAAAATTGCGGGAAGCCACTTTGGCTAAGGGACTTCATCCCATCCTGGAGGGAAGAATGTTGTGTATGGAAGTATGTGTCTTTAAGATCAGTTGCAGGGAAGTCTTTGCCCAGTAAGAGTAATTGTAACAACTTGAATGAAACAATGTAACCCAATGCAAGTCAGCTGAAGGGAACGCGATTCACCTGCCACCAGATGGCAGTGATTCGCGTCCAGATGGTATTAATCAACCAATCAAGTCTACCGCAGGAAACATTCCCGCCACAGGTAAACCAGGTAAAGAAGGAGGGGCGTCACCATGACGTCATGAGTACAGTAACCAATGGGGAACCGTGTAGCCCAGATTCAAATGTATCACAATGCATCTTACTGTATAAAAGGAGCTATGCCTCCGCCATTACCATATGTTCAGATTGCATACCTTGCAATAAAGATGTGTCTGGCTCACTGACTACTGCGTATCAATCTGCATACATCAAGCAATCCTAAGAGTGGAGAAGTTGAGGTGGGGGAGGACTGTAGTTTTACAGATACAGTACTTCCATGTTGTGCAGCGGCCATAAAATTGACACACCTCAGATCACCAGGTAGCTTTCCACCAAAACAATCAGGTGGAGAAAGTTCCACTAGATATGGGTCGCTCAAGACCTCTTGCCATTATACCTGTTACCTGTGAGAACAGTAGGAGCTATGCTGCTTCCATCAGTGGAACATCAGTTAACAAACGACTCAGTTTACATAAAAATTGCAGCCTTTGCTTACTGTGCAAAGATCCAGCAGACTGACACTGCAAGATATAGAAATTGGTGGTGGTGGTGGAAATAAAATAAAATATTGTTTCTACACACTGACATTGCTTTGACTCTGTATGGATAACATTTTCCTTTTGTTTGTGTTGCTGCTTAAAATTTTATCAGCAGTATGCAGAATTTGGGATTTTTTTATCCTTTTGCCAATGCAACAATTGTATAGAAAAATATATTGATTTTTCTATTTCACCTAATCATCCACAGATGATTGGGGGGGGATATCAATTTCCTAACCCCTACATTGGCGATCATTACTTCCAGGATTAAATAAATTGGCTCAATATAAAAGAAAATTGTTGTTTAGACACAAGGGTTACACCAAATAGCATATTGCTCTTACCCATTATCGCAAACTGGTCTCTAAAACCGTGGTTCCTAATGTGGGGTAATTTGATTTTTAAGGACTGCAATTTGAGAATGAGTTGGGCCAAGTTAATAGCCTTTTAGACTTCATCCACTTGAATAGGAGCTCACTTTGAATAATAAGAATTATAGCTCGGGGGTGGGGGGATCAGGATTTTAAAAATGCATAGGTTGGGCACAGCCAAGAAATATTTGGGAACCACTGCTATAAAAGCCGCACTGCATTTGGGAGAGCTTGTCATCTGGGACCAGAGATGACAAGCTCTGAAATTTCAAGGTATGTGAGATGTATACGGACCAAGTTTTCCACTTCCACCACCACCTTCGACTCCTTGAGTTTGAAAAGCCAAGGGAGAATTTGAAGACACCCCTTCCCTTTATATTCTTCATCCCTCTTGCAGTCCTAAGAGTGAAGATGTTACAGGGGAGGTGTTGTGTATGGAAACACTATATCTTTCAGAATGAATGTAACCATTTCAATGTAACAATGTAACCTTGTAATGAAAACAATGTTTCTCAGCTGGAATGGAACACGAGCTAGCTACCCATAGAGGGCAGCTGCGAGCATTCAGCTCACATGGTACAAATTCCCCAATTACTGTCAGCCGTGGCAATATTCCCGCCACGGCTACACCTGGTGAAGAAGGGCGTGACTCAGAACGACGTCACGCAGGCGGTGGCCAATGGCTACCGTGTATCCATATTCAAATGTGTTGTTGCCGTATAAAAGGAGCTGTACCTCCGCCATTACCACATGTTCAGATTGCATACCACCAAATAAAGATGTGTTTAACTTTGTAACTGCTGACTGCTGCGTATCAATCTGCCAACATTGTGGTATCAGCGAGCATAATTGGCATAACTGTCCCTGACAGAGGTTACACCGGGTGAGGCAGACCCCTGGCCACTGACCTCTGCGGGTACAGAAATTAGGGTGTGGATTAATAGTCATAAGATTGATTCACCCATATCTGACCTGGCAGGCAGTTCGGCAGGAGGAAGTTGAATAGCTAACGCCAGTTAGGAATTAGGTAATTCCACACTTGCAGATTAGCCCAAGCCTTAGCACAAATAGTGGCCATGTTTACTTTTGAGCAAGCCATGAACAATGGATTTCCCCTGTCAGTATTTGCCTTAGTTAATTAACTTCCCCAAGAGAAGTTCCCAATTAACCCAGGTAAATGGGTGATGTGATTTTCTGTCGGATGACGATTCTATCACACGCTGCCTTGAATTCCTATATATGATGATGATTTTCCCTCAATAAACCACTGGTCTTCGCTCCATCTTGTCTCGTGTCGTTACTTGACCAGTCTCCTCCGGGACCTCAAGGGCCGCTTCACTGCCCCAATCCAACACAACATCAAAGGAGGAGAGAGAGGTTTGTAGTTTTACAGAGTCTTCCTTGTCATAAAATGGCTACACTATTGGCACAGCCCAGACCACCAGGTGGCTTTCCACAAAATTAAAACTAGAGACATCCATGGTTTCACTAGGTATGGGTCCTTCAAAACCAAATACAAATGCAACATCCTTTCATTGTACCCGCTCCCCCATCTTAGTACTGATTTCCCTTTTTCTTTTTAAGTGCTTTGATAGACTCAGGTCTTACAATTGAGTTGATCATAAAGGGAAAAGGAAGCAGCAAACAACACCAAAAGCTACAAAACAAAAGAAATTTGCATCTTCTCAACTGATGCTTGATTTTTATCTTGTCACCTGAAAATTCTGTTAAAAACTGGGCTTCCTTGAGATTAAAATATTCTAGTGTCCATGAAGACTATGCCTACAAACCAACATCCCACAGGTAACAACTCTGTCACCTAATCCATCCACCCTAGAAGCACCATGGCAAAGAGGATCTTTCTACAAACACCCCCAATCTGAAAGAAGACAAATCATAAGAATCTCAGAGAATTCCAAAATGTTAATTCCGACATATGAAAAAATCAAAAGAGTCAACAAATATATCTACCATAGTAAGGAATACAACATTGCTCAACGTCAAGATCTTTGAGAACTCTATCATCAGAACTTCCATAGTACAGGTGGAGGGACATACAGTACACTGTCATGGCTACGAAGTTCCTGTTTTCCACACTTGCTGAGAGCTGTGACAGTGTGAAATCCTCATCTTCTTAAGCTGAACTTAAAAAGTAAGCCATTGTGTACAATTCTGCTCTTTTGGTTTTTCAATTTCTTCATCCATAGACAATATATGAAACTTTAAAACCTCAATAATAAAAACAGGAAGTTTACTGATAAATACATAAAACTGAATACTTAAAACCCCATAACAAATATTTTTTCACTTATACAACAGAATTTGTCAGTCCCTTTACACCTGAGTTACTCTTTTGCTCTGAACTACTAACCCCAGAACTCCTTGCCAATCCTAAAAGAAATTTCTCAACAGCTGGAAGACATAAAAGGGGAAAGAAAAGTGCAAAACCCTAATTAATCATAAGGTTCCAGCATAAAGAAACAGAATTTCCAGGAAAAACTACCAAATTTCAGTGCTTGCTTCTGCTAGGCTTTCCTTCCTAGAAATAATTTTCTACTTCATGAATCATCTTTATTGCTTCTCCAGAACTGGCTGCATCTCTGGAACTGAATTCTCATCTTTCCTGAGCCATTGAGGTCATCTGGGTGAGTTAAAGAAATCTCAGAGGTTCACAGAGGGAAGAGAAGGTGAAGTTAAAATGCTAGAAAGAGAGGCTATGTCTTTATTTACCATGTGTTTCATGTTGAGATGCAGAGAGTTCTCTCAGTTGTATCTTATGAGAAATAGAAGCCACAATTAGTTGGTGATTTACAGACCTTCTGGCTCATAATTTTTAAAAAAGAAACCCCATTTAAGAGATTGAGCAATCTGTTATTTTCGTTGTCCCCTTTTCTTCCTTTCAGTTTTTATTTTTGTTTCTTCCACTCTTCCATAGAGCTCTTCTGTTGGTTTATACATTTAAAAAAACTCCCCATAAACTCCACTTCATTAAAGAGCGAGGATCCCAGACCATTTCTGGTGCATCTTCTGATACAACCAAGCCTGAATCTAGTCACTAATTTACAGAGATTCTTGTTTATCCTTTAAAAAAAACTCAGATAGTTTAGTGTCTTGCACGGAAGACAAAGAAGGAGTCGCAATGAGGACTAACACAGGTTTATTGGTTGATGATCAGAACGAACATGTGGTAATGGCGGAGGTACATCTCATTAAATACAGTAGGGTTACACATTTGAATCTTGTTGCACGACAGCTCATTGGCTGTCGCTGGCGTGGCCTCGCCCAGGCACGCCTCTTGCTGCAGTAGTCTTAATCTCCATTGTCTTGCTGCAGTAGTCTTGATCTCCATTGTCATGAGGGGAAGTTTCCCGCGGCTGTCCGTGATTGAGCAATTGAACCATGTGAGATTGAACGCTCGCAGCCGCCCTCTATGGGCTGCTTGCTCGCGTTCCTTAACAGCTGTGATACATTGTGATATGGGGCTGGTTACATTCATTTACTTAAAGCAACAGTGAACATGCATACACAACATCCCTCCCCCCTAGGATGGGACGAAGTCCCTTAACCACTGTGGCTTGCCGCACACGCGTCTGGGGCGAGCGGCCGCTTGCCCTAACACAGGGGAGCCCGTGGCTCCTGGTTCCGCGCGGTCTCGTCCTGCAATGCAAAGTGGGGACCCGTTAGTGGTTCTGTTGTGAGGCTGCGTTGACCTTGCCTGTGGGGACGGGAATGGAATGAACAGTTGGGAAGTGAACCCTTGCCTACCGCCAGCAGAGCCCGGGGACCCACCTAGCACGAACTTCGGAACTGACGATGAGACCCTCGTGGACCCGCTGTCTCCCGCTGCCTGTTCGGGGGTTTGGGGGTTTGAGGCTGGCGAGATTTCGCTGGCCGCCTGTCTTTGTGGCGTTTGCCTTTTGGGGGCCGGGACTATGGTGTACTCTAGCATGCCCGTGCTGTGGGGACGGGATGTACCAGGGGCTGAACTGAAACCCCTCTTCTCGCTAGGACGGGTGGGGGACCACTCCGCTAACTCCCCCTGGTACGGAAAATCATAATCATATTCATAGTCGGGGACAAACACATTCCTCTCTTTGAAAGTGTTCTCGGATGCCTCCGTGTCTCCCCCTTGGGTAATGCGGGTGGGGGAGGACCCTAACGCTGATTCCCCCTCTCTGGTGACTCGCCTTCGGAGCTGATCGGCGTGCCGTCTCCATGTTAGCCCTGAGTTCGTCTCGACCCTGTAGGAAACTGGCCCCGTTTGCTCGATGATTGTCCCCGGCACCCACGCTGGCCCCGAGGCCGCGTAGTTCCTGCAATGAACCGGGTCCCCTGTGGCAAAGTTCTTGGAGCTCCCCCCCCCCTAAATTTATATTTCTCCCCTCATCCTCTACCCTGGACGGATCCATCCGGTCAAACAGCGTTGCCGGGCGCCTCTTCATGAGTAGCTTGGCTGGGGAGAATCCTGAAGCTAAGGGGGTGGTCCTGTATGTGATTAGGAACTGGCATAGGTGTAGGTTCAGGTCGCCGGGACCCATGCGCCGCAGTGCGTCTTTCGTAGTGCGCACTTGGCGCTCTACCTGACCGTTTGTGGCGGGGTGGAATGGGGCAGCAGTAATGTGCCTGATTGCGTTCCTCTCCATGAAGGTTTGGAACTCGGTCGACGTGAAGGAACTTGCGTTGTCGCTCACGAGGACGTCTGGCAGGCCGAAACACGCAAAGAGCTTGCGCAACTGCTTTATGGTTGTCGCGGAGGAGGTGCTGCTCACGGGAATTACCTCCAACCACTTGGAGTAGGAGTCGACAACCAGTAGGAACGTGGCCCCGCGGAAGGGCCCCGCGAAGTCGACATGGATACGGGACCACGGCCCGCGGGCTGTGTCCCATTCTCTATGGGGTAATCGGGACTCCTCGGGCCGGGAGCTCTGGCAGCTCTCGCACGTGTCCACTAGACGCTCTATGTCCGCGTCTATCTGTGGCCACCAAAAGAAACTTCTGGCTAGGGCTTTGGACCGCACGATCCCCGGGTGGCTGGTGTGTAGTAACTTCAGTACTTTTGCCCTTAATTTCTCTGGAATGATCACCCGCTGGCCCCAGAGTAGACAGCCCCTTTCCAGGGAAAGTTCCACCCTGCGCCTACAGAACGGCTTGAACGGTTCCTCTGGGGGAGTAGTGGGCCACCCTTTTTTCACCCATGAGATAACCTGGGCTAGGATCTTGTCGGCCGCCGTGGCTTTGGCGAGGTCGGCCGGGACAATGGGGGGTGAGTCGAGGGACTCGATTAACATGACCTGATGGTCCTGCTCTACCTTGCATGCGGAATCCCCCAGGTTAGGGAGGGGAGATTGGGACAGGGCGTCCGCATGGGAGATCTCCTTCCCTGGGCGGTAGATTATCTCGTATTGATAGGCGTTGAGGAATATGGCCCAACGCAACATCCTGGGGGAGAGTATTTGGGGGGTAGGTTTGCCGGTAGTGAAGATCCCCAGAAGCGGCTTGTGATCAGTCACTACCGTAAACTCGCGGCCGTATAGAAAATCATGAAACTTTTTGGTCCCTGCAATTATGGCCAGCGCCTCCCTGTCTGTCTGCGCGTAATTGCGCTCAGCCTTCGAAAGGGACCTGGAGTAGTAAGCCACCGGGGCCTCCCGCCCGCTCTCTAACACGTGGCACAGGACCGCCCCCACCCCCACCGGGGACGCGTCACATACCAGAACCACTGGCTTCCTAGGGTCAAAATGTGTCAGAACCGCATCTGAGGAGAGGAGTGATTTTAGTTCTCGGAAGGCTCTCTCTTGTTTGTCCCCCCACCGCCAAACCGCGTCCTTTTTTAGTAAGGCGTGCAGTGGCTCCGCAACCGACGCCTTCCTGGGCAGGAATGAGTGATAGAAGTTAAGGAGCCCCAGAAACGACTGCAGCTCCGGTTTTGCGGTGGGGCGAGGGGCGTTCTGTACGGCTGCAACCTTGGACTCTGAGGGTCTGATCCCCTCTGGGGTTACTTTGAAACCTAGGAACTCAACCTCCCTTGCAAAAAACACACACTTGTCCTTCCTTAGTCGAAGCCCCGCTTTCTCGAAAACTGAGAGGACCCCATCTAGTCTTTTAGCTAATTCTCCCTCGCTCCCCGCTGTTATCAGCACATCGTCGAAGTATGGTAGAACTCCTGGAAGCCCCTTTAAAAGGCGTTCCACGAGGGACTGAAAGATCCCGGGGGCCGAGTTCACGCCGAACTGAAGGCGCGTTACCTTAAATGCCCCCTTATGCGTTACTATAGTCTGCGCAGTGGCAGCGGCTGGGGTCACTGAAAGTTGCTGATAGGCCTGGGCTAGGTCTAACTTGGCGAAACACCTCCCCCCATGGAGTGTAGCCAGCAGATGGCTGACCACGGGCACTGGGTATGCATTTGGCCGAATGGCCTTGTTGATCGTACATTTATAGTCCGCGCAGATCCTGACCTCCCCGTTTGATTTAAGGGCCATAACAATCGGCGTCTCCCACTCTGCCGAATCAACTGGAACCAAAATCCCCTGCCCCACCAATTTGTCCAGTTCCGCCTCGATCTTGTCCTTGAGTGCGAAGGGCACCCTCCTCGGCTTAAGGCGGATGGGCCGGATTTCTGGGTCCAACTCGAATGAAACTGGGTGCCCCCTGTAAGTCCCGAGCCCCTTTTTAAAAACGTCCGGGTGCGCATTGCAAACGTCCTGCATTGGATCAGTCTCTATGGCATGGATGCCGGACAGTTCTATTCCCAGGGGAGCAAACCACTGTGTCCCTAGGAGGCAACACTTCCCCCCCTTGAGGACCACTAGGGGCAGCCTTTCGGAGAAATTCTTGAACTTCACCTTGAATTTCCCCACCCCCAACACTGGGATCCCGTTTCCCTGTACGTCCCGCAGATGGGACCGCATGGCCCGCAACTTGGGCCGCGCCTCTGGGGGAATGCGCATGTACTCCCTCTGGGACAGTATGGAGTATGACGACCCTGAGTCTATTTCCATTTTTACGGGGTGCCCCTGCAACTGTATCTCCACGTAGAATCGCCGGTGCTCCAGGGCCACGCGGTGCACGCCGTCCTCGCCGTGGATGGTGGAGACCTTCCTGGAACCGGCCGCCTTCCGCTGGTGGTGCTGGGGATGGCTGGAACTGCCTTTGCTCTCGGATCGCCCGCGCCTGCATACTCGGGCGATGTGCCCCTTTCGACCGCAATTGTGGCACTCGGCCTTGCGGAAAGGACACCTCGTGCGGTCGTGGGCCGCACCACAGCCGTCGCAGCGGCGGTCCTGCCGCTCTCGGTCTTGCCGCCGCTCCCCACGCTTCCTTACTCTCTGGACGCCGTCGTCCTCGCTGGTGTAGGAGTCCGCCGTTACGGACGAGTCGTCGGAGGTCTCTGGAGTGCCGGCGGGCGACCTAGGTGCCCGCCAGGCTGCCTTTGATGGAGTCCGCCATGCCGCTTGAACGGGGGACTTGGCCCGCTCGGACGCTGTGCTGCGGGCCTTAAACACCTTGACCCCGCTCCTGGCCGCCTCGGCCGCTTGCGCCTCTCGCAACACCTCATTGAACGAGAGGTGCTCGTCGCGGGTCATGAGCTTCCGTTGTAGCTCTTCGTCCCGCAGGCCGCACAGCAGACGGTCTCGCAGAGCCTGGTTCAGGTCGTCCCACTTGCAGTGTACGGCCGCCAGTCGGAGGGCCGCTGCGTAGTCGGACACGGACTCGCCTGAACGCTGGTCCCGCCGGTGGAACGCGACCCGGGCCGGAAAAATCGACACGGGCGGCTGGAAATGTGCCCTCAGCAGCTCCAGGAGTTGGTCGATAGGCACTGCTTCAACCTTCTTTGGCGCCACCAAGTTCATGAGAATGCGCAGCGAGGCCGGTCCCACCTGGGCCAGGAAATGGGAGCGTATCAACGCGTCGTCGTCGATGCCGGCTGCTTCCATCGTGTGCCGAAACTGGCACTCGTAGAGCTCCCACTGCTCAGGCTCGCTGACGTCGAAATGGTACGTCTTGACTCTGGGATTCGCCATTGATCCCATCCTCGTCGCCAATTTAGTGTCTTGCACGGAAGACAAAGAAGGAGTCGCAATGAGGACTAACACAGGTTTATTGGTTGATGATCAGAACGAACATGTGGTAATGGCGGAGGTACATCTCATTAAATACAGTAGGGTTACACATTTGAATCTTGTTGCACGACAGCTCATTGGCTGTCGCTGGCGTGGCCTCGCCCAGGCACGCCTCTTGCTGCAGTAGTCTTAATCTCCATTGTCTTGCTGCAGTAGTCTTGATCTCCATTGTCATGAGGGGAAGTTTCCCGCGGCTGTCCGTGATTGAGCAATTGAACCATGTGAGATTGAACGCTCGCAGCCGCCCTCTATGGGCTGCTTGCTCGCGTTCCTTAACAGCTGTGATACATTGTGATATGGGGCTGGTTACATTCATTTACTTAAAGCAACAGTGAACATGCATACACAACAGATAGGAAGTTGAACACTCTGGAAATTTGGGAATTCATGTCCAGTGACCTTCATCTTCAGACTCTTTCACCCTTTAGAAGGGCCATGAGGCTGCATCTTAGGGCTCCATCTCTTGATGTGATATCTCCTAAAGGAGTTGGTGTCTAAACTTGGTGTTTCAAGTTTGTGCCATGTTTGTGTTCTTGCCAAAGCATATGGAGAACTACACTTGCAGCAAGTGCAAGCTGGTTGCACTACTAGAAGAGAAGGTCCAGCAGCTAGAGGCCCGCATATCTAACCACCAACAAATTAATAAGCTTGAGCTGTTCTTGGACAGAGCGGAGCAGACTATGCTGGACAAAGAAGAGACAGGGCACAGTTCTGAGGGAGAAGGCCCTTCACTAACTCAGGAGGGAGATGGTTGGAGGAATGAGACTCAAAGGAGGAGAAGAGTAGGGGATCACTCTGAGAGTCTGAAATTACAGAATAAATTTGAGGCTCTTTCCCTCATCACACCTGATGAGGAACACACAGAGGAACAACTGGTTCCACCTGATGATCTCTCCTTCATCACACTTGATGAGATCCAGGAAGATAAACAACAGGAACAAACTGATGTTCTCTCCCTTAATATGGTTGATGAGGTGCATGTAGATGAACAGATTGCAGGAGAGAGGCTCCTTGTATTAGGCGATTCAATAATTAGAAATACAGAGAAATGGATTTGTGATGCACATGATAACCGTATGGTGACTTGCCTGCCAGGTGCAAAAGTTGCAGACATCACAAGAAATCTAGATAGATTGTTAGAGAGAACTGGGAACGAGCCAGTTGTCATGGTACACGTTGGTACCAATGATGTTGGGAAGGCCAAGCAGTCTGTCCTCGAAGCCAAATTTAGGTTGTTAGGAAGAAGATTTGTGAGGAGGTTCACAGCACGATCGCTGTGGCTCATGGCACACCATGGCCATAAATCGTGGGTGATCGTTCTCCTTGCCTCATCTGTTTTTACGCCGTAACTTAGAGGCCCCAGCTTGGGCCTCTAAGCATTACTCCAGGCCTTCTGGCCCTCCCTACCATGCCCAGGAATGGCACGCAGTCATTCAGCTAGCACGCAGCTTCTGTCCAATCAGCAAGGTGAGCACGAGGCAGGCATGCTGATATTTAGCCAATTAAGTAACCTTATGCTATCGCAGGTAACCAATAAGGATATATTGCATACCCTTCTCTGGAATTTTCTTTGTCCTGTTATTCCTAATAAACTCCGTCCGGGCTATCTGGCCCTATGCCTCTTCATGAATTAAGCCTCTGCTGTCTCCTTGATCCCAAAACACAACATCTGGTGACCCGCGACGTGATTGCTGGATCCCAACTCCCCGGCTCACCGGCTGGAATAGCCCCCTGGTGCACCTCAGCCTTCAGGCTACCCCAGCCTTTAGGCTCCCTCAGCTTTCGAGCTCCCGATTGTGAGTATGGGGGGGAACTTTCTTTAGGGCAAAAGACCCATGCAAAAGAATTGCAGAAAATCATCAAGGAGAGCGGATGTCCAGACATCACGCTTAATAGTCTAGAAGACTTCATTAAGGAAGTCGAATGCCAATGTCCTTGGTACCCAGAAATTGGATCACTCAAACGGGATGATTGGCAAAGAATTGGAACAATTTTATTGGAAGAACCGAGGGCAGCGGTTCATCATTTATTGATTTGGCAAAGAGTTAATGAGGCAGTCAGGAAATTAGTACCAGCAGAGGCATCCCTGACCAATCCTCTGACTCATCCACCTGAGGACCCACCACCTCCTTATCCAAAAGTGCTGCCCGCTATTTTACCACCTACGGCACCATTGGTGCCGCCCATCCCGAGCCTGGTTCTCCAGGCGCCGCCCACCTGCCCTGGCGGTGTGATGGGAAATGTTCGCTCTGCTATACATCGAGCCAAGAGTGATGGGGTTTTGTCCCTGGAGGAGGCGGAAGAGTGGCAAGGAGAGAGTCCTTCTGCTTTTCCCATTACGGTTGAGATGGGGGTGGGGGCGGATGGGAATCCAGAGGAACGTATCCATTGGCAAGCTCTGTCATATACAGTAATTAGGGAACTTAATAAAGCTGTTAGAGAGGCTGGTGTCCGATCACATTTTGTGCAAGGGTTGCTTGAGGGAATTGGAAACGGGTACACTATGTTACCCCAAGACTGGAAAGATTTGTTTCGAATTATTTTGACTGCTTCACAGTATGTTGTCTGGGATAGTGAATTCCGAGCGGCTGCAGTGGCGGCTGGTACGCCACAAAACACCCCTGAGCAGATTTATGGAGCAGGTGCATTTGCTACCCTCCAACAGCAGATGCAACTCCCCCGGGAGTCTTTCCACCGCACGTTCATGTGCGTCATGAGAGCCTTTAAAAGGGTCCCCATCTCTGGGAAACCCACACGCTCCTTTACTTCCACACGGCAGCAGCCCACTGAACCCTACCCACAGTTCATTGATAGATTGAAGGAAGCCATACAAAGACAGATAGACAACCCTGATGCCCAAGGAGAACTCCTGAAATGGCTGGCTTTTGAGCAGGCCAATGCCGATTGCAAGAAGATTTTGCAAAATGTCATTCACCGCCCTGAGTATAGTTTAGCTGACATGATTCAAGCCTGTATGGAGGTGGGCACTCAAACACATGCAATGGCCCTTCTGGCTGGAGCGCTTCGTGCCGGAAACAAGCCCACTGGCAATTGTTTCAACTGTCAGAAACCGGGCCACTTCAAGAAAGACTGTCGTGCCCCCGGAGGGGGAGCGCATAAGGGGGGTGGAAAGGATGTCAGGTGCCCCAGCAAGAAGTGCCCCCGGTGTGGCAAAGGATACCATTGGGCTAGCCAGTGCAGAGTCAACCCCTCACCACAGGGAAACTAGATACCGGGCCCTCCCCGGGCCCTGGGAAAATAAAGGGGACATGGGTCGATCAGCGCAAGGCTGCTACTGCTGGCAGCGCTGGTCTCGATCTCGTCAACACACAGGACATGACAACTGCGTTGCCTGGGGAGCTTATCCTGATGCCTGCCGACCTTACTGGCCCCTTGCCAAAAGGGACCGTTGGTCTGGTTCTGCCACGTTCATCAGCGGCCAAACATGGCATCATGATAGTTCCTGGCGTGATAGTCGCAGACTACACAGGCATCATTTATGTACAATTTTGGAGTCACCTCCCATTGCAACTGCGCAAGGGGTACTCCTGGGCACAATTGATCATTGTTTCTTATGAGACCCCAGGGGGAGTGGAGCCCGCCCTTCGCAGAGGGGGGTTTGGTTCCACCCGTGCCGGGGCCGATGGAGACACCTATCATCCACAGGTTGCCGCCCTTCAAGAGCAGATAGGACAGCAGAAGCCGACCCGTAAGTATTGGGTAAACGGTAAGTTGTTGGAAGGATTGTCGGATACGGGTGCGGATATTTCTGTGATAGCCGCTGGGTACTGGGATCCCTTGTGGCCAACCGAAACCGCTCCCTCAATTTGGGGCATCGGTGGTAGCCAGGCCTCCCGGAAAAGTGCTCAGTGGTTATCTGTCAGTCTCCAACCTGGCAGGCCTGAGATCGCTCGCATCAAGCCCTGTATTTTACAAATTGATCTCAACTTGTGGGGGAGGGATTTGCTGGCGCAAGTTGGCACTGCCCTCATAACTCATGAATAGCCATCAACATTGTGCTCTTCCACTCTCGTGGAAGACCGATCAAGCCGTGTGAGTGGAGCAATGGCCACTTCCGCAAGAGAAGTTGACTGCGCTTAAGCAGCTCATCCAGGAACAACTGGACGCGGGTCACATTGAGCCGACTAGTAGTCCGTTCAATACCCCGGTATTTGTCATCAAAAAGAAGTCCGGGAAGTGGCGGTTGCTCCATGACCTGCGGGAGATCAATAAGATAATTGAGCCGATGGGCTCGCTTCAGTGTGGAACCCCGAACCCAAATTTGATACCTCATGATTATGAGATGGCTGTCATTGACCTCAAGGATTGTTTTTATACCATTCCCCTTCAGGAAAAGGACCGGAAGTATTTTGCTTTCACGGTCCCAGTGTTGAATAACTCCCAGCCCACAGTCCGGTACCATTGGAAGGTATTGCCAATGGGAATGCTCAATAGCCCCACCATGTGTCAGTTTTATGTAAATGCAGCTCTCATGCCGTACAGAAAGGCTTACCCTAATTTGGTTATATATCATCACATGGATGAAAAACTGACTGTTTGAAAACCGATAACGGCCCCGCCTATTGTTCTACTGCCCTAGCAGAGTTTTGTACCCGCTGGCAGATTGTCCACACATTCGGCATCCCTTATAATTCTCAGGGACAGGCCGTGGTTGAGCGGGCCAATAAAACACTGAAAGAGGCACTGGATCGCCAAAAAAGGAAAGGGGGAACTGTCCCCCTCTCACTTCCGGAAAAGGAGGAGTGGCTTGCTAGTGTACTGTTCACGCTAAACCACCTTAACTTGTCTCAATTTAATTCTCAATTTTTATCCAGGGCTCAGCGTCACTACCGCCAGCTTGAGGTTCTGCCTGCCCCCAGGTCCAGTACAGACGCCTGCCGGACCCGGAGTGGAAAGGGCCTGTTCCCCTCATCACCTGGGGAAGGGGCCACGCCGCAGTGTCTACGCCAGAAGGTCCTCTTTGGGTCCCTGCCCGGTTTGTTCGACCGTGGAAGCATGGCACGTCATTAGGATCTCAGCAACCCCATTCCAAACTTCGACCTTCACCTGCACGAGCTCCCGGAGAGGAGACGGAACCGAGGGGGAAGGCGAAGGGGGCAGAACCCGCCGATAACCTGGGGCCAGGTGAAAGCATTGTCGGATGAAGCCCAGTCCGTGCTGGACGAAATTCGGATGGAAAAGACTCCTGAGAACTTTGTTGTTGCTATCATAGCTTGTCTAAATGCTAATTCTATAATGATTCTTTGTTGCTACATGCTTCTCTTTCCAGGAGCGCTTGCCGTCTAAGATGAGCTGTCCCAACGCTTTGAGTATAACCTGTGGTATAAGCTTGCCCGCATTTCTAATCAAACTGAGTTTTGCCTTAAGCAAAGCGTTGACTCCTATCACCTGTTAAGCACCTGTCTTATTCCCATTTGCTACAGTCCCCAAAACGTCAGTAGGTCAGTGTTGGGTTACGATATGGCCGACTTTAATGACAAGGTCAAAAACAAATATGCTCTTAGCCCCCTTTGGGGAAAGGCAACCAAAAGGCTGCCCTTGATGCCCTGTCTCTCTATACTCCTATTGTAGCTGTTAGTAATGCTAGTAAATGTGCCAGGGTTGTGAACTGTACTCAACATAAGTCAAAGCCTCGCTGTTTCCAGCCCGGTCGCAGCCTTAATTGCACCGGGAGAGAAACAGAGGACCTTCATTTTAACTTTCAGCACATTCTGTTGCCTTCTGGGTGGTTCTGGACCTGTGGGTCACAAACTTGGAACTATATTCCTGCTAACCTCTCTAAAACCACTTGTTGCCTTAGTCGTATGATTGTTGCTTTGCCCAACCGCACTACACTGGTCCGTCAGCGTCCCGCCCGCAAACGCATCACCCGGGGCACTGCCGCTGAGCAGTTACCCTCTGATTGTGATAGCACTGTTAAGGTGCTTTCCCAGGCCGAGTACACATCCTTGGCCATCAGTCTTGTTGCCGTGCCTGGCCTGGCAGCCGGGAATGCAAGGCAGCTTGGAAAGCTTGCTTGTGCATTTGTAAAAGCCATTAATCACACTTCCCAAGCTATTAGTCTCCTGAACAGGGAGCAATTTCAGCTTCGTAACGCCATTTTAGATAACCGCGCCGAGATCGATTATTTGCTGATATTGCATCATCAAGGTTGTGAGTCTGTGCATAATATGTGTTGCTTTAACTTATCCGATAATTCTAATAAGGTACAAAACCAATTGGATTCTTTAACCAAAATTGTTTCTGATATTAAGCAAAACCCTCTGCCTTCGTGGTGGAGCACTCTTTGGTCCTGGCTTCCCAACGGAGCTTGGGTACGGACCATCCTGCAGTATGGTTTAATTATTCTTGCCATTCTGATAACTGCCTGTTGCTTTATTCAATACATACCTTCGTTGCTAGCCACCTGCCTGCAAGGATTTCGCTTCTGGCCTCGTGCACGCAAGGACCAAATTTATTATGCTTATAAGCTTCTTAAAAACAGAAGGGGGAAGATGTGAGGAGGTTCACAGCACGATCGCTGTGGCTCATGGCACACCATGGCCATAAATCGTGGGTGATCGTTCTCCTTGCCTCATCTGTTTTTACGCCGTAACTTAGAGGCCCCAGCTTGGGCCTCTAAGCATTACTCCAGGCCTTCTGGCCCTCCCTACCATGCCCAGGGATGGCACGCAGTCATTCAGCTAGCACGCAGCTTCTGTCCAATCAGCAAGGTGAGCACGAGGCAGGCATGCTGATATTTAGCCAATTAAGTAACCTTATGCTATCGCAGGTAACCAGTAAGGATATATTGCATACCCTTCTCTGGAATTTTCTTTGTCCTGTTATTCCTAATAAACTCCGTCCGGGCTATCTGGCCCTATGCCTCTTCATGAATTAAGCCTCCGCTGTCTCCTTGATCCCAAAACACAACAAAGATTGAAGTCCCGGACTTCCAAGGTAGCATTTTCAGAAGTGCTGCCTGTCCCTCGCGCAGGACCTACCAGGCAGGCAGAGCTCAGAAGCCTCAATGCGTGGATGAGGCGGTGGTGTCGAGAGGAGGGCTTCAGATTTGTCAGGAACTGGAGAACATTTTGGGAGAAGCCAAATCTGTTCAGGAGGGATGGGTTGCATTTGAACCATGATGGGACCAGATTGCTGGCACTCAACATCAAAAAGGCTGCAGAGCAGCTTTTAAACTGATAACTGGGGGAAAGCCGACAGGAGCTGGGCAGCATCCGGTTCGGGAAAGTGTGTACTTGAGTAGTGAGGAGGATGCAAAAATTACTGAGCAGAGCAAGGAGCTAGTCACTAGCATTCTAGCAGAAGGATGCAAGAGGCAGTCTAACAATGCAACTGGACTCAAAATACTGTATCAGGAAAGCATATATAAATGCTTGTATACAAATGCCAGAAGCCTCCGGAACAAAATAGGGGAGCTGGAATACTTAGCAATAGATAAGAATATTGATATTATTAGTATCACTGAAACCTGGTGGACAGATGATAACCAATGGGATACAGTTATCCCAGGCTACAAACTGTACAGGAAGGATAGGAAGGGGCAAACAGGAGGTGGTGTAGGCTTGTATGTCAAAGAAGTGATAAAATCATATGAATTGGAATATCTAGGTGATTTAGAGTCACCATTAGAAGCTCTGTGGGTAAGAGTACCAGGCCACAAGGATGGTCTAACAGTAGGCATATACTATCGGCCTCCGACCCAAACTCTTGAGGGAGACTGGCAGTTGGAGAATGTTGTAAAGGAGGCATCCAAGAAAGGCAGCCTGGTTATAATGGGGGACTTCAATTACCCTCACATAGACTGGGTGAACTGTTGTTCAGCACATGATAAAGAGATAAAGTTCCTAGATATGCTAAATGATTGTTCCCTGGGACAGATGGTTGAAGACCCAACTAGAGGTACAAGAATCCTTGACTTGATCCTGAGTAATACTCAGGATCTGGTGCAAGATGTTAATGTCACTGATCCAAAAGGGAACAGTGACCACAACTCAATTATATTTAACTTGATCATAGACCGCAAGTCCCTGATAAAATCTAACACAGAGACCTTAAATTTTCAAAAAGGAAATTTCCCAAAGTTGAGGAAACTAGTAAAAAAGAAGCTGAAAGGGAAAATTGAGAGAGTCCAAACACTCCAAGAGGCATGGAGGTTGTTTACAAAAACAATAACAGAGGCCCAATTGGAATGCATACCCAAAAGGAAAAAGGGCACTGCCAGGTCCAAGAGGACTCCGATGTGGCTTACAGGAGCTGTTCGGGAAGTGATCAAGAGCAAGAAAAGCTCATTTAGAAGATGGAAGGCTTGTCCAAAGGAGGACAGCAGGCAGAAACGTAAATTCTGGCAGAACAAATAAAAGGCAACAATCAGGAAAGCAAAGCAAGACTTCGAGGAGTGTATAGCTAAAAATACTCAGAGAAATAACAAAGACTTCTTTAAGTACATTAGAAGTAAGAACCCAACTAGGAAGGCCATTAGACCATTAGATGACAATGGAAGGCAAGGGGTTATTAAAGAGGAAACAGAGATTGCAGAGAGACTCAATGAATTCTTTGCTTCAGTATTCACTGAAGAAGACAGAGACCACATGCCCAAAACAGAGCCTATCTTTGTAGGGAGGGAAACCGAAGAATTAAGCAAGATAGAAATAACCAGGGAGGAAGTCCTTGCATGTCTTGTTAAGCTAAACACTAACAAATCACCAGGACCAGATGGCATCCATCCACGAGTTCTCAGGGAACTTAAAGATGAAATTGCTGATCTCCTAGCCAAAATATATAATATTTCCCTCAAATCAGGCTTTGTGCCTGATGACTTGAAGGTAGCGAATGTAACACCAATTTTCAAAAAAGGATCCAGGGGTGATCCAGGAAATTACCGACCTGTCAGTTTGACATGTGTCCCAGGTAAAGTGATGGAAACCATCCTAAAAGATAGAATTAATAGGCACATAGAAGAGAAGGCGCTGCTAAAGGAGAGCCAACATGGCTTTTACAAGGGCAAATCATGCCTCACTAATCTGTTGGAATTTTTTGAGAGCATCAACAAGCATGTGGATAAGGGGGATCCAGTTGACATTGTTTATCTGGACTTTCAGAAGGCTTTTTGACAAGGTCCCATACCAAAGGCTCTTGAATAAACTTACCAGTCATGGAATAAAGGGACAGGTCTTGTCCTGGATCAGCAACTGACTAAGGGACAGGAAATAGAGGGTAGCACTAAATGGACACTTCTCCAAGTGGAGGGAAGTAAAGAGTGGGGTCCCCCAAGGTTCAGTACTGGGACCCCTGCTTTTCAACCTCTTCATAAATGATCTAGAGGTAGGAGTAAAAACCAAGCAGTTTCTTCTCTTTAAAAATGGAGTTTTTTTAAGGAGGTGGGGAATCGATCCACTCTCCCTCGTCTCCTAGGTCCAGAAGGGTTGGGGGGACATACCCCTTTTGTCCCCCAAACCTCCCAACCCCAGGGGAGCCAGCGGAGAGGGGGGTCGCAACACCCCACCCACTGATATTAAAGGGGAAACCCTGATCTACTTTCCCGAATCCACGCAATCAAAGCACCATAACACAATAAAGCCCCTTCCCCACCACCTAGCCCACCGTTCCTAACTCCCACTGACTACGCCCCCCTCCCCACCACATAGCCCACCGTTCCTAACCCCAACGACCATGCCCCCATCTCCACCACCTAGCCCACCCTTCCTAACCCCCAACAACCATGCCCCCTCCCCACCACCTAGCCCACCCTTCCTAACTCCCACCGACCATGCCCCCCTCCCCACCACCTAGCTGACCCTTCCTAACTCCAACTGATCACACACCCCTCCCCACCACCTAGCTCACCCTTCCTAACCCCCAACGACCATGCCCCCCTCCCCACCACCAAATAAATAAATAATTTTTAAAAATTACTAAAAACAGTCAAAAACATCTAAAAATACACAAAAACAAACAAAAACAACACCAAAAAACAATACAAAGTAAACAAAAACACAATAAAAAACAAAACAAACAGTCAAAAAATACAAATTCCAACACCAACACCCCCCCCAAAAAAGAAAGAAAACAAGCAAACTTACCAAAAGATGTCCTACCTCTACGAGGACCAGAAAAGAAATGAATAAAGAAAGAGACTACTTACCAAAAGAAGCTCCACCCAGAGGCCAGGAGAGAAAAAACAGTCAAAATACAATAACCCCTACCAGCACCACCTGCTGGCCACAATAGTAAAAACAATTCAAAAACACACAACAGCCCCAAACAAAAGGCCACAAGAGTAACAACAAATCAAAAACATAACACAAATTCACAATTTTACACAAAAGGTTACAACAATACAAACAAGTCAAAAAAAGTACACTAAAACACACTTTAACACAAATCACAAACATATGTCAATAAAATACAATAGAAACTTTAAAAAATCCTGTGCTGAGTTTTAACTCAAATTAAAACCCAAAACATCTAAACACATTTTAAAAACATTGAATGTAAAAAACATTTACTTTTACATTATTAAAATTATTACCTACGGTACAACTAATTAAAAAAAACAAAAAACTAAAACATTATTCGCTTACATAAAACAATTTGAAAACATTATATCATACTTTGTTCTTTTATTAATCCTAAAAAAACTATAAAAAGCAGATCACAGTTAATAACAGCCAAGCCAAAAAAAATTTACGTAAATAACCATTTAAAAAATTAATATTACAAACTAAGCAATTTTGGGGAAAAACTAACACAATTTAACCTTCCAACACAATTTAAAACAGCCCGGCAACGCCGGGCAACCTCTGTTAGTATATAATAATACAGTATGCTGTATTTTTAAGTCACCAAAAGCTCTACATTCCCTTTTTTTCTTTTCACAGATGAAGCAATGCAGAATGAAGGAAAACACTATTGGGGCACACCCAGGCAGAGTGGAGGAGGAAAAAGAGAATTGTTGTGACCAGGATGGATCAGAGGGGCAGAATGGAAATGAGGGAGAAAGGAGGAGAGATGAAACTCACAAAGATCTGGATGGAGATTGGTTTGAAGGTGAGATACCAGAATGGTTCTTCAGCTTTCTGGAAAGCATAGATTTTGGAGAAAACAGTTCTCTGAGAACAAGCCCTGTCAAATGTCCAACATGCCAGATAGAGGGGAAACAGTGTCTCTGCTTGGAGCATGGAGAGAGTTCCAGAGGGATCATAAAAGATACAAGATTTCACACAGAGATTTCTGGGAAATGTTTAAGGTCTCAAAAATGTTTCAATCTTAGCTCTGAAATATCTCAACCGACACCCTCAGAAGAGAAAAGTTCACAACTTAAGGATCATAAAAGCACATATTCAGGAGAGAAACCTTATAAATGTGAGGAGTGTGGAAAGACATTCAGTTGGCCTTCATTTCTTACCAGACATCAGCAAATTCATACAGGAAAGAAAACCTATGAATGCAAGGAATGTGGAAGAAAGTTCACCCATGGTTCAAACCTCATACGACATCAACACATTCACTCAGGAAAGAAACTCTATAAATGTGAGGAATGTGGAGAGACCTTCAGATGGCAGTCAAGTCTTAAAAACCACCAACGAATTCATACAGGACAAAAACCCTATAAATGTGAGGAATGTGGAGAGACCTTCAGATGGCAGTCAAGTCTTAAAAACCACCAGCGAATTCATACAGGACAAAAACCCTATAAATGTGAGGAATGTGGAAAGACCTTCAGACGGCAGTCAAATCTTAAAAACCACCAGCGAATTCATACAGGAGAAAAACCCTATAAATGTGAGGAATGTGGAATTTTTTTTAGATGGCATGTACAATGTAACAAACACCAAAGACTTCATACAGTGTGGGGTAAAGTTCAACAATTGTTCACACCTCGCACAACATCAGCATTCACATTGTGAGGAGAAATCCTATTACTGTGACAAATTGTGTGTGTGTGTGGGGGGGGGATTAACAGCTGTGTGTTTCTTGACAGAGAAATCCTTTGAGTGTGAAACATGTAGGAGCAGCTTCCACCTCACACTATATCCACAAATTCACTCAGAAGAAAACCCCTTTATATGCAAAGCAGGTGGGAAATAATCAATGATCCTTCAGAGACTGAACATGAGAAAATGCTCACATTTAGGTCATCCTTGAGAGAACAAAAAAATCCACCAAAGAGAGAAACCTTTTAACATACAGAATGTGCAAAGAGCTCCTGCCCAGAGCTCACATCTTAGACAACCCAAAGAAGAAACACTTCTCTGCATTGGAAGATTGTAGGAAACATTACAGTGGCTTCTTGCCTTTCAAAGTAGACCAGTACTCACTTTCAGGAGTGAAAGCATCCATTGTAGACAATAGAGTAATGGACGTTGAGAGAAACTTTGTAAACTGCACACATGAACTGCAAGAAGTTTCATCACAACCTCTCTATGGGCAGGAGAATATGTAGAGGTTTCAATTGAGAGCTCTGATGCAGAATTAGGCCTTTCTCTGCCAATGAACTCACAGAGGAAAGGGTGCCTTCAAATGTGAGGATCCCTTTATCTTAACAAAATTCACCTCTTCTCCCAAAACATCCACACAAACCACCTTCTCTATTCCATTTTAGTAGAATAAGTAGATGTTCAACAGGCTTGCTTTTTTGGGAGAACTTCTGAGTACCAGAAAGACAATTGTAGAAGCACGCTATTCCTCACCTCTTGTTCCTCTCCCTCCTTTATTGTTTTAATTGCTTTTTTTTTACTGGGATGGTTTTAATATGACTCCAACATAGTGACTTTATGAAAATTACTTTGAAACTGAAATAAAATCTCAGATTTGAAAGATTTCTCTCTGAATAAAGAGTCAACATTGGGTTGGTTTGGTGTCTCGCACGGAAGACAAGGAAGGAGTCGCAGTAAGGACTAACACAGGTTTATTGTTTGATGATCAGGATGAACATGCGGTAATGGTGGTGATACATCTCATTATATACTGTTGGATTATACATTTGAATCTTGTTGCACGACAGCCCATTGGCTGCTGCCGGCGTGGCCTCGCCCAGGCACGCCTCTTGTCCGTAGCTGATGTTTTCTCCATTGTCATGCGGGGAAGTTTCCCGCGGCTGTCCGTGATTGAGCAATTGAACCATGTGAGATTGAACGCTCGCAGCTGCCCTCTATGGGCTGCTTGCTCGCGTTCCTTAACAGCTGTGATACATTGTAATTGAGGTGGCTACAATCTTACATTTAACATAACATTGAATCATGCATACATAACAGTTGGATAATTTTGAACAAGTCTAATGTATTGATGTTAACAAATTGTGAGTGTGTCTTGTTCCATCAAATAGTAAGCAACCCTAATAGTGACATCACAGCCGGTTCAGACAGCACAGCTGCGGGATCCAGAGGCGACAGCACCGCTGAATCGAACAGCCAGCCACAGCGCGTCCGCTGGCCCCCACAATGGTTGAGGGACTTCATCCCATCCTAGGGGGGAGGGATGTTGTGTATCCATGCAGTTCAGCTGTTCACCGGTAGCGGAGCTGACGGAGCTCACGTGACCCCAAGTCCTCCAATGGGTAACTACCGTGGGAAACCTTCTTGTCACAGGTGAAACTATGTCAGGTATGCATTACGTCAGAAAGACGTCACCAATACTGTAACCAATAGGCACCTTCGGGCGAGATTCAAATGTATTATGTACCATATATAAGGAGGCAAGGCTCCACCATTGCCTCATGTACAGATTGACCATTTTACAATAAAGTAGTGTTTAGCCTGCCTGCCGGCTTGTGTGCAGTCAATCTGCCTACATCAAAAGTTTGTTGGTGCAATTTTAGAAAGCCCATGGGTGCTTTTCACAGAATATTTATAACCGTAAAATATAGTGACTGGTTAATAAGCGACTACTGTTTCTCCGTGCTCAGAAATTGCTTCTAAATTCTAGTGGCAGGGACTTTTGAGGAAAATGAGATGTTAACGGAGAAGTTCACCATTGCTATCTCAATTGTTAACTTTCCTTGGCTGGGAAGAGATCTGAACCCAAGACTCCTGATACCCAGTCCTACACACACTTTGGAAATGACACTACGTTTGTTACTCAGAAGAGGGTTCTTGCGGGACCTGAGATGTTCAAGAAGGGGTTCACTCATTGCCACCCTCCCCAAGTCAGTAGGGGTTCCCAACTTGCAGGCTGGACCTGCCCCATGGCACCATTTCTTATGGCCCACGTCACTGGCACTGCCGCACCAGAAGTGGAAGCAAACACATTTTTCACAGCCGTAAATGTTTCCATGGCTGTTGTAAACTTGTTTTTGGTGGGCACGTTTTATGGTAGCATTTACGTGGGGGGAACCACCAGTCTGGCCTGCTCAGCTGTCCAGGGGGCGTAGTCCAGCCCACGGCATAATTTTTTTGGAAACCCGTGCTGTAGATCAGCAGGGATTTGTATCCTAGGGCAGCCTTTTGTTCACCTGGAAGTGCTTTTTGGTGGAAAAATCAACCTTCCCATGATTCTCCTTTGTTTTTATCTGTCATTTGGAAACAAGACCTGTTGTTCTCTAATTCCCACCTAAAACCAACTTTAATTGCAGCATTTCTATCTCAGAATCTGTGAGACGCCCTCTTCCTCTGTCTTGCCTTCCTCTCCTGCCATTAAATCAATTTTTTTAATTAAAAGAATGCAGTAAAACCTCGCATAAAGAGTGCCTTGCTTAGAGACTTAACTCACTTAAAGAGCAGAATTTTTTCTGAATGGTCGCCTCGCTTAACAACTAAAACCAACCAAAGATTTGCTTAACAACTAAATCGGGGTTCGCAATCCCCCGCACCAGAAGTCACAATTGGTCACTTACAATGATGTTTTGCTTAAAGAGCAAACTCGCTTAAAGAGCAATCCCATTGAACGCATTATGCTCTTTAAATGAAGTACCACTGTATTGGAAAATCCACTTCATCTCAGTTTCTGTCAGAATTGCTGCTAACCTCTAATTGAAAACAGAAGCCTGGGGTTGGTGCTGGACTCCCCGATGATCAGAAAACATTGGGGCTTCGATCCTGTGGGCACTACCTCCATTACACACACTTTGGGAAGGACAACCTTTTCTATACAGTCCAGGAGGTAACTGGAACTTCTTGGGGGGTGGGGGTAGCCAAAATCAGAGCTTGGAACAGTTACCGTTTTGAACGTGTATTCCAAGAAGACCTTAACACAAGATTGCCATGCCCTGCACAAACAATCTTGAATCCATCAGGAGGAAGGTCAAGATCTCGTTCTCCCTTGCTCAAAAGTCAGTCATGTCCGATTCTAGGAGGCTGTGTTCATCTCCGTTTACAGCCAAAGTGCTAGTGCAGTCTGCATTTGCAGACATTTCCTTGGTAACGTGTCAGGCATGACTATAAGCCAGAACGCATGGAATGCTGCTGGCTTTCCCGCTAAGCGGTACCTATTTATCTACTTGTAATGTCTTGCTTTTGAACTGCTAGGTTGGCAGGAGCTGGGAGAGACAACAGGCATGCACTTCGTCATGCAGCACTTGGGTCTTGAACTGCTGACCTGCCGACTTTCCAGTGATCAAGCTCAGCATCTTAATCACTAATCCACAAATTTGAATGTGCATCACTCTTGCTCCATTTCCAGGTTTCCCCCCAATACTTTGCCATCTCCAGCTGCAAACATCAGCCATCATCTCCCGTCGCCTGGGGACGGGGGTGATCCGAAACCCCAGGAACTCTACCTCGTTTGCATAAAAAACGCACTTGTCCCTTCTCAGGCATAACCCAGCCCTTTCGAACACAGACAGGACCCGGTCTAACCTCTGAGCTAGCTCTGACTCATCCCCAACTGTAATCAATACATTGTCGAAGTATGGCAACACCCCGGGGAGTCCCTTAAGTAGGCGTTCCACAAGCACCTGAAATATACTGGGGGCTGAGTTCATGCCGAACTGGAGGTGTGTTACCTTAAATGCACCCTTGTGTGTAACTATCATCTGGGAAGCTGCGGCCACAGGTGTGACTGTTAACTGCTGGTACGCCTGTGCTAGGTCCAGCTTTGCAAAACACATCCCCCCATGTAACTTGGCCAGCAAGTGGCTAACTACCGGCACTGGGTAGGCATTGGAGCAGATTGCCTTATTAATAGTACACTTGTAATCAGCACAAATCCTAACCTCCCCGTTAGATTTCATGGCAGTTACAATCGGTGTCTCCCACTCTGCGGAGTCCACCAGAACCAAAATCCCCTGACCCACCAGTTTGTCCAACTCCGCCTCTATTTTGTCCTTTAGTGCGAAGGGCACTCTGCGCGGCTTGAGGCGCACGGGGTGGAAGGAAGGGTCCATATCAAAGTCCACAGGTGGCCCCTTGTACTCCCCAAGTCCTTTCCTGTTATGTATTGAAATTTCCTGAAGACTGCCGGGTATGCGTTGCACACGTCTTGGATGGGGTCACCTCGGATGGCGTTGATTCCAGTCAATGCAATTCCCAGCGGTTTAAACCACTGGGTCCCCAGGAAACAACTGGACCCCCCCTTCAGGACCACTAAGGGTAACTTCCTAGTGAAGTTCTTGAACTGGACGGTGAAATCCCCCACCCCCAGGACAGGGATATAATTTCCCTGAACATCCCGCAAGTTCGTTTTGAGGGCTCTAAGTTGGGGCGGTCCCTAGGGGGTATTCGCAGAAAGTTGGTCTGCGAGATAATGGAGTAGGCAGTACCTGAGTCCACCTCCATCTTCACCTGGACCCCCTGCAACAGTACCTTACAAAAGAAGCGGGTGTGCCAGTCCGACACATGTCTCACCAGTTTGTCTCCCGCATGCACCTTCTGCACCTTCCCGACGCCCTCGTCCTTCTGGCGGCTGGTCCGGTCAGGGTCTCGGCTTCTGCGTTGCCTGCACACCTTCACGATGTGGCCCAAACGCCGACAGTTGTGGCACTCTGCCTTCTTGAAGGGGCACCGCTTCCGGTCGTGTGTGCCCCTGCACCCCTCACAGCGTCTGCTTGCTTTGGCGGTGTCTCTCCTCTCGGAAGGTCTTTTCCTCACCTTCTGGACCTCAGGTTCACTTCCACTCTCGCTGAGGTCGGATGAGGATGTGGCAGTGGCTGCCGCGGCTCTCGGTTCTTGCTCCCTGCGAGACGAGCAGCTGTGGGCCTGCACGGCAGACGATGGGTTCCCTAAGGCTGCGGATCTCGCCCGGCATGCCCGTACCCCATCCTTTACTGCCTCTGCAGCCTGGGCAGCCCGCAGGACCTGCTCAAAAGTGATGTCCTGATCCCGGGCCAACAGTCTCCGCTGGCCATCCTCATCTCACATGCCGAGTAGGAGGCAGTCTCGCAGTGCCTCGGTCGTCAGGAACATTCCCCACCGGCAAGGGATGGTCGCCAGTCTCAGCGCGGCGACAAACTCCGCCATGCTCTCTCCGGGCCATTGGTCACGCCGGTGGAAGGCCAGTTGTGCCAAGAACATGGACACCTTCGGGTGGAAATGTGCCCGCAGCGCAGCTAGGATCTAGCCAAGGGGTACCGACCTTAGGGCCCTCGGCATTAGAAGGTTCCTCGGCAGTTCCAGAGTTGGTAACCCACACTGAGCCAGTAGGCAGGCTCGTCTTTGCGCTTCATCCTCGATGTTCTCTGCATCCATGCTGAACAGGAACTGTTCCTCGTAGAGGTCCCATGACTCAGGATTAGAAGTGTCGAACAAAGCGAGGGTAACTCCGTAGGAAGCCATTATCCCACCTTCGTCGCCAATTTGATGTAGGCAGATTGATTGCACATGGAGCCAGCAGGTGGGTCAAACACTTCTTTATTGTAGTATGGTCAATCTGTACATAACCAAATAGTGGGGACGCAGCTCCTTATATACCATACAATGCATTTGAATATTTCCCCCAAAGGCACTCATTGGTTGCTGTAGCAGTGACGTCATTAGGGACGTCTGCGTACCTTCCTAAGGTTCACCTAACCTAACTAAGGTTAGTTGCATACCTTCCTAAGGATCACCTATAGCGGGGAGGTTTCCCGCGCTAGTTGCTGTTTGGGTGATTGGGGTCGCATGGGCTGAGCTTCCTCAGCTGCGCCATAGCTGGCAGCTGAGTTGTGTGTGGTGACTGATGATTACTTGTGGATTCCCCATGCCCAGTGGGCATGGAACGGCACGCGCAGAGGCCACTTCAGGAGAACGCTCCTTGAGCCGTGGGCTCTGCGGGCAGAGAAATTAAGGGGGGTGGATAAATGATAGGGTTTGATTCACCCAATTCCTTGACCTGACCAGCAGATCTGCTGAGAGAGCGAATATCTAACTCTGTTACCCATTAGAGTGATCACTCATCTCCGAGTCTCAGTCTTATCCCAGATGCAAATAGAAGCCATGTTTACCCCTGCCTAATCCTTGGACAATGGTGTTTCCCATGTCAATGTTTGTCCCAGTTAATTAACTTCCCTCAGAGAGATTCCCAATTAACCCGAGTAAACAGGTGATGTGATTTCTGTCAGATGACGGTTTTGCCACCGTTGCGCTTTTCCTTCTATATATGCTGAAGTTTTCCCTCAATAAACTACTGATCTGATCTCGCTCCATACTGCCTCGTATCGTTTCTTGATCAGTCTCCTCCGGGACCTAAACGGCCGTCCTAACGGCCCCGATTCCTACAATTACTTGCATACACAACAGTAATGTATGGTAATTTTTGCGCAGCCCATACAGTAATGTACGGTTTGCAGGTTGGCAACGCTTATCCTGTTGCTCTTCATTGTTTTAACCCATAGAGGGCCGAGGAAAAAATAAATAAAAAGAAATACTGTATCTTCTTTTGAGTCTGTCATCCTTTTTTTACCTTGGAGTAACCCTCTCAAAAATCCTGGACTCACCTCTGAGCAACCATGGCGAGACTTGGGCTGTACAAATGAGGATCCTGTGCTGTGTTAGGCAGGTGAAGTGCAGGAAGCCAGGTTTGCAAAAGAATGCAACAGTCATCTCAAATATGAAAAGTGTGCCATAGTACAGTGTATTTGCAAAAAAAAAAAAACCTCTAACAATGAATGGTTGCTCTTGTTACTTGGCATCAAGTTGTTTCTAGTTGGGTGATTTGCAAACATCCCAGCCTTTAAACTACCATCCACATGTTTGCAATTTCAAGGTCATGGCTTCATTCATTGAGTCAATTCATCATGCATGCTTTCCTCCTCTTCTACTGTCTTCAATTTCAACTACAATTATTGTTTCAGCTTTTTGTTGTAAGGACAAAGGTATAACACCTTCCGTTTATCTATCTATCTATCTATGGTATCTAAATTTGTTTTGTTTATAGGCCACTTTTCTCCTCATCGGTGACCCAAGGTGGCTTACAATACTGTACATTTAAAATCAAATTAAAATGCAGTATTTGTATAGTTGGGGGAGAGAATTAAACTTGCATAATGAATAAAATATATTGAATAATTTAAAACTTTTAAAACTTTAAAAATAGACAAAGCATTAAAATAGACAATAATGTAGCTTTAAAAACGGCATCCAGGGACTCGATTATCAGTCAAAAAATTTGAGAGCTCCAGAAATCTAAAGTTTAATCTGCTGGTAATCATTAGGAAAATAAATGCCATGTTTCTTCTCAGTTATCTCACATTATATTTACACCAATGTGTTTACACACTACCCTTCCTTATCAAGCTTTTGAAGTGACACTCAGAAATTTATTAAAACATCAGTCAAAATAAAGTTGAAAAATCATAGGAGGATCAAATGAGCTCTGTAAGCCTAACAGTGGTGGCTAACCTTGGCACTCCAGCTGTTCTTGAACTTCAATCCCCAGAAGCCCTGGTCAGAAGGAGCGCTGATTTGGGCTTCTGAGAATTGAAGTCCAAGAACACCTTCCTGGAGTGCCAAGATTAGCCATCACTGGCCTAGTATTATTACCAGAAAACCCACAGCCAAGTTGATAAGGACGATGAAGCAAGGTTTGCCACCTGCATTAAAGCAATTAATAAAGGTGGCATTGTGGAATTCAAAGGTCATAAGGAAGAATCCAGCCTTCCTGCCATTGCAATTCAATGTGCTGCTGCTGCTGCTGCTGCTTCTTCCATGTCCATATCAAACTTTGAGCTGCCAAAATGAAGACACTTTCTTGTTTCCATGTCCATATCAAACTTTGAGCTGCCAAAATGAAGAGACTTTATTAGCTTTGTTTTTGACCAAACTTAAATCCTCACTGGTGCATGTCCAGTGTACCAATGTGCTGGAAAATATGGGAAGAAGAAAAGTAACTCTAAATTTATTGTATTGTATTGTATTTATAGCCCACCCATCTGGGATATTTTCCCACTCTGGGCAGCGTACAACATATAAAAAATTACAATAAAAATTAAAAAAATTGAATAAATTATAAATATCAGCTATTATGACTTTCTTTTCTGTAAAACAATTTTGCATCTGTCACAACACCATGGGAAACTATAACTATTGAACAGATAAAAACTAATGATGACAACATGGAACATTTCCCACTGTGTTAAGAAAGATAAAGAAATGATATTTTTCAGAAACCTATGGGGGGGAAAAGAGTCAAAACTGAAATATGTATCCATTTGTGCGGATTCCACATGCCCAATTGGCATAACGCGGCGGCTGGCAGAGGCCACTCTGGTCGAGAAGGCTCCTGGTCCGTGGGCTCTGCGGGCCCAGAAATTGGGGGAGCGGATTAATAGTATAAATCATAAGGGTTTATTCACCCACACCTGACCTGACCGGCGGTTCTGCTGAGAGAGCAGATCGCTAACCTCCGTTACCCATTAGGCAATCACTCACTCGCAGTTAAGCCTAATCTTGGGTGCAAATAGAAGCCATATTTACCCTAGTGTAAGCCTCGAACAATGGTTTTCCCCTGTCAGTGTTTGCCCGAGTTAATTAACTTCCCCAAGAGAGATTTCCCATTAACCCGAGTAAATGGATGGTGTGATTTTCTGTCAGATGACGATTCTTTCCTGCATTGCCTTCTGATCTATATATGATGATGCTTTTCCCTCAATAAACCACTGATCTGATCTCGCTCCATATTGCCTCGTGTCGTTACTTGATCAGTCTCCTCCGGGACCCAATGGCCGTCCTAGCGGCCCCGATTCCTACACCTGGTGACCCCGACGTGATCTACTCGAGAGTAAGCGATCACACGGTCCGGTTCTACACGAGAACCGCTTTCCGATCATCCCGGAGGACAGCGCGGCAGCCCGGCCGGTAAGCCAGCCGGTCGTGAAGACGGCCCTGCGGCGAGGCATTACAGAAGAGGCATCCTACAGCTTGCTCCCGACTTTCGCGGCGGCTTGCAGTTACGGAAAAACGCATTCCGCTCAGGGTCAGCTGTGAACCCCTGACAGCGCAGAGGCCACTGAGGGCCCGTGGCAGCAGGCCACGCTCTGAGCTCTACCCAGAGAATCGTCGCCAAAACCTATTGCCTGGCCCACAGACGCGTCAACTCGTCCCGAGGAGGAATCTTCGGAGAACCCCGCAGGTAATATGGGGACTTGTCCTCAGCGGCAACGTCCGTCCGCTAGCCAAAGAACTCATGAGGAAGAGTTCAAAATCCTGGCCAGGGTATTTCAGTTACGTTTTCACAGCGGAGAGCTAGCGAGACTTTTGATGTACCTAAGGGAACACTGCCTGCTTTACCCAGAAGTAGGTACGTTAACCCTTCAGCTCTGGGATCAGATAGGAGACTGCATTCAGCAACCCCTGAAAGCTCCAGAGGGCGTAATTCGCACATGGAGTAAATGTAGGAAGCTCTTAGCGGAGATAGATCCAGTCCGGGTAAAGGCCAAAGAACCCCCAGCGCCAGTCGAGCCATCGGCGCCCACGGCGCTCTATCCGTCATTGCAGTTTAAGCAGAGTAGTGTAGGGAGCTTTCCCTCGGTGACAGCTGCAGACGTCACCGACGGAATGCATGGAATGAGGAGCGCAGGCGCTTCTCTGACAGCTACAGGCTCCCAGACCAAGAGTGCCCTTCAGCGCACAATTGAGGAAGAAATCAAGAAGGGGGAATTGCCAGCAGAAGAGTTAGCTGGGCTTAGTCAGATTTGTCCAATTCGCTTGGAAATGGATGCCCTCACAGGGAACCAGCAGGTAGTTCATTCACCAGTCCCGTATAAGCTTCTCATGGCTATACGGAAGGCCATTACAGAGACAGGACTCCAGAGTCGCTTCACTAGGGGCACGCTTCAGCAAGTGTGCGAGAATACCATGTTCATCCCGCACGACTGGAAAGCCATCATGCGGATGATGCTCAACCCCAGCCAGTATTTGCTATGGGACAGCAAGTATCGCCTCGAGGCTCAGACAAGGGCTGCCAGGATGGGAGGCGTAGTACTTCCTGACCAGTTATATGGTTCAGGTGCCTTCGAATCCATCGATGTGCAGACCAACTTGCCACTAGCCACTCTTCAGATGTCAGCCGAGGCTGCCTTCAAGGCTTTTCTCAAGGTTCCAGCAACTGGCAAAGCAGCCAAAAATTACACCGCAGTCAAACAGGGAGCCCAGGAGCCCTACATGGACTTTATCAATCGCTTAGAGGAAGCGATCAGTAGGCAGATCGATAATGAGCAAGCCCAACAGGAGCTCATGATGAAATTGGCCAAAGACAATGCCAATTTAGACTGCTGTAAAATCTTGCAGTCACTGGGTAATCATCCTGACTTGACTCTCACGGACATGATTAGAGCTTGCGCCGACGTTGGCACAGAATCCTACAAAATGGGTTTGCTAGCGGCAGCGGTGCAAGGAGGTAGAAGACCTAAGAATAGAAATCAAGGGGCATGTCACAATTGTGGCAAGGTCGGTCACTTCGCAAGGGAGTGCCGATCCAAGGGAGGCGGACAAAATTCCGGCCGTTCCAAGGCTCCAACCACCCCATGTCCGAAGTGTAAGAAAGGCTACCATTGGTCCAGATACTGTCCGAATTCGGGAAACCGGAATGCGGGCACGTCTCTGGCCCCGGTCCAAACAGATGCTTCCCTTGCTCTGAGCGCGTCAGAGCTAGACTAGATTCCGATCACATTCCTAGCATTGCGAAGGCATAGGCCAGCCCCAAGGGTAGTACAGGGCTAGAATTGACTTGCCAGGCGGACGTCACATGCGACCTGCCAGGCACAGTCTATCTGGTGGACTCCCAGTACATGGGACCCCTGCCCAAGGGCTTTATAGGTTTAGTTTTGCCTCGCAGTGTAGCAGGAGCACACGGAATTCTTGTAATTCCGGGAGTCGTTGACTCCAATTTTTCAGGCGTTCTCCAAGTTCAGCTTTGGATTCTGGTTCCTTGTCACTCGCCAACAGATAGCCAGGGAAGGCTCAGGGACAGCTCAGAGTCCGGGTCAGCAGACCGCTCGAGTGCAAGTGAGGCAGTGCAAGGATACCAAGTCTTAGCGACAGTGGAGACCAACATTGAGTGGAAACAGCGCCCAGCTATTGAGGTATTTTTGAATAAAAGATCATTCTCAGGGTTGTTAGATACCGGAGCTGATGTGAGTGTGGTCAGCCGGAGCCAGTGGCCACGGGAGTGGGCCATTGAGCCGGTCTCCGATGTGTGGGGGGTAGGCGGCATCCAAGAAGCGTTTAGGAGCCGGGAGTGGGTGGAAGTCATGACCCCAAAGGCTGACGGCACAGCGGTCATTCGGCCGCACATTCTGGACGTGCACGTCAACCTTTGGGGGCGAGACATTTTACAGCAGTACGGTGCTACGCTTACCTTCGGGTAATGGCGTTGCCACTTAAATGGCTCACCAATACGCCGGTCTGGGTGGAACAATGGCCGGTTGTGGGAGAGAAATTAGTCGCCCTAAAGCAACTGGTTAAAGAACAGCTGGACGCAGGACATATAGAGCAGTCCACTAGTCCTTGGAATTCGCCTATTTTTGTCATTAAAAAGAAGTCGGGGAAGTAGCGACTCCTCCACGATCTCAGAGAGATCAATAAATGTATACAGTCAATGGGTCCGCTTCAATGCGGCATCCCAAATCCAAATATGATTCCCGAGGGGTGGGAGATCCTAGTTGTAGATCTCAAGGATTGCTTTTACACCATTCCCTTAGACCCCAGGGACAGGGAAAGGTTCGCCTTTACAGTGCCGGTTGTGAACCACAGCGAGCCCACGCAGCGTTACGCGTGGAAATTTTTGCCACAGGGCATGCTCAATTCGCCCACCCTGTGCCAAATTTATGTTCACAACGCACTGGCAAAGTTTCGAAACCTTCATCCCACAGCTTTAGTTTGCCATTTCATGGATGATATCTTGGTCGCAGTGCCGCAACTCGGCAGCGAAATGTTTGCAGACCTCCTGGTCATCCTAGGGGGAGAAAGGGTTACTCATTGCCCCAGAGAAAATGCAGAGAACCGAGCCCTTCTCATACTTGGGCCATCGGCTTCTCCGCTCTTTCGCAGCACCAGTTTTGCCCCAAATCAACTTGAAGGACTCAGTCACCCTGGTAGAATTGCAGCAGGTTATAGGAAACATTAATTGGGCCAGACCGTATTTCCGATTGGATACGGATCTTCTGAAGCCGTTCTTCTCGCTGCTCACGCTAGGCAAGCAGCCGGCAGACCGGATACAAATTCCTCGAGAGGCACGCTTGGCTCTCGAGAAAGTCAACCAAATTCTCAGCCAAAGGTGGGTGGACAGGATTGCGCAGGGGCCATATGCTCCGATCCTGAACTTGTACATCGTTCGGGCAGGATCCATGTTCACCGGAGCCCTAGGAGTGGACTCCGAGAAAGGGACGAGTATCGTGGAATGGGTGTACTTGCCGAACACCTCTTCCCGAAATATCGTTCCTCCCCAAGAGTTGGTCTCCGCGGTGGTTTACCGCGGAAGGCTGAGAGCTAGGGACATTTCAGGGCACGACTTAGCAAAGATTGTGGTCCCGTTCGCCAAAGAGCAGGTTCAGCAATTGATGCAGCTCGGTGACTCGCTTCCAATTGCTTTGGAGGGATTCACCGGATGCTTGGCATACCACTTGCCAAAAGACCCCAGACTTGTCTCGCTTCAAACGCAGACAGTCAGCTTGTATGAATTGCTCTCACTGGTTCCGCTTCAGGGGGCCAGGACAGTTTTACTGATGGGGGTCGCACATATGGTGTCTTAACTTGGCAGGAGGGCCAGGCTTGGTGCACGCTGTTAACTCTTCCACAGAAGTCCGCACAGCGGGCAGAGTTGGCAGCGGTGAACCTCGCTTTGCGCACCTTCGCCAAAGAGCGCCTAAACATCATTACTGACAGTCAGTATGTTAGGAATTTGCTTCACAGTCTACCGGGAGCTTACATCACTCCCGCGATAGACAAAAATTTGCTGAGTTTGTTCCTCACTGCTCAATTTCACTTGCGAAACCGCACGGAAGCGCTCTATATTGCCCACATCCGAAGTCACCAAGACCTACCGGGTCCGATTTCCGCAGGCAATAGCAGAGCGGATGCGGCTGCAAAGGAAATTCAGCAACGTTCAGTGTTAGGTGTTTTCACTACTCCAATTCAGAGTCATGCATTCTTTCATCAGAATGCCAAAGCGCTTGCCAGACAGTTTAATCTGCCACTTTCTCAAGCCCAAGGCATAGTTCGCTCTTGCCAGCATTGTGCAGGGGCACCGGGGGGGCCCTCGTGGGGGGTCAACCCACGAGGGACAGAGGCTAACCAGGTGTGGCAGATGGATGTCACACATGTTCCGCAGTTTGGCAGATGGCAGTACATGCACGTTTGCATTGATACTTTTTCACAATTCATTTGGGCAATGGCGCAGAAAGGGGAGACTGCTTCCCACGTGGAGCAGCACCTCCTTTCCTGCTTCGCGGCAATGGGCAAACCGCGGCACGTGAAAACCGATAACGCCCCGTCCTACAGCTCTAGGCAGCTGGCCGCCTTCATGGCCACCTGGGACATTAAGCATACTTTTGGTGTTCCTTACAATCCGCAGGGGCAACCGATTGTGGAACGAGTCAATCGGACACTCAAGTCCTATATTGACAAACAAACAGAAAGGGGGGAGCCACCAGCCCTCCCCAAGTCACAGGGTCAGGCACAGCATTGTCTGAATAAGGTATTGTTCACATACAATCACCTTAATGTTTTTTCCAATTGCACGCCGCAGGAGAATCACTTCCGCCGTTCGGAAGCTCTCCCGCGACCGATGGTCCGATACCGGGTGCCACCAGACCCTTCCTGGAGGGGCCCGGCGCCACTCGTAACCTGGGGAAGAGGGTATGCTGCAGTTATGTCTCCTATAGGTCTCGTTTGGATTCCAGCTCGGTGTGTTAAGCCTCATTTGGAACCACATGGCGTGGACCCAGGCTGATCCGAGTCTGATCCCGGAGATGGAGGACCTCACCCTGACCGAGGGAACACGGCGGGAGAGACAGCGGTCGCAGATGACAGCACCGAAGATCACCTGGGGGATGGTCAAGCCCCTTTGCCATGAGGCCCAGGACGCCATCCAGGGAGCCGACACTGGAGAACTTCGTGGCTGCAGTCTTTGCCCAGATTCATGTCAATTCCATGGCAGTCACCATCATCCTGGCCCTCTCCCTACTTGCGGGGGGAGGCGTCCAGGCAGTCTCACTAAAGGCCAACGGTTTGATGCCAGGCGAAGATCTTTCTGCCCGGATGCACTACAACTTATGGGAAAGGTTGGCGGGTCTCGTCAACCAGTCCAATTTTTGCCTAAGGCAGGACGCGGGTTCTGCCTCCATTCTGAGCATCTGCTTCATCCCAGTGTGCCACACTCTAGATGCACGCACCAGGGATGGCGATTGGCTGCTGAAGCGGATTTTCGGTCCACATCTCCCTGCGAGCTTCACAGCATACGCTCGCTGGGGGGGAATGCAGCTGACAATGACTTTGCCGGCTGACGCAGCCACTCTCCACACTCCGCGGGTGGCGGTCAGTCCGAACTCTACTTGTGCTCGGATGGTTGGCTGCGCTGCAGTCGGCCAAACTCAGCGCCACTGCCTCGACACTGGCAGCAGCAATTGGACTTGTGATAAACCAGAGACACTTGGTTCAGGATGGTTCTTTACATGTAATCATTACACTTGGAACTACATTCCCGCAAATGTATCAGATTCTACATGTTGTATCAGTCGGTTGACACTGTTACTCCCCACTAAGGATATGATTGTTCCAAGCACAAATGTTTCAGATGTTTCCTCACCCCATACGACACACCCGTGCCACCCAGTTAGACAGCTCATGTGATAGCAGCATTAGGGTTCTAAGTCCAGCTGAATACGTCTCGTTGGCAGTCAGCATACTTGGCGTGCCAGGCTTAGCCGTTGGCAACGGCCGGAGAATTGGTCAGTTGGCTTGTGGATTAGCAAAAGCCATTAACCATACCTCCTCAGCGATAGCGCTGCTCAATCAGGAGCAGGCAGAGCTTCGCCATGCCATTCTTGACAACCGAGCGGCTATAGACTATCTTCTGTTGTTACATCATTTGGGTTGCGAATCTGTCCATGGCATGTGTTGCTTTAATCTCACTGACAACTCACGCAAGGTCCAGAGCCAGCTCACGGACCTCCACACCCTAGTCAAGAACATTAAGCAGGGTTCGATATGGGATTGGCGGAGTTCCTTGTGGTCATGGCTCCTGTGGGCGTGTCTCCAGACGATGCTTCAAGTGATTGTGGGGGTGATAATACTAGGCATAGCAGGATGCTGTTTCATGCAATGTATTCCCTCACTGTTATCGAGATGTCCCTCGTGGGGGGAACCCCGAAGTGTCAGCTGATGCCCCTCTTGCGCAGGGTCGCCTGTCAGGTCCCTAAACAATAGAAAAAGGGGAGATGCGGATTCCGCATGCCCAATTGGCATAACGCGGCGGCTGGCAGAGGCCACTCCGGTCGAGAAGGCTCCTGGTCCGTGGGCTCTGCGGGCCCAGAAATTGGGGGAGCGGATTAATAGTATAAATCATAAGGGTTTATTCACCCACACCTGACCTGACCGGCGGTTCTGCTGAGAGAGCAGATCGCTAACCTCCGTTACCCATTAGGCAATCACTCACTCGCAGTTAAACCTAATCTTGGGTGCAAATAGAAGCCATATTTACCCTAGTGTAAGCTTCGAACAATGGTTTTCCCCTGTCAGTGTTTGCCCGAGTTAATTAACTTCCCCAAGAGAGATTTCCCATTAACCCAAGTAAATGGGTGATGTGATTTTCTGTCAGATGACGATTCTTTCCTGCATTGCCTTCTGATCTATATATGATGATGCTTTTCCCTCAATAAACCACTGATCTGATCTCGCTCCATATTGCCTCGTGTCGTTACTTGATCAGTCTCCTCCAGGACCCAACGGCCGTCCTAGCGGCCCCGATTCCTACACATTTGCTTCCTTATTAACTGTTCATCTACCACAAGATTTCTAGTATCTTGGTGCCTTTATCTTTTAAGTTGATCTTGCACATGCCATAAATTTACACAGCCTTTTATAATCATTGGATTATAAATGACTATAGCTGGTAGGGAAACATCCATATCACAGAGATGCCGCATTGGAAAAAAGCTTTACAGAGACCATGAATGAAGATGAAGCCTTTGCATTTTGGATGTAGCACGAGAAGACAAAGACACCACTGAAAAGTAAAGAAATCTGCAGGAATCGGAGGCTGGCAGGAATGACTCAAACAAGGAAGCTACACTGCTATCAACCAGATCACTAATTTATGGGGGCCTCCAGAAATAGAATAGGCGCCATGATGGTGAACCTTGGCACTCCAGGTGTTCTTGGACTTCAATTCCCAGAAACCCAAGTCAGCACTCCTGCTGACTAGGGCTTCTGGGAATTGAAGTTCAAGCAGCTGGAGTGCCAAGGTTCACCATCACTGGAATAGGGACTGTCATGGCTTGGTGGTTAAGACTCTGAGCTTGAAGATAGGAAGGTTGGCAGGTCAGCAGTTCAAGACCCAGATTTGCTCTATTGATGGACTGTAGACATATAATATTGGATAGAACTAAGAGAAATCTAACTGTCATGATGATGACAGCCACTAGATTGGGGAGAGCAAAGAAGTGAAAAATATGTATGACTTTTAGAATAGAGGACTGGTATAAAGAATTGTGGAGCTGCGGTGGCTTAGTGGTTAAGGCTCTGATCTTGATGACAGGTCAGCTGTTTGAGATGATTTGGTACCATGCAGATCCTCCAGGGAAGCGGGTCGGGGTGGGGGAGTGGTAGGTGGCTCAGGGCTGGTCCTTCTGTCTCAGCTCCTGCCAACCCAGTGGTTCAAAAGCAAGAAATTGCAAGTAGACGAATAGGTACCACTTCTAGAGGAAAGGTAACAGTGTTCTGTGCGATCCGGTGTCTAGTACCAGGCTTTAACCAATTGTCCCATTCAACAGGCGCGACGGGAAGCAGGTGCAATGTTTACGACGGCCGCCAGAGGGGGCGGGAGAGACAGGGAACGAAATACTGTACCAGAAAGCGCTTTTCCAACTCGCCGGCTCTATCCCCGGGCCGCGCATGCTCAGTGCGCAGAGTCTTTTACAGCGTTATTTTCCCAGCCAGGCCCAGCCAAAGGACCTTCGGGATCGGGACCTTCTCCCTGGCCGGGTCTACTCAGGAGTAAGTCGCCTTGCCCCCTTGCCCCTTATCCTTCTATGCACGCGTCGGGTTGCAACTTTCATTAGCAATAGCTAATTAGAGCTTTGGTTCCATTTTTTTAAAAAAAAATTAACAAAGGAGGCATCAGATTTAATTAAGCAATCATTACACTATTGCATATGCATTAATTGGGATATTTGCATTGACATCGTTGTTTCTTTTGCTGCATGCTAATTAGGTCAAACTTTTGCATTCTTCGGATTTTGCCTGAAATATAATTATTCTTTTTCTCCCCTCCTGTTATAGATCATCGGGATTAGCTTTGTTTCTCTCTTTCTATATATGTATATATTAATTTTTATTGATTTTAAATGCACGGAAATTTTAAAAAGATGTTGTTATTTTTTTTAAAAAAAAACGACCAGAATAGAATCTTATTTTTGACCAGTCCTAAATCATCACTTAGGGTCGCGAACGACTGAACAAAAAAATAATCATCATATTCCAGACTTTGGGGAAAGTTGCCGTGGGGTTGATTGTTTCTTTTGGAGTGGATTCTGGGCGTTGTAGTCCCGAAAGGTTGCTTTCCGCATCTGCTGGTAGCCTACTTAATGGAGAGAGTTGGGGGATCTCAGATAAAATAAGTGAACAGCTGGCGGGGCTTCCAGATGTTGTCAGGACTACAAATCCCATCGTCCCTTCGCCATCCAGGGGCTGGTGGGAGTTGTAAATGAATGAGAAACCATTCAGAGGGCCAACCCCGCTACCGTGTGTATTTTAATGTTTGTACATTATGTGGAAACACCCTTTCAACTTTTTGGCAACAAAGTGACTCAAGGGTCTTCCAAGTCAAAATCTCTTTCTCTCTTCCTTTCTCAATGCTTTATTACTCAAAGTCACCCTTGCTTGAAAACCAGTTGTAGCCAACTCTAGGGTTCGGTGCTCATCTCTGTTTATAGCCAAAGAGCCAGCGCTGTCTGCATCTACAGATGTTTCCATGGTCATGAAATCGGAGTGCACAGAACATTGCTTACCTTCCCACCAGAGTGTTACCTGTTTATCTAGTTGCAATTTCTTGCTTTCGAACTGCTAGGTTGGCAGGAGCAGGGACAGAGACGGGAGCTCACTCCGTCGTGTAGTACTCGGGAATTGAACTGCTGGCCTGCTGATCTTCCAGTCATCAAATTCAGCGTCTTAACCACTAAGCCACCTAAGTCCCTGTTTTATTTATTACATGATACAAAAATATAAGATAATAATAATTAAATAATTAAAACAAAATTAAAAATAATAAAATCGTGAAGGGTTGGAATTGACTGTGCAGCTGAACAACAACAAAATAATAGTAATTCTGTGTTAGAAATTATTCTGGCTTGAAAGGGTTTTTTGCAGAAGAAACTCCATTCAGGTAATGTCCAAATGAGGTTCCTTTCATGTCCCCAAGAGCTGGGACAGCGATGGGTGCTCAATTCGTCATGCAGTACCCAGGTCTCAAACTGCCGACTTGCCAGCCTTCCAAATAACAAGGTGAGCCACCGCAGCCCCTTAATATAAGATAAGGGAAAAGGGAAAATACATAACTTAATAAAAACATATTCTTAATTAACAATATATACTAATGTGTGCACCCAGCAGGACATTATATACATTTTCCAATCTATTGTCTATTTCAAACTCTTTAAACTCATGCTTGTCCTTTCTTTTCCAAAATGACATGTATTCTTGCCTTGGTTTTAACTCCTTTCTCATTCACCACAACAGTACAAGAAGTTTTCCCCATACTTCTCTGAAATCTAATTTCTTTAAAAATCCCTTTTTTACTTTTAATTCTGATGTCAATCTGTCATTTATTGCCATAATTCTTTCTACCCTCCTAGATTTTCTGCCTCTTTTCTTCTCCCAATTTGTCTTTTTTTTTCTCCACCCCGATTATCAATTTTATTTTAGCCTAGCCCAGAAAGAGAACAGTTTTCCCAGCAGGACAGCCTGTATAGAATATGTTATTATCAAATACAGAGAGAATTTTTAGATTATGTATTAGGAAAAAGGAGTAAAGCCAAAGCCAGGTGTAGTATCCTTTTGGAACGAGTAGTGAAATGTATAAAAATTTAACGATATTGAGAACATTTAATCGAGAAGGTTTATAAGCCACACCGGTGACAGGTGCGTGTAGTAGTTCTATTGTACTAAATGTAGTTTTGTATGGGGTTTTTTTTGTGGTGGTGGTAAATTTTCTGTTTATTTTTGTGTATTCATTTTTGTATTTTAATTAAATAAAATGTTTGAATGGAATGTTATTGTCACACTGGTCCTTTCATCACTTGCAGGACTCAAAAGGAGATTCATATAACACCCAATTGATAAATCTGGGCACCTACAAATCCAAATCCCGGAACTCTCAAGCTTGTGTATTCGGACCAAAACGCGACGCAGACACCTAGCGGGTCCTTTGATTAAAACCACCAAAGATGGATACCTTCATTATTGAATTGTGCTACAAAAATGTCACCATGAAAGAGGACGGCAACAACTTTACCGCCAACTGCCGGATGTGTCCAAATAAGACCATCTCGGGGAGTATTAGAAGTTCTAGCAACTTTCTGAAACATGTAAAAGTAAGTCTCCCTGGCTACAATAACTGTTGTTGTTGTTGTTGTTGTTGTTGTTGTTTACTGCAGCTAGAAGCACATTTATTTATTTAGCATATGGCATTTGTACACATTGAGTCAACATATAACAAGAAAGAAATTATATATAAACTATATAAAACTTAAGGAGTCGCCCTTAAAAAGATCTTCTCTATTGCCCACATATGCTCTAAGGCTACATTGTTGTATAATATGTTGCACCATTTGTCATGGTGCCCTGCACTCACACATGCTAGAAGCACAAAATGTGATATAACTGTACTGTACTGGCTTTTCCTCAATCTGGGGAATAGGAACTACAAAACCCAGAATCCCCCCACCCCCGGATGTCTCAATTGACTAAGATGGTTGTGTGATTTTTCATCCCCCAAAATGTGGTTTTTCTCTGCTCTTGTTACCCTACCCCGGTGTTTACCCTACCCCGGTGTTTATGCACTCTTGAAACAGAGTTTTGACATTTATTTATTTATTTACTTACTACATTTCTATCCTGCATAAGTGAAAAATACTATACTGTATTATTATTATTATTATTATTATTATTATTATTATTATTATTATTATTATTATTATTATTATTATTATTATTATTATTATTATTATTATTATTATTATCGTCATCGTCATCGTCATCATCCTTGTCACGGTTTCCTCTCTTGAGAAATACATAGTTGATGAGTTCCCCTAAAAATATCTCTAAAATCATTTACTTTTTTTATACCTCTTTTGCGTTTTAATTCATATGTCAGTTTATTATTTAACACCTACAATATTTTGTAGTAAAGGTAAAGGTCACCCTTCTTCAAAAGTCAGTCGTATCCGACTCTAGGTTCAGTGCTCATCTCTGTTTATAGCCAAAGAGCCAGTCTTGTCTGCATCTGAAGACGTTTCCGTGGACATGGTATAAAGAATTGTGGGACTGTGGTGGCTTAGTGATTAAGATGCTGAACTTGATGACAGGTCAGCAGTTTGAGACCCAGGTACTGCATGACGGTTTGAGGGCCTGTCTCTGTCCCAGCTCCTGCCAACCTAGTAGTTCAAAAGCAAGGAATTGCAAGTAGGTAAATAAGTACCAATTCGGCAGGAAGGTAAAGAGCGTTCTGTGCACTCCAGTGTCTAGACATGCCTGCCCCATGTCCACAGAAACATCTGCAGACACAGACAGCACTGGCTCTTTGGCTATAAACAGATGAGCACTGAACCCTAGAGTCGGATACAACTGGCTTTCGAGGAAGGGCAACCTTTACCTTTAAATGTATAAAGATTTGTCATGTATTCTTTCATTCTCTCTTGTACCTGAGGAAGTGGATTTTGCTTTTCTCCTCCCGTCTGTCTGATCACTCGCAATTGAGACCTTCCTAAATTACCACAGCTCATTACACAAACTTTACGTGGGACACCAGTCCTGTCTACTAATTGCAGTGCCACAGCTGGTTCTTAGTACTACTTGTTCCTTGTAAAGAATTCCGTTCAAAGGTTTTTTCCCTCTCCCCCCCCCCTCATTTTTGTCATTTAATTCCCATTGTAGGTACGGCACCCAGTCCGATTCAAGGAGTACGAAAAACTGAAAGACATGACATGGAAAAAGAAGAAAAGGGTATAATCAAAGGTTGAATGCTAGAGGGATGTGTGTGTGAACATATATATATATCAATGCAAATCAATGCAAATTAATGGCGACCCTGTGCAGAGTTTTCTAGGTAGAAAATACACAAAAGTAGGGTTACCCTTCCTATGGAGCAGGGATTCCCAACCTTTTCCTGCCAGGGGCCAGTCACATGGGTCTTCCTTGCAGCAGTGGCATGTGCATTTACACCATGTTTCCAGGCATTTCCCCCACCTTCACCACTTCCCTTAGAGGACAGAGCAAGGGAGGAACATTTTTGTACCTTTAAAAAATTTGTCACTGTATTTTCACACTGTTTTGGTGCGAAAATGCGGTGAATTTGGCACTTCCAGTGACGTTCGGGCATTTCCAGCATTGGCTACAGTTCAGCCTGGGGGGGTTGGATGAATTCGGCACGTGAGCCAGCCCACAGGTCATAGGTTGGGAACCTCTGCTCTGGAGAGTGCCCTGGGACCATGCAGGTACAAGTATGGTATCAAACTCACAAAAGGAGAAGAAGTGCAGAAAAGGGGAGTAGTTTGGTGTAGTAATTGGTTTCAAAATGTTCCTGAAGTTATGTTTTAGTTCCTTTTCAGAAACAGGGAAGTAAAGTGTTACTAAGGGCTGATAATTACTTTTCGAATTGGTTTTTGAATGTACTGTAGTTTCCTAAGCCTAGAAAAGTTGTTTCCCTGTTATGATAACTAATTGTATGTCATCAAGTCCGTTCTGACTTATGGAGAACCTTTCTAGAGTTTTCTAGGTAGAGAGTGCTGAGAAGTCGTTTCCCTTCTTCTGGGGACACAGAATAGCTTGCCCCAGACTACGCTGCCCGGTATTTCTGGAAAGCATAATCACACTCCCTATCTTCAATATTTCACTCCCGAGTTCTCTAGACAGCTGTTGCAGCTCTCATAATTCTTTTTTTTTTAAATTAAACTTTATTAAGAGAAAATATAAACAAATACAGATCCATATGTATATACAATAAGAAAGAATACATATACATCCACCTCTTATAGCATTTCATAACAAAAATAAAAGAGAGAGAGAGAAAAAGACTTAAACTGGAATAACATAAGAGAAAAAAAGAGGAAGAAAAAATTAACCCCCATTGACATTTGTAAATGGGGATGATGTTAACACCCGTGATCTGTTGGGAGTGTCCGCGAGGAATTCTGTGCCAATTAATCTCATTTCTCTTTCCAAAATAGGATCGCGTCAGGGCTTGGGTTATTCTCATTGTCATCTCATTCAACAAAAGGACCCCAAATATCCCAAAATGGGATCTTCGACATTATCCCTTTTTTTCTGATGGATTTGTATGGTTAATTTCTCATTAAGTGCCAATTGCCAAACATCTGAATACCATCTGGCTTTGCTGATACCTACTCCACCTTTCCACTCCTTAGCAATTATTTGTCTTGCTACCATTACTAATGATAACAATGATTCTTTTTTTGCATCATCCAGATGTAAATCATCAAGTTCGCCCAGTATTGCTATCTTATGACTTAACACAATTGTTGTTTTTAATATTTTACTTAATTCTTTTTCTATAACATTCCAAAAATTCCCTAAGTGGTCTCATGACCACCAAATATGAATATATGTCCCCTTCCTTTTGTTACATCTCCAACAGAGATCTGAATTCTTGTTGTTCATTAGATGGAGTTTGGCCGGAGTGAGGTACCACCACCAGAGAACCTTACAGTTGTGTTCTTTCTTCTTAATTGATACATCTATGGGTCCATTCCCCCCCCCCCAACTTTCATCCTTAATTTTTCTCATAATTCTCCAGCTGTTACAACAGTGCTGAATTAAGCAAATTTGGGGGTTTTATCCCATCTCACCCACCCACCCCACACCCTATCCCATCTTTGATCTGAGGAGTTTGTACCTCTTCTGAAGAGTTTGGAAAGCAGGGATATGGTATGGCTGAAAAAAGAGGGATAGAGTTGAGAAGCAAAAATATGAGGAAAATATATTTACACAAAGTGAAATAATTCTGTTTTTATGCTTGTTGCTTGAATGCTTTATCTTCTCTTGTTGTTATATTCTCTTAAGGGGTTAGGGAGGGTATAGGAGGGTTTTTTAGATGTTTTTCAAGGTTTTAATACTTTGTATTATGTTAAGATTGCTTTCCTAGTTGCAGGAAGCATTCTTTACTGATTTGTTTGCTGCTCTGGGTGGCGCTTGCGCCAGAAAGGCGGGATATAAATAATCCAAATAAATAATAAATAAGTAAATAGACACTTAAAACAAATGTTGGTCACCACAAAAATGGAATGTCTGAGGGAGGCTGCTGGAGTGACTTTTGTTGTTCAGTCGCACAGTCGATTCCGACCCTTTGCGACCCCCATGGACCATTTTCCTCCAGGCACCTCTGTCCTCCGCCATTCTCCTCAGCCCACCAAGCTCTGTGCCCATTGTGTCCACAATACTGTCTATCCATCTCATCTTTGGACGCCCCCTTCTTCTTTTGCCCTCCACCTTTCCCAGCATCAAGGCCTTCTCAAGTGAGTCCTCCCTTCTCATTTGATGTCCAAAGTACTTTAGCTTCATCTTCACTATTTGTCCCTCCAATGAACAGTCAGAATTGATTTCTTCCAGTATTGACCTATTTGTTCTCTTTGCTGTCCAAGGGACTCTCAGGACTCTCCTCCAACACCACATCTCAAAGGCATCTATTCTTCTGCGCTCAGCCTTCCTAATGGTTCAGCTCTCACACCCATACATTACCACTGGGAATACCATTGCTTTGACTATGCAAATTTTTGTTTTCAAGGTGATGTCTCTGCTTTTCACTATATTCCCCAGGTTTCACATTGCTTGTCTCCCCATAATCAGTCATCTTTTTATTTCATGGCTACAGTCGCCATCTGCAGTGATCTTAGATCCCAGGAAAGTAAAATCTGTCACTGCTTCTACTTCTTCCCCATCTATTTTCCAGGGACTGATCGGACCTGTTGCCATTATCTTGGTTTTCTTGATATTAAGTCTCAAGCCAGCTTTTGCACTTTCCTCCTTCAATCCAATCAAGAGGTTCTTTAGGTCTTCCTCACTTTCTGCCATTAGGGTGGTATCGTCTGCATATCTCAAATTGTTGATGTTTCTCCCAGCAATTTTGATCCCATATTGTGATTCCTCCATCCCTGCATTGCGCATTATGTGCTCTGTGTATAGATTGAATAAGCAGGGTGATAAAATGCAGCCTTGATTACTCCTTTTCCTATTCCAAACTACTCTGTCATTCCGTGTTCTGTCCTAACTGTTGCTTCTTGGTTCGTGTACAGATTTCTCAGGAGGCATATGAGGTGTTCTGGTATTCCCATCTCTTTAATTACTTGCCACATTTTGTTGTGGTTCACACAGTCAAAAGCCTTGGTGTGGTCAATAAAACAAAAGTAGACTTGTTTCTGGTATTCTTTTGTTTTCTCCATGATCCAACGTATGTTGGCAATGTGGTCTCTAGTCCCCCTGCTCTTCTGAACCCGGCCTGCAGCTCTGGTAGTTCTCTCTCCACCTGTTGTTGAAGTCTATCCTGTATTATCTTGAGCATCACCTTGCTGGCATGTGGGATGAGCGTAATTGTTCGGTAATTTGAGCATTCTTTGGCATTGCCTTTTTTTGGGATTGGAACGTACACTGATCTTTTCCAATCCTGTGGCCACTGTTTTGTTTTCCAAATTTGCTGGCATTTTGAAAGCAGTAGTTTGATTCCATCATCTTTTAGGGCTTTGAAAAATTCAACTGGGATACAATCATTTCCACTAGCTTTATTGTTTGCAGTGCTTTTTAGGGCCTTTCTGACTTCACTCTCCAGAATGTGGTTCAAATTCAAATTCCTCATTATTGTTATTATCAGGAGTGTTGAGGTCCTTTTTGTAGAGTTCCTCTGTGTACTCTTGGAGTGTTGAGGTCCTTTTTGTAGAGTTCCTCTGTGTACTCTTGCCATCTTTTTTTTTCTCTTCTGCTTCAGCTAACTCCTTTCCATCTTTGTCCCTTATCATGGTCATTTTTGCTTTAAATGTTCCCTTGATTTCCTCAATTTTTTTGAAAAGATCTCTAGTCCTGCCTCTTTTGTTGTTTTCCTTATCTCTCCTTGCTTTTCTTTGAAATTCTGTATTTAGGTAGTTGTATTTTTTCCTTTCTCCTTGGACTTTTGCATTCCTTCTTTCCTCTGCTATTTTAAGAGCCTCATCAGACAACCACTTTGTTTTCTTACACTTCTTTTCTTTTGGTATGGTTTCTCTTGCTGCCTCCTGCATGTTGTCCCGCGTCTCTGTCCATAATTCTTCTGGTACTCTGTCTATCAGGTACAGGACATTAAATCTGTTCATGACCTCCACCGTGTATTCTTTAGGGATGTTGTGTAGGTCATATCTGTCTGGTCTAATTGTTTTCCCCATGTTCTTTAGTCTAAGCCTGAATTTAGCAATCAGTAGGTTGTGATCTGAACCACAGTCTGCTCCAGGTCTTGTTTTTGCTGACTGAATGGAGGTTCTCCATCTTTGACTGCAGAGTATGTAATCAATCTGATTTCGATGCTGGCCATCTGGTGATGTCCATGTGTAAAATCGCCTTGTGTTGCTGGAAGAGGGTATTTGCTATGACTAGTGCATTATCTTGGCAGAACTCTATCAATCTTTGCCCTGCTTCATTCTGTGTTATTGCCTGTTATTCCATTTACTTTTTGATTTCCTACTTTGGCAATTCAATCTCCTAAGATAATGTGGACATCATTTCTTGGTGTCTGTTCTATGAGTGAAAATTACTTTAATCGAATTTCCCATAGGAATGCATTGAATGCAGTTTCCCATAGGAATGCATTGAAGACCAAAATACATTAACCAAAATGCAGTTTCCCATAGCAATGTATTGAAAACCAATTAATCTGTTCCAAAAAAAAATTCTGCAAACCGAATCATTATTTCCTATGGTTTCCTTTTGTTATGCGGTTTTTATGTCAACCGAGCCGTTTGTTGACCGAGGTTCCACCTATAAATCCAAGGGTTAACCGTTGGAACTTGCTATACGTTTCTGCACCCGTCCATCATATCCTGTACCGAGCCTCTTGCACTCACCCGAACCCGGCCCGCAGGGAACTGCAGGGTTGCTGAAGCCGCCAGTGGGGCAAGAGCCCCACAAACACGAAAAAAGGGAAGCAACTTCAATTCCCAATGTCCTCTGTGCCGCGCCACGCCTCAGCCAATCAGGCTGAGAGGCGCGAGCAAAAAGAACGTTGGAAAATGCGGCACGGCCAATTGAAATCAAGCCGCAGGGAAAAAAACGCTGCACGAATGCAAATAAAAAACACAAAACTCTAAGTCCCAGCATCCTACTCGCCGTGAGTGTGCAGAATGCTGAGAAAGCCCGCGTGCGAAAAATAAAATTAAAAAACACAGGCATCCTGCAACGGGAACGCAAGTCTGCCACAGGCGGACGCAGCGCCTCACAGCCTCACAAAACAAACACCCACAAAAAAACCACGGTGATACACCCGTCGGCCTTCTTTCCCGGAGCAATGGGGAGAAGAGGGACTCCCTCTCCTCCACGTTACCCCACCGAAGACACGGCAAGACCATCGCTGGCCTCAAGGAAAGTTGAACCGGGGTGGAAAAAAACCCAGCAGCAGGCAGCAGTTCGTCAGGGGAAGCACCCTCCCTGGCAAATGACTGGCTGCTGCGTTTGTACTTCTGACACCACTGTTTCGAGAACTAACACGAAACAGCGGTGGAGGTAATACAAAAGCAGCAGCCAGCAATCCGCAAGGAAGAGCACCACCCCTTACGGATCGCTGCCTGCCGATCTCTGGTTAGGTAAGCCAGGAGAGAAAGGAGACAAAGAGGAGAGAACCATCGTCAAGCAGATAGCTCTTCTCTGCCTCCTTCTCCCCCGACGTACCTAACAAACCTTACCAGGGGAGGAGCGGGCTGACTGCCGGCTCCTCCTTTTCCCCATTGCTGCATCGAAACCAAAATTTGAAGCAGCAATGGGGAAAAGAGGAACCGACAGACATCCTGTTCTTCACGTAAATGTACGCACCAACAACAAACACCAAAATTAATAAAAATTAATAAAACACAAATAAATAAATAAATAAGAAAACCCATTAATAAATAAAAAGTAAACAACAAAATCCACAAACAAAAACATCCACAATACCAGAAAAGCACAGAAAAAACACCTAACTACAACACGAGGATACCTAACTCACACAACTACCACAAATTACACAAATAAACACCAACGAAATCACAAAAATTAAACAAACCAGAAATAAACAAACCAATTAAACAAACTGAAAACCCAACCAAACCACAAAAGAACAAACAAAAACACCTCCCAGCCCACCACCACAAAAACAAAACAAAGAAAAAACCCAGAAGAAAGAAAACCAGAGAACTCACCAGCACGTCCTTCCTCCACGAGACCGGAACAGAAATGAAGAAACAAAGACCCCACCTAGAGGCCAGGAGAGAAAAAACACATGAAACGAAAACAAAACCAATACTATTACTAACAGCCCCACCTGCAGGCCGGAATATTAAAAACAAGTCAAAAACAAAACAGCCCACCTAGAGGCCACAAGAGTAAAACCAAGTAAAAAAAACCAATAAATCAAAAGTTCACACAAATAAACATATGTTAAATAAATAAAATAAAAATATTTATAGCATCCTCTGTTGATTTTAACTTTAAAAAAAAAACAAAAAAGCAAAACACAATTTATAATAGCCCATCAACGCCAGGCAACCTATGCTAGTATCTTATATAAAGAACCCAACCACCCCAGTCAAAATTTGTCAGGTTATGACTGTATAAGCCCTGGCTTCTTTACAACTTTGTTGGCCCTTTGTGTTCGTAAAAAGGGTTTGCATGTGTTTTTAGCTCCTGACAGAGTTCGACGAAGCGACAAGAAGTTCTGCAGACGTAGAGCCGTCTCCGTCAGGTGGCAGGGAAAGGCGGCTACTAAGGGAAATCAAGAAGGAAGAGGACGTTCAGGCCATATTTCTGGGTAAGGTGCTTGAGTCCTGGGATTGCCTAAAGTTCAAGCAGATATCTGCTGCAGCTTGCCTCACGCCTAGCAAGAGATACATGTACTGGAGTTGTCATTCTGATATTATTGGCTAGATCATAGGCTGATACTTTTTTTAAAGAATGAGTCGGTATTCTAGGAATGCAGTTTTGTGTTTTTGTGATGACAAAATCACATATCTGCTCACCTCTAGCTACAGTTATAATTCCAAGGGTTTATTTTTAAAAGTTCTGAAAGTTAATTTTTGAAAGTTAATTAGTTCCAATTGCAGTTCCAAGATTTCCAAATCAGAATGTGAAAGTTACTTTAAAACTCAGCTGGTGAGAATATTACTTCAAAAGAGGTTGATAAAGGTCTTCCTTCCTTCCAACAGAAAAAAAAATAGTTTTCTATGTTCTACTTAAGACATAGAAAGCTGTTGGTGTGGTTACAGTTCTTAAGAATAACTCTTTGCTGGCTCTTTTCTAAAAAGTAACTTAAGTAATTATTTTCATTATTTTCAGACAAACAATAAAAACAAGTAAAAGCCAAAATAAATAAATACATAATCGTTGTGGTTCTTTAAAGACTGCTATATTTTAGGCATATCAGAGAATAAACAAAACAAAAACACTGTAGCATTTTAAAGACTTATCATATTTCAATGTGAGCTTTCGTGGGTCAAGTCTACTTCATCAGACATGGGAGTGAGACTTCATGGCATCAATTTATAGACATCAGGTACAGTACATTTATAGAGATCAGGTATAGAGCATTGGTTAGCCTACAAATCAATGTGGCTTCATACATTTGGTAAGGATAGATGAAACTGAAATATAACAGTCTTTAAAGTAGCTCAAGTGGCTAAGAAACTGACTGGAAGGAGGCAGGTCAGCAGTTCGATACCCAAATACTGCATGACAGAGTGACCTTCAGTCTCTGTCCCTTCTCCTGCCAACCTAGCAGTTCAAAAGCAAGAAATTGCAAGTAGATAAATAGGAACCACTTTGGTAGGAAGGTAAACAGCGTTCCGTGCGCTCTGGTGTGTAGTCATGCCTGCCACATGACCACGGAAACATCTGCAGAAGCAGACAGCGCTGGCTCTTCGGCTTTGAAACAGAGATGAGCACTGAACCCCTGAGTTGGATATGACTGGCTTTCGAGCAAGGGTGACCTTTACCTTTAAAGTGCTACAGCATTTTTGTTTTGTTTATTCTCTGTCTGATATGCCTGAAACACACTAACACAGCTACTATTCCAAAAAAATTTGCTATATTTTAGTATGAGCTTTCCTGGATCAAGCTTTTGTGGATCAAGTCTTACTCCCTTTGTTATTTTCATTACTTAAAAACACACACATCAAAACATTACAGGCTGCTGCCTTGAGGTGCAAAATAAACAGTGTCTTACCATCTACTTTGTTCTTGCCTCAGGATTTGAACCTGGGCTTCTTGAGGCCTAGACTGACAGGTTATTCATTATATTATGTTGGCTGTAAAGGAATCTCTAGCATATGATTCAAATCTGTGATTGATTAGGACACTATTTCCCTTTGATCTTATCTTCTTATTGACTGAAAAGGATAGTGGAGGCCATATTATCTCCCGTAGCAGAGAATCCAGTTTGATAGTGTAGAATGGCATCAACATTAGTAAGTGCAGAGTGATGCATGTTGGGGCAAAGAACCCCAATTACATTTATAAACTGATGGGGTCTGAACTCTCTGCGACAAACCAGGAAAGGGACCTTGGTGTCCTGGTGGACAACTCAATGAAGGTGTCCACCCAGTGTGCCTCAGCAGTGAAAAAAGCAAACTCAATGCTAGGGATCATTAGGAAGGGTATAGAAAATAAGTCAGCAAGTGTCATTTTGCCTCTTTATAAATCTATGGTGAGGCCCCATCTGGAATACTGTGTACAGTTCTGGTCGCCATACCTCCAGAAGGATATTATGGAGCTGGAAAAAGTGCAGAGGAGGGCAACCAGAATGATTAGGGGACTGGAACACCTTCCTTACCATCTGAGGCTGCAACGGTTGGGCCTCTTCACTCTTGAACGACGACGTCTAAGAGGTGACCTGATTGAAGTTTATAAAATCATGCACGGTGTGGACAAAGTAGATAAGGAAAAACTGTTTTCCCTATCGCATAACACTAGACACTCCATGAAACTTTTGGGTACTAGTTCTCAAACAAATAAGAGAAAGTACTTTTTCACCCAGAGGATTACTGGTCTATGGAACTCCCTGCCAGAAGAAGTGGTGACAGCTGTCAGTCTTGACAGCTTTAAGAAAGGATTAGACAAGTTCATGGAGGACAAGAGTATCAATGGCTATAATTATGGATACTTAAGGACAACCTGCGGGTTGGAGAGATAGGGAGGATATCTCTCAATATTATTTCCAGGGAATCCTAAGCAGGTGAAGGCATCTGCTTGGGAATACCCTGAAGGAAATGGTGAGCCACTGTGTGAGACAGAATGCTGGACTGGATGGGCTGTGGCCTGTTCCAGCAAGGCTGTTCTTATGTTCTTATTAATGGGGTGGCCAAACTACACCCCATGGGCCATATCAGGTCCCTGATGTACTTGCTGCTCCCAGAAGTGGATGAGGGATGCGCCCACCAATGCACATATGCATCTGGAACCATTTCCGGGAGGAGCAAAACCACTTCCGAGAGTGGCGGGGACGCATTTACACATGCACAGAGACGTCTAGAACCACTTCCTGGGGTGGCAAAACCACTTTCTGGAGTGGCGGAGATGCATTTGTGCATGCGCAGAGACGTCCAGAACCACTTCCAGGAGTGGTTCCTGGAGTGCATGTGCAAACATGCCCACTTCTGGGGGCGTGGTCAGCTGTTCCGGGAGCATGGTCAGGCTTCTGGCACAAAAGGTTTGGGCACCCCTGGCATAGAAATTGTCTGGAACAACTCACTGCATAAAAGGAAGGAAGAAAACAAAACCAGAATTGATTGGAAATCCTTGCCATTGACATTGGCTTTCAGCAATTGCGATTTTCAGAATTTGGTATATTACCTTGGGGTGCCCATGATGGGGACAACACAGAATAAAAATTAAATATATTAGCTAACAAAAGTCTTGCATTTTAGGCAGGGTTTTAAGAGGCAATTTCAAAGTTTTAAATTTTGCAGCTGCCTATTTTTAATGTTTTAAAAGCAAGACCTGTTTTTAACCATTTTATCTTCTTCGTGTCCTGATCAAACCCTGGACTGAATTAAATTCTCCACCAGTCCATTTCCACAAATACTGTGGAACCTCGGTTAACAAACAACTCAGTCAACATAAAAATCGCATAACAAAAGTAAATCCATAGAAAACAGGTTTGTTTTCCAGAATGCATTACTTGGTTTTCAATGCATTTCTATGGGAAACTGAGTTTCATTTAATGTATTTTGGTTTTCAATGCATTCCTAAGGGAAATTTTGGTTAAAGTAATTTTCATTGTAAGAAATGTCCCGGAGGATGCATTGATTACGTTAACTAAGGTTCCACTGTACAGTCTTCTTTCATGCCTAGGTCAAACTTTAAACTGCCAAAATGAAGCCACTTTCTTGGCTTTGTCATTGGCCAAACCTAAGTCCTCATTGGTGCATGTTTCTGGCAGTAATCGAAAGATCAGTAAATGAGATGGATTCTGTATCTCTCCACATTTTAGCTAATCACTTTCATAGAGATGGATGCTTAATTGTTCTTTAATGCAACAATTTATTAGGCTTTTAACTTTTTTTTGGGGGGGAGGCATACAAATTAAAGAAATAAATGATACCATTAGCCACACCTTGCTGCTTTATAAGATCCTATTTCTTTGTTTAAAGACTCCTGGACAAATGCTCTCATTTCTCTCTCGACAGGCAGCGATTTTGGCGCTGAGTCAGGGGCTGGCCCCTTAGGGTCTGAGATCCCGTTGGCACTCCAGAATAGCCAAGGATTATTGGCGGTGGCTGAGCTCCAGCTGCCTGAGGATTCAACCTACGAGGACAGGCGGCGAAGGCCAATCATCTTTCCCACCCCTACCTGCCAGGAAGTGCCGTGGTCAGGATTTGAGAAGGCCTTCACCTTTGTGCGCCAGAAGGGAAAGAACGTGGTTGTGCAGTGTAATTACTGCCTTCCAGCAATGAAGCACGTCAGCTCAGCGATTACGTCGGCATCCAATGTGAAGAAACATTTGGAGGTGAGCATTGGCTGGCAATGGTTCTTAGAAGGTTCCGGAGAATGTACTACAGAGGGCTTTACAGGTTGCTCCGCAGGGGATATGTTCCATGACCTGTGGATACATGAAACCAGGGAACACAGCAAATTCCATAATTAAACCAGAGTCATAGAAGCCAGGAGGAGGATGCCAGTGACTCTCTGTTGTTCTACACGGGTTCTAACAAAATGGTAGCCATGAAAAACTCAAAGATTTCAACTTTTTGGAATGAGAGGACAAATATATTTTTAAAATTATATTGAGGATATTTAATCAAGAGGATTTATAATGTCCCACTGGTGGTAGGTGCACATACACTCATCCAGTATGCAAACAGCGTAATAGGTGGGTAGGAAATGGCCTCAAGTTAAGAAATTACTAAGGATACTGTCTGTTGGCACCAAGTTGTGTGACTCGGTACAAAGCAGACAACTTCTGTGTTGTTTTCTTGACGCAGCTGGCCTGCAAAAGTTGTACTCCTTGTGTTGTCCCTGTGGACAACTGAACTGAGTTCTGCGTGATGGAGTGAGCTCCTGTTGTCTTCCAGTTTCTGCCAGCCTAGCTGTTTGAAAGCAAGAAATTGCAAGTAGATGAATATGTACTCCTTTGGTGAGAAAGGTAACAGCGTTCCATGGGCTTTGATGCCTAGTCATGCATGCCACGTGACCACAGAAATATCTGCAGACGCAGACAGTGCTGGTTCTTTGGCTGTAAATGGACATGAGCACTGCACCCTAGAGTCACATTCGACTAGCCATTGAACAAGGAAAACCTTTACTATATGATTGTTTAACCCAGTGATGGGGAACCTTGGCACTCCAGATGTTCCCAGAAGCCCTGATCAGCAGGAGTGTTGACTTGGACTTCTGGGAATTGGCGTCCAAGAACACCTGGAGGGCCAAGGTTCGTCATCACTGGTTTAACCCATGATAAAGGTCTCCCTTGCTCAGAAGCCAGTCATGTCCGACTCTAGGGTGTTTAACCACTGCACCACCGGAAATGTCATTACTTTCCAAAGTAATAAACAAAAACAAAACTAGTGTCTGATTATTAACTGAACTCATTGTAACTTTGAATGGAAACCTATTGCTTTCAGGATTATTCATTACTGTACTTTTTTTCTCTCAAGAGGGTTTTAACCATTTTTTTAATATTGTGAAATTGGAAAAATCTGTATCAGAGAAGATGGGATAAAGGTATGGGCTTGTTTGAGACTGCAGTGGCTTAAGTGGTTAAGTTTATTTATATTTATTTATTTAGTATATTTTTATACCGCTTTCCTCACCTATTGGTGACCCAAAGCGATTTACAGACAAAGATGGTAAATTACGTAAGACTTGAAATACAATTAAACATTGTGGCTGAACATCCGAGGAAGCCTAAGAGGCTTCAATGTCAGTGACGGAGCCTGGTACTCAACATCCTCTGCAACATCCTTGGGCATCTTAAGGCCCACGTCATGGGTAACAGCTGCTCCCACTCCCCTCCAACTGGCTGAGGGGTGGAGCTCAGGGGGCTCTGTTGCAGAACTTGATGACTGGAATGTCGGCAGGTCAGTAGTTCGAGACCCGAGTGCTGCACAACAGAGTGAGCTCACGTCTCTGTCCCAGTTGCTGCCTACCTAGCAGTTTGAAAGCAAGAAATTACAAGTAGAGAAAGTAGTACCGCTTTGCCAGGAAAAGTAGTAGTGTTCCATGAGCTCTGTGGTCTAGTCATGCCTGCCATATGACCACAGAAATGTCTGCAGCTGCAGACAGTGCTGGCTCTTTGGCTGTAAATGGAGACAAACACTGCACCCTAGAGCCAGACATGACTGGCTTTTGAGGAAGGAAGACTTTTATGATGGGTTGGTTTGTTTTTCACCTTTTCCCTACTGCCATTCTTACTTTCTTCCTCCTCAGAGGGCTCACCCTGAGAAGCTGAGAGAAATCGAAAGGTTCCGAAAGGCCCGCAGACGGGGCCGTTACGAGCCACCAGCAAACGACGACCACCCTTCCCCGGCCAAAATGCCAAAACCGGAAGAGCAGGTGACACACGAAAGATGGGGGTCCAGCAGGGAACCCGTCACCCAGAGGATTCTGGACCGTAAAATCATGGATTTCATTGTGGAGGAGACGCTGCCCCTTCAGACAGTAGAGAAGGCATCCTTCGTCAGCCTGGTCCGCCTCGGACTTCCCAAAGACCTCACCGTCATGGGCGCCAAGGCTCTGAGGGAGAGGATTGAGAAGAGGGCAGCCAGTATGCAGGAGACGCTGGCGCACCGGATGGGCACAGTGGAGCACGTGGCTACCACCGCCGACTGCTGGGTGGATGGCAAGAAGTGCTTCTTCGGGGTGACGGCCCACTGGATCTGCCCGACGACTCTGAAGCGGGAGTTCGGGGCCCTGGCCTGCAAGCGCCTGAGAGGGCAGCCCACGCCGGATGCCTTGGCCAAAGCCCTGCACAACGTCCACGTCCAGTACCGGATCCACAACAAAGTGGTCTGCACCACCACCGACAGCGGCGCCAACTTTGCCAAGGCCTTCAGTGTCCTAAGGGCCAGAGAGCCGGCTGAGGCAGCGGACTTTGGGGCGGACGAGGAGGACGATGGCGGAGACGACCACCCGCAGGCAGAGGTGGAGTTTGTGCCCATTTCAGAGATCATGGACGTGAGAACTAAAGCCGAAGAGGACGCCTCAGACACCGAACACTTCGGCCTGCCACCCCACCAGCGGTGCGCCAGCCACACCCTCAACCTGGTGGCCACCGAAGACATCCAGACCATGGCCTCAGACCCATCCGTGAACAGCCCCCTGGGCCCTTTCAGGAAGCTCTTCTGCTCCTTGACGGAGAAATGCAGCAAGCTTTGGTCCAAGCAGAGCCACTCACCGCAAATCGCCGAGTACATCCACGAGCAGTGCGGGTCGTATATGAAGATCCCCAACCAGACCCGGTGGAGTTCCACCTTTGAAGCCCTGAAGCAACTGAGCGAGCTCCTCTCCGCGGCACCTCTCAAGGTGGACGCCATCATGGACCAGTGTTCCTTGGTCCGGATCACGGCTGCTGAGAGCCTGGTGGTCCAGGAGTACACGGAGATCATGGGCCCCCTGGCCCAGGCCCTCGACATCTTGCAGAGGGAGAACGGCATGTTCATGGGCTACTTGCTGCCCACCCTGTACAACCTGGACCGCAAGCTCCACGCCCTGGAGAACAAGCCCGTCCGGTACGCCTACTGCCTGCCGCTGCTGAGGGGCCTCCGGGAAGCCTTGAGGAAACGCTTCGCCCCCATCTGGGAGGATAAGAAGCTGCTCCTGGCTGCCTGCCTCCACCCTCGGTTCAAGGTGGACTGGCTGGAGTCGGCCCAAACCACGCAGACCAACAGGTACTGAGACGAGAGGTGGGCGTGAGGTGTCGGAAAGGGAGTTGTTTTATTTGCTCCCTGTAAAGACAGTCACAAAAAGGAAGGGAAGAATCTATTCTCACTCAGTGGTTAAGAAGCTCGCCTTGTTAGCTCGTTCATTTCCGTGTCAGAGATTACTCTCTGGGTTGAAAGGATTTTTGCAGGGGAGGCCCAAATGAGGCTCCTTTCATGTCCCCCATTGTGCAGCTTTCAGGAAATGAACCTGTGTTCCCAGTCTCCAAGCTTAGTGCCTTAACCACTATGCCACCGGGGGAGCCTTGTTAGCTGGAAGGCTGGCAATTCGGCAGTGCAAGACCCAGGTACCACATGATGGATTGAACACCTGTCTCTATCCCAGCTCCTGACAACCTAACAAGAAATTGCAAGTACAGTGGTACCTCGCTTAAAAAGCATGCGTTTCATGGGATTGCTCTTTAAGCGATTTTGCTCTTTAAGCGAAACACCGTTATAAGTGACCAATTGTGACTTCTGGTGTGTGTTGGTGGGGAGATTGTGAACCTTGACTTAGTTGTTAAACAAGTTTTTGGTTGGTTTTAGTTGTTAAGCGAGGTGACCATTCAGAGAAAATTCTGCTCTTTAAGAGAGTTAGCCTCTAAGCGAGGAGCTCTTTATGCGAGGTTTTACTGTAGATAAATAGGGACCACTTTGGTGGGAAAAGACCTTGGGGATATGAAAAGAAGCTTCATTCAGGCGTCCCCTGAGCAGAGTTTCTCTAGCAAAAATCCTCTCGAACCAGAATAATTTCTGACATGAAATTATTATTATCCCAGGGTGCAGGATGCGTAATAACAGGCTTCTTTTTCCGTGGTCTAGACCAGACGTGGAGCTGCCAAAACGAAGCCACCTTTTGGTGAGTTCATTCCGCAGTTCCTTTTGTCTGATCTAGTGGGAGAAAGATTAGCCGCCAACGCCAGGTTGCCGTTCCTAGGGTATGGCCGATTGTGATTAAAAAATACCACAATCTTTGAGGAGGCTTTTTTCTGTGTACCCCAATAATAGGCTGAAACTAAAGTAAGCCAAATGTAGGCTGAATATCAGGAAAATCTTCTTAGCTGTTAGAATAGTATAAAAATGGAACCAATGACTTCTGAAGGTGGTGAGCGCTTCAGCGCTCAACGCTGAAGGCGTTCAAGAGAAAATTGGACAACCCTCTCTTGGATCTGCTTTGGTTTGGACTCAATGGTCTAAAAAGCCCCCTTCCAACTCAATTATTCTATTATTATAATAATAATATTTTCATGTTAGAAATTATTCTGGGTTGAAATGCTTTTTTGTGGAAGAAACTCAGCTCAGAGGATGCCCGAATGAGGCTCCTTTCATGTCCCCAAGAGCTGGGACAGAGACGGGCGCTCAATCCATCATGCAGTACCCAGGTCTCAAACTGCCGACTTGCCAGCCTTCCAGCTAACAAGGCGAGCTTCTTAACCACTGAGTCACTGCAGCCCCAGTTATTCTATGAAACTTATTTGGGGGTGGGAGACACCAATAGAATTTGCAGCAGATAAGATTTTTGGTCTTCACTAGTTATTTCAATTCAATTCAGTTTTAATTTATACCCCATCCTACTCAGCACACGGCCGACTCAGGGTGGCATTACAACATATTAAGGGTACAGTATACAATAAAAATACAATAAACAATCCATACATCCATACAGCAAGACAATATAAGTATAATATAACAATATAATACAAAAGTAATAATCAATACACATTGTAATGAGATCAATAAAAATACAGTATCTTACAAACAAAAACATGGTACTAAACAAATACAGCAAATATCATTGTAAATAACACAGTACAATGGCATAACAAGAGAAAATAACAAAATATCAGACCACACTACGAAGGCAGCAGAGCGTCCATGGTGATGGCGGTGGTCCCAAAGCCGAGCTCCCACCGCAGCCGCAATGGGCACCAGTCCGCAAAGGTGGGGGTCCGGCGAGTCCAGCAGCAGCAAAGTCCTGTAGCCATGCCGGTCGCCCCACAGCTGGGGGCGAGTCTCTCTCACATCTGGGACTGGTCGCTCTCCCCGCACTTGTTCCCACCAAACTGGATTTATTTTGGGGGGTAGTTTTAAAGTTGCTTTCTCCAACTGGAACTTTCCAGAGTCAGTGGACTGCAAACCCAACTTCTTTATTGGATGGTTGCATGGTGGCATTTGTCTTGCAGTGTGTTTGGTAACGACTGGTAAGTTCATTCTGCAGTTCCTTTCACCTGACGCAGTGTGAGAAAGATTAGCCGGCAGCACAAGGTTGTCGTTACCAGGGTATGGCCGATTGTGGTTCAAAAACACCACAATCTTTGAGGAGGCAACTCTCTGGAATGGGAAATTACCCAGGTGGGCAGTATAAAAATGAAATAAATAACATAAATATGGCATTTTCCGCTCCTTGGTCCCATCATGGGCCATACCAATCCTGAAACACAAACCCCCCCGAAATATTATTTATTTGCCTGTCTCTGTCACAGCTTTTGGGGACATTCAATGAACCTCACTCGGGCATCCCCTGAGCGGAGTTTCTATGGCAAAAAATCCTTTCAACTCAGACTACTTTCCGACACGAAATAATTATTATAATAGGTTTTCCAAATTGACCACTCCGAGGTCTCTCCTAGGTACATGATGGAAGCCCTGCTGAAGGCTGAAATACGGGGCACGGTCACTGAGGACAGTGATGGCTCTTCGGAGAAAGACCAAGAAGGTGACGATCTGGAGGACGACTTCTTCAACATCCAGCCCCGGGGCAGGAAGTCCGCTGTGGATACGGCTGACGAAGAAGTCCTGCGCTACCTAAAGTCCCCCAGCCGGGAAGTCTCCTCACTCCATGCCTTTCCACGTGTCTTGCGCTGCTTCCTGCAATACAACACCGGTGTGCCCTCGAGTGCCGCCATGGAGCGCCTCTTCAGCACTGGCGAGAGCGTCACAATGGTCAAGAGGCATTCTTTGTCCGACGAGCTCTTTGAGCAACTAGTGCTGCTGCGGCAAAACATGGCTGCTGCTGCCTTTTAAGAGCCACGTTTCAGAGCAGCTTTGGCAAAATACCTCTTCCCCCCCAATTCTGACTCGTTTGCTAAAATTAATTCCCTGTATTACCTCTGGTGAATGGGGGCTGGGCAGTGGAGTAGGCAAATCGGGCATATGCTATGATGCTAAACCATGATTTTTATAACATTCTGTCATTTCTGTTTTTAATCCTATGGATAAATCTGGTATCTTAGCCTCTGTGTGTGCGTGTGTGTGTGTGTGTGTGTGTGTGAGTGTATTTTTTTCTCTTTCCAAGGGGCATAGATTCACTGGCCAACAGTTGCTTTAGTGCTGGGGGGTTTTGAACTGATTCCATATGAATTTGATCCCCTGAATTCAAATATGACATTAGTTTTTGCATAGGAGCTCAAATTTCTAAGATAAAACATTTTAGTGAAATATATGTTACACTATCTTAAGTTAAATCCATGGAACAAATAAAAAAACTAAACACAGAATTTTTATTTTTATTATTATATTATACAAATATTATTATATATCATTGATGAAACCAACTAGTCACTGAACACTTCAGAAGCTTCTTTTCCGTGACATTCTTGAATGTAGTTTGGAACTGTCCCTTTTTAAACTCCAGCAGTAATCTTCTGGAGTGGCCAAGACGCTGACTGGGAGGCGGAAGGTCAGCACTTCGATTCCCGAGTATTGCAGGACGGAATGAGCTTAATTTAATTTAATTTAATTTAATAGTCATATGCCGCCCACTCAGGCAGAATCCGACTCAGGGCGGCATTACAACAAGTTCTAAAAACACATAAAAACACTTTAAAAGACCCATATCCCACCCACCCATCCCACCCACTATAAAAAGAAGAAGAGAGAGTTCTTAATTCTTTACATAAGCCAGCAGGCGGGGACCGTGTTCCCATTCGGGCCCCACACCTGCCCTGCCAGCCAGGTCTTCAATCCTTTCCTGAAGGGCAGCAACTCTCTTTGAAGTCTTAGATCTGTTGGCAGGAGGTTCCAGAGGGTTGGTGCGGACACGGAGAAGGCCCTCTTTCGGGTGCTGGATAGATGTGCACCCCTAGCTGATGGCACTATTAGAGAGCCCCTCCGGTCCGCTCTGGTTGGACGGGCAGACACTCTTGGGACGATGCGGTCTCTAAGGTATCCTGGCCCACTGCCATATAGGGCTTTAAAGGTCAAAACCAGCACCTTGAATTGCACCCGGAGACAAACTGGTAACCAGTGCAGCTCCCGAAGTAGCGGTGAGGCATGGGCATATCGCCCACATCCCATCACCACCCGGGCTGCCGCATTCTGGACCAGCTGCAGCCTCCGAATGGTCGTCAAGGGCAGCCCCATGTAGAGCGCATTACAATAATCTAGTCGGGAAGTGACCAGAGCATGGGTGACCATAAGCAAGGAGCCCCGGTCCAGGAGCGTGCGCAACTGGTGAATCACCCGAAGTTGGGCAAAAGTACTCCTGGCCACAGCCGCTACCTGTTCTTCTAGCAGCAGCCGCAAGTCCAGAAGGACTCCCAAGTTGCTCACTGGGTCTGTCTGGGGCAAAACAGCCCTGTCCAGTACCAAAGATGGTAGCTCCCTGGATAACACGGGGCCCCTTATCCACAGCCACTCTGTCTTGCTGGGATTCAGCCGAAGCCCATTGGCCCCCATCCAGACCCCAATGGCCTCCAGGCATCCGGATAGGATTTCAACAGCATCACTGGGGTCCCCACGGGCCGAGATGTACAACTGAGTGTCATCCGCGTACTGATGGTACCGCACCCCGTGGGAACGAATGATCTCACCCAGTGGCTTCATGTAGATGTTAAATAGGAGAGGAGAGAGCACCGAGCCCTGAGGCACCCCATACTTGAGGAGCCTAGGGCTGGACCTCTCACTCTCTAACCACACCGACTGGGTACGGCCCTCCAGAAAAGAGGAAAACCAGAACAACACGGTGCCCTGGATCCCCAGTCCTTTGAGCCGTTCCAGAAGAATACCGTGGTCGACGGTATCGAAGGCCGCTGAGAGGTCAAGAAGAGCAAGGACGGATGGATAACCCCCGTCCCGCTCCCGCCAGAGATCATCCATCAGTGCGACCAATGCCGTCTCCGTACCACACCCGGGCCTGAATCCTGATTGAAAGGGGTCTAGATAATCCGCTTCCTCCAGGACACTCTGCAGCTGGCGTGCCACCGCCTTCTCCAAAACCTTTGACCCAGCTCCTGTCTTTGACCCAGCTCCTGCCAACCTAGCAGTTCAAAAGTAAGAAATTGCAAGTAGATAAATAGGGACCACTTCAGTGGGAAGGTAAACAGCATTCCGTGCGCTCCGGTGTCTAGTCATGCCTGCCACATAACCACGGAAATGTCTGCAGAAGCAGACAATGCTGGCTCTTCGGCTTTGAAACAGCGATGAGCACTGAACCCTAGAGTCAGATACGACTGGCTTTCGAGCAAGGGAAACCTTTACCTAGTAATCATGTGCGTATCCCATCTTCCTTGATAGCTGTCCTCCATAGTTTTAATATCCTGGTGAAATCTTTCACTGGTGTTTCCTAAATTTTCAGGAAAGCGGTCTAAGTGGCTATGTAAATAGTGCACCTTAATACTCATGTTACACCCAAGGGATTTTAAACTGTTAAGCATGTTGTTTACCCGTTCAACATAGTTTTCAGCTTTGCATTTGCCTAGAAAATTTCCGACAACGGCAACAAATGAAGTCCAGGCTTTTCGCTCAGTTTCATTCATGACATTTACAAAGGCAGCATCCTTAATAAGTTGTCTTATTTGTGGGCCATCAAATATTCCTGCTTTAATTTTTTTCGTACTCAACTGAGTCATCCCTCCCCCCCCCTATATATTAAAGCATGATCAATTCTTATCAAGAGCCTTTACAAACTGCTTCATAAGGCCCAGCTTGATATGCAGTGGAAGAAAGAGGATTTTCTCTCATTCAACTAAGGGGTCATTAATGACATTCTTTTCCCCAACACCCATGTATTCTCTCTTAGGCCACTCTTTTCTAACCCAGTGGTATGTTTTGTCTCTGCTATCCCAGAGACACAAGAAGCAAGGATATTTGGTGTAGCCACTTTGCTGTCCAAGGAGAAAGTTTACCATTTTTAAGTTCACACAAGTCACCCATTGATGTTCATGATATTTTATCTTCTCCAAGACCAAAGCTATAGTGTTATATTCTTCTTTCATTTTCGTTGAGTGAGCAATTGGTATTGAACTATATTTGTTCCCATTGTGTAGAAGGACACATTTCAAACTTTGCTTTGAGCTGTCAATAAATAGGCGCCAATCATCTGGAAAATATTCAGGAAGACCCATTTTTTCCCCAGGAGTCCTCTAATTTTGTGACAAAATACAAGATTGTCTTCTTGACAGAAGAAGGGTAGCAGACCATTTTCTCTTGTACGATAAAAGGTAATTGGTTCCTTGTTCCAGTAAATTTTTGTCGTTCAGCCTGGAAGCCAGTAATTCAGAAGCTTTTAATTTAATTTAATTTTAATTTAATAGTCATATTTATATATGCCACCCACTCAGGCAGAACCTGACTCAGGGCGGCATTACAACAAGTTCTAAAAACACATAAAAACACTTTAAAAGACCCATATCGCACCCACCCATCCCACCCACTATAAAAAGAAGAAGAGAGAGTTCTTAGTTGTTTACATAAGCCAGCAGGCGGGGTCCGTGTTCCCATTCGGGCCCCACACATGCCCTGCCAGCCAGGTCTTCAATCCCTTCCTGAAGGGCAGCAACTCTCTTTGAAGTCTTAGATCTGTTGGCAGGAGGTTCCAGAGAGTTGGTGCGGACACAGAGAAGGCCCTCCTTCGGGTGCTGGATAGATGTGCACCCCTAGCTGATGGCACTATTAGAGAGCCTCTCCGGTCCACTCTGGTTGGACGGGCAGACACTCTTGGGACGATGCGGTCTCTAAGGTATCCTGGCCCACTGCCATATAGGGCTTTAAAGGTCAAAAACAGCACCTTGAATTGCACCCGGAGACAAACTGGTAACCAGTGAAGCTTCTTTTGACAGGTTGAGATCTCTGGTGAGGTCATTTAACTCATCTTGGTTGAAACGTTGAAGAATTGATGACATCCCCTCATAATCACAGTCACCTTCATTAGTATCAGAAGGGTGATCAGAGGGACAATACTCATCCTCACAGAGCTCTGGTAGCTGGTGAAACGATGGGATCGGCACTTCCTCTGAGTGAGGGACCGGGTGTCTTGCAGAGACTAAATCAGGATAAGTCTACTTGCTACGGTTGTTTCGATTGATTCCATTAATATTTCGTAGGCAGAAATAACAGTCATCGAAGTGGTTTTTGGGTTCTCTCCAAACCAGTGGTACACTGAATTTCAGACTTTTTCTTTTCCTGGTAGTCCACTGTCGTAAATGTTCTGTACAAGTTTTACAGACCTGATGCAGTGGCCAGGTTTTATCCTGATCACCAAGCCTAACACCAAAGTATCCAAGATAAGCTCTCTTTACAAAGTCACTAACAGTTTTTCTGTTTTCTTTTAATGTGTATTCTCCACATATGTAGCAAAACACATCAGGATTATTTACACTACCTCTTCTACTTTTTTTCTATTCAACAATACAAATACAACACTCTAGAACACAGTACATTGTAGGTTAACTTTATAACAACTCTTTCCTAAACACAAATATCACACGAGGTCAACTTCGATCTACCCTGCACGGCGAGAACTCACAAACTAACCTCAACTCTAGTTGAAGCGTTGAAGGTTAAATCAGTTACCGGATGCTTACTCCATCTGGTGGATTTTCCTGGAACTAACTGGACGGCAGAATGACAATAGGGCAAATGTACAGGAACAAATCCTTGTATATGTGATTTAGAACTGCACAAAATGGAGTTAGAACCGCACATTTCGTGTAGAACTGCACGTTAAAAAAACAATGATCTAAAAAAGTAGAGCAGATAGAGAAAAACTGATTTCATATTTAGATTCAGCGACCCAAATATAGCTAAAATCAGTTCTAAAATCCTAGGCACCAACAATTTTTTTTTCTTGTAAGCCTATGTTGTGTTTGGTTTTGCCAGCCAGCAGCTTCTAGCATTTCATGTTCTCTTTCTTACCGGATTTTTTTTAATAAAAAGGTGAAGATCTCTTACAACTGTTCACGATGTGGAAACCAACTTGACACGCAGAGAAGTCACACAAGAGAAAAAACTGTACAACTGACATGTGTTTGGAGAGGTCGATGAGGGCCTGCCACTCTGAGCTAGAATTCCACTTTGGGAAAGATATAATAAAATATATAAAACAAAGCAAAAATACTTCATTGAGGAGTATAGCAAGCACACCCCGAAATGTACATGAGCCAGTTTGTATATCAAAAATGCAATATCTGCTACCATTTTTATTTCACTGACAATCTCTTTCGCTTCGATTCAGCATCTACTGTTCCCAGACAGAGAAACAAGATTTTGGTAACTGGCCAAAATTCCCATTTCACTCCCCATTTCCTCATGAAAAGGGCCCACACGCAAAAAATGTCTTGGATTTTATTTTATTTGATACTCCAATGCCTTCCCCCACGTCTTGCCTTGTTTCTTGCAATATAACACCAACGTCCTGTATATTTTATATATTTTACAAAATAAAATCCAAAGCATTATTTTGATGACTGGCTTTCGAGCTAGAGTGACCTTTACCTAGTCCCTTAGTTGGGAACTGCAGTGGCTTAGTGGTTAAGACGCTGAACTTGACGACTGGAAGGTCAGCAGTTCACGACCCAAATGCTGCATGACAGTGAGCAACCGTCTCTGTCCCAGCTCCTGCTAACCTAGCAGTTCGAAAGCAAGAAATTGCAAGTAGATAAATAGGGACCACTTAAGTGGGAAAGTAAACAGCATTCTGTGTCTAGTCATGCCTGCCACATGTCCACTGAAATGTATGCAGACACAGACAGCACTGGCTCTTTGGCTGTAAATAGAAAAGAGCACCAAACCCTATATGACTACTGTAGTTTTCGAGCAAGGATGACCTTTAGCTTAGCTTGGTTTATTTAATAGGACAAAATTAACAAAATCCTCACTGCACCCAGAAGTGGAAGTGGCCATGTTTATGTTAGACGTAAATGCACCCGTGCCTGTTGTAAACATGGAAGCGGACACATTTATGCTGTTGTAACTGCGTCTATGCATGCGTGGGTGCATTTACGTCCGCTTCAACTTCTGGATGCATGGTCCGGCCCACTCAGCTGTCCAGGGCAGCTTGGTCAGGTCCACAGCATAAAAAGGTTGGGAACCCCTGTTCTAGCGTACAAGACCCATTCCCCCCATAAAATACACTAGAATAATAGAGTGTGTCTTGTGAGTTATTTATTTATTATGTTTATAATGTTTTTAATGGCCTCTAGTGGGCTACTTTGATAATAATAGGGTGTTTCTGATTCATCTTATATGCCGGCAAATACATGTATGGTAAATATAGGTTTTGCAGTTATCCAGTTTCAGGTACTGTATCTGCAGTAAGTATCAGAACACATTCCCCATTGATTATTATTTTTTTGGGGGGGTGGGGGGGTGGGATTGTATTGGACAAAATAAATATATGGCTGCTTTTTAGTGTCCGGGATTCTCAAATATAATTCTGATTTATGATTTAGGGCAGGGGTTCCCAACCTTCTGATTTAGGGCAGGGGTTCCCAACCTTTTCAAGCCAGGGGCACTGGGTCACACTCTCTCAGTCAGCTTCGAGGGCTGGATAGCCATTTTGCCCTGCCTACATGTTGGGGACAGCCATTTTGTCCCAACAGTTTCAAAGTGGTGGCCATTTTGTTTCTTGAATTCCCTTGGAGGGGTGTGGGGGCCACATGAAATGGTGCTGTGGGTCGTTTCTGGCCCCCAGGCTTTAGGTTGGGAATCCTTGATTTAGGACATGTACTCAGAACCATCATTTGAGGTTATCTGTGTTTCTCACCATACCTCCTCCACCCCCAAGCTGTATTTCTTCATCTGTACCAGGCAACAAAACCCCCCAGGTAAGTTTTACAGGTAAAAATGTGGAACGCCCCCCTAGCAAAAAGAAGACTTCTGAGGCTTAGCAAAGAGAATTAGTCCCACATCCAAAGTATGTAAAGCAAATTGCAATTCCTCTAGGGAAACTCCACCCCTTTCCCCCCAGGTAGGTAAAGGTTTCCCTTGCTCGAAAGCCAGTTGTATCCGACTCTAGGGTGCAGTGCTCATCTCTGTTTCAAAGCCGAAGAGCCAGCGCTGTCTGCTGCTGCAGACGTTCCCGTGGTCATGTGGCAGGCATGACTAGACACCGGAGCACACAGAACACTGTTTACCTTCCCACTGAAGTGGTCCCTATTTATCTACTTGCAATTTCTTGCTTTTGAACTGCTAGGTTGGCAGGAGCTTGGACAAAGACGGGAGCTCATTCCGTCCTGCAGTACTCGGGAATCGAACAGCTGACCTTCCGTCTCCCAGTCAGCGTCTTAGCCACTTGAGCCACTGCTCAAGTATTAAGTCTAAAACTACTCCTGCAACCATAGATTCCCCGTTTTTTAGCCTCTCCCAATATAATTTCCACTGAACTCACCCAGAGGGAAAAAGTAGAAATGGTTGTCTTGTTTTTCTGTCAGTCCAGCAAAGCTCCTAAACCTGGGATTCTCAACCTGAGGCCCATGGGCCGGATGCTGCCTATGGCACCATTTCATGTGGGGGGGCCCACCGCCTCCACCACACCAGGAAGTGCCATGGTGTGGAGGAAGGGCAAAATGGTCGTCCGGCCCCCAAAGCTGTCAGAGGGAGCGTGACTTGGCCCCTGGCCTTAAAAGGTTGAGAACTCCTGTCCTAAACCAAACCGATGCCCCAAATGCAGATATCAGTTTTATTGGAAACCAGGTTGCGGCTTCCTCGCGAGTAAACCCGCCCCAAGGGCCCGATCCTTTCTCTCCTATATGATTCTGCTTATTTATTTATTTTAAAAAAACGCAAATCACATATATTTTTTCCTTCCAACTTCCTTGTTGATCTTTTTGTTGTCGTACAGTCGATTCCGACCCTTTGCGACTATTACGGGAAGTGCAGTCTGTCTGAGGGCCAGTGGAAACTACAAATCCCAGGGTGCCGCGAAACTACAAGTCCCTGGATGCACCTGAAACCCACCCCTTTTCTACCGCCCGCCCCCCCCCCCCCCCGCCTTGCTTTTTTCTTGCAAAAAAATTCCAAAAAAAGAAAGCAGATTGATATTGATTTCACTCTATAGCAAATGCAGAAAGGTTTGGTTTCTCTTCCGCCCCATAGAAAGGGGGGTCGGAGGGGAAAGGCGACAGGATCAAGGCCGGCCCGGCCAAGACCCTTCAGGACCCAATTCAAGAGGAATCCCAAAAAAAGTAGACACGTATTTTGCAATTTCGGACGCAAACCCAAATAGACCCGCCTTTTGCAATTTGGACGCAAACCCAAATAGACCCGCCTTTTGCAATTTTTACGCCTCTTCTTAAAAAAATATAAAAAATCCGGATTTTGCTGCTTTAGGGGTTGCGTGCACACGTGTGAACGTGAAATAAGCGCGCGCGAGTCGCGGCGGAGGAAGCAGTTTTTGCTGGGGATCCAGAGCGCCGAACGTGTAAACGGAACCCGAAGCGGAGCGGAGAGGAGGTGCGCCTGGAAAGCCAAACCCTGCTCAACAACCTCCCATTCATCGCAGACACACGTGTAGGGAAGGTGGGAGCTTGTCATTCAGATCTGTCTGTCTCTCTTGGTAGGAAGCCTTAGGCGTCGGGATTTGGAGGGTCTGAGCCGCCTTACTTTCTCCCATCCCATTGCATTTAGTGTACACTAGCATAGTTTGCCTGGCGATGCCGGGCTGTTTTAAAATGTGTTTTGCTTTTTTTTGGGGGGGGGGGTCGTTTTTGAGTTAAAAATCAACAGATGATGCTATAAAAAATTATTTTATTTATTTAACATATGTTTGTTATTTGTGTAAACTTTTGATTTATTATGTTTCTGACTTGTTTTTACTCTTGTGGCCTCTAGGTGGGGCTGTTGTGTTTTTGAATTGTTTTACTATTCCGCCCTGCAGGTGGGGCTGTTAGTGGTTTTGTTTTCATTTCACGTGTTTTTTCTCTCCTGGCCTCTGGAAGGGGCTCCTTCCGGTAAGTAGTCTTTGTTTCTTCATTTTTGTTCTGGTCGTTGTGGAGGGAGGACGTGCTGGTGAGTTCTCTGGTTTTCTTTCTTCTGGGGTTTTTCTTTGTTTTGTTTTTGTGGTGGTGGGCTGGGAAGTGTTTCTGTTTGTTCTTTTTTGTTTTGGTTGAGTTTTAGGTTTGTTTAATTGGTTTGGTTATTTCTGGGTTTGTTTAATTTTTGGGATTTCGTTGTTGTTTATTGGTGTAATTTGTGGCAGTTGTGTTGTTAGAGTTAGGTATTTTCATGTTGTAGTTAGGTGTTTTGTATGTGCTTTTGTGGTACTGTGGATGTTTTTGTTTGTGTATTTTGCGGTTTACTTTTTTGTTTATTAATGTTTTTTTAATTATTGATTTATTTTTGTTTTATTAATTTTTATTAATTTTGGTGTTTGTTTTTGGTGTTTACTTTAGCGTGAAGAACGGGCTGCCTGTCGGTTCCTCTTTTCCCCATTGCTGCTTCGAATTTTGGTTTCGATGCAGCAATGGGGGAAAGGAGGACGAGGCAGTCAGCTGGCTCTTCCCCCAGGAAGGTTCGTTAGGTAGGTTGGGGGAGAAGGAGGAGGCAGAGAAGAGCTATCTCTGCCTCATGATGGTTCTTTCCTCTCTCTCTCTCTCTCTCCTTTCTCTCCTGGCTTACCTAACCGGAGATCGGCAGGCAGCGATCCGTAAGGGGTGGTGCTCTTCCTTGCGGATTACTGGCTGCTGCTTTTGTATTACCTCTGTCGAAAGTACAAAGACATCAGCCAGTCATCCGCCAGGGAGGATGCTTCCCCTGATGAACTGCTGCCTGTTTTTTGGGTTTTTTTCCACCCTGGCTCAACTTTCCTTGAGGCTGGTGGTGGTCTCGCCGTGTCTTTGGCGGGGTAGCGTGGAGGACAGGGAGTCCCTCTTATCACCATTACTCCGGGAAAGAAGGCCGACGGGTCTCTCGCGGTGTTTTTTGTGGCTTGTTTGTTTTGTGAGGCTGTGAGGCGCTGCGTCCGCCTGCGGCGGACTTGCGCTCCCGTTGCATTTTGTAATTTTATTTTTCGTGCACCGGGTTTCGCAGCGTTCTGCATGCTCACAGCGCGCAGGATGCTGGGGCTTGTAGTTTTGCGTTTGTGGTTTCTGTTCGTGCGGGGTTTTTTTTTTTTTTGCTGCGGCTCGATTTTCTTCCTCTCTATAATTTTTCTCTTCTGTCCTCTGGGTGACGCTTCCGGTAAGTATTTTCATTATTTTCTCAGTTGAGTTCCGGCCGTCATGGAGTGAAGACATCTCCAGGTAAGTTCTTTGTTTTTTGGTTTTTTTGGGGGTGTGTGTGTGTTGGGTTTTGGGGGGGGGGTGTCTTTGTGATGTTTTTGTTGTTACTTTTTGAATGTTTTTGTGTTTCTTTTTGACTGTTTCTGCATGTTTTTGTGACTGTTTGAATGTTTTTGTGTGTACTTTTTTTTTGGGGGGGGTGTCCTTTTTCTTCACGGGCCAGGCTGGATCCCTGGCCCGTTGAAAGAAAAGGGCGGGTGGTGGTCTTTTTTTGGGGGGGGTTCGTGGGCCAGGCTCGATCCCTGGCCCGTGGGCAGAAAAGGGTGGGGGGCGTCTTTTTTTTTCACGGGCCAGGCTCAATGGCTGGCCCGTCGACAGTAAGGGCAGCGGTGGCGGGGTTTTTTTTCGCGCGCCGGCTGGCCCATCGAAAGGAAGGGCAGCAGTGGCGGGGGGCCTTTCTTTTCCACGGGCCATGCTGGCTGGCCCGTGGGAAGGAAGGGCAGCAGCGTTGTGTTTTTTTTTTTTTACTTTTATTTTTTGCGCACCGGCTGCCTCAGTGTTCTGCATGCTAATGGCGTGCAGGACGCTGGGGCTTGTAGTTTTGCCTGCGCGTGTTTGCTTACTGCAGCGGTTTTTTTCCTGCGGCTTTTTTTTGATTGGCCACGGTGCGTTACCAAACGTTCCTTTTGCCGCGCTGCTCAGCCTGATTGGCTCTGGTGCGGCGCAGCGCAAGGAACGTTGGGAATTGAAATTCTCCTCTTTTTCTTTTTTTGCATCCGGGGGGGCTCCTGCCCCCCGGCTGAAAATTTCAACCCGACAGTTACCTGCGAACCCCGTTCGGGCGAGTGCACGGAGGCTTGGACGGGGCTAGTGGGGCCTGGTGCAACATCCTTTGTCACATTCCAATGGTTAACGCACCATTTTATAGGTATAGATGTACATTGGGTCAACCAGAAATATGTAATATACTGTACAGTATATATGTTTTAATCTTTGGTAAAGGAGATCCTACCCCCCCCATGCCAATTAATCCCCCCATTAAACACACAATTAATGTGTGTGTGCGTGTGTAATTATATAAATAGTGTAATTATATTATAATTAGCTTGTTTAAGAATCCTGGGGGTTTGCCTCGTGAAGAAAAGTGGGATCACCAATAATAATAATCTAGTGTCAGAAATTATTCTGGGTTGAAAGGATTTTTGCAGGAGAAACTCTACTCAGGGAACGCTCAAATGAGGCTCCTTTCATGTCCCCAAGAGGTGGGACAGAGACAGGCACTCAATCTGTCATGCAGTACCCGGGTCTCAAACTGCCGACTTGCCGGCCTTCCAGCTAACAAGGCAAGCTTCTTAGCCACTGAGCTACCGCAGCCCCTGTCGGGACCACCAATAATCTTTCATTAGTCTTATTTTTGGTGTGCCATTGGATCCAGCTTATGGCATGCCTAATAAGGCTACTTGGGGGGACTGTATTCGAAGGTATTTAAGGAATGATTCCCCCCCCCCCAACTACCCAGTGACTCTCCTTGGCAAAGTGTGGATTCGAATCAAGTCTTCTTTTAAATCCCAGTCGACCATTCATCCAGTACACTTACACTGGCTCACATTTTATTATTTGTAGTGTTTGCTTATTGTTGAGTGACAAGCTAGGACTCAAGGACCCTGGGTTCAAATTCTTGTTTCAGCTCACTGGGGGAGTGGAATTGATAAATAAATAAATAAATTCCACCCAATCAATTCTGTGTTATGGTGACCCTTTTCAGAGTTTTCTAGGTGGAAAATACACAGACTTTATTTACCCATTCCCTTCTGGGAGTTGCCCTGGGGCTATGCATCAGTCCTGAGGCCACACACACACTGGCTATTTTCCCAGAAGGTATAAGTGGGGACTCAAACTCCCAAGCTCTGGCTCCGCAGCCAGATACCTAAAGCACTGAGCTATCCAGCCTGCTGGAACTGGTAAAAACAACTCCTTAAATGTCTAACTTAGCTTGAAAGTCCTTGTTGACAGATAACAGAACATAAAATCTGCTGTTAATGTGCTGTCAAGTCGCATCCAACTCATGCCAGAGGAAAGAAGACCAAAAAAAAAAAAAAAAAAAACATTGTGGCACCTTAAAGACAAACTGCTGTACAGTATTTTGATTATAGCTTTGGTGGATCAAAGTCACTTTGTCAGCTAATACCAGTTGCAAGTATTTACCTCAGTGCCAGTATGGTCAACAAGAAGGAGTTGAGCATCACTTACTCATTTCTCTCTGTTTTTGCCTATCCAGATATAAATTCCACATTCCTGTTGAAATCACGGGATAGCCCATTCTACAGCCTTCCACGTTGCAATACCATCTTTTGGGAGTGTGTCCAAGGGATGAAGATGGGGTTAGAAGAGGCGGCGTTCCCTCCACAGAAGGATACTTTGGAGACAACAACAAAAGATCTCCTTGTCGTCCAGGAGACCATCAGATACCAACCTAGAGTGAATCTGGAAGGTCGGAGGAAGCCAGCTGAAGCAGTGCATTCTGGAAGAACCGGAAGATCCCTCAGACAGGCAGTTGTCCATCAGGTTAAGGAGGAACCAGAAGATGCTGGTTGGGAAGCCCAGTGGCAGGATTTCCTCAGAACTGTAGATGGTCCTCCATCCAGCTGGAGACCCCCACCGTGGTCAGCAGATCCCACCCCATGGGATGACACCACAGCCTTCTTTACCTCCTTTGAGCATGTGGCAGCAGCTTGCCGGTGGCCAAAAGAAGAGTGGGTGACCCGACTCTTCCCGGCTCTCAGCGGAGAAGCCAAGTTGGCCTTCAACAGCCTGGAGGCCTGTGACAGAGAGGATTATGAGAAGGTGAAATTCATCATCTTAAGGTGGGACGCCCTGACCCGAGAGAGGTGGCGTCAACACTTCCGGCTCTTCCGCTACCAGGAAGCTGAGGGGCCAAGAGGAGTTTATGGCCAACTCCAGGAACTGTGTTGCCAGTGGTTGAAGGTGGAGAGATATACAAAGGAACAGATCTTGGAGTTGCTGATTTTGGAGCAGTTCCTCATCATCCTTCCACCAGATATCCAGAGGTGGGTGAGGGAGCACGGCCCAGAGACTTCCTCCCAGGCAGTAGCCCTGGCAGAGGAGTTCCTGCAGAGGCAACAAGAGGATCACCGAAAGGATGACCAGGTGGGTTGGGTTGGGTTGGGTGAGTTGGTTGGTTACTTGGTTGAGTTGGTTGGTTGGTTTGTAATACATATACACCGCCTGACTTAGTCCAAACACAATCTGAGGCAGTTTCCAACCCAAACATATACAAAAATATACACAAAACTATGAAAATTATAAGAAGCTAATAAACCATAGAAACCTAGCCAGCCACCAGCAGCAAATAATCAAAAGGACAAGACACCTGAAATAAACAAGAATTCAGGAGATGAGACATCAAATAAAAACAACTTTAACCTAAAACCCTCTCTACTGTGGTTATGTCTTTGAAGGCTGCTTTAAAAAGAAAGGTTTCCAGATTTTTTTTTAAACCAAGAGAGCAGGGAGCTGGTGGGTTTCAATAAGGAGATCATTCCAGAGCAGTAGTTCTCAACCTTTTAAAGCCAGGGGTCGGGTCATTTTCCCTCAGACAGCTTCAGGGACTGGACGGTCATTTTGCCCTTCCTCCACGACATGGCATTTCTTAGTGTGGTGGAGGCAGTGGGGGGCCACATGAAATGGTGCCGTGGGCCACATCTGGGGCTCCGGGCTGAAGGTTGAGAATCCCTGTTCCAGAGTGATGGGTCTACCACTGACAAATCTCCCTGTTCTATTCTAATGATTTTTCAAATAGTTGAAGATGGCTATTGTCCATACAGAAAGACCTTCAACTATTCTTCATGGGGCTTGGCATTGGTTAAATAATAGCTTCTGCTGTTCAACCAATAATTAACAAGAGAAGGTCCTTCTTAGTGTCTAATATTGAATGGAGATCCATTCTTGGGGGGGGGGGGGGGGATGGAAGGATGGTTGCACCTCAGACTATCTGACCTTCTTTTAGGTCACATGTCAGTAGCTGTTCTCTTACAGGGGGCTTTGTGCTACAAGTCCCATATTTCCTCTGCAGGATGTATAACCAGCAGGACCATAACTAGCAAATTCTTCTGCCCTATTAAACTAGGGCAGGGGTGGGCAACCTTGGCACTCCAGGTGTTCTTGAACTTCTATTCCCAGAAGCCCTGATCAGCAGGTGTGCTGACCTGGGCTTCTGGGAATTAAAGTTCAAGAACATCTGGAGCACCAAGGTTGGCCACTCCTGAACTAAGACCACATGCGATTGGTTTATGCAAAGAAAGGACGAAGCAGTGGAGAAGAATTCCTGGATTCGAGTGCTCGAAAGCTATATTGGCTCCATGCTGACCATGCTTGGTTTGTATTTTCATTTGTTCAGGGAAGTTAGAGGTGGTATATACACTTAGGACAGTGCCATCTGAGCAGCAAATACAAATAAGTGGCTTCTAGAGGTATGTGCTTTTGGACTGCAATTCCCTAGTCAGAATTCTGGAGGTGTCAGCCTGCAAACCCAATTTTGCATATTACCTACATTTCACTCGGGCCACAGTGGCTTAGTGGTTAAGACGCTGAGCTTGATGACTAGAAGTGGTCGGCAGGTCGGGTCCTGAGTGCTGCGTGACCATCATCTATCCCAGTGCCTAACAACCTAGCTGTTAGAAAGTCAGAAATTGCAAGTAGATACCACCTTGGTAGGAAATGTAACAATGTTCCATGAGCTCTGGTGTCTAATCATGCCTGCCACATGACCATGTTAACATCTGCAGATACAGACAGTGCTCATTCTTGGTCTGTAAACAGAGATGAGCAACATCTCCTGTATGATTGTGCAATCTCTGTTTTTAGGAGCAACACTCAGATTCCTGAGGCGACACAGAACAGAAATAAAATAGTGGTATACATTCCAAGATTTCTGCATATTCCTGAAAATCTGGAAAGCAACAAAACTTGTGTTGTACATATCAAAGTCATACAAGCAGGGGGTGAACAAGGGTGGCAAATGTCTCCATCTGTCTGATATAAGCCAAAAGACAGAGTAAATTGTCTCCTGCAAAGCAGGGAAAGATATTTCAAGTTTGCTCATGAAATGGCTCTTCTGGAAACACTGTTCATTAAAACACGGATCCTTCTCATTAGGAACACTCTATATGTTACACCAGGACTTCGCAAACCCATGGGCCTAATCTAACCCGTGCATCTCATTAATCCAGCCCTCCGTGAGAACCCAGGCACCTCTAGACCCGCCCCCCAATGCCGGAAGTCATTATATTTTACTTATCGTGGCGGTGGCGGAAATCGTGCAGTTTAACCAGGGTTTTGGACATCCTCAACTGCTCCCCATGGTGACAGGAGGCTTGTTGGAGCATATCGCTCCGTTTTGGGCTTTTTTCGCCACATACTCGCTCCATTTTGGCTGCTAGAAAGTGCCGCTGGGCGACTTCCAGTGCCTCAGTTGCTGGGTTCCCAGTGCGGAACCAGGAAGTCGCTCAGCGGCGCTTTCTAGCAGCCGAAGCAGAGTGGGTACATGGCAAAAAAGCCCAAAACAGAGCGATTATGCTCCAACAGGCCTCCTGCTGCCGTGGGGAGCAGTGGAGCCTGTCCAAACCCCTGGGGGGAAATGCACAATTCTAGCCACTGCTAGAAAATGATGATGATGATGAAAATGATGATGATGATGAAAATGTAAGTCCAGGAAGCAACCATGCCTATGGCCCATGACAGGAAGTGTCAGGGGTGGGTCCAGCCCCTGGTGGGGAAATGTTGCGATCCCCTGTGTTACACTGTGGCCAGCTCAGTAATGCACCTTGGAAATATTTCTGGGATTTTTTTTTTTACTGAATATTTTTTGGCCTGTGGATAACTAAAACTGTAGTTACCTAACCCACATATATCGGAGGCCTACTGTACAAAATATTTGCTCCTGTTTTATGGTGATGGAGTTACTAAGCAAGAGTAGCTATGTCTTTTTGCTCTCTTTCAGGCAGGGATTGTAGTGGAAGGTTCCTGTGAGGTTGACCAGGATCTGTCAAAGATTGAGAAGAGGCAGCAATGCATAGAAACTAAGCAGGAGAAAGAAGAAGGTAGTGGCAGTGATGACAACCCTGGAAATTGTAGCCTGTTGGGTAAGTATGGTGTACAAACTCCAGTTTTGCTAGACTCAAATCCAGGAAGCAATTACAATATCAAGTAGGAACAGCATAAGATTTTTTTTACTGAATTTAGCGGCACTTCCTTCTCTTCCTTTAAAGCAGGGGCTCTCAACCTACGGCCCATGGGCTGGATGCAGTCCATGGCACCATTTCATGTGGCCCACCGCCTTTGCTCCCAAAGCGACTGCTGCTGGAAGCAGCGGAAACATTCACATTTACGGCTGTCATAAACACATTTATGACAAACATAAATGCTCATGCATTTACAACAGCTCAGGATGCATTTCACAGCAGCATTTACGGCAGGGGGAACCACCAGTCCGGCCCGCTCAGCTGTCTGAGGGAGCATGACCTGGCCCACGGCTTGAAAAGGTTGAGAACCCCGGCTTTAAGGGATCTTTAGAATAACAAAAGCTCTAGAGCAGTGTTTATCAACCTTTGGTTTTTGGACTTCAGTTCCCAGAAGCCTAAGTCAATTCCCCAAAGCACTGATCAACCAATGTACTGTGGGGCGTGGGTCCCACGTTGGGAACCACTGCTCTAGAGCTTCTGACAGAATTTAGGATATCCATCCTCTGCTGTTCTCTTCTCATTGTTGGTATGTACGGTGTGACAAAAGTAGAGGTTGTCTATTGTATCCACAAGGAGTATGTTGTAAGATCTACAGCACACACCTGAAACCGTGGATAACAGCGGACCCTATATTTTACATTACAAACAGTGGCCTCTAGTGGCCAGCTGTTAATGCACCATAGATATACAGTGATACCTCATATAACGTCCAAACTTGGTTCCACAAGTTTGGACTTTATACGGATTTGGACTTTGTATGAGGCATGCAAAATCCTAGCCGCGATGCCTCATACAACGTTGTTTCCATAGAGATACATTGTACTGTAACAGCAAAGACTTCAGGGCAAAGTCAAGAAAACTGACAGAACTTTAAGAAATCATTGTCTAAAGGCTAAAAAATTACAAAAACATGTCAAACAACCCTGATTGTCCAAGAACCTAAAGAATGGTGCAAAAATCCCAGGAATGCTTCTAAAAATTCTGATGAAAAAAATCCAAAATCGCGCTCAAAACCACTCCTAAACACTCTTTGCCTCATGCAAAACTCACAAGAGCAATGCACGCATGTGTCCTGCCTTTTATACTGCCCAGGCGCAATGCAACCTGGGAAAAACCCAATGCCTCATACAAAGTCGCACGACTTTGTATGAGGCAACTTTTTCAAGGAATTAGGCCATGTTGTATGAATCCGATGTATGAAGTGGACTTTGTATGAGGTATTACTGTATATATATATTATGTACAGCAAAACCCTTACCTACGGAAAAAAGTCAGTTCCGTAGGCTTTTGCTTAAATCGAATGTTTATGTAACTCGAAGCAAACCCATAGGAACAATTATTATTTTTTATGTAACTCAAAGCAAACTCATAGGAAAAATAAAATTTTTATGTCACTTGAAGTAAACCCATAGGGAAATGAATTAACTCGAAGCAAACCCACAGGAAAAATAATCTTTATGTAACTCGAAGCATAGGAAATCGTGTAAATTGGGACATGGTTTTAGCACAAATCATTATTAAGTCAAATTTTATGTAACTTGAGGCATTTGTAAGTCGGGGTTTTACTGTACAATATTTCAGAATTTTTATGTATTTATTTATTTATTTTGTATATATCCCGCCCTATTGGTGTAAACACCACTCAGGGCGGCTAAGAAGACTACCATGATTTCCACCTGTGTGAATGCTTTTAGTATGGATAAGAGTGAGACAGAGAGTTCCCCTAACAATACAATAGGGTGCAAAACCCAGCCTTGAGTGTTTTTAGACCTATGGATAACTGACATCATGGATACTGGACATTCTTTGCTTTCAATTCTTGAAAACCCTTCACATGAACATGATGATGGTTAGTTGTTCAGCTGGTATTGGAAGAAGATTTAAGATCAGGAGTGTGGGCCAAGCTTTCTCATGGACCCTCAGCTGTGATTGTTAGAGGCCATTCAACAATTACGTGATCCATTTTTGGGGAACTTTTTACCCCCTCCCCCCATGTAATCCGACTGTAATTTTCACTTTGAAACACCCCCCCCCTTAAAATTGCATAATCCAGAGCTTTTGTATCGAAACTCTAATTTTTAGAGCTTTTCACTATTGGTGAAATAGAAATACTGCACAAGTAATTCAATACAGTAATCTCAAATCGGATCAAAATTCTCAGAGATCATTTTTAAACCTAAAAAAGCGCCATGTTTCGAAACCACAACAGCTCCAAATAGATTACGTAATCTTTGACCTGACCCCACCCCCACGTAATTTTCCATAATTCAGATCCCCCCCGAGGATCACACAATTGTTGAATGGCCCCTTAGTAGCTGGGGAGGAGAAAGCACTTTGTATGAGCCTAATGGAGATGATGGACAAAAACTTACAAACAGCATGAGGTTTTGATACTATGTACTGCTTTTGCTTTTTAAAAATGGGATTGTCAAGAGTCTACTCTACATACTGCAGAGTTTGCTCTTGGCATGATTATCTGTTTTTCCCATGACATTCTGAGGAAAAAAAGTATTTTATTGTCTCTCCTGGTATTCCATTTCCTTCCCCTTGTCTGGGGATTTAGTTGTCTGTGGTTTCCTTATTGTGGTCTTGAACAGGCAAAGAATGGGCGGTCGTAGAGGATGGAGAGAGAAATGTACCGGGGAAATCCGAACCAATGGGACCGTGTGAGAGGTCAGCATGGAAAATTGAGGAGAACTTTCCTCCACATCGTGAGCAAGAAAATCCCTCAGGAAGTCTAGAAAGAGCCACGTACTGGGAGGATGTCCATACTGGTCGGTTCATTTCTTGTGGGGAAAGTCTCAAGGACTCCACAATCCAGATAAAAATTGGTGCTGGTAAGATACAAAATCCCTGATTTGTTGGATGGATGGATGGATGGATATCAAAGGTGTACACCAGTGTTTCGCAACCTTTGGACTTCATTTCCCAGAAACCTAAGTCAATTCCCCAAAACACTGATCAACCAGTGGACTGGCTTAGGCTTCTGGGAATTGAAGTCACCCTGTGGGGCGTGGGCCTCATGTTGGGAAACACTGTTGTAGATGGTCCACCTATTCAGGCCAGAGTTTTGGAACCCCACTGCTCTAATCGTAGCTCTAGACCAGGGGTCCCAACCTAAGGCCTGCGGCCCAGATCCGGCCCCTGGTGCCATTTCATGTGCCCCACCCCGCCCCTCCAAGAGCATTTGAAAAACAAAATGGCCACCCCCATCATGCAGGCAGGGCAAAATGGCCATCCGGCCCTCTAAGCTGACTAAGAGAGCGTGGCCTGGCCCTTGGCTTGAAAAGGTTGGGAAGCCCTGTTCTAGACCTAAGAGGCAGTGAGGTATCACCTGATAATGTAGCTGTTACCTAGTGGTGCTACTCTCTGCAGCTGCTCTATTGTGATCTTATCAGTGCCAGTTGCATTCAAATGATTTTTGGTGGTAGTGGCGGTAGCGGTAACAGTCGCAGCAGCAGCAGTAGTTATTCCATGCCATCAAGCAATTCTGACTTGTGATTACCCTTTCCAGGGGCTGTCTAGGTAGAGAACACACAGAAGTGTTCTCCCAAACCCTCTGGGGGTGCCTTGGGACTGTGCAGCTTGCTGAAGGCCACATAGGCTGGCTCTTTTCCCAGCAGGCACAGTGGGGGAATCGAACTCCCAACCTCTAGGTCCCCAGCCAGAATATCTAAATCAAGGGTGCCCAAACTCTTCCCGCCAGGGGTATGACTACGCCCCCTCAGATAGCTGAGCAGGCCGGTCACATGGTTTCTCCTGGTAGCAGCCCATGAATTCACCGCACATTTTTGGGTGTTTTGCTGCCTCTGCTGCTTCCCATTGTGGCGAGAGTGAAGGCGGCACATTTTTGCTCCGTTTTGGTGTGTTTTTGTGCAATTTCCATGCTTCTGGCAGCGGTGAGGCACTTCCAGTGATGGCGACAATCCTGCCCACGGGCCGTAGTTTGGGCATCCCTGATCTAAATCACTGAGCTATCCGGTCAGCAAGTTAGAAGAGATGAGTAGTAGCCCAAAACTAATGAGAACATCAAATAGGGAAGATGTTAGAAAACGACCACGTTCTTATGGGATTGTCAGATCCAGACTTAGTATAATATACGAGACATAACAGTACTAGAACAATGAAACGTCTGAATAATTGACAGTGCAATTTTTCAGGGGATGCCAGACTGAAGATAAAGATCTTTTACAATTATCAAAATACAATGATTTTGCTGATTATGTCATTGCCTTGACGACATAAATAAGCCCTATGAGCCAACCTAGGTGAATGGGATATGAATATTACAGTAAGTTAACAAAATAGCTGAAATCCTGTTTACACCACACGCAAGTGTAAGACAATGTTTCAGAAATCAAACACTTCCTAATTCTGCCAGTATACCCATATAATCCATTTATCATTTGGAAGCAATGAAACAGGAGGAAAAAGTCTAAAATTGTTGAAAATCATCACCAACAACAATGCTATCTTTCTGGCAGCTATTTTTGGTAATTACAGGATTTCCTCTGCCAGTCCCCACAATTTCTACATGATGACAAGGTTACATGAAAGCTGTAGGAGCTGCAGAGCAGAAATAGGAAGTCTTTAATTTCTGGGAGGGAAAATACCTTGCTGATGACATTCTGGGTCTTTTCTTTTATGTCCATGTCAGACTTTGTAAGACCTGTGTAAGGTCTTCCACCTTCTTGACTTTGTCATTGGCCAAAATTAAATCCTCAGCAATACATGTTTCTGGTAGTAATTGGCAGAACAGCAAATGATCCAGATTCTATACCTATCTACATTCACTCAGCGAGTTGTTTTCCACTAGCAGCCCCCACTTGAGCATGTTTTGGACTGCCAAATGAAGCCACTTTTTTAGCTTTGTTGTTGGCCAAACCTCTCCGCATTCTCTCAGCCTGTTGTCTGCCAGCAACCCACATCTGAGTCTGTTGGTCTTTCATTTAGGGTCTCCAACCCTCAGCCTGTTCAGAGTCCTCCAAGTGACGTAGGGGAAGTTGAGCTATCTCCTCCTTTAATCTTATTTCTTGCCCAGTTAGCTCCTTCCTTCATCATCTAATTTGATTTTGTTCTTGCGTACCCTCAAGAATGTTTGCTCTTGCCATAAAGCTCTTCCTGGATCTGACTTGACAAACTTGAGACTCATAGCCATTCAAAGGGTGTCTAAGGCCCTGCTCTTTCTTAGTTCTTTTGGTGTCAGCTGCTACTTCTCTCCTTGTCTTAGGTGGAGTGATGCCAACAAGAGGATATATTTTCTCAACTGGTGTTGGTCTCAGACATCCTGTCAATACAGGCATTGCTTCATGAACAATGTTGAGCAGTGTCAACAAGTTGAGCAGTGTCAACTTGTTTCGTGTGTGCAGATGTGCTCTGTACTGGAGCAACATACTCTACTGCTGAGACACTCAGAGCCAAAATTGATGTACGCAGCATGCATGGTTGGTGTGACATTCTGGTGAACAGACTTATGCAAAACAGGATTTCAGCATGTAAATATTTCAGCTTCATCAGGGATTCTGTTCACCCCCCCTCCCCTCCCATGAAGAGACAACATGAGGCAGAAGGAGGAAAGAAGACCATAATAGAGCAGGTTAGGCACAAAAAGACCGTAGCAGCTGTGGCTTTGGGGTTGATTTCAGCACCATGGAGAGCAGTAAACCTGCCTTGCTTTTTACAGGCAAGCAACTCTGGGATCCAATTAGAATGACTGGCTGAGTTTTGTAGCCAAGCCAAGTTAAATATTCTGACATCTCCTCTGTTACGTAGCTTTTCTTCTCTCGGTTCTCAAGTTCACAGCTGAAGATTTGTTTAATTATTTATTTATATTCACTTTTCTATGAATTAAAATACAAAAAAAATCACAAGAACAAAATATACAAAAAATCTTAACAAAGTTACATATACATTTGTACGTACACTGTAGTGGCTCAAGTGGCTAAGATGCTGATTGGAAGGCAGGAGGTCAGCAGTTCGTTTCCCAAGTACTGCAGGACGGAATGAGCTCCCATCTTTGTCCCAGCTCCTGCCAACCTAGCAGTTCGAAAGCAAGAAATTGCAAGTAGATAAATAGGGAACATTTTTATGGGAAGGTAAACAGCGTTCCGTGCCTGCCACATGCCCACGGAAACGTCTGCAGAAGCAGACGGCGCTGGCTCTTCGGCTTTGAAACAGATGAGCACTGAACCCTAGAGTCAGATGCGACTGGCTTTCGAGCAAGGGAAACCTTTACCTTTAGTACAATATAACTACTATGTGCACCTGCCACCAGTGAGACTTATAAACCTTCTCAAATAAATGATTTGAATATCATTGAATTTTAATATATTTATCCCTTCATTCCAAAAAGTTAATAAATATTCTCTGGCTTTACTCCTTTCCCTTTCGCTAATATGTAATCTAAAAATTCTCCCAATATTTCTGCTTGGCAAATTCTTGGAGAGTTCTGAGAGTGGGAATAAAAAAAGCAAAGAAAAGAATGGCATACTGTATTCTCAAACTTGGGTCATCAAATGTTCTTGGACTTCAATTCCCAGAAGCCCTGGTTAGCATGTGTACTGATTTGGGCTTCTGGAAACAGAAGTCCAGGAACACCTGGGACCCATGGTTGAGAAACACTACCCTCCTGGTGGCTGACTTTGGCACTCCAGCTGTTCTGGAACTTCAATTACCAGAAGCCCACAGCAGTACATTGGCTGATTGTTGCTTTGGAAAATTGACGTAGGCTTCTGAGAATTGAAGTCCAAAAGCCAAAGGTTGGAAAATACTGTCTTAGAACTACCTGAACTCTGGATTTGCTGTTTCATAGGGTTTCTCAACCTTGGGCCCAAGATGTTCTTGGACTTCAGTTCCCAGAAGCCCTGATCAGCAGGAGTGTTGACTTGAGCTTCTGGGAATTGAAGTCCAAGAATACCTGGAGGCCCATGGTTGAGAAACCCTGGGGGATTGGATTTAGGGTCACTTCTATCTCTACTCTCTGTCTTGCTGTATCTTCAGGAGATGGATAGAGCAAATCCTTACAATAACGACCTCTCAATTGCTTGCTCTTTTCTCGCTTAGGTCTTTTTCCTCACACTTATTCTCTTTAGCTTTCCTCCACCCACTTTGATCTCCTTGCTCCTCTCTCTGGCCTCCTCCCTGTAGCTTGCCTGCTGTTTTCTCACTTCTCCCTCCATCTCCATTTTCTTGTTTGCTTCTAGCTGGGGGAATTCTTGGGAAATTGGTAAGCTTGAAGGCCATGAAAATCATAGATATAGTCCTATGCATCATGGATACAGGAGGCTCCTTGATCTAAAATAAGTTGCTTTACAACTCCACACTACCTTCCCAACTACTCCAGAGTTACCTAATGCTCTGTTCCGCCATCTTCTCTCTTCTTCATTTCACCTTCTATCTCTAGCTTGCTTATTGGGCACTTCTCTTTGATCTCTGTTACCTTCTCATCACTACATTCCACTTCCCCTCTCATCTGTGCTTGCACCTACCTTTTACACACTCACCTCTTGTCTTGCAGTTATTGCTTGGTGACTTAAATGCACCAGGTTAAAGTGGCAAGCGATATGGTATTAAAAGCATGTTTTGGCTTCTGGGGACCATTTGCTAATATTGGAATGGTTGGGCAAGCCAACTGGGAGGTTGTAAAATAATTTACTATAAGTCAAGGGGTTGCCTGTATCTATGAGGCATGGGTCCTTTGAACTTCTTGAACGTCAAACCTCAGAATTCTCCAGAAATTCCTCCAGTCAGAATTCTGGGGTTTTTAGCCATGAAACCAAGTCCTCACAGGAGTTTAGACTTACTTAACAACTGGTGAATGAAGGCTCAGTCAGCCACTTAGTTCTTATGAAGGAAGCAGTGGAAATTTATGGAGAAGTGAAGCTCTGTCAGTCAGCCACTTAGTTCCTATGAAGGAAGCAGTGGAAATTTATGGAGAAGTGAAGCTCTGTGAGAGCTGCAAGGGATTAGGGGACTGGTGGCCTCTCTGAGGTTCAGTAAATACGTAGGCCTCTTTTAAAAAGCTACTAATCTTCTAGTTCAGAGGTGACCAAACTTTTTCCACTAGGGTTCTGACCATGCCCCCTCAAACAGCTGAGCTGGCCGGTCACATGGTTCCTCCTGGCGGCGGTGCTGGCAGAGGGTGAATTTTCATTGTGTTTCCAGGCATTTTCCCCACCTCCACCACTTCTCATGGTTGAGAAAATTAAGTAGGAGCACCTTCACACCGTTTTTGATTATTATTTTTTGCCACATTTTCAGCACTTCCATTGACATCAGAGCACTTCAAGTGTTGGCAGCAATCTGGCCTGCAGGTTGGAAGATGACTTCCCGCAGGCCAGCCCTGGCCCACAGCCCATAGTTTTGGCACCCCTGCTCTAGCTCCTTGCAGCTTGCATTAGAGTTTTATCTTTTTCAAATATTTCCTCTGTCTTCTTCATAGGAACAAAATAGCTAGTGGAGCCTTTATTCCTCAGCTGTAAGTAACTGAATATTTCATGGGAAGACTGTTTTTTTTTAAAAAAATTTTTTTTTTTTTAGATTTTTTGCTTTACCCCTCATAGGGTCTTAATTTTTTTACCATTCTTTATTCTGGCAGATGATATTTGGGACAGTGAAGATAAACAGTCTGAGATCTCCTCTGAAAGAACAAAATGTGAAGAGTTGAAAGAAGACGTAGGAGGGGACGATCATGCACAAGAGAAGGACAGAGGATTCAGTACAGAAAAGAGTCATGTATCTTTTACTTACCAGGATAGGGACTTTTATGCCATCCCAAACCGACAAGAACAGCTAGAAAATCAAGGGGACAAGTATTTCAGCCCTCGCTGGACAATCCACTCAGACAGAAAATCGAGTCAAAGCTTAGCTTTTAAGAATAATTTTGTTGAGGGCTGCAGTCTTCCTCAATTTCAAATGCTTCATGACGAGAAGAAACCTTACAAGTGTTTTGTGTGTGGGAAGCACTTCACACAGAGCACAAATCTTACGGCGCACCAGAGAATCCACACCGGGGAGAAACCGTACAATTGCCCAGACTGTAACAAGGGGTTCACAAGCCAGTCGGATCTCATTAAGCATGGGAGAATCCACAGAGGAGAGAAACCCTATGAATGCTTTGTATGTGGGAAGGGCTTTAGTCAGGGTGGCCACCTTACCACTCATCAAAGAATCCATACCGGGGAGAAGCCCTATAAGTGCTTGGAGTGTGGGAAGAGCTTCAGTAAGAATACCAACCTTACTTTGCATCAAAGGATCCATACCGGGGAGAAACCCTACAAATGTTTGGTGTGTGGGAAGAGTTTCACCTGGAATTCAAACCTTACTTCCCATCAAAGGATCCACACAGGGGAGAAGCCGTTTCGGTGCTCAAATTGCAATAAGTGCTTTTGTAACCACTCGACACTTATCAAGCACATGAGGATCCACACGGGGGAGAAACCGTACAAATGCTTTGCTTGTGGAAAGAGTTTCAGTCAGAGTTCAAGCCTTACTGCACATAAGAGAATTCACACAGGGGAGAAACCGTACAAATGTTCTGAATGCGGGAGAAGTTTCAGTAAAAATACAAACCTGATTTCACACAAAAGGACTCACATGGTGGAAAGAGTGCATAAGTAAACACATAAACCAGGGGTTCCAACCTAAAGCCCGTGGGCCAGATCCAGTCCATTTAATGTGGCTCCCACACCTCTGAGGGCATTCGAGAAACAAAATGGCCACCCCTTTGAAGCTGTTGGGACAAAATGGCCACCCACCACCCACCCCATTGTGCATGCAGGGCAAAATGGTCATCCGGCCCTCGAAGCTGACTGAACAAGCATGACCTGGCCCCCAGCTTGAAAAGGTTGGGAACCCCTGACATAAACGATTCACTTGAAGACAAAAATGTTCAAAATTAAGTTGTTTTGCTATCCATCAATTAAAATGTGGACCTTGGAATAGAAGCATTTTTGCAGTTTTACTAGATAATACAAATGCTTTGAGTTACATAAAATTCAACTTACATAATGATTTTATGCTAATACCATGTCCCGATTTACACCATTTCCTATGGGTTTGCTTCGAGTTACATAAAGATTCTTTTTCCTATGTGTTTGTTTCGAGTTACAGTACAAAAGAAATTGATTTAAGCAAAAGCCTACGGAACTGACTTTTTTTTCGTAAGGAGGGGTTTTACTGTACATTTCATTTGTCATTGCTACATTGCATTGGTCAGGTTGAAATAAATCTCTTCGAGGTTTACTTGAGGCTGTTTGGAGAATGCATTAAAGAGGGGTGAGAATGAAATTATGTGCAGCGCGAAGAGAACAAAAATAATTGTTGTCCCTTAGAAGTTTGAAATGTGGCCCATTTGGAATTGCAGTTCCCAGAATCCTATTTCCCAAAAGTAACTAAAGCAGTAACTTTAGTAGTTGCTAACATAATTAGTTGTTTTATTTATTAATGCATTTTATGGCACTAAAGAAACGAAAACAATTACTTGTATATTAACTTTAGAAAGAAGCTTCTGAATGCTTTAAGTGAGAAACATACAGGTAGTTGCTTCCTATCCAGCTCCTTCTTGTTTCAAGCCTGATGTTGGAGCATAAAGGAGTTCTCCAAGCCCTCACAAGATATGATTATTACACCTTCGTTTTATAACTGCAAGGTTTCCACCTATCTACCAGAATGAGTTACTATATTATGAATTTGCTGTGTCATAATAGAGCATTCAAATTTATCCTCCCTGTTCCGTAGTGAGATTGTTGAGCTAAAACTCTGTATATTTCTGGTTTTAACTATTGTACACTGGCCACAGTGGGAAAATATCCTGATGGGTTGTCTAGAAATTTAATTAATTAATAAAACAGATTGGTGGCCCATTTTAAATTAGGACTGCGGTGGCTCAAGTGGCTAAGACACTGAACTTGCTGACTGGAAGGTCAGAGTTCGATTCCAGGGTACTGCATGACGGAGTGAGCTCCCGTCTCTGTCCTAGCTCCTGCCAACCTAGCAGTTTGAAATGCAAGGAATTGCAAGTAGATAAATAGGGACTTGGGTGGAAAGGTAAACAGCGTTCCATGTGCTCTGGTGCTGAGGCATGCCTGCCACATAACCACGGAAACGTCTGCAGAAGCAGACAGCGCTGAGTTGGACATGACTGACTTTTGAGCAACGGTGACCTGTATCTATGTATATGGCTTTTAAAACAACATTTTAACAATGAAAATCAAATCCAATTTATATCAACATATTCCGATTTTAAATCCAATTTATATATAAATTGGATTTTAAAATTATCCATGCATAATGTAACTACAGATATTTCCATGCCACTGTCAAAGGATGGATATTTGTACGGTTGGTTATTTATGCCTTAGTTCTTTGCAAAAAAAAAATACTGTAACAAGTAACAACTTCTTTCCTTCCTCAAAAAGAAAGAATTACATCTTGGTAATTATATATCTGTAGTCACATTAATTAGATAAGGACTGTGGTGGCTCAAGTGGTTAAGATGCTGAACTTGAAGGCTGGAAGGTTGCAGTTCGATTCCCGAGTACTGCAGGACGGAGTGAGCTCCCGTCTCTGTCTCAGCTCCTGCCAACCTAGCAGTTCGAAAACAAGAAATTGCAAGTAGATAAATAGGTACCACTTTGGTAGAAGGCTAAACAGCGTTCTGTGCGCTCTGGTGTTGAGACATGCCTGCCACATGTCCATGGAAATGTCTGCAGACACAGACAGCACTGGCTCTTTGGCTGTAAACAGATGAGCACTGAACCCTAGAGTTAGATACGACTGGCTTTCGAGCAAGAGCTACCTTTACTAATAAGACATTTTATTTATTATTTTTACTGCACTTTTATGGCACATTTCTCTCAGGGAAGGAACTACTCTAGATGCCTAACAGTTATTTCAAGATTTATTCTGTTGTGGAGATAGAATTCCTTCCTTTTTACATTCTGTTTGAGATGCAAATGCCAAGTAGAGTTTAGCTCAAGAAATGTTATTGCCTCCCCTGCCATTGTAAATATGGAACAAAATGTGCATTTATTTTAGCATATGGCAGTGATGGCGAACCTTTTAGAGACCGAGTGCCCAAACTGCAACCCAAAACCCACTTATTTACTTCAAAGTGCCAACATGGCAACAGGAGAGGGAGGAAGTGCTCCCATTGGGCTGCTGAGCAAAGGGGCGGGATGAAATTTGTGCTGGGGAAGGGAGGAAGCCCTCCCATTGGACTGCTAGGCAGAGGGGTGGGGTGAACTCTGCTGGGAGAGGGAGGAAGCACTCCCATTGGACTGCTGGGCAGAGTGAACTCTGTGCTGAGATGACCGCACAGGTGCCTACAGAGAGGGCTTTGAGTGCCACCTCTGGCAAGCATGGTATAGGTTCGCCACCACTGGCATATGGCAACCCTATCAATGAGCAACCTCTAAAACATCCTGTTATGAACAGCTCAGCACAAGGTTTGTAAACGTAGTTTATTGTAGTTTATCCATCTCATGTTCCGTCTTCCTCCTTTCCTACTGCCTTCCACTCTCCACCATTCTTGCCTTTTCCAGATAAACAGGGAACACTATCGGCTGGAGGAAGACATGTGGAGAAATGCTCCCTTTAAAGTGTATTAGCTAAGATCGCTAATGTAACTTCCACTTTCAGTGGCAGTACAGCGCATACACATTGTGATTTTGGTTTTCTTAGTGCCACTCATTTTGTGGCCAAAATAGTGATATCCGCCTCCAAGAAGCCGACTCAGAGAAACTCAGCGGGCACCCTTCCAAAAAAAATATTTTTTTTCATTGATGATTTCTATGAGTAATTTGAATGATTTTTTTGAGTTACTTGGAGGAAAAGAGATGGGACCGTGAATGTAACAAATAAATCTTAAATGTACTGTATATCAAAGAGAGGAGGATACACCTCCCAAAACCCCCAATAATTTTTAAAACAGTGTCTCAAAAATTCATCTTTTGTGTAGTATTGGCAGAGTCAGAGAAGAATCTTAAATCAGGGCTTTGAAAGACCTGGGACACTGAACCCAGAAAGTTAAGGAACTGGCCACTGGATGGTGCAAAGTGGCTTATTAATGGAAACTCCAATCATGGGTAAACAACTTGAGAAAGCAAACAAAACAACGCAAATGAGTTACTAACCACAGCATAGTGTTTCCCAACCTTTGGATTTTGGACTTCAATTCCCAAAAGCCTAAGTGAATTCCCAAAAGCACTGAGCAACCAATGTACTGACTTAGGCTTCTGAGAATTGAAGTCCACCAGTGTTCCGTCAGTCATATCCGTCTCTAAGGTTCAGTGCTCATCTCCTGTTTACAGCCAAAGAGCCAGCATTGTCTGTCTGCAGGCGTTTCCGTGGACATGTGGCAGGCACGCCTTGACACCAGAGTGCACAGAATGCTGTTTACCTTCCCACCAAAGGGATCCCTATTTATCTACAGTTCTTGCTTTCAGACTACTGTACTAGGTTGGCAGGAGCTGGGACAGAGACGGGAGCTCACTCCATCATGCAGCACTTGGGTCTCAAACCACTGACCTGCCGAGTCCGACCTTCCAGTTGTCAAATTCAGCATCTTAACTACTGAGCCACCGCAGGTCCTTGGTTAGGTCTTAATAATATCATCTGAGAACTGGTGGGTGGCTTTCACAGCTTTGCAAAGATGATAATAATTTCGTGTCATAGCTTATTCTGGGTTGAAAGGATTTTGACTGGAGAAACTCCTCTCGGGATGCCTGAATGAGGCTCATTTCATGTCCCCAAGAGGTAGGACAGAGACGAGCGCTCAATCTGTCATGCAGTACCCGGGACTCGAACTGCCAGCTTGCCAGCCTTCCATTAAGACGAGCTTCGTAACCACTGAGCCACCTCAATCAATCAATCAATCAACAATATCATCTGAGAACTGGTGGGTGGCTTTTATGGCTTTACGAAGATGAAATGTTAGGTCATGCACTCTAACCCAGGAATTCTCAACATTTTTAAACCGGGTGCCGGGTCACGCACCCTCAGACAGCTTCAGGGGCCGGACGGCCATTTTGCCCTTCCTCCACCCATACCTGTCAACCTTCCTGGATAGGCCGGGATTTCCTGATTTTTGGCGCCGATTTGCACCATTTCCTGCCCGCAGCTGCCAAAACCCCAGAATTGGCAGGGGGGGGAAGAGAGGTACTGCGCATCCCTTCTGCGCAGATCGCCTTCTACGCATGCGTAGAAGGCTTTTACGCATGCGTAGAAGGCGATCTGCGTAGAAGGGGATTGTAGAAGCCTTCTACGCATGTGTAGAAGGGTTCTACGCAAGCGTAGAAGGGTTCTACGCAAGCGCAAAAGCCTACGCATGCGTAGAAGGCAACCTGCACAGAACCGTTCTGCGCAGGTCCCGTATTTTCCGGAGCCGCGGTTGACAGGTATGCCTCCACCACATGACACTTCCTGGTGTGGTGGAGGCAGTAGGGGGGGGGCACATGAAATAGTGCCATGGGCCACATCCAGCCCATGGGCCGCAGGTTAAGAATTCCTGCTCTTAACTATGATACCACTCTGCTTCCCAGAGTTACATCCGTTACCCTCTTAATTCCAGGACCCATCTCAACAGAAGCTTACTGGAGGCTGCAAGAACCTACAGAATAAGATTTTTAAAAATAAAACCTACCTACTTCAAAGCACAATTCTTTTTAAAAAGGCAATTATAGCCCCACTCCAGGAGTCGGAGCTTAGCTTTCCCGTGGTGCATTGAGCATCCCCAGCTAAAATCCAGATGTGGTGACACTTCCCCCTCTCCCAGGGTGTGGGTATGCTGTGGACTTCATTTCCCAGCAGCCCTTGCAAAATCCCCGGAGAAACAGCCAACAGCTGGCTTAAGTTCCCCCGCTAAATCCAGCCGAGGCAGCCACATAAAAAGGAAGGAGGGAAACAGGAATTACAAATCTTTGCTAATTTGGGAATGAGGCATCATGCAGGAATTCCTGGAAGACCAGATTCACCACAGCCACAAAAGAGCTCCAAGATTTTGAGTCCTCTTTTTCCTTCTCCCTCTCTGCCATTCATGGTCTCTGGTAAGATTATTATTTTTAACAACTACGTTACTTAGTTAGTTAGTTAACTACTCTTTCCACTTATTTAGCTTTTCCCTGGAGAGGCTGTTCTTTGCTCTGGTGGTTCCACCTTTGGGTCCCTCCTCTTGGGCTTTGGGAAAGCATGTGGTGAGTTCACATACCCAATGTGGTGGAGCAGATAGAGTGATGGGACTAACTAGGGAGGTTCAGGAGTCTTGGGTTCGAATCCCCACTCCGCCAATGGAAACTCCCATGGAGAGGTGAGTTGGAAAAACCCCTTTAAATATCTCCCTTACCTTGAAAGTCCTATTATATAGGGTCACTGTAAGCTAGTTCTTTACTCCGCGCCCAATAAGAGGAGAGTTCAAGGAGTTTACTGCCCTCTGGTCAAAGCGAATGGGAGAAGGGAGCTTTGTGGCAAAATGAAAGGCATATAGAGCCAGCCCTAACATGGGCTTAACTACCTTAGATGGTATGATTTGGGTGGAGGTCTTCCAGCTGCTATCTTCTTATGGAACAATAGGTAGCACACAGCTAATCTTAGGTAAAGGTCACCCTTTCTCGAAAGCCAGTCGTATCTGACTAGGGTTCAGTGCTCATCTCTGTTTACAGCTGAAGAGCCAGTGCTGTCTGCGTGTGCAGACATTTCCGAGGACGTGGGAGCTCACACTGTCGTGCAGCACTCGGGTCTCGAACTGCTGACCTTCTAGTCATCAAGTTCAGCGTCTTAACCACTTCACCAGTCCCTTAAATGCAATTTTAGGCTACATTAAAAGAAGCATCATCTACAAAACCCATGAGGTATTAGTTTCCTTTATTCGACACGCATTAGACACATCTAGAATATTCTGCCCAATTCTGGACGCTATACTTTAAGAAGGATCCAAACGAACTAGAACAAGTTCAGAGGGACAAGGCTGATCATGGGACTGGAAACCAAACCCCATTAGGAAAGACTGAAGGAACTGGGCATGTTTAACGTTGAGAAAAAGAGACTGAGAGGGAATAGGATACCCCTTTTCAGATACAGTACTTGAAAGAATCTGTTCTCAATCATCTCAGAGTGCACAACACATAATAATGAGCTGGAACTACAGGAAGCCAGATACAGGCTGAATATTAGGGAAATCATCTTAAGTGTTAGAGCAGTAGGAGAATAAATAAATAAATAAATTTCGTGTCAGAAATTACTCTAGGTTAAAAGACTCCACTCAGGGGACGCCCGAATGAGACTCCTTTCACGTCCCCAAGATCCGCCGTGCAGCACCCAAGTATCGAACCCTGACCTTCCAATCTTCAAGCTCAGCATCTTAACCACCAAGTCACTGCAGTGCTGCCAAATGACCTTGAGAGATGGTGAGGGCTCCAACACTGGAGGCCTTGAACAGAAAAGTGGGCATCCATCTGTCAGATCTGCTTTGATTTGGATTCATGCATTGAGCAAGGACTTGACTCAACTGTTCTTTGACTCTGTGGCTTGATTTGTGGATGTTTACATATATCCAGGAGACTACGGTGGCTCAAGTGGTTAAGATACTGACCTCGCTGATTGGAAGGTTGGAGTTGGATTCCTGGGTACTGCATGACGGAGTGAGCTCCCGTCTCAGTCCCAGCTCCTGCCAACCTAGCAGTTCGAAAGCAAGACATTGCAAGTAGATAAATAGGGACTACTTCGGTGGGAAAGTAAACAGCGTTCCGTGCACTCTGGTGTTGAGGCATGCCTGCCACATGCCTACAGAAACATCTGCAGAGGCAGACAACGCTGGCTCTTTGGCTATAAACCGAGATGAGCACCAAACCCTAGAGTAGGATATGACTGGCTTTCGAGTAAGGGCGACCTTTACATATATCTAGCATTTCATGTCAAGATGGGAGTTACCACATTGGAAGCTTGACCATTAGGGCCTAGATCTCTTATACTGTATTCATATTCCACCCACTCTGGGCTCTTCTACATCCCTTCCAGCTCTTTCCTGTTCATTTGGAATCATGAATCCAACTCTATGAACCCATTCATGGAAGACAAAAATCCAAACAGCTCAGAGGAAAGATCACCATGGAGGAACGAACCCTGTCATCCCGACATGGTGAGGTCCTTTATTCAAAAGGTAATGTCTCAGGGGATGGGACATGGGGTGAGACAGGGTGTTTGACATCCTTTTTCTGAGCCTTCTTACTCTTACTCTCCATCTCCCCTGAAAGCATTCTTGTTTGCTGTTGCAGAGTGGTCACGAAGCAACTGCTGTGTATTCCTCTGACAAAGATGTACGCAAAGCAAATAGTGTATTTTCCTCTGGCAAGGATGTACACAAAGCATCCGCCGCATATTCCTCTGGCAAAGACCACATTTTACCCGATATCACATGGTTGAGACCTTTGGCAGTAACCAAGGAGAAAGATGAAGTGGAGAGCGTTGTTGTGTGTAAGGCAAAATATCCTTTTGTTAATATTCACTGAAATGATGGTTTTTTTTCCTGGTCACTAAAGCTCCCAAAGGGACTGTGGTGGCTCAGTGGTTAAGGTGCTGAACTTGACAACTGGAAGGTCAGCAGTTCGAGACCCGAGTGTGCATGATGGAATGAGCGAGTGTGTGTGTGTGTGTGTGTGTTTGTCTTGTATCACCACCCACTCTATCCTAGCACCTTGCCAACCTAACAGTTTGAAAGCAAGAACTTGCAGTAGATAACTTCCAAACTTCCTTTGGTGGGAAGTTAAATAAGATATTTTATTTATTATTTTTACTGCATTTTATGGCACATTTCTGCCAGAGAAGGAACTACTCTAAGTGACTAACAGTTATTCCAAGATTTATTCTGTTGTGGAGATAGAATTCCTTCCTTTTTACATTCTATTTGAGATGCAAATACCAAGCAGAGTTTAGCTCAAGAAATGTTATTGCCTCCCCTGCCATTGTAAATATGGAACAAAATGTGCATTTATTTTAGCATATGGCAGTGATGGCGAACCTTTTAGAGACTGAGTGCCCAAACTGCAACCCAAAACCCACTTATTACTTCAAAGTGCCAACACGGCAACAGGAGAGGGAGGAAGTGCTCCCAATGGGCTGCTGAGCAAAGGGGCGGGATGAAATCTGTGCTGGGGAAGGGAGGAAGTGCTCCCATTGGACTGTTGGGCAGAGCAAACTCGGTGCTGGGGGAAGGAGGAAGCACTCCCATTGGACTGCTAGGCAGAGGGGTGAGGTGAACTCTGCTGGGGGAGGGAGTAAGCACTCCCATTGGGCTGCTGGGCAGAGCGAACTCTGTGCTGGAGTGACCGCACGGGTGCCTACAGAGAGGGGTTTGAGTGCCAACTCTGACACGCGTGCTATAGGTTTGCCACCACTGGCATATGGCAACCCTATTAATGATCAGCTTCTAAAACATCCTGTTATGAACAGCTCAGCACAAGTTTTGTAAACTTGTAGTTTATTGAGTTTAGTTATGTCTGCCACATGTCCAGGGAAACGTCTGCAGATGCAGACAGTGCTGGTTCTTTGGCTGTAAACGGAGCTGAGCTCACAAAGGCAATTTTAACTGATTAGATTAAATGAAGGGTCCTCAGCCTTGGATCAGCAGTAGCACAAACCTTCCCGCTGACCGAGGTGGGAAGAGATGCTCCACCTCAAACCTCTCATTGACCTACAACTGTAATCACAAGGAGAGATAAGGAAGAAAAGAGGAAGAATGTGGTGGTGACATTCATTCCAAAGAATCATTGACCGTCCACACTTCCAGACCATGGCCTTTCTGAACTATGACCCCCCCTCCCATATATCCCTTCAAGAGATAAGAGCAATGTTGGTCTTACATTTACTCATGCCATCCCTCACCCTTTTCAGAGCCCTCCAAGCGAAGTGGGAGAGGTCGAGTTCCTCAGCTACATCCTCCTTTAATGTTATTCCATGTCTAGTGAGCTCCTTCCTCCATCTTCTAATTTGATTTTGGACCCTTGCATAACCTTAAGAGGGACTGCAGGGGTTAAAACTTTGTCTGGAAGGTATGGCAGGTCAGCAGTTCGAGACCCGAGTACTGCACAATGGCAGTACTGTCTCAGCTCTTGCCAACCTACCAGATCGAAAGCAAGACATTGCAGGTAGATAAATAGGTAACACTTTAGAGATGCCTGCCACATGTCCATGGAAATGGCTGCAGATGCAGAAAGTTCTGGATGAGAACTGAACCCTAGAGTCGGATACAACTGGTTTTTGAGCAAGGGCGCCCTTAACCTTTATAACAGGCATTCTCAACCTTTTAAAGCTGGGGGCCGAGTCATGCTCCCTCAGACAACTTTGGGGGCTGGATGGCCATTTTCCCTTCCTCCACCACATGGGACTTCCTCAGGGCGGTAACCAGGATTCTAGATGTGGGTGGGCGAATATTTTTTCAGGATGGGCAACAATGTCATATATGTGTGTGTGTCATATATATAAGCAACGCTCACCCTGGCCACGGCTACGGACTTCCTGGTGTGGTGGAGGTGGTCGGTGGCCACTTGAAATGGTGCCATGGGCTGCATCCAGCCCATGAGCCACAGGTTGAGAACCTCTGCTTTATAAACTTAAGAGCGGCTTCATTTTGGTTTGATCAGGACATGAAAGAAGAAGATCTCTTCCTGTTCTAACTGATTGAGGAGTTACTTTTGAATCTATTGCAGGAAACAACATAGATATTTGTTTTATTGTGCAGAGATTTCTACCATACATTTCTAGTACCTGTTACTCATACAATATGAGTTAGAATGTGTGATCTTGTTCTGTGACTTCCCAGAACGACTAGAACTCCCACTCCTGCTTTTTCATCATTTGTATTTTTCTCATCTAGTAAACAAGTTGTTTTGGTATTCCCTTATTTCTCCAGCCAATCAGGAGGCGATTGCCCCAAAGGATGGGACGAGAGTTCGAGCCATTGTTAATACTCGCCAGAAACAAGAATCATGCTCCGTGTATGCCCAAAACTTTCAACATAACCTCATAGCTCAGCAGAGCACAGGAGACCAAGAAGAATGCCATGTACTGGATTTATCTGTTCATTCAAGACAAGGTAAGCATAAAGTCTCCAAGGAAACCACAATTCATCTGCTAAGAAGCAGGGCATTTGTATTAAGCAGGGATTCTCAACCTGCGGCCCATGGGCTGGATGCAGCCTGCAGCACCATTTCATGTGACCCCCTACTGCCTCCACACCAGGAAAGTGCTATGTGGTAGGGGAAGGACAAAATGGCCATCTGGCCCCCAAAGCTGTCTGAAGGAGCATGACCCGGCCCCCAGCTTTAAAATGTTGAGAATCCCTTGTATTGAGACTGAAGGACGCTTCCAGCTGTTCACAAGCCTCTGTTACGGCTCTTAAAAAAATTATCAAAACATTGCTTATTCTGAAAAAGATATAAGTACAGTAATACCTCATACAAAGTCTGCTTCATACAACATCGAATTCATACAACATCGCCTAATTCCTTGAAAAAAGTTGCCTCATACAAAGTTGCTGTGACTTTATATGAGGCATTGGGTTTTTTCCTAGGTTGCATTGTGCCTAGGCAGTATAAAAGGCAGGATACATGCGTGCATTGCTCTTGTGGTTTTTGCACGAGGTGAAGAGTGTTTAGGAGTGGTTTTGAGCGTGATTTTGGATTATTATTTTTTGAATTTTTTTGTCAGAATTTTTAGAAGCTTTCCTAGGATTTTTGCATCATTCTTCAGGTTCTTGGACAATTACGATTGTTTGACATGTTTTTGTAATGTATTTAGCCTTTAGACAATGATTTCTTAAAGTTCTGTCTGTTTCCTTGACTTTGCCCTGAAGTCCGTGTTGTTACAGTAAAATGTATTTCTATGGAAACGACGTTGTATGAGGCATCGCGGCTAGGATTTTGCATGCCTCATACAAAGTCCAAATCCGTATAAAGTCCAAACTTGTGGAACCAAGTTTGGACGTTGTATGAGGTATCACTGTACCAAGATACAACAAGACAGTAACAATAAATGGTTGAGCCTGCCAAACCTCGTACCTACAATCTGAGCACAATGGTTTTTTGTTTTACTGTCAAAATGTTACAATATGCACAAAATGGTCTCGGTGCAAAGTTAATCTCTTTTTCTGTTTTTGAAGAAATACTTGTTGCAAAGGTACACCAGAGAATTCAGGTGTCCCTGGGTCTGTTTGAATTAACTGGCCACACATGGAGAGGAGGAAATTGGCCAAACAGCCTTGTTTGCAGCTTGTTGACATAGCTCTATTGTAGCCCGGCAGGAAGTGCAGCTACAGAATAGCTACTTAGTAAGCTGTAAACAAGGGCAAAGTGGCAATTTCCTCTTATTTCCCTCTCTTGCTATTTTCAATTTTTTCCCCTTTCCTATCTAGGTGCCCTAACCCAGTGATCTGCAAGCGTGGCTCTTCAGATGTTCTTTGACTTCAATTCCCAGAAGCACTGATCATCAGGCATGGTGACTTGGGCTTCTGGGAATTGAAGTGCAAGAACACCTGGAGCGACAGGTTTGCAGGCCCCTGCCCTAGCCCAACAGTGCTGGCAGCCAACTGTTTAAACAAAAGGAAAGGTGGAGGGGTAAATTGTTTATTTTGCCCATAGCGGGACAGCTGAGAGTGAAGGATCATGATTTAATGCAGGGGTTCTCAACGTTTTCAGGTCGCGGGCCTGACCACATCCCCCCCAAACAGCTAACCAGGCCAGTCAAGTGGTTCTTCACATAGGAAGTGGAAGTAAAATGCACCCTGTGTACGCACAGAACGCAGTTACAGTAGCATTTTGTGCATGTACAGACACATTTTACTTCCACTTCTGGGAGCGGCGTGGGCCGGAATAATTGGTGTTTGGGGCTTGCGCTGGCCCATGGGCTGTAGATTGCACATGCCTGATTTAATGCATCAGTTTAAGTCAGGGGTTCCCAACCTATGGCCCACGGGCTGGACTTGGCCTACAACATCATTTCATGTGGCTGGTAGCTGCCCTCACTGCTCCCAGAAGTGGAAACGGACGTGTTTACATCAGCCATAAAACATGCCTGCTCGTGTAAACGTGCCCGCACCTGTTATAAATGCAGAAATAGGCACATTTAAGGCTGTTGTAAACGCACCCGCTTCCATGGGGCATTATCAGGCCTGCTCAGCTGTCCGGGGGCCATGGTCAGGCCTGCGGCATAAAAAGGTTGGCTTAAGTGATCACAACTTCTGAACTGATGCGAATGGATCTGATAGTAAAAAGAGTAGAAGCCCAAAAGCTATTGATTGAGATGGGATGAAATCTTTATTCACTTTGGTTTTTATGTCGTGTGTGTGTGTGTGTGTGTGTGTGTGTGTGTGTGTGTGTGTGTGTGTGTGTGTGTGTGTGTGTGTGTGTGTGTGTGAATTAGCTTGTCCCAATTCTATAGCTTTTCATATTGATGTGGTCACATCGTGGTGCTTCTAATTTTTAAAGTCCACACAAAAAGGCAGCAGGTATCACTGTTTTGTGAGCCAGAGTGACTGGCAGAATTTGGGAAACTTATATTATGTTGAAATGTTTGAAGTGGTAGCCATGTTAGTCTGTACAAGCATATCAGAGAGTAAACAAAACAGAACAGCAAAAAGAGACAAAAATGTTGTGGCACCTTAAAGACTAACTCTTGTATTTAAAGCTCCCTGTTGGCTCAGTGGGCAAAAGCACTGTGCTTGGAGACCAAAAGGACAGGGTTTGATTCCCCGAGAACTGCACGATGGGAGACATGGAAGGAGCCTCATTCGGGCATCTCCTGTAAAAATCATTTCAACCCAGAGTAATCTCTTGACACGAAATCACACAATGTGAGCTTTTATGGACCAAGTCTGAAGAAGTGGGCTTGGTCCATGAAAGCTTGGTCCATGAAAGTGGGCCACATGGAATGGGGTGGTGGGCCATAGCTTGGCACCCCTGATTTACTCTCTGAAGAAGGGGACTTGATCCATGAAAGTTCACATTTAAATACAGGAGGTGCCACAACAATTTTTGTCTTTATTTTTGCTGTTCTGTTTTGTTTACTCCAGGGATGCCCAAACTTTTTGTGCCACGAACCTGACCATGCCCTCCAGACAGCCGAGTGGGCCTGACCACACCCTCGGAAGTGGAAACGGGCACATTTAAAACAGCCATAAATGTGCCCACTTCCGCATTTACGACAGGTGCAGGCATGTTTTACATCTGACGTAAACACATCCGCTTCCACTTCCAGGTGCGGCGAGGGTGGTGGTGAGCCACACGGAATGGTGCTGTGGGCCGGGTCCAGTCTGTGGGTTGTAGTTTGGTACCCCTGGTTTACTCTCTGTTATATTATGTTGTTGTATCTTAAGTGAGGGGGGAGGGAAATGTGGCTTCTCATTGTATGCAGGGCGCAATTTACATCCCTCTGAAAATGAGACCTTAATCAACATCTGTAGGAGATGCTTTCTTAAATAGGTTGGAAGTGAGATTTCTTCTCTGTCAGATGACCTTGCTTGGTAAGAATGCTGGAAATGCTATATATTGGAGAACATAAATGTTTCTCACATAAGATGAGCAACCTTTGGTATTCCAAAGATTTTGGACTTCAATCCCCATCAGCCCTCAAAATTATAACCCACAAGGCAAAGGGTAATAATGGGGCTTGCAGTTCCACAGTGAAAGGCTCCTCACTTTACTTTTTCTGCTGTTATACAGGCAAATAGTTGACACAATTGAAACTGTAAGCCAGGGATTCCCAACCTTTTCAAGCCGGGGGCCTGTTCACTGTTCTCTCAGTTAACTTCAAGGGCCAGATGACCATTTTGCACTGCCTGCACAATGGGGGTGGCCATTTTGTCCCAACAGCTTCAAAGGGGTGACCATTTAGTTTCTTGAATACAGAAAACCCTCGATTAACGATGCGTTTGGACAACGTCGTTTTCGGTTAATGACGCATTATTTTCTGAAAAATGCTCCCCCGGATAACGACGTAACGTCGTTATACAGGAGATAGTGTTTGGTCTCCTACCTGTAAAAATCGCCATCTTCGGGTCCCGGAGTCTGGCTTTCCGCTTACCCAGGAGTGTCTGGGAGGCTAAGAGGACCTATCCTGTGCTGTTTCCACCTTCCTAGCACCTCCCTGGCCCGCCAAACAGCTGAGAAAAGTTGTGGCCGCCATCTTGTGTTTGAAAAATAAAAAAAATAAGATGGCGGCCGCAACTTTTCTCAACTGTTGGGCGGGCCAGAGAGGTGCTAGGAAAATGGAAACAGCATGGGATAAGTCCTGCCAGCCTCTCCTGGGGAGACGGAGAGCTGGACACAGGGAGGGACCCAAAGATGGCGGTTTTTTCATCTCCAACCAGCATCAACAGGTAGGGGACCACGTCGTACTTTTTCTGGGGGTGGGCAGAGGCAGCCTATATGCCTCTGTTAGGCTCCGGGGAGGCAATCCGGGCTGGTTCTGATCTCCCCTGGGCGATGGTGCAAAGAAAAACACCAGGGAAAACTAAATCGTCAGCTGGAGGTTTTTCCTTGCAGCATTGCGGGGGTGGGTGGGTGGGTGTATGGTGTCGGAAACAACATGGATCGTTCCCCTGGATCCTAACAGAGGCACCCACGCTGGTGGAGAAGCCAAAATGCATGAAAAAAGTTCCGTCACCACGGATCGGGTTTTCCTCTTTCAGAATCGGGGGGGGGGGGTGCGATCCCCCTCTCCGCCGGGTCCCCTGGGTCTGGGAGGGTTAAGGGGACAAAAGGGGTCTGTCTCCCCAACCCTCCCAGACCCAAGGGACCCAGCAGAGAGGGGATTCCCCCCCCCTCCAACACCCCATATTAAAGAAGAAACCAAGCGGTTTCTTCTCTTTAACAACGGAGTGTTGGGGGTGGTGGTGGATTTGATCCCCTCTCCCGAGTCCCCTGGATTTGGGAGGGTTGGAGGGACAAAAGGGGTCTATCTCCCCAACCCTCCCAGACTCAGGGGACCAAGCAGAGAGGGAAATCGCAACCCCCACCCGCTGATAATAAAGGGGAAAACCCGATTGAACCCAGGGGACCCATGCAAAGGGAAGCAGGAAGTGCCTCCCAGACAATGACGTTTCCCGGTTAACAATGCGACATTGGGAACCAAGAAATGTTGTTAACCAAGGGTTTACTGTACCTTTGGAAGGGTGGGTGGGGGCACATGAAATGGCGCTGCAGGCTAGATCCGGGCCAGGGGCCTTAGGTTGGGAACCCCTGATCTAAGTAAGTGTTTCCCAACCTTTGGTTTTTGGACTTCGATTCCCAGAAGCCTAAGTCAATTCCCCAAAGCACCGACCAGACTAGCCAATGTACTGATAATTTAAGTCCCCCTGTGGGAACCACTACTCTAAGCTGTAAATATCTGTGAACTGATATTTCTAGAAGAAGGATGTGACATCGTCTCAATCTGTTTTGGAATTATCAATTAGAATATTTAGTTTGGCGTTTTTGTTCTTGCACCTCTCATTATTACAGCATCAGCCATTCAAAAGTCACAAGTATCCTCCGAACGAATGGTGTGTGCCGAAGAGTCTCAAGATGGATCGAGGAAGAGAGAATGGATCCTCACACAGGAGAAACCCTGCAAAAATAAAATCTGCCAGAATTCAAGCAAGGAGAGAAATGACGCAGAGTTCTTGTCGTATATATGTCCGGAGTGTGGAATATGTTTCAATTCGTTATTAAGTTTTACAGACCATCGAAGATCACATACAGGAGGCCTTATGGAACGTCAGGGAACCAATGCATGGGGCAAACCAGATACCTCTCCAGAAGACCAAGCATATATATGTCCCGAGTGTGGGAAGGCCTTCATCTCTTTCCCAGTCTTTGTAGAACATCAGAAGTCCCATACAGAAGATGTTGGGCCACATCAGAGGACCACCCATGCACAGAATGAACTCTATATCTGCACTGAGTGCGGAGAGTGTTTTTATTTTTTCTCGCTTTTTACAGAACACAAAAAATCCCATACAAGAGGGAAAACCTATACCACAGGCAAGGGACACAATTTACTCCCCTGGATGCTTCCCAGCAGCCCAAGAATGCTTCATAGGCCGCATGCCAACTATGAGCCAATGTTAGGAAATGCCTGTCCTTCACCTCTCATTTGGGTACCCTATTCTCCGTCGCAGACAAACTATTCACTCACTCCAGTCATGCCAAGATTCCCTGTCTCTAACCTCCAGTCATACGAGCAAACTCCACCTTTGCCTACACAAATGCCCAGTTTGTATACACAAGCATCTGACTTGAGTGCTCCAGGCATCCTCAAGCAAGGTGGAGCCTTTACTCAATGGCGAGTGGGTTCCGTTTCTTCTGGGTCCCAAGAGGAAGGAACCACAGCCTCTGCTGGTGGCCATTTCGTGGGAAGGAAGGAAGCTTTAGCCAAGGTTTTAGAAAACCAGGCAGGGAAATCTCACCGGCTAAATCCACAGCCCACGTTGAACCTTTTCCAAAGGAACCATGCTGGACAAAGTCTCTTCCCGTGCCCAGACTGCGGAGAGCTCAAAGTCAATCCCAGCCAACTGGCTTTACACCGGCAGGATTGTAAAAGGGAGGGGCTGGTCAGATGCCTGATTTGCAAGAAGAGGTTTCCTAACGAACAAAGCTTCCGTGAGCACAAGAAATCGCACGTGAGCAAAAACACGTAACGAGCACGGAAGAATTCACGCACCGGCACCGACCTTATCTGAGCTCCTTCCTCTACTGAAATTAGTTTTGAGGAGAAAGCAGCAATGTGAAATGTTCAGCTGGGCTTTTCAACTATAGCTGTTGTTTTTTTAAAGACATCGGGACATTTGTCTTGCGGTGCTGCTGTAGAAACTCTTAACTGGAGTGAGGAATGTTCTAATAGTCAGATAAACATCATGTGGAGAGCAGACAGTTCTCTAATTTATCCAGGTGGAGGAAAGAGATTTCAACAGCTGACTTGTGCCTTACAACCTCAGTTGATCTTTTGAACTACTTCTCTTTTTAACATACGGGTTTTATTTGGCAAGCTCAGGCAGCTTCACTTTTTCACAACCGTATTTTATGTGGCGGACCTCCAGTTGAGTCTGGATGTCTTGCAAATAAAGTTGTCTTTTTTATATCTTGATAACATTCCTTATTTCTTTTTTCAAACCCTTATTCTGTGAAAGAAAGAAGCAACTCAGAAACACATGTCAGGATCCGTGGATCCGTGGCCCTCCAGACTGCACAACCCATAAGCAATGAGAATTCTGGGAGTTGTAGTCCAAAGGGAGGGAGAAATTCTAGCAAGCTGAGTTATCCACACTAAGACTGTGGTGGTGAACCTATGGCACATGTGCAAAAGGAGACACTCAGAGCCCTCTCTGTGGGCAGGCGCGCCATTGCCCCAACACAGAGTTTGCCCTGCTCCTCTGCCCAGCAGCCCAATGGGAGTGTTTCCTCCCTATCCCCATCCCAGAGTGTCCCCCCCCCCTCTACCCAGCAACCCAATGGGAGTTTTTCTTCCCTCCCCTGTCTGGGGTAAGGTGGGCGGCTCACATGTGGCGTGAAGGTGCAGTATGGATGGCAGCTTGTTGAGTCTGTGGCAAAGTTGAGTTTGTGCACTCGGTCTCTAAAAGGTTTGCCATCACTGCACTAAGGTATCTAGGCCAAGGGTTCCCAACATTTTCAAGCCAGGGGCCAGGCCACACTCTCTCAGTCAGCTTAGAAGGCTGGATGACTATTTTGCCCTGCCTGCACAATGGGGGTGGCCATTTTGTCCAACAGCTTCAAAGGGCAGCCATTTTGTTTCTCAAATGCCCTTGGAAGCGTAGGGTCACATGAAATGGCACCGGGGGCCGGATTTGGCCCACAGGCCTTAGGTTGGGAACCCCTGATCTAGGCTGTTCTCAATTATTTAAAGCAGTATGGGGGCAGACTGCAGTTACTATCAGTTCTAGCTGTTGCTACCCAATGGTGAGGAGGCTACAACCAAATATTTTCGAACTAAAAATTAAGCCCCATTGAATAGGATAGTATTCATTTGAAATCTAGCATGGAACAGCCTAGAAAAAGGGTCCAAAATGAGAAAAAATTATGTAGCGTAATGGAGTCTCTGTTACTTTTTATAGGTGTTATTCTGGGAAACTCCAGAGTTTTATAAGAAGAAGACTGAAAATACATAAAAGTAGTTTACTATACTTTTCTTCTAGGGTTGCCCTGGGACTGTGCAGCTTTCCCATGACTACATAGGCTGGCTCTTCTGAGATGTAAAGAGGGCAGCTGAAGTCCCAACCTCTGAGTCTTCAGCCAAACACAAAACCAGGCATGTAGTTACAAAACAAGTCATGTGGCTGACCAGTTGTGTCACAGATCACACAAAGGAATTGTTGGGTGGAGGGAGTGGGGCTTGGATCCCAGACGCTGAGGGAAGGTCTTATTGTGGAGAGGGGATGTCAGTCGTCGGGTTGGGAGAAGGCAGCTATCGGGGCACACAGGCATAGATGAGGGTGAGTGTGTGCCAGGCAAGGTGAGAGATCAGTGATGCACTGCAAAAAAATTACTACCCACTTGGTGGGCGTGGCTATCTGTGGGCATACCTCCCCCCGGGGAAAAAAGAAACCTACCTTGCTCTCTTGCTTCACGGAGATGATGATGAGGAGTCCCAGAGAGCAACCAGGGGGTGCTGCTGGTGGGTCAGCCCCTCAACTTCCGGGCGGGCACTCTTTCACCAGCGGTGTTGCTGGAAGGTGAGTGGGGCAGGTTGGTGGGCTGGCGCCGCCCTCCCCCTCCCAGCACCGCCGGAAACGTCCCATTCACCTCGCCCAGGGCTGAAGGCGCAAGGGAAGTGCGTAGGTGAAAGCATGCCTTTGGCTCTGGGCAAGACGAATGGGACGCGTTTCCGGCGGCGCTGGGAGGGGGAGGCCGAGAGGTGGGCATGGCTGGCCAAGTGGCCGTGGTCTGGAATTTCCGCTACCGGTTGGGAACAGGCCTCAGTACATCACTGTGGGAGATGCTGCGATGCATATAGTCCACTAGAGGAGAAAGACAATTACTCTTATGGAATTACTCTTTATTTCTCACTTTGGACAATCTCAATCAGTCTTCATGTTATCCAAGGTCACCCATATTTGATCCAGCAGAGTAGCCCCATTAAATCATTTGGATTTTCAATTCAATTCAATTCACATTTAATTTATACCCCGCCTTTCTCTGACTGACTCAAGGCGGCAACAACATCTCAAACAGTACAATGTAATACAATACAATTCAAAAAGCAGTATTCAAAGTCAAAATACAATACAAAACATCACATCAAAAATAAGCAAAATATCAAACATTACAACTGAAAAAATCACATCAAAAAATAACATACATTATAAAAAACACAAAAATCAACCTCAACCACCCAGCAGTTACAAAGGCCCCGCGATTCAAATGTCCGCGAGGGCAGCTATGCTGGCGGTGATGGCTGAATGGCTCCCACCTGCCTCTTACCTCGCAGGGCCGGCAGGAAGAGGCGGCGCGGCTCCAGTGTCCCTTCAACTTCCCGCCTGGCGGGGCCAAAGGGAAGGGCGCCAGGCACAGCAGCCTCCCATCCCGGGACCAAGGAATAGTCACCGAGAGAGGCCTGGAGGTCCGGTGTCAGTGGGAGCGGGGAGCCGCTTTTGGGGCCATGGAAAGGCAAGCCCCAAGTGCGGCCAGTTCTCTCCTCCCCGCCACCTCTGGCCAGTCGCCGGGCGAGCTCCGTGGGGCCTCCGAACCCTGGCGCTGGTGGTGTTGGATGCCTGCAGGCCCAAGCTGGAAAGGGCAGCCCCGGATCAGCTGCGACGGCAGCAGCGGTTCTCGGCAGGTCGGGGGCCGTCCAATTTTACCCTCTTCCGGACTGGGAAGGGCAGCCCTGGATCAGATGCGGCGGTGGCGGCAGTGATGGTTTGTGGCAGACCGGGGGCTGTCTGCTTTTACCCTCTCCTGGGCTGCGAAGGGCGGCCCCGGATCAGCTGCGGCGTTGGTGATGGTTCTCAGCAGGCTGGGGGCCGTCCGCATTTACCCTCTCCAGAGGTCCAGTGGATTTAACAAGTCTAGCTGGAGGAAAGTTGATAAGACAAAGGAAAAATTCAAGAAATTAGGAAAAGAGGAAGAATTGATATGAAATGGGTAAATTCCATAAAGAAGGCCTCAGTCTACAAGAGTTGTGCAGGGCTATTTTGATAGAAGGGACTGCTGTGGCTTAGTGGTTAAGATGCTGAACTTGACAACTGGAAGGTTGGCAGGCCGGCAATTTGAGACCTGAGTGCTGTGTGATAGAGTGAGTTCCGACTCTGTCCCAGCTCCTTCCAACCTAGCAGTTTGAAAACAAGAAATTGCAAGTAGATAAATAAGTACTACTTCGGTTGGGAAGCTAACAGTATTCTGTACTCTCTGGCATCTAGTCATTCCTGCCACATGACCACGGTAACGTCTACTGGCTCTTTGGCTGTAAACAGAGATAAGCACCGAACCCTAGAATCAGACACGACTGGCTTTCGAGCAAGGGTGACCTTTACCTTTATTTATGATGAAAACCCTCTAGAGGTCCCTTATTTATAAAATCACCATAACTCAGAGGCAGCTTAATGTCACCTAAGAAACATAACTCTACCACAAGTTTAGAGCCAGTGATAAGAGGCAGGAAAAGAGAAATACCAAATATGCGACGGATTGACTATAGAAAAGCCACAGCCTTGAGTTTATAAGAACGGCTTCTTTCATGTTTTAATCAAACCCTGGATTGCCAAAACGAAGCCACCTCCTTGGCTTTGTCGTTGGCCAAACTCAAGTCCTCAATGCTACACGTTTCTGGTAGTAATTGGCAGACTAGCAAATTTGCCACCTTCTGTGTCTCTCCACATTCACACAGTGTGTTGTTGTCTACCAGCATCCCCCACTTGAGCATGTTGGTCTTGTATTTAGGGACTCCAATCCTCAACCTATTCAGGGTCGTCCAAGTGACTTAAAGGATGTTGAGAGCCTCAGCTATATTCTTCTTGTCCAGTGAGCTCCTCCCTCCATTTTCTAATGTGGTTTTGGACTCTTGCCTATTCTCAAGAGTGTTTGTTCTTGTCATAAGGCCGTTCCTGGATATGAGCCAGTGGACTGGAGGCTCATATCTGTTCAGAGGGTGTCAAGGGTCATTCTCTTGCCTAATTCTCTCAACGTCTGCTGCTACCTCGCTTTTTATCTTAGGTTGGGGAGGTTGAGTTCTAGTTCCTTTGGTTCCATTTGGTGTGGGAAAGATTAGCAGGCAAAGCGAGGTTGCTATTGTATTGCCTGAGGCATGTCCGATTGTGGTTTTTAAAATGTAAAAATTATCCACAATCTTCAAGGAAGCTCTTTCATTTGTACCACTTTACAAGAGCTGAGAAGGTTTCTTGAGGACTGGACATTTTCGAAAGCTCTTGCGCATAGGCTGGTCGTATAAAACATTGAGAGAAACTGATTTGAGTGCATGGGTAAGGGGCAAACTAAAAATTACCAGGGTGTGTTTTATGCAGGAATGCTACACATTCAAGGATGACTCTGAGTCACAAGTGGAGGTCATTGGGGTGGGGTGGGGTGAAGTGGGGGAAATACTCTGTCTCCTACAGTAAACAAGGCTGTGCCATGAGATCAAAACAGCTATCAAGGTGCCTGAGGACATAGTCTTGGGAAGGGAAGATTACTTTTCCTTATCTACTGTATTGTTATTCAGTCAAGCTATGATTGTTCCTTCAAGGACATTGTTGAGAAGGAAGCTCTCCACCACCACCACCACCACCACCACCACCACCACCACCGCAGCAGTAATTTCACTGGGGTTTCTTCTCAGATCAAGGGCATAGTTTTCCTTTCTTTCAGACCTGGACCTTTTAAAAAGAACCTTTTTGAAAGATTATTTCTTTTTCTTTTTCAAATTCAAAATAAACATAGAAAAGCAACATAAAAGTACAAATATAGGGGGTGGGAGAAATACCTCCAACAGCTTAACAATAAAATGGAGACATTATAAACCTTCATTTAACTAAAGATACTGGCAACAGGCCCTATCAGTCCCTAGAAAATAGAGGGGGAAGAGGTAGAAACAGTGACAGACTTTACATTTTTAGGATCCAAGATCACTGCAGATGGTGATTGCAGCCATGAAATAAAAAGGCAACTAATTCATGGGGGGAGGCAAGCTATGAGAAATCTAGGAAACATAGTTAAAAGTAGAGACATCACCTAGCAAACTAAAGTCCACATAGTCAAAGCAATGGTATTTCCAGTAGTAATGAATGGTTGTGAGAGTTAGACCAAAAGGAAAGCTTAGCGCAGAAGAACAGACGCCTTTGAAATGTGGTGTTAGCGAGGAGAACATAAAAGGTCGATCTTAGAAGAAAGCCAGAAGATGCCCACAGGCCGCAGGTTGACAATCCCTGTTCTAGGTAAAGAGTACAATAAAACCCCGACTTACAAATGCCCCGAGTTACATAAAAAATCGACTTATAGAATGATTTTGTGCTAAAACCATGACCCGATTTACATAAAACCATGACCCGATTTTCGATTTCCTATGGGTTTGCTTCGAGTTACATAAAAATTCATTTTTCCTAAGGATTTGCTTCATTCCCTTCTAGGTTATCTAGTTATCTCACTGGTAATTTCACATATTGATTACTGTAATGTTCTCTATGTGGGGCTTCCCTTGTCCCTTATACAGAGGCTTCAATGGGTGCAAAATGCAGCAGCTAGGCTGATTGAGAAAATTCAATCATATGATCTCACCAGCCAGGCAGGCTCAAGGTATTAGATCTAACTTTTAAGGTCCTAAACTGTTTGGGACCTTCCTACCCGGTGGAGCGTCTTCCCCTCATGACATCAGTCTGCATCACTCGTTCCTCTCAGATGGTGCAGCTCCAAGTGCCAAATCCAAGATTGGCAAGGAAGGCCGTGTCTCAGAGAAGAGCCTTCTCAGTGGCGGCACCAATGTTGTGGAACTCTTTGATGTAGGCAGATTGAATGCACACGAGCCGGCAGGCGGGCTAAACACTACTTTATTGTAACATGGTCAATCTGTACATGAGGCAATGGTGGAGCCTTGCCTCCTTATATATCACACAGTACATTTGAATTTGGCCCATAGGCACACCATTGGTTACAGTCTTGTGACGTCCTTCTGACATGATGCATACCGAACATAAGAACAGCCTTGCTGGAACAGGCCACAGCCCATCCAGTCCAGCATTCTGTCTCACAGTGGCTCACCATTTCCTTCAGGGTATTCCCAAGGAGATGCCTTCACCTGCTTAGGATTCCCTGGAAATGGCATTGAGAGATATTCTGCCTATACATAGCTTCACCTGTGGCAGGAAGGTTTCCCGCGGTAGTTACCCATTGGAGGAATTGGAGCCACGTGACATTCCGCCAGCTGTGCTACCGGCGAGCAGCTGAACTGCATGTATACACAACATCCCTCCCCCCCTAGGATGGGCCAAAGTCCCTCAACCATTGTGGGGGCCGGAGGTCGCGCTGCAGCCGGCCATTCAATTCAGCGGTGCCGCCTCTGGACCCCGCGGCTGTGCTGCCCACATCAGCTGTGGTGCCTGAATCTTCTCCCCAGGAAAACTGAAGGGTCCCATCGAACCCTGGCAAGGACAGGGCTGGGGTATCTACATGGGGGGGGGGGGACCTCTGGGACAACTCAAAACCCCGCTGCTCACTCAGACAAGTGGGGGAACACTCAAGAAAACTCCCCCCATCCTGTAACAGAAAATCAAAATGGGGTTGTACTATTCCGGGTTGGGTGACGGTCTCCTGGTGGTTTATGCTTCCTGCTATGCTGAGTCCTGTATTCCCCCCTTGGGTTACACGGGTGGGGGGTAACCCTAACGCTGATTCGTCAAAATACCCGCTTTCCCCCGTGGCTTCTGTGACTCTTCTCCTAAGCTGATCGGCGTGCCTCTGCCACAACAAACCCGACTCCGTCTTCACTTGGTACGATACGGGTCCGGTTTGTTCCACCACGTCCCCGGGTACCCACGCTGGCCCTGAAATTCCATAATTGTAGAGTTGCAGGAGCAGATGGAGCTGCTACCTTTCAGAAAAGACCTAAAAACCTGGTTGGCAGGGCAGGTGTGGGGCCCAGATGGAAGAGTGGCCCCCGCCTGTTGGCTTATAAATTAACCCCCCATTTCTTTTAATTGTCTTCTTTTTTTAATGTGGGTTTATGTGGGTTTTAAGAGGAATGGGGTAGGTGGGTGGGTATGTTGGGTTTTAATTGGTTTTAATTGGTTGTACTGTTTTATGTGTGTTTTAACTTGTTGTGAGCCGCCCAGAGTCGGGTTTACCTGCAGTACACTGGGTTGCCCGCCCCAAACACTTTTCTTTGTTCTACCGCTACATTTGTGCCTCTATCCTCCACCCTGGACGGATCCAAACGGTCAAACAATTTATTTATTTATTTATTTATTTTTTATTTATTCAATTTATATCCCGCCCACTCAACACAAGGCCGACTCTGGGCGGCTAACAACATAAAAAGTAACCCCAGGGCAACCCAAGGAGTTTACAGACAATATTAATAATCCTAAAAACAGTTAAAACAGTAAAAAAGTTAAGACTACCCACCCCCTAAAAAGCAGGCGCTGCAGGATCGAAAAGGCACCATGGGGAAGAGTTCCTCTACACCAACCACCCCATGGTGGTTACCCTTCCACCCGCACCCCACACTTGACCTGCCAGCCAGGTTTTAAGATCCCTTCTGAAAGGCAGCAACTCCGTCCGAAGACGTAATTCTGTTGGCAGGAGGTTCCAGAGGGCCAGTGCAGACACGGAGAAGGCTCTCCTCCTTGTGCCAGAGAGGCGAGCCCCTCTGGCTGATGGAACAATTAGAGAGCCCCTCCGGTCCGCTCTGGTTGGACGGACAGACGTCCTCAGGGCGATGCGGTCTCTTAGGTAACCTGGCCCACTACCATATAGGGCTTTAAAGGTCAAAACCAGCACCTTGAATTGCACCCGGAGACATACTGGCAACCAGTGCAGCTCCCGGAGCAGTGGCGAAGCATGAGCATAACGCCCACACCCCATCACCACCCGGGCAGCCGCATTTTGGACCAGCTGTAGCCTCCGAATGGTCGTCAAGGGCAGCCCCATGTAGAGCGCATTGCAATAGTCTAGTCTGGAGGTAACCAGAGCATGGGTGACCATGAGCAAGGAGTCCCGGTCCAGGAGTGGGCGCAACTGGCGAATCACCCGAAGTTGGGCGAAAGCCCTCCTGGTCACAGCCGCCACCTGTTCTTCTAGCAGTAGCCGTGAATCCAGGAGGACCCCCAAGTTGCGCACCGGGTCTGTCTGGGGCAAAATAGCCCCATCCAGAACCAACGATGGTAACTCCCGGATTAACGCAGGACCCCCTATCCATAGCCACTCAGTCTTGCTGGGATTCAGTTGTAGCCCGTTAGCCCCCATCCAGACCCCCACAGCTTCCAGGCATCTGGAAAGGACTTTGACGGCATCACTGGGGTCCCCATGGGCCGAGATGTACAACTGAGTGTCATCCGCGTACTGATGGTACCGCACCCCATGGGAACGAATGATCTCACCCAGCGGTTTCATGTAGATGTTAAATAGGAGAGGAGAGAGCACCAAGCCCTGAGGAACCCCCCATTTGAGGGGCCTAGGACTGGACCTCTCACTCTCCAACCACACCGACTGGGACCGACCCTTCAGAAATGAGGAAAACCAGGACCACACAGTACCCTGGATTCCCAAACCTCGGAGCCGTTCCAGAAGGATACCGTGGTCAACGGTATCGAAAGCCGCTGAGAGGTCAAGAAGAGCAAGGACGGATGGATGACCACCGTCCCGCTCCCGCCAGAGATCATCCATCAGTGCGACCAATGCCGTCTCGGTACCATATCCAGGCCTGAATCCTGACTGAAAAGGGTCCAGATAATCCGCTTCATCCAGTACCCCCTGCAGCCGACACGCCACTGCCTTCTCCAACACCTTCCCTAAAAAGGGGAGGTTTAAGACAGGCCTATAGTTAGTTAGGACAGCTGGGTCGAGGGAAGATTTCTTCAGGAGGGGGCGCACCAAAGCATGTTTTAAAGGTGCAGGAAACACCCCCTCCCGCAATGATGCATTGATCACAGCCCCAACCCAGCCACTGCCTTGGAGGTTTTCACCAACCAGGTGGGACAGGGGTCCAAAGGGCAGGCAGTGGCGCGCACAGCTGCAAGGAGCCTGTCCACTTCATCAGGGGCAACTGGATCAAACCGGTCCCAGATGGCATGGCAAGACTGTGCTCCGGCTCCCTCCGGACTCTCCCCATCCACGCCAGGATTAAACCCAGAACGAATCCGATCGATTTTCTCCACTAGATGGTCAGCAAAGTCCTCAGCCGACCCCTGCCAACCAGGCACCGGGGTCCCCCTACCAAGGAGAGACCTGGTAACCCGGAACAGGGTGGCTGGGCGATTATCAGCGGAGGCAATAAGGGTGGTGAAGTATTGTCGCCTCACCACCTCCATCGCCACTAGATAGGCCCTAATAGCGGCCCTAGCTAGTGTCCAATCGGAGTCTCTCTGGGTCTTCACCCAGCGGCGCTCTTGGCGTCTCTTTGCCCGTTTGAGCTCCCGCAGTTCATCTGTGAACCATGGAGATGACCTAGCTCGATGAGCTCTGAGAGGCCGTAGTGGTGCGATTTCATCCAAGGCCGCTGTAGTCATCCTGTTCCACAGGTCGACCAGCGCCTCGGGCGAATCGTGTTGCCGATCCAGAGGGAAATCCCCCAGTTCCCTCTGGAATCCATCAGGATCCATCAGTTGCCTGGGGCGGGCCATTCTAATAGGCCCTGCCACCTTACGGTGCAGCGTCGCACCCAGGAAGTCTAGAGCCACCAAATAGTGATCTGACCATGGCACAGGTGTTATGTCTAACTTCCGTAACAATGTTGTGGGTCTCCTCCGACGCAAGCGGGGTAACCCTATAACAAAGGAGGAATTTGCAGAGCTGTAGCTACAGATCCCCCGGACCCATCCTCCACAGCGCCTCTTTTGTTGTGCGGACCTAGCACTCTACTTGGTCGTTTGTGGCAGGGTGAAACGGTATGGAGGTTATGTGCCTAATCGCATTCCGTTAGAGGAATGCTTGGAATTCGGTGGACGTGAATGTGGTTGTGTTATCCGAAATTAACACGTCGGGCAGGCCAAAAAAAGTGAACAGCCTCCTCAGCTGTTTGATTGTGGCTGCGGAGGACATGTTGTGCCCTGGGATGACCTCCAGCCATTTCAAGAACGCATCAACCACTAACAAGAACATCGTTCCCCGGAAAGGCCCCGCAAAGTCCACGTGAACCCTTGACCACGGTCTGCGGGCTGTGTCCCATTCCCTGGAGGGTAATCTATGCTCCTCGGGGCACGAGCATTGGCAGCTCTCACACGCGCCCACCAACTGCTCGATGTCCCTGTCTATATTGGCCCACCAGAACTAGCTCCTTGCCAGGGCTTTCGACTTTACGAACCCCGGGTGGCTCGTATGGAGCAAATGGAGCACCTTGGTTTGAAAAACCTCGGGGACCACCACCCTCTGGCCCCAGAGGAGGCATCCTCTCTCAAGCGAAAGTTCGAAAGTTCTTCGGATGGGGATGTAGCGGGCCAGCCCTTCTTTACCCGTGCCACAACTTGGGACAGGACCTTGTCTTTTGTGGTTGCCCTGGCAATGTCTGAAGGCACGATGGGGGACGAGTCGAGAGATTCGATGAGTAGCACCTGGTGGTCCTGCTAGACCTCGCACTCAGGTTCTCCCAGCTCTGGAGGGGGGGACCTGGAAAGCGCATCCATGTGAACAATGTCTTTCCCTGGGCGGTGTACCAACGTGAACTGATACGCATTTAAGAAAATCGCCCACTGTAGCATTCATGGGGACAGGATCTGGGGAGTGGGCTTGGCCGTTATGAAAATTCCCAAGAGGGGCTTGTGGTCTGTGAACTCCCTCCCATACAAGAAGTCATGGAACTATGATGATCGCGAGGGCCTGTCTGTCTGGGCATAGTTGTGCTCCGCTTTCGAGAGGGATCTTGAGTAGAATGTAATTGGTGCTTCCCTCCCGTATCGAGCACGTGGCAGAGTACGGCCCCCACCCCCACTGGTGAGGCATCATACACAAGCACCACGGGTTTCCTGGGGCCAAAATGAGTTAATATCACATTGGAAGAGAGGAGCCGCTTTAACTTATTGAACGCCCACTCCTGACCTTCCCCCCACCGCAAAACTGCATCTTTCTTTAGCAGGCAGTGAAGGGGCTGTGCCACGGATGCCTTCCGTGGGAGGAACGAGTGGTAGAAGTTAAAGAGTCTTAAGAAAAACTGCAACTCCAGTTTTGCGGCTGGTCTGGGGGCGTTCTGCACTGCCGCAACCTTGGATTTCGATGGCTTCACCCCATTGGGGGTGATCCGAAACCCCAGAAACTCAACCTCATTTGCATAGAACACACATTTGTCCCTTCTCAGGCGTAGCCCAGCCCTCTCGAACACTGATAATACCTCGTCTAACCTCTGGGCTAATTCTAACTCATTCCCAGCTGTTATCAAAACATCATCAAAATATGGTAGGACCCCGGGGAGACCCTTAAGCAGGCGTTCCACGAGCGCCTGAAATATTCCAGGGGCTGAGTTCACGCCGAACTGGAGGTGTGTCACTTTAAATGCACCCTTGTGTGTAACTATCATCTGGGCAGCTGCTGCCACAGGTGTAACCATTAGCTGTTGATAAGCCTGTGCTAAATCCAATTTCGCAAAGCATTTACCCCCTTGTAACGTGGCCAGCAAATGGCTAACTACCGGCACCGGGTAGGTGTTGGGGTGAATGGCCTTATTGATTGTACGTTTGTAGTCAGCACAAATCCTAACCTCCCCGTTGGATTTCATAGCAGTAACAATCGGTGTCTCCCACTCTGCGGAGTCCACCGGAATTAAAATCCCCTGACCCACCAGTTTGTCCAGTTCCGCTTCAACTTTGTCCTTTAGTGCAAAATGCACTCTTCGCAGCTTGAGCTGTATGGGGCGAACGGAAGGGTCTAAATCAAAGTCCACGGGGTGGGGTGGGGGCTGAACTTCCCAAGTCCTTTTTCAAAAACAGCGGGGTGTGCATTGCACACATCCTGAATGGGGTCAGCCTGGACGGTGTTGATGCCAGTTAGTGCAATGCCAATGGTTCGGACCACTGGGTCCCTAGGAGGCAACTGGACTCCCCCCTTTAACACCACCAGGGGCAGCTTCCTCGTGAAGTTCTTGAAGTCTCTCACCCCCAGGATGGGAATGTAGTTACCTTGAACATCCCGCAAGTTTGTTCTGAGGGCTCTCAGTTTTGAGCGGTCCAGAGGGGGTATTCGCAGGAACTCTGTCTGCGAGACTATTGAATAGGTGGTCCCAGAATCCACCTCCATCTTTGCCTCAACCCCCTGCAACAGTACCTTCACAAAGAAACAGGTTTGTCGGTCCGACACACGTCTCACCACGGTGTCCCCAGCGTACACTTTGCCGATGGCCTCGGCCTTTCGTCCATAGTGGCTGGTCTGGCCAGGGTCTCGTTTCCTGCGTTGCATGCATACCTTCGCTATGTGTCCCAACCGTCCGCAGTTGTGGCACTCCGCCTTTCTGAATGGGCATTTCTTCCAGTCGTGTGAGCCCCCGCACCCCTCACAGCGCCGGCTTGCTTCGGTGGTGTCTCGCCTTTCGGGCACCCTTTTCCTTACCTTTTGGACCTCTGGTTTGCTCTCGCTCTCGCTGTATCCCGAAGAGGATGTTACAGCGGCTGCCACAGCTTTCAACTCTCGTGCACGTGGTGACGAACAGCTGTGTGCTTGCACCGCAGACACTGAGCTTCCCAGGACTGCGGACTTCGTCCTGCATGCCCGTACTCCGTCCCTTACTGCCTCAGCAGCTTGTGCAGCTCGCAAGACCTGCTCGAACGTGATGTCCTCGTCTCGGGATAACAATTTCCGCTGACCCTTTTCATCCCGCAGCCCGAGTAGGAGACGGTCCCGCAATGCCTCAGCCAGGGTGGCTCCCCACCGACATGGAACAGCCACTAGCCTCAGCGCGGCTACGTACTCAGCCATAGTCTCTCCAGGCCATTGGTCCCGCCGGCTGAACACCATTCTCGCCGGGAAAACATACACTTTTGGGCGAAAATGTGCCCGCAGGGCAGCTAGGATTTCAGCCAGCAGTACCGTCTTGAGTGCCCTTGGCATCAGGAGGTTCCTCACTAGTTCCAGGATTGGCAGTCCACACTGGGCCAGTAGGGAGGTTCGCTTTTGGGCTTCACCCTCAATCTTCTCAGCATCCATCGCGTAGAGGAATTGCTCCTCATAGAGGTCCCATGACTCCGGCGTGGAGATGTTGAACGGAGGTAGGGTGAGCCTGTGGGACGCCATTATCCCACCTTCGTTGCCAATTTGATGTAGGCAGATTGAATGCACACGAGCCGGCAGGCGGGCTAAACACTACTTTATTGTAACATGGTCAATCTGTACATGAGGCAATGGTGGAGCCTTGCCTCCTTATATATCACACAGTACATTCGAATTTGGCCCGTAGGCACACCATTGGTTACAGTCTTGTGACGTCCTTCTGACGTGATGCATACCTAACATAGCTTCACCTGTGGCGGGAAGGTTTCCCATTGGAGGCAGTTACCCATTGGAGGAATTGGAGCCACGTGACGTTCCACCAGCTGCACTACTGGCGAGCAGCTGAACTGCATGTATACACAACAAACTCCCAGTTGAACTGTGCCATGTCCCATCCCTGCCTACGTTTAAAAAGCAGTTGAAATCCCTTCTTTTTTTAAAGAGGCCTTTGAGGATATTTTGGAAACAGCTAAGCGTTAGGCATTTTATTATGTCTCTCTCTGTTGCCACATTTTAAAATGTGTTTTTAGTATGTTTTTAATATGTGTGTTTCATGTTGTTAGCTGCCCAGTGTAGGGCAACCTCCTAGATGGGTGGGGTATAAGTAAAATAAATAAATAAAACCACAACTTATAACAACTTAAATAAATAAAAACCACAACTTATCCACAACAGGCCTGTCTCTTATCTCAGGAGACACAAGCCAGATACTTTACTCTTTCTTTCTTTCCTTCTTTCTTTCTTTGAGACGTAATAGGTGGGAGATTTGAACAACCAATCAGTGGAGCAATTCTGCACATCATGAGCAAAGTCATTCCCCTCCCTCCTCATCTAATCTGTCCTGTAAGCAGGAAAACCTATCATTACAATGTACACATATGCTAATTTCCCTAACATCTGCTACCCCAGAAACAATAGCAGAGAGGAAAACACAAACAGAAGTAAGCTTCAAGGCAAATAGAGCTTCAGGGACTATGTGGATGGGAGAGATTCCTTGATGAGGGTAGGGCTTTCTTGATTAAGACTTGGCTTGCTTGATTAAGATAGGACTTGCCCCAACATGTCCTGGGCGCATGAAAGTAATCTGAGAGGTTCCTGTAATTTTAGGGCAACCTAGGCATAGCTGCTATGAAATTTACAGAAGGGGGGGCGGCACTGCAATTGCAGGCAGCCACGATTTGCCTGTGCTGAAGAAAATCATTTAAAAATGGATCCCTTGCAGTTATCTACCTGCAAGTGACGTGAATGGATGGGTGGACAGTGTAGTGCTTATGGACATGAATGCCTATTGGATAGAGTCGTGGAAAATAAAATTAAAAATACTTTATTGAAAATAAAATATTAAAAAATAATAAATGGAAATAAAAGGTTTTTTTCTGGATTTGGGGTAACATTATCAACTGGTTCTAATTTAATGGCACATAATATAACACATGTAAATCAACACATGGAGTTTTAATATGCAACGCACTTGAAGACAGAAGGTTTCTCATGGAATCTGTTTATAAATGTTAGGTAAAGGTAAAGGTTTTCCTTACTCGAAAGCCAGTCATATCCGTCTCTAGGGTTCAGTGCTCATCTCTGTTCAAAAGCCGAAGAGCCAGTGCTGTCTGCTTCTGCAGACACTTCCGTGGTCATGTGGCAGACATGACTAGACACCGAAGTGCACGGAACACTGTTACCTTTCCACCGAAGTGCTCCCTATTTATCTACTTGCAATGTCTTGCTTTCGAACTGCTAGGTTGGCAGGAGCTGGGACAAAGACGAGCTCATTCCATCCTGCAGTACTCGGGAGTCAAACAGCTAACCTTCCACCTCCCAGTCAGCTTCTTAGCCCCTTGACCACTGTTACTAACTAATAAAAGCAATCACACTTCTATACCACCCCATAGCGCTTAGTTCACTCTCCGGGCGGTTCACAGTTTTATTAGCATTTTGCCCCCAACATGCTAGGTACTTATTTTACTGACTTCAAAAGAATGGAAGGCTGAGTCAACCTTGGTCCTGGCCAGGATCGAACTCACAACTTTTTAGTTGCAGTACAGCAGTTTAACCACTCCACCAGCAGGTGTCCTGAATAATGTACTGGGGGAAAATTACATACCATTTTTGTTCTATGGCAATTTTTTGTATTATCTCTGTTGTTGGGCTTTTTTATTGGGGGTTGGGCATAGTTTTTGGTTTTTGTTGCTATGTATAAACTTTAGGGACTGCAGTGGCTTAGTGGTTAAGACGCTAAACTTGACGACTGGAAGATCAGCAGGCCAGCAGTTCAAGATCTGAGTGCTGCACGACGGCATGAGTTCCCGTCTCTGTCTCAGTTCCTGTCAACCTAGCAGTTTGAAAGCAAGAAATTGAAGTAGATAAGTAGATACTGCTTCAGAGGGAAGGTAGGGGCTGCGGTGGGTCAGTGGTTAAGAAGCTCGCCTTGTTAGCTGGAAGGCTGGCAAGCCAGCAGTTCAAAACCCAGGTACTAAATGATGGGTTGAGCACCCGTCTCTGTCCCAGCTCTTGGGGACATGAAAAGTGCCTCATTTGGGCATTCCCTGAGTGGAATTGCTCCTGCAAAAATCCTTTCAACCCAGAATAATTTTTGACATGAAATTATTATTAGTATTATTATTACAGTGGGAAAGGTAAACAGCGTTCCATGCACTCCAGTGTCTAGTCATGCCTGCAACATGACCACGGAAAGGTCTGCAGAGGCAGACAGCGCTGGCTCATTGGCTATAAACAGAGATGAGCACTGAGCCCTAGAATGGCTTTCGAGCAAGGGCGACCCTTTACCGTTTAAACCGCCCAGAGTAGGAAAATATCCCAGATGGGCAGGATATAAATGTAATACTGTAAATAAAAATAAATAAAATAATAATATTCTCTCCCCTCACCCACCCTTGGGCTGCCCTGTTTTGAAATGTAGGTAAGATGTGACTGTAAGCCTCTGATAGAGGGATATTGAGGCCTGAAGGCATGACTGATAAAGACAGTCAGAAAAGGGAAGCGTCACCTAGAGAAGACCACGAATGGTATCTCAAATGGCTCAGGGGCTTATTGGAAGTCTCAGATAGTGAAATTTTACAATCAGCATTCCATCAAAAAAAGGGACAGGTTAATTCCATCAAAGAAGGAGAGCAGAAGGGGTGAACCAGTTTGAGAGATAAAAGGGAGCTAAGCAGTGGTGGGCACCAGCAGGTTCACACCAGTTCCGCAGAACCAATTCTGACTGGCTCTGCCCATCCAAGTTTTGAAATAAAGTACTGTAGTCCTAATTCAGGTGCAATGCAGGGCTTTCCCCCTGGCCACACCCACCATATCACGCCCACATAGTAGGTAGTAAAAAAAAATTTGAATACCACCCACCTACCACTGGAGCTCAGACCTCACCTGCCTCAAACCTCAGTAAGTTGGCATCAGTCACCCAAAGGACCTTCGCCTCCAAAGCTTGCAAACCTTTACTATGGCTGCGCACTCAGATCTGAGTAAGTATTGTTGTTACTGCCACCTATTACATTTAATTTGACAGCCCTACCAGGTAGAACAGACACAACTAGTGGGTTTAAGAATGGAGTGGAGAGAAAGAGATGGACCTATTGTGTGTCATTGAGTTTCCATAGTTCAGGAGGAATTAAAACCTGTTACTGCCCAATCTTCTCGGACTGCGGTGGCTCGGTGGTTAAGACGCTGAACTTGACGACTGGAAGGTCAGCAGACCAGCAGTTCGAGACCCGAGTGCTGAACGATGAAGTAAGCTCCCGTCTCTGCCCCAGCTCCTGCCAACCTAGCAGTTCGAAAGCAAGAAATTGCAATTAGATAAAGAGGTACCACTTTGGTGGGAAGATAAACAGCATTCCATAGACTCTGTTGTCGTGTCATGCCTGCCACATGTCTATGGAAACGTTTGCAAAAGTAGACAGTGCTGGCTCTTTGGGCTGTAAACAGAGGCGAACGCCGATTCCTAGAGTTGGATATGACTGGCTTTTGACCAAGAGCGACCTTTACCTACTTCCCAATCTAACGTTGGTGCTCTAACTACTCTACAACAGTCCCTCCTGTGCAGTGATGTTTGTGTGTGGGAATGACACTTTTGCTGCCTCTCATTCTTTCAGTTATAATCTCTCTTTTTTTTCCTTCCCCCCTACCTTCTGTAGCTAAGGGCTTGCTTTGCTAATGTATTTTGGGAAACACAAGTTAGCACTTGGAGATGTTTATTTTAAAAATTTATTTATTACACCTGTTTCTCTCAGTTGGTGAGAGACAGCCAACAGATTAAACCAAAAATAATTAATCTACCTGTATTCAAGATGAGCTCCCGTCTTCATCCCAGCTCCTGCCAACCTAGCAGTTCGAAAGCAAGAAATTGCAAGTAGATAAATAGGGACCACTTCAGTGGGAAGGTAACAGCGTTCCGTGTCTAGTCATGCCTGCCACATGACCGCGGAAGCGTCTGCAGACAGCGCTGGCTCTTCGGCTTAGAAACAGAGATGAGCAGTGCACCCTAGAGTCGGATACGACTGGCTTTCGAGCAAGGGAAACCTTTACCTTTACTTATTTCAAGATGCAGGTATTATGAAAGTCGTAAACTAACATATAGTATAAAAATTGTTTTAAAAGGTGCACAAAGTGGCACATGCAAACAGAAAGGTCTGCAGACGCAATACACACTGCTGGCTCATGGGCTATGAGTTTACCTTTTAAACTGCCCAGAGTAGGAAAAAATGTCCTCAATGGGCAGGATATAAATGTAATAAATGAAATACATAAAATAACATTATTCTCTTTCCCCCACCTACCCACCCTTGGGCTGCCCCTCTTTTGAAATGCAAGTAAGATGTGACTGTAAGCCTCTGATAGTGGGGATATTGAAGCCTGAAGGCATGAGATTCAGAAAGATAGAAAAGGGAAGTGTTGTCACCTAGCGAAGAACACAAAAGGTATCTCAAATGGCTCAGGGGCTTATTGAAGCCTCAGACAGTGAATTTTCACAATCAGCATTCCATCAAAAAAAAAAAAAGAACAGGATATTTCAACCAAAGAAGGAGGGCAGAAGGGTTGAACCAGTTTGAGAGATAAAAGGGAGCCCAAACCTGCCTCAAACCTCAGTAAGTTGGCCTCAGTCACCCAAAAGACCTTCGCCGCCTCAAAATCTTGCAAACCTTTACTATGGCCGCGCACTCAGATCTGAGTAAGTATTGTTGTTACTTGCCGTCTTTTACATTTAATTTGGAAGCCCTGCGAGGTAGAACAGACACAACTAGCAGGTTTAAGAATGGGGTGGAGAGAAAGAGATGGACCTATTGTGTGTCATTGAGTTTCCATGGTTCAGGAGGAATTAGGACCTGTTGCTGCCAAATCTCCTGGGACTGTGGTAGCTCAGTGGTTAAGATGCTGGACTTGACGACTGGAAGGTCGGCAGACCAGCAGTTCGAGCCCCGAGTGCTGCACGATGGGCTAAGCTCCCGTCTCTGCCCCAGCTCCTGCCAACCTAGCAGTTGGAAAGAAAGAAATTGCAAGTAAGAACACTCTCTCCCTCTTTTAATCTGTAGGGGTTGGAGTAATTTTTGGTGGCAGTTTTAATGTTTTTTTTAATTGGTTTTTAAAATATGATTGGTTTTATTTTCTGTGAGCCGCCCAGAGTCTTCGGAGTTCTGCGGCAATATAAATCAGAAAAAATAAAATAATAAGTAAGTCAATAAACAGGTACTGCGTTGGTGGGAAAGTATACAGCATTCCGTGCACTCCGGTGTTTAGTCATGCCTGCCACATGTCCTGAGAAACATCTGCAGATGCAGACAGCGCTGGCTATTTGGCTATAAATGGGGATGAGCACCGAACCCTAGATACGACTGGCTTTCAAGCAAGGGAGACCCTAGGGTTCAGTATTCATCTCTGTTTATAGCCAGTGCTGTCTGCATCTGTAGACGTTTTCGTGGACATGTGGTGGGCATGACTTGACAACGGCGTGCACGGAACACTATTTACCTTCCCGCTGAAGTGGTATCTATTTATCTCCTTGCAATTTCTTTGCTATTCAGTTACATTTCTACATGGCTTTTCATTGTGTGTGAACTCCCCTTCTTTCTGATTACAACAGCCCTGAGAAGTAGGTTTACATTCTACTGAGTTTATATCCTACTGAGAAGTAAGGGTGGGGAACATAGCTGTCAAGTATCCCTTACTGGCCAGGAAAACCCCTTATTTGACCCTCTTTCCCGCTGTCATCCCTTATTAATTAGACTGCAATGCCCTATTGCCGCCATTGGAGGGCAGCACAGGATAAGCATAGCTGTCAAGTATCCCTTATTTGCCAGGAAATTTCCCTTATTTCCAAATCCAAAACTTGACAGGTATGGTGGGGAAGTCTAACTCAAGCTGGAATCCAATCAGGAACAAACTCACCATGTCAGCAGTTTGGGCTGCAGTACAGCAGTTTAACCCAGGAGTTCTCAACCTTTTTAAACCATTGGCCGGGTCACACACCCTCAGACAGCTTCGGTGGCCGGACAGCCATTTTGCCCTGCCTGCCTCACATGACACTTCCAGGTGTGGTGGAGGCGGTAGGGGGGCCACATGAAATGGTGTCTCAGGCCGCATCTGGCCCCCGGGGCCATAGGTTGAGAACCCCTTCTTTAGACTCACACAAGACTCTCAACTGGCTCTGTTGGCTGAGGGATTTGGAGAGCTAGTGATTAAAACAAGGTAAAGTATCCAAGCACAGGAAATTGAGACATCAGCTGTCTCCATTTAACTGAGCACCTACAACAGTTAGAAACTAGGAGATGTGAAAAGAATAAGCTCTCCCTAGAATACACAAAGGCTAGCAGAGCTTGCAAAAGGAATTCTGGGTGCTGTTATTTTTTATTTGGTCTAGAAAAATCTATTGCTGTCCTTCATTTTGCCACAATTTCTTCCCAGGTACTGCTTCGTTCACGAGCCGGCCCGGTGGACCTTCTGAGGTTTATAGAGAGGTGAGTTTAAGCAAGATTGCCTTGCTCCAAAGGAAAGGGAAGCAGAGAGACAGAGAAAGAGTTTTTATTGAAATGGTGAAGGTCAGCAGTTCGATTCCAGAGTACTGCAGGACGGAATGAGCTCCCGTCTTCGTCCCCAGCTCCTGCCAACCTAGCAGTTCGAAAGCTAGAAATTGCAAGTAGATAAATAGGAACCACTTTGGTGGAAAGGTAACAGCGTTCCGTGCATAGCTGTCAAGTATCCTGTATTGGCTGGGAAACTCCTGTATTTTACCCTCTTTCCCGCTGTCCTCCCATATTAGTTAGGCTGCAATGCCCTAATGCTGCCAATGGAGGGCTGCACAGGATAACCATAGCTGTCAAGTTTCCTGTTTTGGCTGGGAAATTTCCCTTATTTTCATATCCAAAACTTGACAGGTATGGTTCCGTGCGCTTCGGTGTCTAGGCATGCCTGCCACATGACCATGGAAACGTCTGCTGCAGCAGACAGCGCTGGCTCTTCGGCTTTGAAACAGAGATGAGCACTGCACCCTAGAGCCGGATACAACTGGCTTTCGAGCAAGGGAAACCTTTACCTTTACCTTTAGCCATGTTAGTATTTGCAAGCATATCAGAGAGTAAACAAAAAAACCAACAAAAATGTTGTGGCACTTTGAAGACTAGCTCCTGTATTTTAAAGTGGGTGGGATATGGGTCTTTTAAAGTGTTTTTATGTGTTTTTAAAACTTGTTGTAATGCCGCCCTGAGTCGGGTTCGGCCTGAGTGGGCGGCATATATAAATATGACTAATAAATAAATAAATAAATAAATAAAATGTTAGCTTTAATGGATAATTTTATTTATTTATTTATTTATTTATTCAAATTTTTATAGCCGCCCCAATCACAAGGACTCTAGGATCAAGTCCACTTTGTCAGACGTAAGAGTGGATTCTCTTGATATCTGTTTCTCCATATCTAGTATAGAAGCCCAGAGTGGCTGGCCACACTGTGGGTTCAACAGATAAGGCGTTGAAATCAGTGAGTTATTTGCAACCAGTAATAACATGCAATCAGTGTGGCTATTTACAGCGGTAATAATAGAAGATCTCTGATAGGAGTTTGGTTCTGGTTTTGCAAAATAAACATTCTGACATTTATTACACTTCTGCTAATGCAGGGGTTCCCAAACTAAAGCCTGTGGGCCGGATCTGGCCCATGGTGCCATTTCAATTGGGGGGGGGGGCAACACTCCTCCAGCTGGCATAGATGATGAGAATTGAGATCCCAAATTAAAAATTATTTTGATGGAACTTTCCCATGTTCTGAATTAATAATAATTATGATCATTATAATTTTGATCATATGAGACATGGAGGTGGTGCAATATGGTGTTATTGTATTAAAATCATGCATGGTGTGGACAAAGTAGATAAGGAAAAACTGTTTTCCCTATCGCATAACACTAGAACTAGGGGGCACTCCATGAAACCTTTGGGTGCTAGTTCTCAAACAAATCAGAGAAAGTACTTTTTTCACCCAGAGGATCCCTGGTCTATGGAACTCCCTGCCAGAAGAAGTGGTGACAGCTGTCAGTCTTGACAGCTTCAAGAAAGGATTAGACAAGTTCATGGAGGACAAGGGTATCAATGGCTATAATTATGGATACCTAAGGACAACCTCTGGGTTGGAGAGATAGGCAGGATATCTCTCAATGCCATTTCCAGGGAATCCTAAGCAGGTGAAGGCATCTGCTTGGGAATAATACCCTGAAGCAAATAGTGAGCCACTGTGTGAGACTGTGTGGACTGGATGGGCTGTGGCCTGTTCCAGCAAGGCTGTTCTTATGTTCTTAAAGTCTTTAAAGCACTGGACCGGTATTTGAGAGATCTAAATTTTAGTTCATAGTGAGCTCCAAAAACTACAGATCAATTACTCTCTGGACTACGTCACAGGGTTACTGAGAAGAGAAAGTAAGGAGGAAGAAAGCCATATAATAGTAAACGATAAATTAATTAACAGGTTGCAATGGTGGCAAACCTATGGCACGCGTGCCAGAGGGGGCATTCAGAGCCCTCTATGTGAGTATGCACACAGTTGCCCCAGCACAGAGTTCGACCAGCCCCTCTGCCCAGCAGCCCAATGGGAGTGCTTCCTCCCTCCCCTGTCAGGGGTAAGGTGGTTGGGTCACATGTGGCATGAGGGTAAGGTGCGGACAGCAGCCTGTTGAGTTTGGGCACTCTGTCTCTAAAAGGTTCGCCATTACTGGGTTAGGGTCTTCTTGCTGGTGTTTCCTGCCCCTGAAACAGTTCCTTTTCCTCCCTTGTTGCAGGTTGATTTTGACATGGTGGTGGTGAAACTAATCAAGGCAGGTCAGGCAGCATTTGAACTTGAACTGACGGAGTTCGGTACAGAAATCTGGGAAGAAGAGATCGATGAGGACACTGTTCTTTTGTGTAAGGAAGACTACGGCTTTTTAAATGCTTTCATTCAGGGATGGCTCTGAAACTCCACTTAGGGCTCTCATTTGACAGCTCTTTCTTCTTCAGTGCTTTCTGAGGCAGAATATCAAGAGTAGAATTTGGAAAGGTGCTTTAAAAACAATTACTGTAGTTGCCAACATTGTATAGTAAAGGTAAAGGTTCCCCTTGCTTGAAAGCCAGTCGTATCCGACTCTAGGGTTCAGTGCTCATCTCTGTTTCAAAGCCAAAGAGCCAGCACTGTCTGCCTCTGCAGACGTTTCCGTGGTCATGTGGCAAGCATGGCTAGACACCGGAGCGCACAGAACGCTGTTACCTTCCCACCAAAGTGGTCCCTATTTATCTACTTGCAATTTCTTGCTTTTGAACTGCTAGGTTGGCCAATGTATAGGATTGTTTAAAAGTTACTTTACACAGTATTTTCTAAAAAGTAATGACTTTATAGTTACTTATGATAATTACTTAAGCTCACCTTGTTAGCTGGAAGGCTGGCAAGTCGGCAGTTCGAAACCCGGATACTGCATGATGGATTGAGCACCTGTCTCTGTCCCAGCACTTGGGGAGTCTCACTTGGGCGTTCCTTGAGCGGAGTTTCTCCCACAAAACTCCTTTCAACCCAGAATAATTTCTGACACAGAATTATTATTAGTAGAATTTGGACAGTCACTTTAAAAATAATTAGTTGCCAATATAATATAGGATTGCTAAAAAGTAACTTTAGGCTGTATTTTCCAAAAGTAACTAAAATAGTAACTTCCTAGTTACTTATGAAAACTATACTCTTTCCATCTATCTCAGCAGCCCTTTAGCACCTGCAACAAAGCACAATGCACAGAACAAACCAGCATTTGAGCCTGTCAACATTACTTTGGTACCTTCTTGGGGAACAGGGTTCCTAAAACTTGGCCCTCCAGATGTTCTTGGACTTCAATTCCCAGAAGCCCTGATCAGCAGGAGTGCTGACTTGGGCTTCTGGTAACTGAAGTCCAAGAACACCTTGAGAACCAGGTTTGCTGCCCCCTAATGGGTAAAGTTGGTCTACTACTTTTTCCAGTGTCCATATTGGCAATTCACTGGAACAGACCAGTTGTCCGCAACCCACATCCTTCTGAAACCTTGTTGTTGTTGTTTGGGTTGTACTACTATTTTTGCACTGGTTGATGGGGTTTCATTCAGTCTTCTCCACTGTGCGCGGTCACTTGGAATGAATTAAAATGGTGCTTTCAGGGCCGTAGCCAGAATTCTAGATGTGGATGTGTGAATATTTCCTATGACAGTGGTGGTGAATCTATGGCATGCAGAGGTGGCACTCGGAGCCCTCTCTGTGGGCATCCGTGCGGTCGCCCCAGCACAGAGTTCACCCCGCCCTTCTTCCCAGCAGCCCAATTGGAGCACTTCTTCCCTCCCCCAGCACAGTTTACCCTGCCCCTTTGCCCAGCAGCCCAATGGGATTGTTTCCGCCCTCCCCTGTTGCTGTGATAAATAAGTCGGTTTTGGGTTGCAGTTTGGGCACTCAGTCTCTAAAAGGTTCACCATCACTGTCCTATGGAAAACCATGCCTTGCCAGGTTGGGCAAACTGCTAGCTCAGGGTGGGCCAAGCCCACCCTGGCCGCCCTCTGGCTACAGCCCTGGGTGCTTTGCAGCTCATTCTGGTGCTAGGAGCTCAGCTACAGCTGCCATTTCCCAGCTGATCAGTGCCTGCTGATCAGCTAGGAAGCAGATGGTACAGTTTGCCTTCCCCATCTACACAGCCATGTGTCAAGGATCAGCTTGTGAAGGATAAGTGTCCACATGAGCAGTTCACTGGAGCAGACCAATTGGGCCCAACCCATACAATTCTGAGACCATGTCAGGGGATTCTGCTATTTTTGTACAGGTTGATGGGTTCTCAGTAGGATATAAACTCAGTAGGACGTAAACCTACTTCTCAGGGCTGTTGCGAGGAAAAATTAGAAAGAAGGGGAGTGGCATTCACATCCTTGCAATTTCACAACGAAAGCCAAGTAGAAATGTAACTGAATAGAAAAACTAAAAGCCTCTAATTTGTCCCACAGACAAGGAACAAATAATCAAAAATGACAGTGAGACATATTTGTCAGAAGACAACCAACAGGTTGGATCCCAGAAGCCATCAAGAGGGGAAGCAGCTGGACCTTCTCCTAATGAAGAAGGTTGCAAAGTCTCCGAAGAAACCACCCTCCAGCCAATTATTGATGCTAATCAGGACGGAGAACCCCTCATGGTACATGCTAAAAGCATCGTGCAGGAGTTTCCTCCTCCTTCCCAAGAGAGGACCGAGCGTCAGCAGGATGGCTGCCCAGTAGAGGCAGTGGTCAACTCCATGCTTTCCGAAGCCCTCAGAGAAACCACACCCCAGACAGTTGTTGATTCTAGTCAGGATGGAGAACCCCTCATGGTACACACCAAAAACATCACGCAGGAGTTCCCTCCTCTTTCCCAGAAGAATACCGAGGATCAGCAAGATGACTACCCAGCAGAAGCTATGTTCATCTCTGCTCTTTATAAAGCCCTCATAGAAACCACAACCCAGACAGACGTCAAGGATGGGGAGAAACAAGAGTCCTCCTCGCCGTCTCAGGAAACGTTCCAACAGAACTGTCTTATCCCAAAGAGAACGGAGCATCAGCGACAAATGTACAAGTCTGTTCCGTCCAAGGAAGGTGATGAAAGCCCCAGTGAAACCACCAGCAGGACAAATGTCGATGCCGGTAAGAAGAAAGGAGATGTTTCCATGGAGCAGAATGAAATTGTAGCAACTAGATATGTCAGGGCTGAGAGTGAGGGTGGAGCCTGATGATGTTGATGTCATGAGTGTGTGATGTTCAGAGGCAAAGCACTCAAAGATTGGGAGGAAAGCAACCATTTCCCCCCATAGGAATGCATTCAGTCTATATCTCTAAAGCAAAAAATGTACGTTCGTGGGTCCTCAATGCACGCCGCCCTCCCCCCCGGGACCCACCCCCACCAAATTAACACTGGCCCCACCTTCACCGGCCTAGAGGTCAAAGAAGGGGGTCCGGAAACCCCAGGTGGGGCATAGGCCCCTCCAGCGAGGAATGTGACAGTGGCGTGACAGCGGTGATGTCACACCCTGGTGCCCAAATTGCCTGCTAGTGAGCATGCGTGCGCAGATGCGCGGGCATCGCACCCTCACACAAGTGCATAGGAGGCGGCCACCGGGAGACTCCCAATGATGCCGCCAGCCCGGTCTCCCACCCAGCGCCGCAATCTCCCACAATGAACGGCAACACGAGGCCGCCAGAGGCTGCCGCCGCACCCTTCATGCCACTGCAGCCCACCCGGCCTCCCCCCCCCCAAGCACCGCCACCGAGATCCCAAGGTGGTAGGCAGTTCTTGAACTGCCTGTCACCCTTGCCACTCCCCTTCTCTGTTCCGATACTGGCCTCGAAACAGCGAGGGAGGGATCCCAAGGCAGAGAGGAGGCGGAAGAGGGGCACGGATCATGTCCACCGACCCCCCCCTCCCTGCCTCCTCCCCCTGGGTGGCAGAAGGGAAGAGGGGTACGTATCACGCACGCCACAATACCCCCCCCTGCCCCCACCTCGGAAGGTACGGGCGGAGCAGGGGGGCACCGGTACTTACGGCCGGGTTGGGTCCGTCCCGGACAAAGGACAGGCACCTCTTCTAGTAAGACTCAAAATCAGCCTTCAGGTTAAGATGGTTGCCAAGAGGTCCAATTCACACACATATAGGATTTTCCTTTTTAGGAAAACAGCTCCTCATTTCAGGCTTGAACTTTCCCCTGCGTTTTGAATTCAGAATGTAACCTTTGTCTATTAATTAAGTTCTCCTGCCTGCACCTAATCTGACATTCCCCAACTTGGCACCCTTTTGTATATCACACTACAGAGCCTATTGCTCAGGCGATCGATGGAATCAATAGTCAGACATAGGCCAAGGGTAGCCCAGCCCAGACCTGTTAGGTTGTGTGGCCTTGTGTTTTGATAATGTTGGTACGCAAAATAATTTTAAAACTGTTTACATTTTATTGATAGAATTTTAAAGACATGTAAAAATATATCAAATTTGAGCTGTAGTAAATAAGATGGAATCGCCGTGGCTAAGTGGTTAAGACCCTGAACTTGACAACTAGAATGGCAGCAGTTTGAAATCCAAGAGCTGTGTGATGGAGTATGCTCGTATCTCTGTCCCCGCTCCCGCCAACATCAGTACATAATGTCACGATCTTGATCTCTTTATCTAGAGATCTTAATCATGCCTTCCTGTCACACATCACCCTCTGCCCTCTTACCATCAATGTCTGCCACCTCCTAGTGGGGCAGCTCAGCCCTTCAGACCTCCCCTTGTGTCCTCTGGACCCTGCCTAGTGAGTGTGCAGGAAACCAATTACAGTATTCAGAATACTTAAGTTAGGTAACATAAAAGTGGCTACTATCTGCATGGTCCAGTCAGCCCTTTAATCCCAATTCAAAGAATCTATCTTAACCTATAAATCCAAGTGTTCACCGTTGGAACTGGCTATAGGTTGCTATGCGTCGCCCTACTGACCCGCACCCACCCTTCGTGCGCACGGCCGAATTGCCTACGCAGGTCAACGAAGGATTTAAAAATCCGGCACGGGGGCCTCAGCCCCACAAACGGCAAGAAAGGGAAAGAACTTCACTTCCCAACATTCCTTGCGCCGCACCGCGCCAGAGCCAATCAGGCTGAGAGGCTCTCGCACGGTGCAGCGTTCGGAATCGCGCCGCAGCCAATCAAAACAAAACCATTTAAAAAAAACGCAGCACACACAGAAAGCACCAACCCATTACTACAATCCCCAGCGTCCTGCGCACCATGAGCACGCAGAACGCTGAGGAAAACGGCGCCCGAAAAATTAAAAAGAAAAACAACTCACCGCGTCACAGCCAAACACACACCAGCCGGCTTTCTTTCCCTCACCCACGGCGCCTGGAGTTTCCCCTTTAATATCAGTGGGTGGGGGCTGCGACCCCCCTCTCCGCTGGCTTTTCTAGGGTTGGGAGGTTTGTGGGGAGAAAAGGGAAATGTTTCCCAAACACTTCTGGACTCAGGACACCAGGGAGAGAGGATCGATTCCCACCCCCCTCCTTAAAAAAACTCCGTCTTTTCTACTCTTTAAAAACGGAGTTGTTTTAAGGAGGGGGGGAGGGAATCGATCCACTGTGCCTGGTGTTCTGAGTCCAGAAGGGTTTGGAAAACATTCCCCTTTTCTCCCCACAAACCTCCCAACCCTAGAAAAGCCAGCGGAGAGGGGGGTCGCAAGCCCCACCCACTGATATTAAAGGGGAAACCCCGAACTACTTTCACAACTCCACACAAACAAAGCACCATAAAACAATAAAGCCCCCCTCCCTACCACCTAGCCCACCCTTCCTAACCCCCAACGACCATGCCCCCCTCCCCCCACCTAACCCACCCTTCCTAACCCCCAAAGACCATGCCCCCCTCCACACCACCTAGCCCACCCTTCCTAACCCCCAAAGACCATGCCCCCTCCCCACCACCTAGCCCACCCATCCAAACCCCCAATGACCACGTACCTTCCCCACCACCAAATAAATAATTTTTTAAAAATTACTAAAAACACTCAAACACAGCCAAAAATACACAAAAACAACAAGACCAAAAACAATAAGAAGTAAACAAAGACACAATCAAAAACAAAACAAACAGACTAAAAATACAAATTCCAACCCCCCCCCCCCCCCCGCCCACACACACACACAAAAGAAAGAAAACAAGCAAACGTACCGAAACAGGTGCTACCTCCACCAGGACTGGAAAAGAAATGAATACAGAAAGACCCTACTTACCAGAAGAAGCTCCACCCAGAGGCCAGGAGAGAAACAAAAGTCAAAGTACAAAAACCCCTACCAGCACCACCTGCTGGCCACAATAGTACAAACAATTCAAAAACACACAACAGCCCCAAACAAAACACAAACTCACAATTATACACAAAAGGACACACCAAAAAAAAAAAGTAAAAAAAATTACACTAAACACACTTTCACACAAATCACAAATATATGTCAATCAAATACAATAGAAAGTTTAAAAAATCCTGTGCTGAGTTATTATATCATACTTTCTTCTTTTATTAATCCTCAAAAAAACCCAAAAAAGCAGATCACAGTTAATAACAGCCAAGCCAAACAAATTTAACATAAATAAACATTTAAAAAATTAAAATTACAAACTAAGTAATTTTAAAAAAACAATAACACAATTTAACCTTCCAACACAATGTAAAACTATTGCAAAAATAAAATTGGCTCATTTTTAATTAAAAAACACGGGGGGAAAAGCCCGGCAACGCCGGGCAACTCTTGCTAGTATTTAATATGGTTTATTAAGTAAGTTAAAGAAATGAGTATAGCATAGGACAGTGATGGTGAACCTTGGCACTCCAGAAGTTTTTAACTTCAGTTCCCAGAAGCCCTGATCATCAGGAGTGCTGACTTAGGCTTCTGATAACTGAAGTCCAAGAACACCTGGAGTGCCAAGGTTCACCATCATGGGCATAGGAACTCAGAATTGCAAACTTAGTCGTTCAAAGTACATACAAAAATAATGAAAAGCTTAACTGGTTTTGGCCCTTATGGCCTGTTGAATTCTCACACTCCATATGTGAGGCTCCCCGACGCAAGAGAGTGAGCAATGGCTCCCCCATGGGTTTTATTTCCTCCCTCCAGGGTCTGCCTCCCAGCCTCCCTAAGGGATTCCAACCAATGATCTTACAAGATGACATAGCCATCACACTTTAGGATTCATTTCTCATAAGGCTAACATGTTTACATTCTAATGCAGTTGGTATGTGGGAAAGTATTCTCCATCTTAGATCGGCTAAAGCCACACAGTAATTCAGTGGGCAAAAAGATCATGAAAAACGCAGGCCAAAGCCCAGGATTTTCATGACACATATGCACATACCTGTCAACCCGCGGCTCCTCAAAAACGGGACCTGCGCACTCACTTGTGCGCAGGTCGCTTTCCATGCATGCGTGGAAGGGGCTGCGCAAGCGGTGTAGCACTTCCACGCATGTGCGGAAAGCGTTTTCCCCCGCTGTCAAATTACGGGGTTTTGGCAGCGGGGGGCGGGTTATGACGTCAATAGATGTCAAATTACAGGGTTTTCCTGGCCAAATCGGGGTGGTTGACAGGTATGCATATGCAAGAAGTTGAAAGTAGAAACACAGGTTCCGCCTTTGTCAGGAAATGTAATAACATTCCATGTGAATGGTGCTCCTGCGTCTAGTCATGTTTGCCACATGGTCAGGGCTGCTTATTTTAGACTTAAGCTTTTCTCTGTGTTTTCAATTTCAGAATGTGTTCTTTGTCTATGAATTAAGTTCTTCTGCCTGCATCTAGTCTAACTTTCTCTTATTTGACAGCCATTGTATTTCATACTACAGATCCTATCATGCATTTTTAACCCTTTCTAGGCACATGTTCACACTGGGGACAGTAAAAAAATAGAGCATAACATCTAGGAAAGCAGCTGTTACTGTCAGTCACCTCAATGGCATGATTATTGGCAGTGTGGCTGTAGCTGCCGCTTCCCAGCTGATCGGTGGGAACATGCCTGCTGATCAGCTGAGAAACAGCTGCTCTAGTTTGAATTCCCCATCTACACAGCCACATGCAACCAGTTAACTTGTGAAGAATAAGTCTGCACATCAGCAATTCACTGGGATTTACTACTATAAGATATCAGGGGTTTTACTACTACAATAGAACCCCAACTTACATATGCCTTGAGTTACATAAAATTCGACTTACATAATGATTTTGTGCTAAAACCATGTCCTGGTTTATGTAACACAATTCCCTATGGGTTTGCTTCAACTTACATAAAAAATCATTTTTCCTATGGGTTTGCTTCGATTTACACGAATAATTTCATTTTTCCTATAGGTTTGCTTCAAGTTACGTTAAAAAACAAATTTTTCCTATGGGTTTTCTTTGAGTTACATAAAAAAACGATTTAAGCAAAAGCCTACGGAATGGACTTTTTACATAAGTAGGGGTTTTTTTGTTGTTCAGTCGCACAGTCGATTCCGACCCTTTGCAACCCTATAGACCTTTGCCTTCCATGCACCCTGTCCTCCACAATCCTCCTCAACCCACCCAGCTCTGTGCCCATTGCATCTACAATACCATCTAGCCATCTCATCTTTGGCCACCCCCTTTTTCTTTTGCCCTCCACCTTTCAAGGCCTTCTCAAGAGAATCCTCTCTTCTCATTTGATGTCCAAAGTACTGTACTTTAGCTTCATCTTTACTATTTGACCTTCTAAGGAGCAGTCAGGGTTGATTTCTTCTAAGATTGACCTATTTGTTCTCCTCACTGTCCAGGGGACTCTCAAAACTGTATAAGATATCAATCACCTTGGCCCAGTAAATAATAATAATAATAATAATAATAATAATAATAATAATAATAATAATAATAATAATAATAATAATAATAATAATAATAATAATAATAATAATAATAATAATAATTATTATTATTATTATTATTATTATTGTTTATTTGTACCCCACTCTTCTAGTGCACACACCACTCAGAGTGGCTTCCAACAATAAATAATAAGCAATATACCATACAACATAATAAGAATACAATAGATATAAGCATATCATACATAAGATTACAATTTTAAAAAATCACATCAAGAAAATAACACATACATTATAAAGAAAATTACAAAATTAAATCTCAACCACCCAGCAGTCACAAAAGCACCCCAAGGTTCAAATGTCTGTGAGGGCAGCTGTGTGCGGCTCCGGAAATGAGTCGAGGCACAGCTGGGCTGATGCTTCCACCTCCCCCAATCGGCCGGGCCAGGGGAGGGAGCCGAGGTGGTGTGGCGGCTAAACCGCTGTACTGCAGCCAAAACTACTGACATTGTGAGTTTGATCCTGATGGAGTTACTTCTCGGTAGGACGTAAACCTGGTTCTCAGAGCTGTTGTGAGAAAGAAGTAAAAGAAGGAGAGTGACATTGAGATTTCATGAGGAAAGGCCAAGTAGAAATGTAACTGAATAGAAAAATTAAAGCCTCTAATTTGTCCCACAGACAAGGAACGGATGATCAGAAATGAGAGTGACAAATATTTGTCAGAAGACAACCAACAGGCTGGATACCAGAGGTCATCAAGATGGGAAGCAGCTGGACCTTCCTCTGGTGAAGAAGATTGCAAAGTCCCTGAAGATACTGCATCCCAGCCACTTATTGATGCTATTCAGAACGGAGAACCTCTCACGTTTCATGCCAGAAACATCACATGGAAGTACCCTCCTCTTTCCCAAGAGAGGATACAGGCTGGATACCAGAGGTCATCAAGATGGGAAGCAGCTGGACCTTCCTCTGGTGAAGAAGGTTGCAAAGTCCCCAAAGAAACTGCCTTCCAGACGGTAATTGATGCTATTTTGAACAATGAACCTCTCACGATACATGCCAGAAACCTCACATGGAAGTTCCTTCCTCTTTCCCAAGAGAGGACCAAGGTTCAGCAGGACGGACAGACAGTAGAGGCAGGGGTCGACCCGATTCTTTGTGATGACTGCAGAGAAGATAGATTCAAGACATCAAGAATGGCAAGAAACAAGAGTCCTGCTCGTTCTGCTGAGACACATTCCGACAGAACTGTCTTATCCCGAAGGGAACGGAGCATCATCGACGACTGTAACAGCCCGTTTTATGTGAGGTAGATGACCCAAAACCCCAGTGAAACCCACCAGCAGGACAAATTGTGAATGCAGGTAAGAAGAAAGGAAATGTTTGCCTGGAGTGGAACCAAGTTGCAGCATCCAGAGATCTCGAGGGTGGAGCCTGATGATGATGTCATCACAAGTGTGTGATGTCACAGAAGCAAGGCAGTCAAAGGTTTTGAGGGAAGCAACAATTCCCCACCCACTCCTCCAAACACCTTCAATAAACCCCAATATCAGCCTTCAGGTTAAGACTTTGAAACTGATTGTATTTTATTGATAAAAGTTATTAGAAACATAAAAATATAACACATTTGAACTGTAATAAATCAGCTGGGGGAGTATAAAAGTAAAGGTTTCCCTTGCTCAAAAGCCAGTCATATCCGACTCTAGGGTTTAGTGCTCATCTCTGTTTCAAGCCGAAGAGCCAGCACTGTCTGCTTCTGCAGACATTTCCAATGGTCATGTGGCAGGCATGACTAGAGTGCATGGAACGTTGTTTACCTTCCCACCAAAGTGGTCCCTATTTATTTACTTGCAATTTCTCGCTTTCGAACTGCTAGATTGGCGGGAGCTGGGACAAAGACGGGAGCTCATTCCGTCCTCGGGAATCGAACTGCTGACCTGCTGCCTTCCAGTCAGCGTCTTAACCACTGCAGTCCCTCTGGGTGAGTAGTTTGAAGTTATTGTAATGAACAGTATACTTGGGGAGTATACTGTTCATCAAAATAACTTGAAACTATAATTTAACTTAAGCTTACACAGTACATCTTGCTTTTAAATTTTAAAGGAACTAAGCTTGTTTTGAAGTGCAGAAAAAACTGAAATCAGCCTATTAACTTATACAAGTTATAGAAGATACTGGGTTGAGGACAGAACATTTCTGGAGCTCTCTAATTCATTGGGTTGTCATAAGTTGGGGACTGTTTGATGGCACTTAACAACAGCAGAAACACCCATACAGTGTAGCCTTGGTTAACATAATTAATGCATTCTCTGGAACGTTTCTTACAGCAAAAATTACTTTAACCAAATTTCTCATAAGAATGCATTGAATGTAATTTCCCATAGGAATGCATTGAAAACCAAAATACATTAACCGAAACATGGTTTCCCATAGGAATGCATTGAAAACCAATTAATCTGGGGAAAATTTGTAAACCGAGCCACTATTTTCTATGAATTTCCTTTTGTTATGCAATTTTTATGTTAACTGAGCCATTTGTTAACCAAGGTTTCACTCTACTATTATGACAGTAGTGGTCAACATATGCCAGAAGCACATATAGCACATATGCCAGAAGGGGCAGTCCTAGCCCTCTCTGTTGGGACATGCACCATCATCCAAGCACAGAGTTCACCCTGTCCCTCTGCCCAGCAGTCCAATGGGAGCACTTCCTCCTTCCCCCCCAGCCATACCTGTCAAGTTTTGGATTTGGAAATAAGGGAAATTTCCCGGAAAATACAGGATACTTGACAGCTATGCTTATCTTGTGCTGCCCTCCAATGGCAGCAATAGGGCATTGCAGTGTAATTAATAAGGGATGATGGCAGGAAAGAGGGTAAAATAAGGGGTTTTCCTGGCCAATAAGGGATACTTGACAGCTATGCCCCCAGCACAGAGTTCACCCCGCCCCTCTGTCCAGCAACCCAATGGGAGTGCTTCCTCCTTCACTTCGATTTGTACACTGGGTTTCTAAAAGGTTCCCCATCACTGTGTTGTGGCTTGGTGGAAGATGATAGGTGACTTGATCGTTGGCTCCCATCATCTTCCCACCAAAGCAATCTAACGAAACATCTCTGGGGAATGAATTGGTTAAAGATTGAGACCCCCTTTTCCCTTAGTTACTTCACCTAGATTCTCTCTTCATTTTCAGGAGGTGATGTTTGAAATGGAGTGAATGGGGAATGACTACATGGATGATTTTTGGAGCTAGCGGCAGGTGGGAAAAGTTACATTTTAAGAAGAAAGAAGGACTACTGAGGCAAGAAGACACCGGCACAGAGCAAAGGAAGGGGCGATAAGCTCTTTTCCTGGATGAAATCTTGTTGAACAAGGACTAAAGCAAAAAGGAGATCTTGTGCTTTCAAGAATCCCGTGGAAGCATTGTGTACACTACTTGCTTTGAATGAGGAGGGATATTCAGCTAGTATACAAACTTTATAACCATTGTACTAGAGAGCTGCTATATCCATGCTGATGTTGTGGAAACACGCTGATTGAGAAATAGAGGGGAATCATATAAATGTGAAGGTATGGATACAGCTTCTGTTCTGAATTAAATGTTAAATTACATCAAAGTGTCACCAGAATATAGAAACCATCTATATACTCTGGGAATAGTAAGAACTCTAGTTACCATCCAAACTCTCTGAATATCTGAGAAATCATACCAGAGATATACTCTGTAAATGTTCACAGTGTAGAAAAAGTTACTGTACGGAAGCTTTTTCCACAGCATCAATTCAGCCTATGCCACCCACACCACTCCCGGAAGCAGAAGTAAAATGTGCATGTGCAGAACACTGCCATAAATTACCCGTGCTTCCATAAACACATTTACAACAGCCGTGGGTAATTTATGGCAGTGTTCTGCACATGTACGGGCACATTTTACTTCTGCTTCTGGTGGGAGGAGCCACATGACTGGCCAGTGGCCCGAAAAGTTTGGGCACCCCATTATATAGTAAAGTACATAAAGTCAAAGATCTCATCTAAATCTTTCAATCAACATGCGGAATGAAAATAAGATTTTGTTTTAGGTCTCTTAAGAATTTTAAGTCAGTGGTATAAAGCAAGGCTTTTTTCTCTTCATTATTAATCTATATAGAATTGTCTTTTCATGATGGATTGTCTTAACTGTATTTTAGCTTTTTTATTTCAAATGACTGTATTATATTTTATGGAAATACACTGCAAATCAGTTTGGGAGCAATTTTTTTAAAAAAGAAAGACATGGCATTTTATGTAGAACAGCTACCTAAATCAGGGGTTCTCAACCTTTTCAAACCAAGTGCCAGGTCACTCTCCCTCAGACAGCTTCGCGGGCCAGACAGCCATTTTGCCCTACCTGCCACACGTGGCACTTCCGGGTGTGGCGGAGGCAGTGGGAGGCCACGTGAAATGGTGTTGTTAGCCACATCCAGCCCCCAGGCCGTAGGTTGAGAACTCCTGACCTAAATGTTCAAATTGTTTTTCAATATGGGAAACCACGAAAGTCTTCTGTTTCTTCACCCCATAGGAATATAGTGGAGATGCTGAATCCATTCCTGGTTTAGTCTGAACTTTAAGAGAGCTATGCAGTGTAGGTTTCAACATCATTGGTAGACAGTTTAAAGTTCAGAGGAAAAAACTTAAATTAATCCATATCTCTCTCCCAATACACACACACAAATAGTATTTGTGCTAACAGGAGACTATTGGTTCTGATTTACTTAGCCCATGTTTTATTTTATAAATTATTGCCTTTGTTCTGTTTAGAATTCTTGAATCTACACATGACAGAAACGATAGTGTGCGTAGCTTCTCTATATTTGTAGAAATATAGACGGGTGTTGTAGTTTTTAAAATACCTGTTTTAGATATTATTATTTTTTCTTATGTAAAAAAAGCTTTTATTCATAAACAATTCCATGCACACGCTCTCTCTCTCTCTCATAGTCTTAATATTTCCTTTTATATATTACTTCTGTAACTGATAGAAGAGAGACTGTGAGAAGAAATGTCTGAATAGTTTTAGGGCTTCTACAGATTTAATTCCAATCATACTGGTGGAACCCATCTGAAACGGAAATTGATTGCTGCCCATGTTTTTATATACCTGTTAATAAAATATATACAGTATTATGAATTTTTGTAGTTTTTGAAATATTTGCCTCTTTAAACAAGAATAAACACAACTTCAATTGTTAGGTGTCAGTTTTTGTCATATGTAAGCTGCCCTATAGCTGGGGGCTCTCTCTAGAGCGGGGTTCCCAAATCTAAGGCCCATAGGTCGGATCCAGCCTGCGGCACTGTTTCATATAGCCCCCCACCCCTCTAAGGGCATTTGAGAAACAAAATGGCTGCCCCTTTCAAGTTGTTGGGACAAAATGGCCACCCCCATCATGCAAAGCAAGGCAAAATGGCCATCCGGCCCGTGAAGCTGACAGAGAGAGCATGACCCGACCCCCAGCTTGAAAAGGTTGGGAACCCCTGCTCTAAATATCCGTTAACTTCTGTTTGGAAAAAGTTGTCGTGTTTCTGGGTGGACAAGCACAAGCACAGGCTTAAAGTTTACATATTTTACATTTAATATTCTTGAAATAGCTTTTCCAACCCTGATGCAGGGCCAAACTCAGAATTTGAAGCATAACAAGGGTGTAAATAGGTCACTTTTGCTCAAAAGCCAGTTGTTTATAGCCAAAGTGTCAGTGCTGTATCATACCTGTCAAGTCTCCCGTATTGGCCGGGAAATCCCGTATTTTACCCCTCTTTCCCCCTCTTTCCCACCGTCATCCCAAATTTGGAGCGGTCAGAGGGGGGGGTTACTGCACATGCACGCCCATCAGAGGCAGAGGTGCACATGCATGAGGGGTTTGTGCATACGCAAGGGGTTTCTGCGCATTGTGAAGTGGTTACTGTGCATGTGCACCCATCAGCGGCAGCGGTGCTTCCCGTATTTTCACAACCGCATCTTGACAGGTATGCTGCTGTATATGTATGCAGATATTTCCGTGGACATGTGGCAGGCATGCCTCAACACTAGAATGCACGAAGCGCTGTTTACATTCCCACCAAAGTCCCTATTTATCTACTTTCAATTTCTTGCTTTCGAGCAGCTAGGTTGGCAGGAGCTGGGACAGAGACGGAAGCTCACTCTGTCATGCGGTACAGCGTCTTAACCACTAGAGCCACTGCAGTCCCAAGGGGGTAAATAAAACTGTTAATTAAGACTTAATTTGGGTCCTACCCTCTGGAATTGCATCTAACAATTTTGCAGCATCTTTCACATGACATCCAAGCAAAACAAGTATGGATTTCTTAACAGTTTGTTTCTTCTTCTTCTGAATCTGAATATAGTCAATCATCATGCTGATCAGCCATTAAGACTGTCTTGAGAATATAATGCCATGGTCTTCCATCTGCCTTTTCCATCATAGTATTAACCCCGTACCACTGAGCGAGCCAGTTCCGCAAATCACTTTGTGGTCCTGAGCCCTTTTGGCATGCAAAGTCGTCCTCAGCCCCAGGCCAGTATTGATGAAGCTGCTGCCCACCATCAAGATGGATTCAAGTGGGATTTAATCCACCCGGGGACCATCACCCTTCCCTGTTAGTTAATTGCCACATGACACTCGGTGTCGAGTCACTGGCAGTATGATCTAATCCCATGATGGCGGACCTTGGCACTCCTGGTGTTCTTGGACTTCAATTACCAGAAGCCCAAGTCAACACGTCTGCTAATCAGGGCTTCTGGAAATTGAAGTTCAAGAACACCTGGAGTGCCAAGGTTCGCCATCACTGGGTTCTATTACCATATCAGGATAACTTGGCCAAGGACAGTTTGTTTAGCTAAGCTGGAGTGACCAACATTTTTACATTGTGGGCCTGGCCACAACCCAGCTGCCAACTTTGGTGTTCTGGAATCAAGACGCCTGAAGCAGCTGTAGAATAGCGTAACACATCTTTATTGCATGAAGTACAGAACGAACATGAGGTAATGGCGGCGATGCAGCTCTTTAAATACAGTCACTATACATTTGAATGTGGTTACACGGTAGCCTATTGGCTCCTGTCGGCGTGACGTCATCCTGAGTCACGCCCTTCTTGTCCAGGTGTGTCTGTAGCGGGCAAGACTCCCGCGGCTGGAGGTGATTGGGAAATTTGAACCATGTGAGCTGAATGCTCACATCTCTGGTTGCAGTTCGCATTCTCATACAGCTGAATACAATGTATCATTACAATTAGTTTAAGTACACATTTCCTGTAGAACCGGTTACATTCAACTTAAAGGCACAAGTATGTGGTTACATTCCATACACAACACCAACCCAGAAGTCGGCACATTTACGGCTGTTGTAAATGCACTCACTTGCGCATTTGCAACCGCCATGGACATGTTTGCACAAGCGCAGGCACATTTTACAGCTGATGTAAATGCGCCTGCTTCCACTTTCAGGTCTAACAGAGGCGGCAATCGGCCGGGTGGGATGGCTTCGCAGGCCAGGGCTGGCCCATGGCCCATAGGTTAGAAACCCGTGAGCTAAGCAATATTTGAGCTCTAGAACGGCACAAGGGCCTGTGGTGGGGAGGGAAGGAATAGTCGCTTGCCACGGAACATGATCCTCAGATACTTTCTGGCTTAAAATGATCATGTGCATTGACTTAGCCATTATATTTTTCTTTAGCAAAGATTGAGTGTAGGTTGACTCTCGCCTGTAGGGATCCTTCTAGGCTCAGAAGGTCTTGGAGGGTTGGGAAAGAAGCTTGCCCAAATGGAGAGACAGTGATAAATCCATGAGCCGCTGGCGGTGGCTTAGTATTTAAGACACTGTGCTTGATGACTGGAAGGGTGGTAGGTCAGCAGTTCAACCCACCAACCTTCCAGTTGTCAAGCTCAGTATGTGCGGGATCCGCAAGCACAATTGGCATAATATGGCCCCTGGCAAAGGTTACACCGGATGAGGAAGACCCGTATGGGTCTTCCAGTATGGAAATTGGGGAGCGGATTAATAATCATAGGATTGATTCACCCACATCTGACCTGACCGGCAGTTCTGCTGAGGGAAGCTAAATCGCTAACTCCTGTTAGACATTAGGCAATTACTCACTTGCAGATGAGCCCAAGCCTTAGTGCAAATAGTGGCCATGTTTACTCTTGAGCAAGCCAGGAACAATGGATTTCCCCTGTCAGTATTTGCCTTAGTTAATTAACTTCCCCAAGAGAAGTTCCCAATTAACCCGGGTAAATGGGTGATGTGATTTTCTGTCAGATGACGATTCTATCACACGCTGCCTTGAATTCCAATATATGATGATGATTTTCCCTCAATAAACCACTGGTCTTCGCTCCATCTTGTCTCGTGTCGTTACTTGACCAGTCTCCTCCGGGACCTCAAGGGCCGCTTCATGGCCCCAATCCAACATCTGGTGACCCCGACGTGATTCTACTCGTGAGTAAGCGATCTACACTGTCCGGTTCTACGCTAGAACCGTGTCCGATTCATCCCGGAGGACAGCGCGGCAGCTCTGGTCGGAAAGCCATCCGGCCGGGGTGACAGCTACGCGGCAAGGCATTCCAGAGAGGCATCCTACGGCTTGCATCGCGGAAACGCGTTCCGCTCAGGGGCAGGCTGTGAACCCTGATTCCAGCGCAGAGGCCACCGAGGGCCCGTGGCAGCAGTCCACGCTCCGAGCTCCATCCCAGAGATTCGTCACGCTGAGACCTATTGCCTAAAAGGACGTGTCGAAATCGTCCCGAGAAGAAGCCCTTCGAAGGACCCGGCAGGTAATATGGGGACTTGTCCTCAGCGGCAATGTCCATCTGCTAACCAGAGAATTCACTTCATGGAATTCAAGGCCCCGGCCGGGGTATATAACCTACGCCTTCACAGCGGGAAGTTAGCGGAACTCTTAGCGTACCTGGAGGCCAATTGTCCGCTTTATCCAAAAGCGGGCATGCTTGACCTCACACTTTGGGATCAGATAGGAGCCTGCATTTGGCAAGCACCAAAAGCTCCAGACAGCGTAATTGGCACATGGAGCAAATGTAGGAAACTCTTGGCAGAGGTAGACCCAGTCCGGATAGAGACCCAGAAACCCCCAGCGCAGTCAGAACCATCAGCCCCAATGAGTCTCTATCTGTCATTTCAGCTTAAGCAGGGCAGTGTAGGGAGCATTCCCTCAGTGACAGCTGCAGACGTCACTGAAGGAATTCATGGCATGAGAAGCCCTGGCGCTTCTCTGACAGTTACAAGTTCCCTGCCAATTAAGAACTCCATTCAGCGCATGGGTGAGGAAGATCCATTCACGGGGAAATTGCCAGTGGCACAATTAGCTAGCGCCCAACTGCTGTGTTCAGCCTATCTGAAGACAGACACACGTTCAGGCAGGGCTGCTCAGCGCCCACTGCTCACGGAAATCTGCACGGCCCCTGGCCACGCAGGGCTCCAGAGCAGACCCATTACCACACTCAGGCGCAGAGCAGTGCCAAAACCCCAAGGCGCCTGCTTCCAGTGTGGAAAAATGAGACACCTTAGAAGAGAATGCCAATCTAGACCAGGTAGATCTTCAAAAGGTTGTCCGGATCTTAATACCAAATGGCCACGCTGGCACTGGAGCGTGAGGCAGCACCGAGATCTGGGAATCTGGCCCAGGCTAAAAAGGAGGAAGCCATCGCCCTGGCTATGCCAGAGGAACCATCCCAGCAATAGTACCCCGAGCTCTCCCAAGGCACAGGCAGAACCTACTTGTCTCACCTTGGAGTAGCCCAGAGAAACTCACCCCTAAGTAGAAGCACCCAGATGGTTGTAAAGGGCCAGCTGTGTATAAGTCATCTCCTCATGTGTAGGATAGAACACTGCAGATCAGGGGAGGAATGTGTGAATGCGTAAATAAATGTGTGTATGCGTGGTGCACCACTGAATGTATGACTGCAAGAACTGTGTATGATTGCAAAAGCCTTGTCTCTATGACCACAGTATGATTGAAAAAGTGTTCCTTGTGTGTAACTGCGTGGTAATGTCACTGTGAAATATGTGTTAAACAGTTTGCACTCTGCTCATGGGCAGGAACTATTTAAGGTTTGAGAAAGCATGGTGAACAAGGCCCCTTTGCCTTGCCTGCTTAGCAGTTTAAGGGCAGCGAAAGCAGGAGGGTGGGGGGTGGGGAATCCTAACCTGCAATAGGGCAGGGTGACCCCCTTCTTCCCTTGAGACTTTTTTCTTTGTCAAGGGAATAAGTCACTCTTGGAAACCGGTTTTGCAATCCATGCCACTCAGGAAAACAGATTTTTCTTTTCAGAAGCGCGATCTGAAAACAAAAATCACTTCTATGAGTTTTCCTCACTAAATCATAAACTATGGGGCCCCTCCCTACGCCTGTGTTCCTCAAACCCCCATCTCTGTGTTTTAAGGTGTCTGAATGTCTCTTAGCCTCTTGAAGTCACGTATCTCACTAGGAATGAGAGAATTGCATTGTCTTCATGTGTGTACTGTGTTATCATCTTGTAACCTCGGTTCTCAACCCTTTAAAGTCAGGGGCCAAGTTCCGGGGCCTCAGGCAGCTCTGGGGGCCCGGACAGTCATCCTGCCCTTCCTTCGCCGCACAGCCCTTCTTGGCTTGGTGGAGGTAGTGGCAGAGCAACGTGGGCCGCATCTGGCCCACTTGCCCGCATCTGGCCGCGGGTTGAGAATCGTTCTAACTCTCCTTCATTCTCTTAAGAAAGACACTGTTCTGGTATTTTGACTTTAATCTGTGTAAGGTAACTCACTCATTGTACCCCTTTCACAGGAAAAAGAACGCAAACATTCTTGGGCTCTGTATATTCAGAAAATGCTTAATCGTTACCTTTTTACAGGAACAAAACTCCTCTCCAGGCCTTAATAGTAACCAATTTATTCCCTTCTACAGCCTTAAATTCCTTCCTTTCACAGGGTCCAGAGTTAATTACTGGTAGGGATTTCTTAACAGGAGGACCCGGTTGTCTTAATTATCTGACCTAATCTGATTTCGTTATGATAAGAGTTGTTGCATTCTCATTGTGCTAACTTCTGACTTGTCTTTCCTCCTTTCCTCCTTTCGCCAGTGGAACTCCCTGCTGGAAATGTTTAACTTGTGTGTCTTTTCATTTTTGTGTATTATTTCCTTACAGCTGGCACGTCATAGTTGGCTTGTCTTTAATAAGTCTTAGGTCATTTTAAGTATGGCACCTGGCCCACAGCACCCTCTCTAGTGAGCAGACACATTTCACAAACTCCAGAGCACAGAGGAAGGATTAGTCCCTGAGCTCCTGAGAATGTGCAGAGTGCCACTCATTAGCCAGGACTGCCTAGGACCATTTTAAGAATGCAGTCAGGTCACACTTTCAATCAGATACAGGCATTTTCAGGCCACCCCTTTCTTTTTTTGCTGCTAGTCTAAGCACAGGCAAAAGTCTAAGCCAGCATCTGGCACCCTTCTCCAGGAGCACAAGAATAGCTCCAGTAAACGTGTGCACGCACGCCATGGGCGGATGTGCGCAGTGGGGCCTTCATGAGAAATTTACCCCAGGGAAGCCTGGCACGTCATGCGCCAAGGTTTGCCATAAGACCCCGGACTCGTCTTGCTTCATACACAGACAGTCACCTTGTGTGGATTAATGTCACTGGTTCCCCTTCGGGGGGCTAGGACAGTTTTCACTTATGGGGGTCGCACATATTAGGTTCTTACTTGGCAAGAGGACCAAGCTTGGTGCACGCTCCTGACTCTTCCGCAAGCGGGCAGAGTTGGCAGCCGTGAACCTCGCTTTGCGCACCTTTGCCAAAGAATGCTTCAACATAATTACTGACAGCCAGTACAGGAATTTGCTTCACAGTCTACCGGGAGCATACATCACTCACGCGATAGACAAAAATTTGCTGAGTTTGTTCCTCACTGCTCAATTTCACTTGCGGAACCGCACAGAAGCGCTCTATATTGCCCACATCCGAAGTCACCAGGACCTACCTGGTCCGATTTCTGCGGGCAATAGCAGAGCGGATGCGGCCGCAAAGGAAATTCAGCAACGATCAGTTTTAGGTGTATTCACGACTCCAATTCAGAGTCATGCATTCTTTCATCAGAATGCCAAAGCACTTGCAAGGCAGTTCAACCTGCCACTTTCCCAAGCCCAAGGCATAGTCCGTTCCTGTCTGCATCATGCACGTTTGCATTAATACCTTCCCACAGTTTGTTTGGGTAACAGCACAGAAGGGAGAAACGGCTCCCCATGTGGAGCAGCATCTCCTTTCCCACGGCCATGGGCGAACCTCGGCACATGAAGTCCGATGACGCCCCAGCTTATAGCTGGGGGCCACCTGGGATATTAAGCACACCTTTGGCGTTCCGTACAATCCACAGGGGCAAGCGATTGTGGAACGGGTCTATCAGACGCTTAAGTCCTACATTGACAAACAAACAGAAAGGGGGGAACAACATCCCATAGTTGCACAGCAATTGCTACCCTATAAGTGCGAAAACCAACTAACTCTTTCAGAATTTTTAACTCCCAAACAAGTCTCTTCCCCATGCAGGTCCCAGAGGCCAGAATCAGGCCCGGATGCCAAGTTCGGCTATTGCAAGGATGGCACCAGTCACTGTCCTGGATGTCATCAGCTGTCAGTCTTCCTTTATGACTTACATCTCCAAAGACATTTCTATGAACATTTTGCATACTCAGTGCTACTTCTAAGGACCATGCTTTTCCCCAAAACAAGACTTTTCCAAGCTCAAGTTACACATGAAACCCCACCAAGAAGGGAAGCCTCATCTTCGAAAAGCTGCTGAATGTCTTTTATTGCTATTATCTGTAGTTGCTCTTTATTTATTCATGCCTTGTACAATGCTCCAGTTGGGATTTGCAAGTGACACTTGAATTTCTGTATACGTAGGGTCGTATATTGTTAATAACGGCCAGCTTCCACCAAAGGAAGCCAGACCGGCCCATGTTTGCACCGGCCCATTGCTTGCAAAGATTGAGCACCCGGTAGCCGGTAATCCCCAGCCTATTTTCACACCTCTCCATAGGTGCTAGGAAGACATTTGCACAACGCCAGAAGTTGCAGAGATAGCTTAGAATCACCCCAGGTCACAGTAAGAGATCAATGACACATCTCATTATCTTGCCTTGCTACAGAAAGCAGTCTGGATTCAGACCCACAGCTCTGAAAAACCAGGCAGCAGTCAGTATATCCAACGTGCCAGGCTTAGCCATAGGCAACGCTCGGAGAATTGGTCAATTGGCTTGCACTTTTGCAAGAGCCATTAACCACACCTCCTCGGTAATAGCGCTGCTCAATCAGGAGCAGACAGAGCTTCGCCATGCCCTACTGGATAATCAAGCAGCTATTGATTATCCCCTGTTGTTACATCATTTGGGTTGCGAGTCTGTCCATGGCATGTGTTGCTTTAATCTCACAGACAATACCCACAAGGTACAAAGCCAGCTCACGGACCTCCACACCCTAGTTAAGAACATCAAGGAGGATGCTTCATGGGGGTGGTGGGATTCGTTGTGGTCGTGGTTCCCATGGGGATGGCTTCAGACGACACTCAAAGTGATTGTGGGGGTGGTAATACTGGGCACAACAGTGTGTTGTTTCGTGCAATGTATTCCCTCACTGCTATCGAGATGCCCCCCATGGAGGGGATCCCGAAGCGTCATCCCCCCACACCAGCTGATGCCCCTCTTGTGCAGGGCCGTCTGTCAGGTCCAAAAATAACAGAAAAAGGGGGAGTGCGGGATCCACGAGCACAATTGGCATAATACGGCCCCTGGCAAAGGTTATACCGGATGAGGAAGACCCCTGGTCACTGGCCCTTGCCAATATGGAAATTGGGGAGTGGATTAATAATCATAGGATTGATTCACCCACATCTGACCTGACCGGCAGTTCTGCTGAGGGAAGCTAAATCGCTAACTCCTGTTAGACATTAGGCAATTACTCACTTGCAGATGAGCCCAAGCCTTATTACAAATAGTGGCCATGTTTACTCTTGAGCAAGCCAGGAACAATGGATTTCCCCTGTCAGTATTTGCCTTAGTTAATTAACTTCCCCAAGAGAAGTTCCCAATTAACCCGGGTAAATGGGTGATGTGATTTTCTGTCAGATGACGATTCTATCACACGCTGCCTTGAATTCCTATATATGATGATGATTTTCCCTCAATAAACCACTGGTCTTCGCTCCATCTTGTCTCGTGTCGTTACTTGACCAGTCTCCTCCGGGACCTCAAGGGCCGCTTCACGGCCCCAATCCAACAAGTATGTTAACCAGGAGCCCTGGTAGTGCACTGGTTAAACTTCTGTACTGCAACCAAAAGGTTGAGTTCGATCCTGACCAGGGATCAAGGTTGACTCAGCCTTCCATCTTTCCAAGGTCAGTAAAATGTGTGCCAAGCACGTTGGGGCAAAATGCTAATTAACATAGAGGAGTCCAGACTGTCCTTCTTGTCCGCATTCAGCCAGAGCGCCCCCGGGAAAGATGCAGGAAGCTCCTGCTTTCACCTCAATCCACCGCTTCAGCTTCCTCCTTAATCCTTTCTCCCTCCGCTTGGCTTGGCGTGTCCATAATGGCGATCTGTTTGTAAGGCAGGGATTTTCAACCTGCAACTCATGTGGAAGTGAAATGTGGGCAAAATGGCCATCCGACCCTGAAGCTGTCTGAGATAGCATGACCTCCCCACCAGGTCTTTAAAAGGTTGAGAACTCCTGTTGTAAGGCTCATAACATGTGCCCTGCTATGGAGTGCCATTAGGGACACGTCAAGCCAAGTGGAGGGAAAAAGGATTGAGGCAGCAACAGCAGCAACTAGAGCGAGGGCATGGGTGCACTAAGCACTATGGGGCATCATATGAGTGTGATCGCTTTGCTTTTACTTTCAAGGCCCGTGTACTGCACATCGGAGTGAGCTCCTGTCGTCTGACCCAGCTCCTGCCAACCTATCAGTTCAAAAGTAAGAAATTGCAAGTAGATAAGCTGGTACAGCTTTGGCAGGAAAAGGTAACCACTTTCCGTATTCTTGGATGACTAGTCATGCCTGCCACACGAGCATGGAAACTATTGCAGATGCAGATATCGCTGGCTCTTGGGCTGTAAACAAAGATGAACACCGCCCCCTAGAGTTGGACACACACAACTGGCTTTTTGAGCAAGGAGGGAGGCCTTTAGTTTGACTTTGACCTAAGAAGCCAAACCTCCAGCCAACAGCGGTTTGGCTTCTTCACGTGATCGCGAAGGGTTAAAGACAGAGTTGAGATGCCTAGAGAGGAAGGGAACGGGACGGGTGCACAGAAAATAGCGACTGTCCCACCAAAACGATTCCCCCACCACACAAAACGGGCGTGACCAAGGGTGACGTCACGCAGATAGTAGCCAATGAGCTACCAAGGAGCCACATTCAAATGTATAGCCACTGTATATAATGAGCTGTTCGTCCGCCATTACCACATGTTCCCCCGGACCATCATGCAATAAAGATGAGTTAAGCCAGACTTCGGCTGTTTCTATTGTCTTGGTTCTGGAACACTAAAGGACTGCAGTGGCTCAAGTGGCTAAGACGCTGACTGGGAGGAGGAAGGTCAGCAGTTCGATTACCGAGTACTGCAGGACGGAATGAGCTCCCGTCTTTGTCCTAGCTCCTGCCAACCTAGCAGTTAGAATGGGGCAAGAAATTGCAAGTAGATAAACAGGGACCACTTCGTTGGGAAGGTAACAGCGTTCCGTGTGCTCCGGTGTCTAGTCATGCCTGCCACATGACCACAGAAACGTCTGCAGAAGCAGACAGCGCTGGCTCTTCGGCTTTGAAACAGAGATGAGCACTGAACCCTAGAGTCAGATACGACTGGCTTTCGAGCAAGGGAAACCTTTACCTTTTACCACCTCAATTGGGGTGGGGGTGGGGGTGGGGGTGAAGGAGAGGATGGAAGTGGGATACCAAAAGGAAAGGGAGGGAGAGTTCTCCCCTCCAATTAGGTAAAAAGTTATAATCTAGTGATGGCTAACCATGGCACTCCAGGTATTCTTGAACTTCAATTCCTAGAAGCCCTGATCAGCAGGAGTGCTGACTTGAGCCCAGCCTCTCTGCGCCTGCTGCCACCACCGCCCCCTCTGAGCCATGCTTGGCCGGGAGGGTAAAAAAGCCGCTGCCGCCACCGCAGAGAGGACCCATGCTTTTCCGAAGCCACACCATCGCCCGGGGGATTGAAGCCACTTGGGGACCTTTTGACGTAACTGAGGACCTTTTACCTTTTATCCTGGCTGGGCTTCGTTGTTTGTATCTTGTTTTTTGTTTCTATTTTCTCACTGCTTTTTTTGATTGTAACTTTAATTATGTTTTGACACTTTTTGTATGTTTTTATTATATTTTTCTTGTTCACCTTTGCTGCTAATATAAACCGCTCTGAGTCGCCTTCGGGTTGAGTAGTGCAGTATATAAATTAAAGTTTATTATTATTATTATTATTATTATTATTATTATTATTATTATTATTATTATTATTATTATTATTATTATTATTATTATTATTACAGTGATACCTCATACAACGTCCAAACTTGGTTCTACAAGTTTGGACTTTATACGGATTTGGACTTTGTATGAGGCATGCAAAATCCTAGCCGTGATGCCTCATACAACGTCCAAATCCTTGCTGCGATGCCTCGTACAACATCATTTCCATAGAGATAAATTGTACTATAACAGCACAGACTTCAGGGCAAAGTCAAGGAAACAGACAGGAAACTGACAGAACTTTAAGAAATCACTCTCTAAAGGCTAAATACATTACAAAAACATGTCAAACAACCCTGATTTTAGGGGACAAACTATACAAGTTTTTAACTTTTGAAAACTTTATGAAGTGCATGTTTAAAAGTTAACATGTCCCATCATGCAGCACAGTGTTAATCTGCAGCCATGTGGCCAATCATCCATTTTGTACAAGCTACTGTAAACAATTACTGGATGGAAGCCAGGACAAAATGGATGCCAACATGTCCCATCATGCAGCACAGTGTTAATCATCCAAACAGCAGCAAACACCAAACAATTAAAATCGCACTCAAAACCACTCCTAAACACAAAAGCAATGCATGCATGCGCCCTGCCTTTTATACTGCCCAGGCACAATGCAACCTGGGAAAAACCCCAATGCCTCACACAAAGTCACAGCGACTTTGTATGAGGCAACTTTTTTCAAGGAATTAGGCGATGTTGCATGAATTCGATGTTGTACAAAGCAGACTTTGTATGAGGTATTATTATTATTATTATTATTATTATTATTATTATTATTATTATTATTATTATTATTATTATTATTATTATTATTGTTAGACACCAACTCCGCTAGGAGATATTGTACCAGGAGATGGAGACCTAAGATGCAGCTGCAGGGCCAGAAACCCTGATAAAAGGTGGAAGAGAAATATAAGTGTCTGAAGATGTTGGCCACTAGACATGAATTCCCAGAGCATTCAACTTTCCACCTGAGTTTTAGCTTTAAAAACTATGAGTCAGAATGTCTGTAAATTGCTAACTGGATGCAAGCTTGGATGTCTGAGAAGATGCACCAGAGATGGTCAGGGAATCTCCCTGTTTAATGAAGTGGAATTTGTTGGAGGTTTTAAATGTATAAACTGACAGAAAAAGTACTTTGGTGTCTTGCACGGAAGACAAAGAAGGAGCCGCAGTAAGCGCTAAAACACAACTTTATTGCATGGTAGTCAGAGTGAACATGAGGTAATGGCGGACCAACAGCTCTATTAATAGCACACTGTACATTTTGAATAACCCGGGTGATAGTTCATTGGTTACTGTCCGTGTGACGTCATGGATCGTCACGCCCATCTTCTCCAGGTGCGCTGCAGCGGGAAGGTTTCCCGCCCTTCAGGTATTCAGGGGAATCTGTATCATGTGAGCTGGATGCTGCTACTGGCACGAGCAGTATTATCCTTAACAGCTTGCTACAATGTGTCTCTGATTAGTTACAATGGATACAACTGCCAGATACAATCAGTTAAAGAGTACTTGTCACATTCTATTCAGTACATATCATCCCTCCCCCCTAGGTGAGGACGAAGTCCCTTAGCCATTGAGGCTTTCCGCATGTTCGCTTTGGGCGAGGGGTGGCCGCACCTCGGGCCAGAGTTCCTGCATTGGAGGAGAGTGACTCGTTAGCGATTGGCTGTGAGTCGTGAGCCGGGGATTGGGAAGGTCTAGGTGTGGGAGTAAACTCCAGGGATGTGAGACCGGGGGCTCCAGGGACTAAAGAAAACCTCTGCTCTTCGCTTGGATGGGTTGGGGACCAGTCCGAAAAATCCCCCTGGTTTCCTAACACAAAATCTAACAATTCTTCAGGATCTCTCTCTTCCAAGTTGTCCCTGTTACCCGGGGGGTCAAAAGTATATGGGTTTGTCTCATTTCCCTCCCCCCTGTGGTCTGTGTCTCCCCCTTGGGATAAGTGGGTGGGGGAGAACCCTAACACTGACCGCTCCATTTGGTCACTCACGTCTTGCCTTTCCACTACTCTACTTTGGAGTTGGTCGGCGTGCCTCCTCCAGAGGAGTCCTGTGCCTGTCTCGACATTGTAGGAGACTGGCCCCATCTGTCCAACCACTATTCCAGGTACCCAAGTGGGGCTGCCAGCTGCGTAGTTTCGGCAATGTACTGGCTGGCCGATCTCGAAAATCTTGGTGCCCCCCATTTCTATGTTTCTACCCGTGTCCTCCACCCTGGTTGGGTCTAATCTCGAGAGAGTCGTGGCGGGTTTCCTCCGCATGAGGAGCTCGGCAGGTGATAGCCCTGACGCTAAGGGTGTTACACGGTACCTTAATAGGAATTGGCAGCGCTACAAGTTCAATTCCCTATGGCCCATCCTATGCAGTGCGTCCTTTGTTGTTCACACCAGGCATTCCGCTTGACCATTTGTAGCGGGGTGAAAGGGAGCCGCAGTTATGTGGCGAATTTTGTTAATCTCTATGAAACCCTGGAACTCCGCTGACGTGAAAGGTGTGGCGTTATCGCTCACAAGTACGTCAGGTAAACCCAAACAGCTGAATGCTTAATCGTTGCAGCTGACGGTGCACTGACGATTTAGTGGGATCCCCCAAGGTTCAGTACTGGGACCCCTGTTTTTCAACCTATGATCTAGAGGTAGGAGTAAAAAGCAAGGTAGCCAAATTTGCTGACGACACTAAATTATACAGGGTAGTGAAAACTGTGAGAGATTGTGAGGAGCTCCAGAGGGATCTCTTGGCACTGGGGGAGTGGGCAAAACAGTGGCAAATGAGCTTCAACATTAGTAAGTGCAGAGTGATGCATGTTGGGGCAAAAAACCCCAATTACATTTATAAACAGATGGGTTCTGAACTCTCTGCAACAAACCAGGAAAGGGATCTTGGTGTCCTGGTGGACAGCTCAATGAAGGTGTCAACCCAGTGTGCCTCAGCAGTGAAAAAAAGCAAACTCAATGCTAGGGATCATTAGGAACGGTATAGAAAATAAGTCAGCAAGTGTCATTTTGCCTCTTTATAAATCTATGGTGAGGCCCCATCTGGAATACTGTGTACAGTTCTGGTCGCCATACCTCCAGAAGGATATTATGGAGCTGGAAAAAGTGCAGAGGAGGGCAACCAGAATGATTAGGGGACTGGAACACCTTCCTTACCATCTGAGGCTGCAACGGTTGGGTCCTTTTCACTCTTGAACGACGGCGTCTAAGAGGTGACCTGATTGAAGTTTATAAAATCATGCACGGTGTGGACAAAGTAGATAAGGAAAAACTGTTTTCCCTATCGCATAACACTAGAACTAGGGGACACTCCATGAAACTTTTGGGTACTAGTTCTCAAACAAATAAGAGAAAGTACTTTTTCACCCAGAGGATTACTGGTCTATGGAACTCCCTGCCAGAAGAAGTGGTGACAGCTGTCAGTCTTGACAGCTTTAAGAAAGGATTAGACAAGTTCATGGAGGACAAGGGTATCAATGGCTATAATTATGGATACTTAAGGACAACCTCCGGGTTGGAGAGATAGGCAGGATATCTCTCAATGCCATTTCCAGGGAATCCTAAGCAGGTGAAGGCATCTCCTTGGGAATACCCTGAAGGAAATGGTGAGCCACTGTGTGAGACAGAATGCTGGACTGGATGGGCTGTGGCCTGTTCCAGCAAGGCTGTTCTTATGTTGTACTGGCCATCAGAATTATCTCCAACCACTTTGAGTAGGAGTCCACTATTATAAGGAAAAGGGTACCCCTGAATGGACCCGCGAAGTCCATGTGTAGACGTGACCCCGGACCCCGGGCCATGTCCCATTCTCTGTGCGGAAGTCGGGACTCCTCGGGCCGGGTGCTCTGGCAGCTCTCGCAAGTGCCTACCATGTGCTCATTATCTGTGTCCAGTTTGGGCCACCAGATGTAACTCCTAGCTAGCGCCTTGGAGCGCACGATCCCCGGGTGACTGATATGCAGCATCTTGAGTACCCGGGACCTCAGAACTTCGGGGATTACTACCCGCTGCCCCCAGAGTAGGCAGCCCCTTTCTAGGGAGAGCTCGTCTCTCCGCCTACCGTAAATCCTGAATTCCTCCATAGGGGAGGTTGCCGGCCTGCCTTTCTGTACCCATGAACTGATTAAGGCCAATGACTTGTCTTTCGCCGTAGCCTTGGCGATCTCAGCTGGCAGAATTGGGGGCGACTCTAGGGCTTCAATCAGGAGCACCTGGTGGTCCAGTTCTATCTCACACTCGGGGTCCCCTGGAGGCGTGACCTGGAAAGGGCATCGGCATGGCTGATCTCCTTGCCGGGGCGGTAGGTCAACGCGTACTGGTACACGTTGAGGAAAATTGCTCATCGCAGCATCCTTGGGGACAAGATCTGCGGGGTTGGCTTATCTGTAGTGAAGATTCCTAAGAGGGGCTTATGGTCAGTCACGACTTTGAATGGCCTGCCATAGAGAAAATCGTGGAACTTCTTGGTTCCTGCAACAATCGCTAGGGCTTCCCTGTCTGTTTGCATGTAGTTGCGCTCTGCCTTGGACAGGGATCTCGAATAGTATGCCACTGGGGCTTCTCGCCTGCTCTCTAGCACGTGGCAGAGGACTGCCCCCACCCCCACCCCTACTGGTGAGGCATTGCAGACCAACACAACGGGTTTCTCTGGGTCGAAGTGGGTCAACACAGCCTTGGAAGACAGAAGCTGTTTGAGCCCCCGAAATGCCCATTCCTGGCTGTCCCCCCACCGCCAAGCCGCATCCTTTTTGAGTAATCTATGCAGCGGTTCTGCTACCGACGCCTTTCCCGGGAGGAAAGAGTGGTAGAAATTTAGGAGTCCTAGGAAGGACTGTAGTTCGGCCTTGGTGGTGGGGCGAGGAGCATCTTTCACTGCCGCTACCTTGGACTCTGCTGGTTTTATGCCCTCAGGGTTATTCGGAAACCCAGAAACTCTACCTCTTCAGCGAAAAACACACACTTATCCTTTCTCAACCTGAGCCCCGCTTTCTCGAACACTGTTAGTACCCGGTCTAACCTCTTGGCCAATTCCTGTTCCCCTCCCGCTGTTATCAGAATGTCATCAAAGTAGGGGAAAATACCTGGGAGCCCTTTCAACAATCTTTCTATGAGGGACTGAAAGATCCCCGGAGCCGAATTTACGCCGAATTGGAGGTGCGTCACTTTAAAAGCTCCCTTGTGGGTAACAATTGTCTGAGCGGCGGCTGTAGCTGGGGTTACCGACAATTGCTGGTATGCCTGGGCCAAGTCTAGCTTGGCGAAACACCTCCCCCCATGCAAGGTTGCTAGCAGGTGGCTTACTACCGGCACCGGATACGCATTTGGGCGAATTGCCTTGTTAATCATGCACTTGTAGTCAGCGCAGATTCTGACCTCCCCGTTAGCCTTAAGTGCCGTAACAATGGGGGTTTCCCACTCGGCGGAGTCCACGGGCACCAAAATCCCCATACCTACCAGTTTGTCCAGTTCAGTCTCTATTTTGTCCTTTAGTGTGAAAGGCACTCTTCTTGGCTTCATCCTGATGAGTCGGATGTCGGAGTCCAATTTGAAGGAAACTGGGGGCCCTTTGAACTTCCCTACCACCTTCTCAAAAACAGCAGGGTGTGCGTTACACACCTCCGTGATCGGGTCAGCCTGTATGGCGTGTATGCATCCAATGAAAACCCCCAGGGGCTCTAACCACTGTGTACCCAGGAGACAGCAGGACCCTTCCTTTAGAACCACTAAGGGCAACTGTGCGGAGCGCCTTTTAAACTGGACCTTGAACTCTCCCACCCCCAACACTGGTATACTCTTGCCCTGAACATCCCGCAAATTAGTCTTAAGGGCCTTCAGCTTGGGGCGTGACTTTGGGAGAATATGCAGAAATTCCCTGTGGGAGACGATGTAGTACGACGACCCCGAATTGATCTCCATCCTTATTGGGACCCCCTGTACCAGTACCTCAACAAAAAAACAGGGGTGCCGCAACTGCACGCTGTGGACTGCTTGGTTGCGGTCGTCGGGGACCCGTCGAGGCACGCGGTGCTCCTGGGGCTCGTTGCCGTTGAAGATGTGCCCGACCCTGTCTGCCTTTCATTGGGGCCGTTCCACCTGGCCCTTGCCGTTGTCTCAACGCTGCCTGCAGACCCTTGCGATATGCCCGTGCCACCTGCAGTTGTGGCACTCCGCATTCCGGAATGGGCATCGGCTCCGGTCGTGGGATGCCCCGCATCCGTCGCAGCGGCGGTCCTCTCTGGCGGGGTCTTGAACCTCAGGCCTCCTCTGCACCCACTGCACGTCCTCGTCCTCGCTGAAGTCGGAGGTGGACGTGGTGGACCCCTCTTAGGAAATGGTGGGAAGAACAGCTGTGGACTGGGACCGCCGGCGGGGGCCCCCCAACCGCGGTGATCCTGGCCCAGCACACCCGTTCGCCTTGTTGCACTGACTCGGCGGCTTTGGCGATGCGCAGGACATGCTCGAACGAGATGCTCTCGCCTTTGGCCAGGAGTTTTTTCCTGGCCCCCTCATCTCACAGGCCCATCAGGAGCCTGTCTCTCAGTGCCTCGCTCAGGGATGCTCCCCACCAGCAAGGTGCGGCAGCCACCCGCAGGGCTGCCACGAAGTCTGCCACGGACTCACAGCCCGCTGGCACCGCTGCTGAAACGCCAACCTTGCCGGGAACACCGACACTTTCAGGCGAAAGTGTTTCCTCAGCTCGGCGAGGATCTCATCTAGGGGCACGGCCCTGAGCGGTCTCAGTGTCAGGAGGTTGGTGGCCAGTTCCAAAGTCTCTAGGCCGCACTGGGCCAGTAGGAATGCCCGGCGCTGGGCTTCCTCCTCGATGCCTTCGAGAACCATAGCGTAGAGGAACTGCTGCCCATATAGTTCCCATTTTTCTGGCTTCGTGGTGTCAAAGGGCGCGATGTTCACTTTTCGGGACGCCATCCCACCTTCGTCACCAATTTGGTGTCTTGCATGGAAGACAAAGAAGGAGCCGCAGTAAGGGCTAAAACACAACTTTATTGCATGGTAGTCAGAGTGAACATGAGGTAATGGCAGACCAACAGCTCTATAGCACACTGTACATTTTGAATAACCCGGGTGATAGTTCATTGGTTACTGTCCGCGTGACGTCATGGATCGTCACGCCCATCTTCTCCATGTGCGGTGTGGCGGGGAGGTTTCCCGCCCTTCAGGTATTCAGGGGAATCTGTATCATGTGAGCTGGATGCTGCTACTGGCACGAGTAGTATTATCCTTAACAGCTTGCTACAATGTGTCTCTGATTAGTTACAATGGATACAATTGCCAGATACAATCATTTGAAGAGTACTTGTCACATTCTATTCAGTACACAACAAATACTATGGAAGAAACAGTAATTTTAAATTCTACAGGGGAAATAAAAACTGAATTAAGAAAGAGAGACAATGAACACAAGAGTGCTCAACCTCCTAACTGGGGTTTCTTTTTAAAAATATGAGCCAGAAGGTCTGCAAATCACCAAGTGGCTTGTGGCTTGTAGGTCTCATAAGATACACTTCATCTCATCATTAAACACATGGTAAATAGAGACATAGTCTCTTCTGGCATTTCCCTACCAATTGCTATACCTTTTTCTTTATTTCACCTTCTCTTCCCTCTGAGATGTCTTTAACTCACCCAGGTGACCTCCACAGCCCAGGATAGATGAAAATTCAGTTCCAGAGATGCAGGCAGTTTTTGGAGAGGCATTCAAGATTACTCATTAAGTAGGACAAGGATTTTAGGAAGGAAAACCTAGCAGAATCAAACACTGAAATTTGGTGGTCTTTCCTTGAAATTCTCTTCTTCTTTCTTCTGGAGTCTCATGGTTAGTTAGGAGTTTTTCTCTTTTCTTTCCCCTTTTATCTCTTCCAGCTTCCCTTTGCCCCAGCTGCCGGGAATTTTCTTTAAGGATTGGCAAGGGATTCATAGTTGAGAGCAAAAGCATAAATCGAGTCGGGTTCACCCGAGTGGGCAGGATAAAAATTGAAGAATTAAATTAAATTAAATCAGGTGGAAAGGGGTTGAGAAATTTTATTGTGTTAGGGCAATAAGATTTGTTATGGGATTATATGTATTTTTCATTAAACTTTCAGATTTTATTATTGATGTTATTAAGTTCTACATGTTGTCTATGCAGGAAGAAATTTAAAAAAAACACAACAACAACCAAAGAGCAGAATTGTACAGAATGACTGACATTTTTTGCATTGTATATTGATTTTCACTAGAGTAGGTGAACTAATTCATTTGGGGTTGAGTGAAACAACTCCCCTGTGGTATCCGCGCACACAATTGGTATACTGGCCCCGACAGAACCCCGGTGATGGGTGATCACCTCGTTACCAGGGGTTCCTGAAGGGACAGAAATTGGGGGAGCGGAATATTAGATATGGTTTAATTCACCTACAGCTGACCTGACAAGCAGCTCGGACAATAGGAAGCTAATGACTAACTCGCTAGTCATGTAATAGGTAATCTCGCATCTGCGGATTACTCCAAGTCCTAAAACCAATACCAGCCACATGTTTACCCCAGATAGCTTGGAACAATGGAGTTCCCCTGTCATTGATTAAGTTAGTTAATTAACTCCCCTGAAGAGTTTCCCAATTAACTCGTGTAAACATGGCATGTGGATCCTGTCAGATCGCAGTTCTTTTGCATGCAGCCTGTACATGATAAATACTGATGATTTGCCTTCATTAAACCACTGGTCTTCGCTCCATCTTGCCTCGTGTCTCATTGCTTGACCAGTCTCCTCCGGGACCCAACAGCCGCTTTGCGGCCCCGATCCAACACTCCCCATAAGTCTTTTTGGTAGAATTGTCTTCTGAAAGAAGCAATCTTGTTTATGATCTACATATTTTTGAAAACGTGAATCAGGAAGGTTGTTTCTGTAGATCCTTTGGAGGAAGAGGAGAATTCATAGATTGAGAAAGGCCAAATTCATTTTCTCTCACCCATGGCTGTGGTGGTGCGTCTGCTTTTCATTTTGAGCTTCCATAGATCACTACTCTACTTTAGATACAACATTAGGATAACTCATTTAATGTCTATCCAAATTCCATCAACGGAGGCTGAAATCCAGTAGTAAGTCATTGGTAGAGTAGGCTCAATGAATCAATGGAACAAAGGAAAGATTTTAGTCACTCCATCAATGTTTCCCAACCATTGGTTTTTGGACTTCAATCCCTAGAAGTCTAATTCAATTCCCCAAAACACTGATCAGCCATTGTACTAACTTAGGCTTCCCACACTGGTGGGAAAGGGGTCCCACTTTGGGAACCACTGCACTAAATCCTCAATGGGCCAATATTAGTTGCAGACTACTCCTGGATTTAAGCCTACATTTTATTGTATTTCATAACTGAATATAGGATATTCTATTAGTATGAGATCAGAAGTATTTGTCTCTTAAAAGAGAAAAGACTTCTATTTCTCCTAGTAAGCATTGAGCTGAGACAGGAGTTCTCAACGTTTTAAGCTGAGGGCCATCTCACGCTACCTCAGACAGCTTCAGGAGCGGGGTGGCCATTTAGCCCTTCCTCCATCACATGACACTTCCTAGTATGGAAGATGAGGTGGGGAACGACATGAATTGGTGCCGCAGGCCACATTTGGTCCACGGGCCACAGGTTGAGAATCCCTGAGCTACGACATTTTCCTTTCTTTCGGTGTTGGCCAGCAGGGGGCAACCCCCATCTTCATTTGTAAAGATTTGATGTCTTAAAGCAGAATTGGGCAATGTGTGGTATCTCAGAAGATGGCATGGGACTCTTAAGTCTCCATTTTTTTAAAAAAAATGTAGAAATTGTTATATAGAAATAAAATTTTAAAAAGACGTTATTTGTTTTGAAGGGTTTAAATTTTAATTTTAGCTACATTTAATTTTAAGGTTCTTATATAAAATACCTTAGCAGAACAGAAAGGTAAGACAAAAAAATAGGTCTCAAAATTTAGGCAAAAGAAGAGAATCAGGTTTCTTTGTAATGCTACCTTGCTTTGTTTAGTAGCTTTGGGTTTTGTTTTGTGCTCCCTTTTCTGTGGGTTGCCCATGGGAATAATTGGCCAAACCTTCCCCAGGGATTCACTCGGGTTTCGACAGATCCGGGGACCAGCCGAGCTTGGCAGGAAAGGAAATTGGGGTGTGGGCTAGTTAGCTAGTTTTTTCGGGGGGGAATCATAAAGCCTTGGCTGATGGCTGCAGTAGAAAAGGGGTACAACCAAGATGATGACTCTAGTAGAAAGACACGATCTTCAGCTGCTGGCTACAAATTAAGTTGGGCAAACAAGCCAAGCCAGACAGCGGACAAAGCTAGGACAAAGTCAATACACATAAGGCTCCGAGATAGGGCAGGAACAATGGGTTTCGCCAGCCCAAAACTTAATTAACTGCGGGCTGTCCATTAACCACAGGGCAATGTCCAAGAGCAGGTATTGTCCTGACCACCGGAAAATGCCACATATGCAAGTGTACGTATTAGGGGGTCACACGCATCCTACACACGTATCACCCCAAGGCAGGGTAATAAATACGAAACCCCGACTTCGTTCTTGGTTGGACTTCACCGCACGATTGTCTCGCGTGTCTTCTTTGCGGCCAGCCATTCCTACACTTTCCCCTTCATGAGTAACCTAATGTAAGACCCAAGTCCATCAGACCCAAGTCCATCAGAAAAATCAGACACAAGATGGTGGACAACTTTGTGGCATCCATGAAGGAACCATGTAGATCAGGAGTTCTCAACCTTTTTAAGCTGGGGGGTGATCGGCACACTCCCTCAGACAGCTTCGGGGGCAGGGTAGCCATTTTGCCCTTCCTCCACCACATGACACTTCCGGATGTGGTGCAGGTAGTGGGGGAGCACATGAAATGGGGCTGTGGGCCACATCCAGCCCATGGGCTGCTGAGAACCCTGGGTGAAGACAAAGGGCCCAATGTCCAACTTTACATAGAGGCTTTATAGCTCTTATTGTTCTCAAGGGTCACAGGTTTGATGATAGGATGTTGCCATTGTACTGGGTTTTAAGGAACCCATATACAGTATAGCGAGACCATGGCTGTCTTCATTTGATGCATTGGTGAAAAGTCACCTGGTGATCCAAGCTGTCGTAATCTTATGGTCCTCACACAACCTGGGAGACTCTGTGAAACTACAGCCCTTCCTCTTCCCCATAAGTTTGCCACTCTTAAGACTGCAACAATCATTAGGAGGATACAGGAAAGGAGGTGGCTTCTAAAGAGCCAGTGTGCTTTAGTGGATAAAGTGTCAGGCTGAGTCTCTCTCAAATGGTTGGCTTTCTAACCCTCACTGAGGCCCAATTTTTTTGGGAACCCTACATTACACTTTGTTCACATCAGTGCTGTAGGCCAGCCTTTCCCAAACTATGTTCCATGGAACATTGTTGGAGTTCAATTCCCAGAAACTTAAGTCAGTACATTGGGTGATCTGTGTTTTGGGGAATTGACTTAGTCTACTGGGAACTGAAGTCCAAAAAACCAAAGGCTGGGAAACAGTGCTCTAGGTTACTTCAACATTTATTTATTTTAAAAAGCAATCCCCGTTTTTTAAAAAAACGCCAACCCCATCCATAAAAAGAGGGGAGATCCAGATTATTTATCTATACAAGCCAGCAGTCGGGGGTCACTCCTCCATCAGGGGACCCTAAGGGGGCGAGATGAGGTAGCGTGCCCCAGTGAAGGGACCTCATGACATCCCTAACTAGGCTCAATGTCATAAAAATAGAATCTGAACATGTATGACTCTGGTTTGCACTTTTCTATAATTTGCTTTGGGACTGCAGTGGCTCAAGTGGTTAAGACACCAAATTTGCTGGCTGGAAGAATTGAGTTTATGACCCGAGTGCTGCGTGATAAAGTGAGCTCCCATTTCTGTTCCAGCTCCTGCCAACCTAGCAATTTGAAAGCAAGACATTGCAAGTAGATAAATAGGGACCACTTTGGTGGGAAGGTAAACAGCATTCTGTGCACTCTGGTGTTTAATCATGCCCATTACAGAGATGTAGACAGCGCTGGCTCTCTGGCTACAAATAGAGATGAGCACTGAACCCTAGAGTCAGATACACCTGGCTTTCGAGCAAGGGCGGCCTTAGCTTTATAATTTGCTTTTGTTTATAGTCTTGAATGGTCCCAGTTGGACAGTTCTAGCCTTGGTCATGACTCTTTCTCAAGCAAAATGTTGCCCTCTAAACACTCCTGTCCCCCCTCGTCACCTTAAAGCAGTGGTTCCCAACGTGGGGTCCATGCCCCACAGGGAAATTTCAGTTCCCAGAAGCCTAAGTCAGTACATTGGCTGATCAGTGCATTGGGGAAATGACTTAGGCTTCTGGGAATAGAAGTCCAAAATCCAAAAATTGGGAAACACTTCTCTAGGCTGCTTTGAAATTGTCTACCTCAACCCTGTCAGTATCCATGTTTGCATAATCTTGACTATTCAGAGAAGATGATTCCAATCTCAGCCTTTATTTTAGTTTCAAAACAATCTCCATAAAACTAGTGCGTTGGAGTCATATTAAAACCAACCCAATTAAAAGTAGTAGTAAAAATAGTCAAAGAGGACGAGAATATGAGTCAAGGAATAGCACGTGTCAGGTGCTGCTTCTACAATTGTCTTTTGATACTCAGAGGTTCTTTCAAAGAAGAAAGGCTGTTGATCCACTCCTTATTCTTGAAAAATGGAAGAGGGGAAAGTGGTTTGTGCGGCTATTTTGGGAGAAGTTATTTCTTTTACACAGAGTGGATCCTCGCATGTCAAGGCATCCTTTCCTCTGTGAGTCCATTGGCAGAGAAGGGCCTAATGCTGCATCAGAGCTCTTACTGAAACCTCTACTTATCCTATGTTCAATAAAGAAATGCTAATGCAGATTATGGCCTGATTTGTTGCCAAAGTTCATTGTGTGCATTTTACAAAGTGTCTCTTGATGTCCGATGCTCTACAATGGTAGCATTTTCCATAATCTTTGAATTTAGAATGACACTGCCTTGGTGAATCCATTTGTGTTGTCTTTGTTCTTTGTTCTGGAAAAAGCTTTCACCAAATTCATAATATCTATGTGATATTTCCCTAGTTTGATTTTAAAAAAAATGTCCTCAACTTCCGCCCTAGTGATGAAATCTTCTCCTCATGATTCACGTTTACAATGTTCCTCTCCTGAAATTGAGCACTGGTCTATTTTAAAAGCTGAAGAATTACTGTAATATTTTCTACAACCTTTCAATGTTTCTCCTGCATGGATTTGTTTCAGTTGTGTAAAACAAGGAGCTCTGGCCAAGCCCTTCCCACAGTTTGTACTTTTAAAAGGTTTCTCCGTTGTGTTTTCTTTTTGTTGTTCTGTCAAGGATGACCTAGTTGTGAATCCTTTTTCTCACATTCTTCACAGTTTTAGTTTTTTTTTCTTTGAATGAGAAAATTGGTATCCTTTAAAAACTAAGGGATCATTGAAACATTTCCCACATTCTTTGCACATACAGTGTAAGGGTTTTCTCCTGAGCGAATTTGTGAATATAGTGTTAGGTGGGAGATGTATGTGAATTTGCTCCTACATATTTCACACTCAAAGGATTTACCTGGCAAGGAACACATAGTGATGAATCTTTCCCCACATTTGTCACAGTAATAGGGTTTCTCCCGGCAATGTAAAGGCTGATGTACTTTAAAAGATGATGAATCACTTAAACATTTGCTACAATCTTCATTTGAACATGGTTCTTGTTCTCAATTAATTTGTTGTGTTCAGGTGTTGAATTTCTTCCCACATTCTTTGTAATGAAAGATTTTCTCTTGTATAAATTCGGTGATGTCTGATAAGAAATGTATGCCGTTGTGAAGGTCTTTCCACATTCCTCGCACATTCAGGGTTGCTTTCCTGAATGGATTTTTGATGAGTGAGATTTTGAGCCTCAGTTGAAGTTTTCCCCACATTCTTTGCACTCAAAGGGTTTCTTTCTTATATGAATCTGCTGAAGTGAATGTTGCTCTTTCCTCACATTTATAGGGTTTTTCTTCCGTATGTGTTCTTTGATGTTCCTTTCATTCTGAGTACATTTGTTGATGTCTTGTGAGGTGTAATCATTGTCTGAACTTTTTTCCACATTCTTTGCACTCAAATGGCTTTTCTCACTGGTGTGTGGTAAGGTTTGAATACCATCTGAAGGTCTTTCCACATTCCTCACTTTTATAGGATTTCTTTCCTGAGTGAAATCGTAAATGTTGTATGAGGTTTGAGCATTGATTGAACTTTCCCCCACTTTCCTTGCACACAAAGGGCTTTTCTCCTGTATGAATTTGCTGGTGTCTGGTAAAACCTGAATGCCGTTTGAAGGTCTTTCCACATTCCTCACATTTATAGGATTTCTTTCCTGAGTCAATTCGTCAATGTTGTACGAGGATTGAGTGTTGATTGAACTTTTTCCCACATTCTTTGCTTGCAATCGGTTTCTCTCCTGTATGAATTTGCTGATGTCTGATAAGAACTGAAAGCCATATAAAGGTCTTTTTACATTCTGCATACTTATAGGGTTCCTTTCCTGTATGAATTCGCTGATGTTGTGTTAGGGTTGAGCGTCAATTGAACGTTTTCCCACATTCTTTGCACTCAAAGGGCTTTTCTCCTGTATGAATTCGCTGGTGTTGTGTTAGGGCTGAGCGTTGATTAAATGTTTTCCCTCATTCTTTGCACTCAAATGGCTTTTCTCCTGCATTAATTTGCTGATGTTGTGTTAGTGCTGAGCATAGGATTTCTGTCCTCTGTGAATTCGTAAATGTTGTACGAGGTTTGAGCGTTTATTGAACGTTTTCCCACATTCTTTGCACTCATACGGCTTTCTCCTGTATGAGTTCGCTGATGTGGTGTTAGGGTTGAGCGTTGATTGAACGTTTTCCCACATTCTTTGTACTCAAAGGGCTTTTCTCCTGTATGAATTAGCTGATGTTGTGTTAGGGTTGAGCGTCGATTGAACTTTTTCCCACATTCTTTGCACTCAAAGGGCTTTTCTCCTGTATGGCTTCGCTGATGTTGTGTTAGGACTGAGCCTTGGTTGAACGTTTTCCCACATTCTTTGCACTCAAAGGGCTTTTCTCCTGTATGAATTCGCTGATGTTGTGTTAGGGTTGAGCGTCGATTGAACTTTTTCCCACATTCTTTGCACTCAAAGGGCTTTTCTCCTGTATGGCTTCGCTGATGTTGTGTTAGGGCTGAGCATTGATTGAACCTTTTCCCACATCCTTTGCACTCAAAGGGCTTTTCTCCTGTATGAATTCGCTGATGTTGTGTTAGGGTTGAGCGTCGATTGAACTTTTTCCCACATTCTTTGCACTCAAAAGGCTTTTCTCCTGTATGAATTTGTTGATGTCGTGTTAAGGCTGAGCCATTATTGAATGTTTTCCCACATTCTTTGCACTCAAAGGGCCTTTTCCCAGGATGAATTTGTTGGTGCTTGGTAAGACCTGAAGGCCATTTAAAGATCTTTCCACATTCTTCAAATTTATTAATTTTCTCTCCCGTAAGTGTTCCTTGGTGTTCCTTAAGTTCTGAACTGCTCTCAAAACTCACTTTACCTTCTGTGACTTTAGCTTCGGAGGGCGTTGGCTGAATTACTCCAGAGCTAAGATTCAAACAATTTTGAGAGCTTAAACATTTTTCATATTCCTCCTTCATGTGAAATCTTGTATCTTCTGCTGTCTGTCTAGAACTCTCTCCAGATTCCAAGCAGGAACACTGTTTCCCTTCTCTTTGGCATGTCGGACATTTCATACGACTTGTTCTCAGAGAACTGTTTTCTCCAAAATCTAAACTTCTTATTTCCCTGAGGAACGATTCTGGTATCTCTCCTTCATACCAAAGTCCATCCAGTCCTTGGTGAGATTCATCTCTCCTCCCTTCTCCCTCATTTTCATTCTGCCCCTGTGATCCATCTCGGTCACCAAAATTCTCTCTTTTCTCCCCTACTCTTCTAGGGGGAGCCTGAAAGTGCCTTCCTTCATTCCCCATTCCTTCATCTGTGAAAAGATAGATGGAATTCAGAGGTTTTGGTAATTTAAGATCTCATCTCACATTGGTTTGCACACTAGGTAAAGGTCTCCCTTGCTTGAAAGTCAGTAGTATCTGGACCAGAATTTTAATCTCAGAACATACCATATTTGACCCAACAGGTCTGGTGCCCCTGCTGCTGTCAGACAGCTACCAATCTTTCTGGCATCGTACCTGTGTACAAGAACTTTGCAGTCTCGGCTTCTCTCCTGAATATTCGGATCAATTAATGCTTGTGAAGGCAAAATCATTAGTAAAAGAAAGGATAAGAGACATTGATCGTCAAAATGATATTGCCAACATGTCAAATTTCTATCGTCAACTCCTAAGCAGCCGTAAACCCACCATCGTAGGGTATCTTTATAATCTCTCCTTAAGCAAATACAGGGGGCGTGTCTTAAGATGGCGAGGACTTAACATCATAGTTTAAGAGCCCGCACACCATAATGTGGTAAACAGCAGCTAAAACAGCGGTAAATGAATTTTTTTTAAAAAAAGAATAGAAAGCAAGAAGTGTTGCAAAGAGCGGCAGCGAATTTCGTTGCGGAATTCGGAGTTCGGAAGCGGGTCTGGCCGGAGAGGCAAGCGGCAAAACCGCGGCACCTGTGGCTGGATAGTGGGGAACTGGACCAAAGAGGAGGCTGAAAAAGGAGGCCGAGAAAGAGCGTCGAAAACTAAATTCAAACCGCGAGTTTTTCCACGGCTGAAGAAATTGCTGGGGGTGAGTAAGAGCCCGTAACAGTGGGAAGAATGACTGTGGCTGGATTAAAAAGAGTTTTTTTAAAAAAAAAGATCAGCGGAGATGGAAGTTGGAGAGAAAGGGGGCTTAATGGCGGCGGCAGAGGAAAACGAAACTTAAAAAGAGGGTTAAAGAAGGGTTATATCGGAGGAGAAATTGGAGTGAATCAGGGAGAAGGACTTGTGGCTGATAAGAAAGCGAGGAGTGAAAAGAAGAGTAATATTAAACATTAACAACAGGACTTTTCGAGAATAAGGGAGAAGTGTTACCCGGTAAATGCAGCCACGTTTGGAAGGCAGCGGCCCCATTATTCTCCTATGTGCTCTAAACATTATGGTTTTTTGCCGTTTGGGTCAATCGTTTTCCTGGTGTGTGTTTTCTCTTTTTCCTTCTCCTATCAAAGATTTTTTACCCTTCCATGGACTATCGGTTTTTGGTTTATCAGGTGGACCTGAGGTGGAACTTTTTCGTTTGGGTCTCTGCCTGTTTCCCCCCGAAAGACAGTATCCATTTATTTAGCCCATTGCAACGTAGGTTCCTTGGATACATAATTGCTAGAAGTACAACTGCAACAGAATAACGATTGGATTATAACAAGAGTGCCTTTTCTTCTTTTCTTTTTTGTTATTTTGTGGATGGATTTCCTGTCTCTTGGATTGTTGGTTTTACACCACAGCTAACTTTAGAGGTTTTGAATTTTTCTACTCCTTCATGTGCCTTGTTGGATATATTTTTGGATACCCTGTGCTTAGATGATCTTTTTGGGCTTTTTGAATTAAAATCAGTTCTGGGGTTATTTCTGCTCCTGGTCCCTTTTTTCCTTATTTCATCAAGGGTGCTCGGTTACTAAAATAACAATTGGATTTACAACAAGTGGTGATTTTTACGATTGGATTATAAGCAACAAGCTTTGGGATTACAATTTTATTTGAAGAAGATTGACCTGGAGTTTTGGAGTGCTGGAGGAATCGCAAGGAGCGAAAGTTAAGGATATTTCAGCATTAAAGCTTCTATTTGATATCACTATGGATAAGGTTACAAGAGCAAAGAGAAAGGAGGGAAAGGAGGAGGAGCCAGTTGTGAAACCTAAGAAGAAAGATAAGCCAGTGGCAACCAATGTCCCACCATCAACATCATCATCTCTTGAACCAACGTATGAACAGAATCAAATAATGGTGGAATTGGGTAAATTATTTCAGAAATTTGAAAGGATGGATGAAGCAAGAGTAAAAGATAAGAATGAAATTTTGGGAAAACAGGATAAATTGTTCACAACGTTTTTGGATTTCTCTAAAAAAGTTGATCTAAATTTTCATAAGATAGAGGGTAATGTTAAGTTGATACAAAATGATATGAAAGTAATGAAGGGGAAAATGAAAGGGATACAAGAGGAGGTGAAGGAAAATACTATGAAAATGGAAGATCAGGAAAAAAGGATAGATGCGATCAGTGGTGGGCTCCAAAAATTTTTTACTACCACACTATGGGCGTGGTATGGTGGGCGTGGACAGGGGGAAAGCCCTCCATTGCACCCGAATTAGGACTACTTTATTTCAATACTTGGATGGGCGGGACCAGCCAGAATTTCTGCTACCGGTTCTAGTGAACTGGTGCGAACCTGCTGATGCCCACCACTGGATGCGATGGAAGAAATGATGAGAAAACAGAACATTGTGATTCGCCATTTGGTGGTGAGAAAGCCAGACCAGTTAAGAAATAGAATTGTTGATTGGCTAAACAATTTGAAAATGGGGAAAGATTTTGCTAATGAAGACATTGTAAGTGCATATAGAGTGGGTTCCAGGAGGGGAAAGACGGATCAAAGGAATGTTTTGGTTAAATTTGCAAACTGGGGCGATAAGTTGAAGGTAATGGCTTTCTTAAAACAAGCTGGTTCTGGCGTTCTTAAAATTGATGGAAGTGATGTAGAGGTATATAATGATATTTCCATTAAGGAACGCAGTTGGAGATACAAGATGAAGCCTGTAACAAAATTTTTGACGCAAAAAGGAATAAGATATAACTGGCGATTTCAACAACAGTTAAGATTTTTCCATGATAGAAAAATGCAAGTGATTTATATGAGAACTGATGCATTGGAATATTTGTGTTTACTTGACTTGGTTAAGGGGGATTCGAATGAATGGTTGGAGTTAAGGAAAGACTTGTTGCCGATGGGAGGGATAAGGAGGGATTATGGTGGAGATGATGTGGGTGGCGCTGCAGGAGGTGAATGAACTGATGAGGCGGAAGTTGATCTATCACTAATTGTGCTGGAGGAAGAGTCAGATGAAGGGAAGAAAGGGAAGTGAACGCTGATGTTTTTAAATGAAGGTGCGCTTGAGCGTTACTGTTGCGTACATCTTACACGTTCCCCCCTCCCCCTTGGGGAAGGTCTTTTTTCTTTCTTCTTCTTCCCTTTTTGGAAGAAGAGGAAGAAATTGGGGAGGTTAGGTATGTGTGTTTTTAGTTTTAAGTTTTATTTTGATTATGCTGGGGTAGTAGGTAGCACGCCCAGTGGAGAACTCGGATGTGGAAGAAACAGTTATCAATTTAATTTAAAATATGAGGAATATTAAAGTTGTGACGTGGAATGTGAAAGGTACAGGTTCTGTGGTCAAGAGGAGAAGGATAGAATCAGCATTGAAGAAGGATAGACCAGATATAGTCTTTCTTCAGGAAACTCATCAAAAATCTCAGGATACTAATAAAAATTTTCTTGGTTGGATGCAACATTATAAAATGTCATATGGTACATCAAAAGCAAGGGGAGTTGCAACTTTGATTTTGACTAGACTGGGGTTTGAGATAACTAATTGTATATCAGATTTAGAGGGTAGATATCTGATAATAAAAGGGAAAATAGATGACGCGGAATTAATTTTGGTGAATATATATGCCCCAAATGAGCATCAAGCTACGTTTTTAGAAAAAATAAGTAAAATCTTGGTTTTAGATAAATCAGCAAGGATGATAGTGGCTGGCGACTTTAATTTAGTGAGATCAAATTTGGATTGTACCAATATATTGAGATGTGGGAAAAGTATTAGAGGAGGGGTTTTGGATAACTGGATGGCTGTTTTGGGTTTGAAAGATCCTGGAGAGAACGTAAAGGGACAAAAAGGGCATATTCTTATTTCTCACATGTTCACAATTCATATTCTAGAATAGACTATATATTTGTTTCCGAAAATATGGTTAAAAATTTGGAAGAAACTGAAATTGGAATTTTTAAGGAGTCAGACCATGCTAAAGTAGTGTTAGAAATAAATTTACAGGGAGAAAATAGGAGAAGGAGATGGAGGTATGATCCTAATTTATTTAAAGATCAAGAGTGTAAAGAACAAATTATGGAAAGATGGAAGGAAAATTGGCAATGGAACGATAATGGTGAGGTAAATTTCAATGTGGTTTGGGATGCCATGAAGTCGGTTGTTAGAGGGGAATGCATTAAGCAAGCAAGTAATAGGTATAAAAAGTACAAGATAGCGCAGGATAAAATTGAAAATGAGATAAAACAGTTACAGGAAGAACATTCAAGGACAAAAGATAAGAAGGTCTTTAAAGGTAAAGGTTTCCCTTGCTTGAAAGCCAGTCGCATCCGACTCTAGGGTGCAGTGCTCATCTCTGTTTCTAAGCCGAAGAGCCAGCGCTGTCTGCTTCTGCAGACATTTCCGTGGTCATGTGGCAGGCATGACTAGACACCGGAGCGCACGGAACGCTGTTACCTTCCCACTGAAGTGGTCCCTATTTATCTACTTGCAATTTCTTGCTTTCGAACTGCTAGATTGGCAGGAGCTGGGATGAAGATGGGAGCTCATTTCCATCCTGCAGTACTCGGGAATCGAACTGCTGACCTTCCGCTTCCCAGTCAGTGTCTTAGCGACTTGAGCCACTGCAGTACCCAAGAAGCTTACAAAGACTGAAGGCTGAATCGGTAGGCAGAGATATAGAAAAGGTAAAAAGAGACTTGGTGTATTTAAAAATTCGAGATTACTCGCAAAAGCAGCAAAAGATAAGAGGGAAAAAAGGGAGATTGGAGTCCTGATCAATAAGCATGGATTAAGATGTAACAAGATTAAGGATAAATGTAAAATTGTGCAGGAATTTTATCAAGGTTTATATTCAAGAAAAGAGGTAGATGTGGAGAAGCTCAAAAAGCAATTAGAAAGCCAAATAGCCACTGGAATAAAACAGGAGCATAAGGATAGAATGGAAGAGCAAGTGTCAGAAAAGGAAGTAAAAGAGGTAATTGCAGGTCTAAAATTGGGAAAAGCTCCGGGGGAAGATGGACTGCTGGCTGATTTTTTATAAGAAATTTAAAGATATAGTGGTGCCAAAGTTGGTAAAATTGTACAACTATATATTAGATGGTGGGCAAGTTTCGACTTCATGGTATAGGACCATAATTGTACTGTTGTCAAAACCTGGAAAGGATTTAGAAAAAGTAGAATCCTATAGACCAATTTCGCTGATAAATCAGGACACCAAGATCTTCACAGCAATATTGGCTAACCGTTTAAATAATTTTATGGGTAACTATATAAATGCTGATCAGATGGGTTTTTTGAAAGGACGTCATATGGTGGATTTGACCAGAAGGGTGCTAGACTTAGTAGATTTTGTGAGTCAAACAAAAGAAAAGGTTGGATTAATATCGCTGGACATATTTAAGGCACTTGACTCTTTGCAATGGACTTCAATTAAGGAAATAATTAAATGGTATGGATTTGGGGATAAATTTAGAAGGATAATTGATCAATTATACCAGCAAGGACTAGCCACTGTCATAGTGAATGATGAGGTTACTGATGAGATAAAATTAGAAGCAGGTACAAGACAGGGCTGCTCGTTGTCCCCAATTTTGTTCATTATGGCAATGGAAATATTAGCGAAAGCTATAAGAGATGATAAGAAAATTGAGGGGATTATGGGAAATAAGGTAAGTATGTATGCTGATGACACATTGATAATTGTAAAACATCCAGATAAGGTAATGGATAGAATTAGGCTACAATTAAAGGATTTTGAAGATATTACTGGATTGAAAGTAAATTGGGATAAATCGGAAATGATGCTCTGTAATATGGGTGAGGAGGATCAGAAGAAGATAAAGAGATTAGTTAATATTCAAATTAAGAACAAGTTGAAATATTTGGGAATAATTATTTCAAGTAGATGGGAAGAACTTAAAAGACTGAACTATGACAGTCTGAAGAAAGATTTTAAAAATAGGATACAAAGGTTGAGTGGACTTGCTGATGCCTCAGAAAGTGTGACTTCTGAGGAAAACATTTCCCACACTCCTGGCACTTGTATGGTTTCTCTCCAGTATGGACTCTCTGGTGTCTAAGAAGGTGTGAATTCTCAGCAAAACATTTCCCACACTCCAGGCATTTGTATGGTTTCTCTCCATTATGGACTCTTTGGTGTATCAGAAGGTATGAACTTCGATTAAAAAAATTCCCACATTCCTTGCAGTTGTATGGTTTTACTTTACTGTGGACACTCTGGTGTGTCAAAAGTGTTGAGGTGTGAGAAAAACATTTCCCACACTCTTGGCATTTGTATGGCTTCTCTCCTGTGTGGAGTCTAAAGTGTTTCAAAAGGGTTGAACTGTCATAAAAACATTTTCCACACTCCTGGCATTTGTATGGTTTTACTCATGTGTGAATTTTCCGGTGTGTTAGAAGGGATGAATTCTGAGAAAAACATTTTCCACACTCTTGGCATTTGTATGGTTTTTCTCCTGTGTGTACTCTCCAGTGTTTTAGAAGTCCAGAACTCTGGGCGAAACATTTTCACATTCCTGACATTTGTATGCTTTTTCTCCAGTATGAAGTCTCAGGTGTTTCAAAATGGTAGCACTGTGAGAAAAACATTTCCCACTGTCATGAACCTTGAGTAACCATGGCAAACTTATCACTAAGAGCTACTGAAGCTACTTGTAAACACATTCCTACATTCCTTTCTGATGGAATCAACACAGCTGCATCCCCTCAGAGGAATGTACACCTGCAGACCCCTCGAGGGAGGATGACAAATGGGTCAGGTGGCAGAGTGACGACAGAGACATCTGACTACCCCATGAGGGAGAAGATGCCTCCCCCCTGTCAATTAAAACCCCGTGACTCTGAAACACCTGCAGATTAAGTCATTTTAAGAATGCAAAAATGGGAGGGAAATCTGCTCCTTTTTGTGTATAAAAGCAGAGCTCTTTCCCTGAGTTATTCGGTCCTCTCAGTTTGAAGGCAGAGATGTCTCCTTGAGCTGGACTCTAGTTTGAAGGCAGAGATGTCTCCTTGAGCTGGACTCTAAACACTTATGATCTGAACCCCTCAGATCTAAGTGGACCATACTAACTATGTTTGCTATGTACTTTGTCTTTTGTTAATGTCTTTGTTATTTTCCAGATACTAAAGGAAAATAAAACTCTTTGTGAGTAACATCAAAGGAGTGGATGTCAATTTATCAGGCTATATCTTAGTGCTTTGCTCTATGCCCCCACATGCTACCAACACCTGTAAGCGACAGGTGGAGTTCTTTGAAGCCGATTGGGAAGCGGTACAGTGAGACGACCTTAGGCTGCACTGGGAGTGTGCGGATAAAGGAAATTATCGTAGCCTAAAGGATCGGTACATGCCTCCTGTAAGACAGCGCCCAGTCGAGTGTTCAAGACACCCACACTTCTGGCATTTGTATGGCTTCTCTCCTGTGTGGACTCTCTGGTGTGTCAGAAAGCGTGAATTCTGAGCAAAACATTTCCCACACTCTTGGCATTCATAAGGTTTCTCTCCACTGTGTAACCGCTGATGTGTCAGAAGATTTGAATTGCGATTAAAAGATTCACCACATTCCTTGCACTTGTATGGTTTTTCCCCTGTGTGGATTATCTGGTGTTCACGAAGGTGTCAATTCCGAGCAAACGTTTTCCCACACTTCTGACATTTGTATGGTTTTTCTTCTGTGTGGATTATCTGGCGCTCATGAAGGTCCACATTCCGAGCAAAATGCTTCTCACACTTCTGGCATTTGTATTGTTTTTCTCCTGTGTGGACTTTCTGGTGCGTCAGAAGCCATGAACTCTCCAGAAGCGTTTGCCCACACTCTTGACAACTGTATGGATTATCACTGTCGTGGAATCGCAGGTGTTTCAAAAGGGTTGGAATGTGAGAAAAAAATTCCCCACATTCTTGGCAATTGTACGATTTCAATCCAGTGTGGTGAGTTATAGGTTGTGGATTCTGAGTAAAATATTCCCCATGCTCATGGCTTTTGTAGAGTTCTTCTGCAATGCAAACTTTCTGGTTTGTCAAATGGGTTGAACTTTGAGAAAAACATTTCCCACATTCCTGGCATTCATAGGGTTCCTCTCCTGTGTGAATCATCTGGAAGGGGAAAAGGTTGGAACTCTGCTTACAATACTTTCCACCTTCTTGCCGTTCATATGGTTTTCCTCCTGTCTGTGTTATATGGTGTTCACCAAGGGTTGAGATGGATAAGAAATCCTTTCCGACAGTTCTGCCATTCTTAAGGTTCTTTTCCTCTGTGGATTCTCCGCTGCCATTGAAGGAAGGAATTCCAGACAGAAGAAGACCCTTATTCTCAAAATTGCTTTTTTTGGTCCCTCTTTCCATTTTCTGATGACTCCCAAGTTGTGGTTTGCTATCGTAACCTTTTCTAGAGGCTTTCCCCATGAAACATATATTTGCAGGATGGGCCCTCCGGGGAAGTCTAAGTGCCGTACCTTCAGGACAATATTTCCCATGTATGTCGCATATCTTGGGTTCTTCTCTAGCGGAACTTTCCTGACCTGGTGGGAGAAACAGTAGCACAGGAAAAATTAAATGTCAACTATGAAAGCCAAAGGGACTGCAGTGGCTGAAGTGGCTAAGACGCTGACTAAGAGGCGGAAGGTCAGCAGTTCGATTCCCGAGTACTGCAGGATGGAATGAGCTCCCGTCTTTGTTGTCCCAGCTCCTGCCAACTTAACAGTTTGAAAGCAAGAAACTGCAAGTAGATTTAATTTAATTTAATTTAGTATTTCAACTTGTTCACCGTGCATTCAGGGAAGCCTGACTCAGGGAGGCTCACATAATTAAAAAAAACCACATAAAAACATTAAAAACCCCACCCACATTTAAAAATCCCACCCACCCCGAGAGGCAGAAAGAAGGTACATTTCATGATAAGAGCCAACGAGCAGGAGTCATATTGCTTTCAGGGCTCCACACCTGCCCCACCAGCCAGGTCTTAAGTCCTTTCCTGAAGGGCAGCAGCTCCGTCTGCAGCCGTAGTTCTACTGGTAGGAGGTTCCAAAGGGCTGGAGCGAACACGGAAAAGGCCCTTTTTCTTGTGCCAGAGAGGTGGGCCTCCCTGGCTAATGGAACAATTAGGGAGCCCCTCCGGTCCGCTCTGGTTGGACGGACAGATGTCCGTCCAACCAGACGGACCACTTAGGTGGGAAGGTAACAGCATTCCATGCGCTAGTCATGCCTGCCACATGACCACGGAAATGTCTGCAGAAGCAGACAGCACTGGCTCTTCGGCCATACTCGTCAAGCGCAGCTCTGGAAAATACGGGAACTGCTCCGGCTCGGCCGCGCATGAGCAGAACACCTTTGTGCATGTGCATAACCCCTTTGCGCATGCGCACTGCTGTCTTTGATGGGCACGCATGTACAGTAACCCCTTTCCCTGCTTTTCAAAATACGAGATGGTGGCGGGAAATGGGAGGAACGAGTGCTGGAATACAGGAAATCCCAACCAATCCGGGATACTTGAAAGATATGTCTTCGGCTTTGAAAAAGAAATGAGCACTGAACCTTAGAGTCGGATACGACTGGCTTTCGAGCAAGGGAAACCTATACCTTTACCTTGAAAGCCAAAATATTCTGGAAGGGGAAAAGAGTCTATAAAAAGACCCTGAAATGAAAAATTAGCAGGGGGAATACCAATGTTACTTTTCTCCATCTCTGGTTCAAGGCCTCCCAATCTTTTTGTTCTTTGGGAATTCAAAACAAGGGTGTCCTAGTCTACCATCGACACCCTTGTTGTCCTACCTAGGCTACCACTAGGGGACTGCAGTGGAGCAAGTGCTTAAGACGCTGAACCTGATGGTTGGAAGGTCAGCAGTTCGATACCCGAGTGCTACATGATGGAATGAGCTCCCGCCTCTGTCCCAGCTCCTGCAGTTTGAAAGCAAGAAATTGCAGGTAGATACATAGGTACCACTTTGGTGGGAAGGTAAACAGCATTCCGTGCACTCCAGTGTCTAGTCATGCGTGCCACATGACCACGGAAACATCTGCAGAAGCAGACAGCACTGGCTCTTCGGCTATAACCATCTCTACATCTCAGCCCTGCTGGCTAATCTAGCCTGGACTGGAGGGCGGGGGGCGGGTAAAGGAGAGGTTAGGATGTATGTTTTTATGGGCATTTTAAGCATTTTATGGTTCTAATTTGGTTTTAAGGTTGTTTTTATATTGACGTGAGCCGCCTTGGGTCGCCGAGGCGAGGAATGAAATAAATAGAGATGAGCACCAAACACATAGAGCAAAACGAAATCACCTGTCAACTGTTTCTTAATTTGAAAGCCTTCTTTTTCCTATATGAGATATGTTGCTCAGAAATCTTGTTGTTGCAAATACAGAGGCTGACATTGTTTTGCTTTTGACAGTGTGTGTAATGGGAAGGAAAGCATCCGTAGCAACAGCAAAACCGGCTTCCCTTGGCAACATGCATCTTGGCAACACATAGCAACAAAGTTAAATCAGCCTCAACAAATTTAATCTTCACGCTTATATACCGCCCACTCAGGTGAACCCGACTCATGGCGGTTTACATTGCAGACAAAAAATACAAAATAAATACAAAATACAATAACATAATATGCAATGCATACAGTAAAAAATATTATTTACAATTACAATTACAAAATATGTCCGCAAAATATTACAACAAAAGTATATACTACAACTAGCAGAGGTTGCCCGGCGTTGCCGGGCTGTTTTAAAGGATGATATAATTTTTTAGAATTATTTTATGTAACCAAATAATGTTTTTCTATGTGTTTTTTAATGTGTGAGAATATTTTTTTAAAATCAATTTTTAAAAACTGTGTTTAGATGTTTATTTATTTTGTGAGTGAAAACTGTAAACAGGATTTTAGAAATGTTTTAGAAATGTTATTCTTTCTTTTGACTCTTTTTGACTGTGTTTTCTCCTGTGTCCTCTGGGTGGTGCTGTTGCGCTTTTCTTTTACTTTTACTTTCTTTCTCCACTGTCCTGTGGGTGTCTCTTGTTCTGGTAAGTAGTCTGTCTTTCCTCATTTCATTTCCAGATCTCGTAGAGTAAGGTCGTTTGAATGAGTTCTCCGTTTTAATTTCTTTGGGGGGTTTGTATTGTTATTTCTTTTTTTTAGGGGGGGGGGGTTCTGTGTGTTTGGTGTTTGTGTTATTTTTGGGGTTGTTTTTGGTTGTTTTTTGATGTTTTGGGTTGTGATTTTTTACTTTATGGTTTATTTTTGGGGTAAGTGAAGGCACCGTGCGGAGCGCCGTCCGGTGCCTTTGCTTACCTGGGAATTTTTTCGCTTTCAAGGGGGGAAGGCAATGATGCTTTCTCCCTCCCTTGAAAGCGAAACACTTCCTCGTAAAGTAAAGGAACTGGGAGGAGCACCGTCCGGTGCCTTTGCTTTGCGGGGGAATTGTTTTGCTTTCAAGGGGGGAAGCAATGATGGCTTCGCCCCCTGTTGAAAGCGTTGTGGGTGAGTGGGGGTCCCTCCCCGCTGCCTCAGGCGGCGTGTGGAGGGAGTCTTCCTTTCCCACGGCCTGGGCTCGATGCCCGGGGCGTGGGAAGGCAAGCTCCGTTTTTCAGGTAGCGTTGGGGTGTCTTCTCTTCCCGCAGGCTAGGCAGCCATGCTGTGTTGCGGGAACCCAAGCGCCGGCTGTATTTTTATTTTTCATGCGGCAGATTTCTCAGAGTTCTGTGTGCTCATGGCGCGCAGAACTCTTGGGCTTGTAGTTTGTGGGTTTCCCTTTTTTGCGTTTGTGGGGCTATTGCTCCACTGCCGTTTTTTTCAATCCTTCGTTGACCTGCAGACCCAGTTCAGCCGTGTGCACGAATAGTGGGTGCGGGTCATTAGGGCGAGGCATAGGAACCTATAGCAAGTTCCAACGGTTAACCCTTGGTTTTATAGGTTAAGATTGAGCATAAGACTCCCCCCCCCCACTACACAAAAAAAATCACCCACAGGCTCCCTTAATTCCATCAATGCATTGTACCTTTTTACACCCTTAGGAGGGGGGGGCAGTGGGTGCCAATGCCAAATGAAGTGGTCTTGACCTCTTAAAATCACCAGAAGACTCGGGGTGGGTGGGTGGGTGGGTGTGTCTTTGTGCCGCAGTCTTAGAAAGGACTCCAAAGTCCATCCCCCCCCCCTAACTGGGCCCAATGGGTTTTGTTCTGTAAGAATGGAGGCTATTATGCTCCTGTCAGGATTCCACCCTGTCTAGAAAGAGTGTTCCAGGCTTTTAAAAGGACTTTTTCCTGAGAGTCAGTTTGAGGGAGATGTAATAATAATACCCATGAGATTCTGTGCTTTGGACAGAGAGGGTTTCTCAGCTGCCTTAAAGAGGTTTGAGGCCTTCCAGAAATGCAGGTGTTTTCCCCTCTGCCAGGATGAGCAAAAATGTTCTTTCCATTTTGGTCTTCCTCTCAAACCAGTTTACATGTCTAGCACCCAGATAACATCTATTCTAGACAAGGGAAAAAGGTTCCCTCTCCACTCCAGCCGTGAGGATGATAGCAGTCAATTGGGGGGGGGGCATCCAGAAAGCCCCCCATGGAGGGACCTCACACAACCCATGGGCTGTAGGGTAAAGACCTCTGCTCCAAACTGGACAGAGACCCAGACGCAGCTCAGAAAGATCACTTTAAAATTAAAACTCTCCACATCCCCCCCCCCAAAAAGTAATTTCCACTCCTTTTAAACACCCCCCTTAATCCATTGTCTCAACTCAGATAAAAAGAGAAAACTGGGCTGCCCATATTTTTCAGCATCCCCACCCCCCAGGACACCCCGTTATTAAAGACAGAGGATTGGGGGGGGGTGGACTCGTTCTCCTCTCCCAGGTCCCTTGGGTCCAGAAGGGTTGGGGGACACACCCAAGTCAGCGCGCGTTCCCAGCCTCCTCTGCGCTGATTGGCTGAGGGGTTGCACTCATCCTAATTGGCTGGAGCTCGCAACATTGCACAGGATTTCGGGTATTGAAGTTGTTTTTGTTTCTTCGCGTTTGTGGGGCTCTTGCCCCACTGGCGCAATTCTCAATCCTGTGTTTACCTGTGTACCCAGTTCGGACGTGTGCACGAATGGAGGGTGCGGGCTAGTGGGGCCTGGCTAAGGAGCCTATGCGAAGTTCCAACGGTTAACCCTCAATTTTATAGGTAAAGATATGCACTATAACAGCTCTTAAGTCCTCCATGGGGTGGGCGGGGTCCCTCACGACAAATATGCCGCAGGGAGAGTCCAACAGTGGGGAAACCCTGCAGGGGAGTGTGGAGGGGTTTTCCACATCATTGGCGGGAAGTTCTTTTTGTAGCCGCCGTGGCCGTGCCGGACTCGCACAGCTGCAGCCAGTCTCCCCTTTCTGAACCAGCCATGGGAGAGAGAGCAAATGTCCAATGTTCTCACCAGCCTCCCTCCCAAAGGTGAGACTGGTTCAGTAGCGGTGGAGATGCCGGGGCGGCGGCTTTTGATCCCGTCTGGGAGTCCAGGGGCCACCCCGCCTCAGGTGTTCTCGTCCTGCCTCAGGTGTTCTTGCCGGCCTCCGTCCCAAAGGCGAGCCCGGCTCAGAGGCGGCTTTTCCGTGGCCCTACCATGGAGACGAGGCTCAGCTGGGCTCCTCTTCCCTCCCCTGACCGGCCAGGCCAGAGGAGAGGGCCGAAGATGGTGCAGGCGGCTCCAGGGCACTGGTAGTGGCTTTTTCAAGCCCCGCCACAGAGACGAGGCTCAGCTGGGCTCCTCTTCCCTCCCCTGACCGGCCGGGCCAGAGGAGGGGGCCGAAGATCACCAAAGGATGCCAGGAATTTGTATTTCTTAAGGAGCTTTGGTGGCACATTGGTTAAACTGCTGTACTGCAACCAAAAGGTTGTAAGTTCGATCCTGACCAGGGCTCAAGGTTGACTCAGCCTTCCATCCTTCTGAGGTCAGTAAAATGAGTACCCAGCATGGGGGGGCAGAAACTAATTAACTTGTGTTAATTAGACAGCAAGAGAGTGCACTAAGCGCTAGTAAAGGTATCCGACTCTAGGGTTCAGTGCTCATCTCTGTTTCAAAGCTGAAGAGCCAGTGCTGTCTGCTTCTGCAGACGTTTCCATGGTCATGTGGCACTGGCATGCCTAGACACCGGAGTGCACAGAATGCTGTTTACCTTCCTATCAAAGTGGTCCCTATTTATCTACTTGCAATTTTTTGCTTATGAACTGCTAGGTTGGCAGGAGCCTGGGGCAAAGACGTCCTGCAGTACTTGGGAACCAAACTGCTGACCATCTGCCTCCCAGTCAGCATCTTAGCCACTTGACCCACTGCAGGCTATAGGGTGGTATAGAAGTCTAATTGCTTTGCTTCTGCTTTATTTCTATTTGTCTACTTACCTCTGTGTATTTTATATATTTATTGGGTTTTATCTATGGAGGGTGCTTCCCCTGACGAACTGCTGCCTGTTTTGGGTTTTTTTTTTCTACCCGGGCTCAACTTTACTTGAGGCTGGTGGTGGTCTCGCCGTGTCTTCGGCGGGGTAGCGTGGAGGAGAGGGAGTCCCTCTTCTCCCCATTGCTCCGGGAAAGAAGGGCGGCGGGTGTCTCGCGGTGGCGTTTTGTGGCTTTTTATTTTGCGTGGCTGTGAGGCGCTGGCCTACTTAGGTTGCAACTTACTACTGGATTTCAGCCCTTGTTAGAAACATAGGACATTGCTTTCCACTTGGTCTGTTTAGTTCACTATTGACAACATTGACCAGCAGTGTCTCCCAAAGAATTCAGGCATTTGTGGTTTGCGTTCGTACAGTGGTTTTAGTCTGCGGCTCGATTTCAAATGGCCGCGACATGTTTCCCAACGTTCTTTTTGCTTGTGCCTATCAGCCTGATTGGCTGTGGCACAGCACGGTGCAAAGAACATTGGGAATTGAAGTTGTTTCCCTTTGTTTGCGTTCGTGGAGCTCTTGCCCCACTGGCGCATTTCTCAACCCAACAGTTACCTCCGTACCAGGTTTGGGCAAGTGCAGGAGGCTCGGTATGGGATAGTGTGGACGGGTGCGGGAGCCTTTGTCAAATTCCAGTTAACGCTTAGATTTATAGGTATAGATATTATTAAGTTCTACATGTTGTCTATGCAGGAAGAAATTTAAACAACAACAACCAAAGAGCAGAATTGTACAGAATGGCTGACATTTTTTGCATTGTATATTGATTTTCACTAGAGTAGGTCAACTGATTCCTTTGGGGTTGAGTGAAACAACTCCCCATAAGTCCTTTTGCTAGAATTATCTTCTGAAAGAAGCAATCTTGTTTATGATCTACATATTTTCAAAAACGTGAATCGGGAAGGTAGTTTCTGTAGATCCTTTGGAGGAAGAGGAGAATTCATAGATTGAGAAAGGACAAATTCATTTTCTCTCAACCATGGCTGTGGTGGTGCGTCTGCTTTTCGTTTTGAGCTTCCATAAATCACCACTCTAGTTTAGATACGACATTAGGATAACTCATTTAATGTTTATCCAAATTCCGTCAACAGAGGCTGAAATCCAGTAGTAAGTCATTGGTAGAGTGGCTCAATGAATTAATGGAACAAAGGAAAGATTTTAGTCACTCCATCAATGTTTCCCAACCATTAGTTTTTGGACTTCAATCCCTAGAAGTCTAATTCAATTCCCCACCTACTGTTGTGTATCTGTTGTGTATATAAAAATCTTAACATGTTAAGGTTGAGAATTGACTAGAAAGCCAGGATTACAATGACTGGTTAAAAACTTGGAATCTCCCACTCTGTGTCTCCCTGTCCAAACACCTTCCCTCTACCATGGTAAAAAAGCTTATTTTTTCAGTCTGCCTTTATTTGATCTCATCATTATACAGGCTGTGAAACAACACCCAATTAAGAGTGAAATCCACTTCTTAATGAAAGCTCAACCTCTACAGAATCTTCTAACATAGTGTTTCCCAATCTTTGGTTTTTGACTTCAATTCCCAGAAGCCTAAGTCAATTCTCCAACACACTGATCAATGTACTGGCTTAGGCTTCTGGGAACTGAAGTCCAAGAACCTAAGTTTGGGAAATACTGAAGTACAGTAGACCAATATCCTGCCTATAGCAGGAGCTCTCAACGTTTTCAGTTTGCGGGCCAGACAACGCCCCCTCAGACAGCTGAGCGGACCGGTCATGTGGTTCTGCACGTATTCTCGCACGTTTTCACAAATTCTCATGTGTATTCTCATGAGATTTCATGAGTTCTCGTGAGATTTTGTAAGTTCTCATGCATATTCTCGTGAGATTTCATGAGTTTTCGCATGTATTCTTTGTGAGATTTCATGTATTCTCATGAGATTGCATATGTTTTCGGCGCTTTTGTTGCTTGCGGTGGCAGCAGCAAGAACGAGGGCAGTGGGCCACATGAAATGGTGCCATGGGCCGGGGCCGGTCCATGGGCAGTAGGTTGTGAATCCCTGGCCTATAGTTTGGGAAATGCTGTAAATCTAACATAGGTCTGTCAGTGAGCTCCATTTCCCATTGTGCTTCATTTCTGGTTGGGTTGGCTACGGTTGAACTAGGGAAACAAGGAGACTTACCAAGAGAGGTCACAATCTTTTGGTTCTCCTCCATGACGTCCTTGTGGAGAGCTCTCTGGTCTGGATCTAGCAGGGCCCATTCCTCTGGGGTGAAAAGCATAGCCACCTCCTCAAAGGTTACCACATCCTGGAGGAGAAAAAATATTTCCTGATTCTTCTCTTCTTCCGCTATATCAGAAGCCAAATACTGGCGATCAGCCATGAACACTATCCTGACAATATAACGCAGTGGCCTTTCATTAGCCTTCCACATTGCAGCATAAAACCCATACCACTGATCCAGTTCCACGAGTCACTTCCTGCCCCTGATCCCTTTTGGCACACAAAGTTGTCATCAACCCTAGGCCAGGATTGATGAAGATGCTGCCCTCCATCAAGATGGATTCAAGTAAGATTTAATCCACTTGGGGACCATCCTCCTTCCCTATGGACTTCAGCACCCAAGGCTGTTAGTCCTCAGGGTTGTCAGGTGTTAACTGCCGCGTGAAAGTTGGCATATGGTCTCTGGCAGTATGGTCTACTCCAGGAGTTCTCAATCTTTTTAAGCCGGGGGATGGGTCACGCTACCTCAGACAACTTCGGTGGCATTTAAAATGTCCATAAAACACCCTAACCCCTCATTAAAACCCCAGACAGGATTGAATAAGCCAGCAGGACTGGGTTGTGGTGCCTGACGTGCTCCACGCCTGCTGGCAAAGTCATGTTTTTAGAGCCTTCCTGAAGGGGGGCAACTCCGCCTGGAGACGCAATTCTGGTGGCAGGAGGTTCCATAGGGCCGGGGCGGATACCGAGAAGGCTCTCCTACTGGTCCCAGCGAGGTGTGCCTCCCTGGCTGATGGGACCACCAGAGAGCCCCTATGAGCTTCCTCCACCACATGGCCCTTCCTCCACCACATGGCACTTTCTGAGGCCACAGGTTGAGAATCCCTGGTCTACTCTATTACTATAGCAAGATAACCTGGCCAGAGAACAATTTCTTGAATACCAGTAGTAAAATCTGATAGAATTTGCAAACCAAAGATAAGCTGAGTGGTTAAGTCAGGATTTGTTATATCACAAGTTGACACCTTCTGGGGATGGCGTTCATAGTCTCCCTTATGGGCATTTCTTGTTACCAATTGCTGTGAGTCCTATAGACCCATTCTCCCCCCTCCACAACAGAGACCATGTGCCTCCGAATCCTACTTGTTCAGGCTCAAAAGTAGAGAGCTCTGGTCTTCAAGTCCCTTTTCCAATATATTCCCATAAGTGGAGAAAGACGATCTTGAGGGATGGAGAGGACATTTTTTACTTCTCTTCGGAGGAGGAAGGACTGCAGTGGCTTAACGGTTAAGCCACTGAACCTGATGGAAGGTTGACAGGCCAGCACCTCAAGACCCGAGTGCTGCACAGCAGAGCGAGCCTCCATCTCTGTCCCAGCTCCTGCCAACCTACCAGATTGAAAACAAGAAATTGCAAGTACAGTAGAATAAATAAGTACCACTTTGGTGAGAAGGTAAACAGCATTCCATGTACTCTGTCGTCTATAGTCATGCCTACCACATGACTATGGAAACCTCTGTAGATAGAGACAACGCTAACGCTGGCTTTTTGGCTGTGAACGGAGATGAGCACTGAACTCTGGAGTTGTTGTTATATTTCAACTTGTATGCCGTCCCACTCACAATCCGACTGGGCGGCTAACAAAGAAGCAGCGTATCACAAATTACAGTTAAAAAATATCACATTTCAAGAGCAATACACGTTTCAAAGCAATACATAAGGAGAGAAAAAAATACATTGGATACAACTGGCTTTTGAGCAAGGGTGACCTTTACCTAGGAGTACGGACAGAAGTGGCCAAAGAAATTATGTACGAATGGAAAGAAAAATAAACCAAATGGAAAATCAGGCTTTCATTTTCCTCATTTAGCCAGGCCAGGAGAAGATTAGATATCTTCACAATGAAAACTGTTGCTTTAGCAATCATCTAGGATTGGATGGTGGTGGTGGGAAAGTTATTTTCATTTAGAAAGTGGTCTTAACATTTAGTAAAATGTCCTTGAGGAACTATTGTGCCCAAGGAACTATTGCTGAAACAACGAGAGACAAAATATAATTTTGGGCTGCTCATGTCTTACATTCTTCATTTTTTCCAGAAAAAAACAGAAGGAGTCCCTCTCCCCAGTGATTCTCTGCCCTCCTACCTGATTCAGGTCTTCTCCATTACAAAGAGGAGACAATGGATTTCTTGTCCCAGGCATTGTTCCAACCCCTGCAGGAAAAACATCAGAAACAATTCCATAGACTTGTCTTGGTAGTTCAAACCACAATGCAAAGAACATGGGTTAGAACAGATCTCCTCTTCACTTTTATTTGTTTATTATGGTTATATGCCAGCAACTGCGGTGGCTTAGTGGTTAAGATGCTGAACTTGACAACTGGAAGTCTGGAGTAAGTTTACTGTCTCTCTTCCTGCTCCTGCCAACCTAGCAGTATGAAAGCAAGAAACTGCAAGCAGATAAATAGGTACAAAGAATAGTTCGCTCTCTTCTGGATGATGGGATCTGTCATACTGTATTTAAAATCCCTCAGCTATTCTCTTCCTTTGGATAAAAAGACTTGTTTCGTTAGACCTTCTCGGCAAAAACTAAGGCAGTGTTTCCCAAACTATGTTCTGTAGAACACTGTTGGACTTCAATTCCCAAAGACCTAAGTCAGTAGATTGGCTGATCAGTGCTTTGGGGAATTGATTCAGGCTTCTGGGGACTGAAGTCCAAAAACAAAAGGTTGGGAAACAATGAACTAACATATATAAAATATGTGAGTGTTGAAAATTAAGATACAGTACTTCGAATTAGTAGACATAGCTTGCAACAAGAGACTCCCAATCTGACCTAGTAAAAAGTGATAAGAACGGCAGTCTCACATACTCAGAGAAAGAGGTCGAGCTTTACCACCACACTTCCTCCCAGCAGGAATTCTTACCTTTCAAGGGAATATCTCTGTCACCATCATCTTTCTTCCCCTTTGGCAGTCTACTCTGTCTGCTGTGTGACGGAGTCTTCTCTGCCACAATTAAATCACACTGAACTTCCACTGAAAGGTTTTTCATCTGAGTTTGGTGTTGAGGATCCCAGTTATAGAATTTGAAAATAAAAAACATAACCAGACATTTTGGCATCACTTCTGAAATAGTACAGGGGTTGGGCATATTTGTCCACTGGGAATGGTTAAACCAGGGGTTCCTAATCTTTTTTTGGCCATGCCCCACCTAAGCATCTCTACAATCCTGATGCCGCCGCCCTCCACTACCCAGTTGACATATAATTCTTATTATTCAAAAAGATAATTCCTATTCATATGGAGGAAGTCTAAAAAGCCATTAACTGTTAATAACTCATTCTTGAATTGCTGCCACACAACCCCCCACCCCCGGTAAAAATCAAATTGCATGTGTCCCACATTGGGAACCACAGGGTTAGACGATTGATGGAAAATTATGCAACATCTTCCCTCATATGACAAAGTATGGGACATATTTCTCTGCATTGCCCACATGTTCCCTGTTTGACAATCCCCAGGAGAGAGAAATGTTCTCACCTTCTGCTCTTCCTGCCTTTTCTCCTCTGCCTGACTCAGGAGGAAACCTTCTGCTAGGGCCACCGCTTGGGAACTGGTCTCTGCTCCACATTCCCTTATCCAGTTCTTCATCTCAGGGGGAAGGATGGTCAAGAACTTCTCCAGCACCACCAGATCTAGCATCTGAGTCTTGGTGTGCTTCTCTGGTTTCAGCCACTGATGACAAAGATGGTGGAGTTGGGTGCAAAGCTCTCGGGGCCCTTCAGCTTCCTTGTAGGAGAATTGTCTGAAGTTCTGGCATTTCACCTCTAAGCTGACAATGTTCTCATCCCGGATAGTCTGCCTCTTGCTTTCCCACAATTCCACAATCCTTCCATTCTGGGTGGTACAGAAAGCATCTCTTTCTGCTTCAACGTCAGCAGAGTCTTTCTCCTCCTCCATCTTCAATCCTTCACGTAAGGAAGCCTACAATGAAATCAAAGGAAGGATTGTACAATCAGGCCCTGGTACTAACCTCTACACGACAAAGATGTTGTTCATGTAATACAGTACTTATTAGAGGTGACCTGAAGGCATGGTTTGGGGGAAAGTGTTTAGAAATAACACTTGAATGAAATAGAAATCAAGCAGCTGGGGATTTTGATTCAGTGAAAGCAGCACCTGTCCTTTATCTGAGATGCATTAACTGAACCTTCCACAAAACTGGCCTTTCAACCAATCCTCACCCTCATTTTCACACTCGATGATCATAAGATGACAAGTAGCAAATTCTGCTATATGGCAACCCTTTCTCTTTAATTTTTACTTTATTTTTAAAGCAATAAAATATAAACAAACTTGCAAATCATAATATTGACAATAGAATTCAATGATAACTAAAATAAAAAATATAAAGGAAAAGAAATATAAATAAAACATATCGCATTAACAAATATGTGCACCCACAACCAATGGGACATTATATGCCTTCAACCTATAACACTCGAAAGAAGAATCACCTGTGTAAACAGTATTCAATGAGAATATCAATCTTACAAACGCCCGTAGCCCAACATGAATTTACTGAAGAGAGGTGAGGACGTGCTAAGATTTAAGATTTAATTAAGTCAATATGGCACAACAAGTGTGTTCTGACTCCATTTATTTGCATTGTATTATAACCTTGTACTACAGAGATATTTGTAATTGTTTATTCTTTGCAGAACAGAAAAGTAAAGTCATCATATAATGTCTGAAGAAGGAAATGTCCGAAAACGTTAACATTATATTAATGGATGCTTTTTATGGAGTTGTATCTTGATATTAAAGTTCCCAAGCCACGAATGGATTTTTGCTTGTTTCAACCTATAACACAACATTCATTTTATACAATTATTCCTTATTTCCAAAAAGTGATATATTCTTAATCTTGCCCCGATCTTACTTCTTTCGATTTAACTAAAGCATGGTAACAAACTCTCCCCAAATCCCTCTAAAATCATTTTAAACCAATCCCTTCTTTAACTTTAATTTGTATGTCAATCTATCATTTATTTCTATATTCCATTATTCTTTATCGCAATCACCCAACAAAAAAATTCACAATATATTTTCAATTTTTTAAAAATAAAGCAATATCATAGTTGTTAATAAAGGACTGCAGTGGCTCAAGTGGCTAAGACGCTGACTGGAAGGCGGAAGGTCACCAGTTCAATTCCCGAGTACTGCAGGACGGAATGAGCTCCCGTCTTTGTCCCAGTTCCTGCCAACCTAGCAGTTGGAAAGCAAGAAATTGCAAGTAGATAAATAGGGACCACTTCGGTGGGAAGGTAACAGCGTTCTGTGTGCTTCGGTGTCTAGTCATACCTGCCACATGACCACGGAAATGTCTGCAGAAGCAGACAGCGCTAGCTTTTTCAGCTTTGAAACAGAGATGAGCACTGCATCCTAGAGTCGGATACGACTGGCTTTCGAGCAAGGGAAACCTTTACCCACTGAGCTACCCTTATACACACACACACACACACACACACACACACACACACACACACACACACACACACACACACACACACACACACACTCTTGATTTGGACTCACCCTCAAACACAGACACACGAGGTTCCTTTGGAAGAAAAAACGCTAAAGAGGAGCCCGGAACGAAAATGCAGTCCTTGGAGTCCCCGTTTCCCTCCGGAAGGAGAAAAGCAAGAGACAGAAAGGGAGTTATTTTGGAGGAGGACCCTTGCATAGACGTTCTCTGGCTCTCTAGAAATGCTGACTCTATGCTTTTAACCCCTTGCGGCCAGGGCCAGGCGAAGAAGGAATCCTCTGTCTCAGAGGGTCTGGTGTCGGTTTTGACTTCTTACGTCCGGCATTTCTTGCTCCCTCCTGGCTTTGGAGGGAAAGGGCTCAGGGCGACTCCTTCCCCACCCCTCAAACTCAATCACTTACCTGCCCCGGATCCCAAATCTTTCTTGGTTTCTACTTCAGATCAACTGTGCAACTGAACAACAACAACAACTTCAATCATCCATTATACCTCCACCTTCTGGTCAATTTTTATACTGTAGTTTAGATTATGAATGTCATAATACCCGCATCATGTAATAGATTAATTATTTCTGTTTTAATCTGTGAGCAGCCTCTCACCAACTGATAGAAAATGGTGTAAGAAATTCATTTTAAAAATAAACATCTCCAGCTCACTCTTTTGGGTAACATTTGCGCCCACTCCTGGACCGGGACTCCTTGCCCATGGTCACTCATGCTCTGGTCACCTCCAGATTAGATTACTGCAATGCACTCTACATGGGGCTGCCCTTGACGACCATTCGGAGGCTACAGCTGGTGCAGAATGCGGCTGCCCAGGTGGTGATGGGGTGTGGGCGCTATGCCTGCACCTCCCCACTACTCCGGGAGCTGCACTGGTTGCCAGTTTGTCTCCAGGTACAATTTAAGGTGCTGGTTTCGACCTTTAAAGCCCTATATGGCAGTGGGCCAGGCTACCTGAGAGACCGCATTGTCCCAAGAGTGTCTGCCCGTCCAACCAGAGCGGACGGGAGGGGCTCCCTAGTTGTGCCTTCAGCTTTTAGTTTGGTTTTAAATGGGGTGGGTGTAATGAGGGGAGATGGAGGGGAGGATGATGGTGTTTTAACATGTTCTTATATGTTTTAACTGTTGTACGCCGCCCTGAGTCGGGTTTTTACCTGATTGGGTGGCATAAAAATGTAAATCTATACCTATAAAATGGTGCGTTAACCATTGGAATGTGACAAAGGATGTTGCACCAGGCCCCACTAGCCCCGTCCGAGCCTCCGTTCACTTGCCCGAATGGGGTTCGCAGGTAACTGTCGGGTTGAAATTTTCGACCCGGGGGCAGGAGCCGCCCAGTCGCAAACAAAAAAAGGGAACTTCAATTCCCAAAGTTCCTTTCGCCGCACCGCGCCAGAGCCAATCAGGCTGAGCGGTGCGGCAAAAGGAACATTCGGAAACGCGCCGCGGCCAATCAAAAAAAAAGCCGTAAGAGAAAAACTGCCACAGAAAGCAAACACGCGCAGCCAAAACTACATTCCCCAGCGTCCTGCGCGCCATGGGCATGCAGAACGCTGAAGAAGCCGGCGCGCGAAAAATAAAAACAAACCCAAACTGTGAGCGCAAGTCCGCCACAGGCGGACGAAGCGCCCAGAAAACACAAATACACAAACCCCAAAATCAATATAACATGCAAACCCGCCGGTCATCTTGCACGGAGCAATGGGGAAGAGAGGGACACCCTCTCCCCCATGCTGCCCCGCCAAAGTCACGGCGAGCCCAGCGAGACAAACTCGCTGGAAAAAAATTCAAACACCCCCCCAACCGCTGCAAAAAACGCCGTGCCGGCAGCAACCAAAAACAAATCAAAAAAAGGCCAGCAAGCAAACCCCCACCCCCCAAACACACAAACCCCAACCCAGCCAGGGCCGCGACAATACCCTCCCCCAAAAGCCGCATGAAGCGGCGAGGCAAATACCCACCCAACAAACAGTCACACCGCAACCCAGCCTGGGCCACGGCAATACACCCCCCCCCCCAAACACCGCATGAAACGGCGATGGTATTTCTGCGGGCCAGCCATCAAGACTGGCCCACGAAAATACCCAAAACACAAATCAAAAACATTCAAAAAAAACCCCCCAAAACATACAAAAACACACACACACAGAAACCCCCAACCAAAACCCAAAAACATTTTAAAAAAACACACACACACAAACCCCCACCCAAAATCCAAAACCCAAACAGAACGCCCCCCAACCCAAAACAACCCCCCCTAAAAAAACAGAGAGAACTTAGCAATAGACATCTTGCCCCGATGAAAACCGGAACTGAAATGAAGAGAAGAAGAGACTCACCGGAATAAGCAATACAAAAAAATTGCTCAACACCACCACCCAGTGGCCAAAGGAGAAAAAACATCCAAAATATTCCCAAATATTCAATAAATCCCCCAAAATAGGGTAATCAATTCCAAAAACATTCAAAAATATCCAAAAAATCAAAAATAATTCACAGATAAAAAAATAAATTTTCAATAAAAAATAAAAAACACCATAAAATACATTCAATTAAAAAAAACCATATATTTACACATTTTTAAAATTATTATCCAAAGTAAAACTATTTACAAAAATTCACAAAGTAACACATTCTTTTTTAAAATACAATAATTAAAAAAACAACAACAGCCTATCCTCTTTTTAAAATCCAAAAAACAACAACATAACAACACAGTTTAAAACAGTCCATGTGTATAAATAAACATTTTCACAAACACAAATAACAGACTAACCTCATTTCCATAAACAAAAAACAAAAACCCTAAAAAACCACTTTAAACAAACCAGCACTGAAGACGCCAGCACACAAAAAAAAAGCCAAAAAAAAAATCCTACTGGGAGCGCAAGTCCGCCACAGGCGGACACAGCGCCTCAAAGCCAAAAAATCAAAAAACCTTACACCACCATTTAAAACAGTACAGCATCATTGGTTCAAGAAAAAAAAACGAAACCCTTTACTATCCAACACAATTTTAAAAAGCCCGGCACCGCCGGGCAAAATATGCTAGTGAATAAATAAATATTGACTATCAGACACGTTGCACCAGATGTGGCCTTGTAAACTTGTGAAATCCATTGAGCTATTGCTCAGATCACAGATATGGGAAGAGTAATGCTGTGGTAGATGTATCCAGCCCAATTCTGAATGTTGTTGTTGTTCATTCGCACAGTCAATTCCGACCATTTGCAACCCTATGGACCATTGTTCTTCAGGCACCTCTGTCCTCCACCATCCCCCTCAGCACTCCCAGTTCTGTCCCCATTGTGTCTACAATCCCATCTAGCCATCTCATCTTTGGCCTCCCCCTTCTTCTTTTGCCCTCCACCTTTTCCAACATCAAGGCCTTCTCAAGTGAATCCTCCCTTCTCATTTGATGTCGAAAGTACTTTAGCTTCGTCTTTACTATTAGACCTTCCAATGAACAGTCAGGGTTGATTTCTTCTAACATTGACCTATTTGTTCTCCTCGCTGTCCAGGGTACTCTCAAAACTCTCCCCCAACACCACATTTCAAAGGCATCTATTCTTCTGCGTTCAGCTTTCCTTATTGTCCAGCTCTCGCATCCGTACATTACCACTGGGAATACCATTGCTTTGACTATTCTAATTTTTGTTTGCAATGTGATGTTTCTGCTTTTCACTATGTTCCCCAGGTTTCTCATGGCTTGTCTCCCAAGAATCAGTCGCCTCTTTATTTCATGGCTGCAATCCCCATCTGCAGTGATCTTTGATCCTAAGAATGTAAAATCTGTCACTGCTTCTATTTCTTCCCCATCTATTTTCCAGGAACTGATCGGACCTGTTGCCATTATCTTGGTTTTCTTGATATTGAGTCTCAAGCCAGCTTTTGCACTCTCCTCCTTCAGCCCAATCAAGAGATTCTTTAGGTCTTCCTCACTTTCTGCCATTAGGGTGGTATTGTCTGCATATCTCAGATTGTTGATGTTTCTCCCAGCAATTTTAATCCCATATTGTGATTCCTCCATCCCTGCATTGCGCATTATGTGCTCTGTGTATAGATTGAATAAGCAGGGTGATAAAATGCAGCCTTGTCTTACTCCTTTTCCTATTCCAAACCACTCTGTCATTCCGTGTTCTGTCCTAACTGTTGCTTCTTGGTTCATGTACAGATTTCTCAGGAGGCATATGAGGTGCTCTGTTATTCCCATCTCTTTAATTACTTGCCACATCTTGTTGTGGTCCACACAGTCAAATGCCTTAGTGTAGTCAATAAAACAAAAGTAAACTTGTTTCTGGTATTCTTTTGTTTTCTCCATGATCCAACGTATGTTGGCAATGTGGTCTCTAGTCCCCCTGCCTCTTCTGAAACCGGCCTGCACCTCTGGTAGTTCTCTCTCCACATGCTGCTGAAGTCTATCCTGTATTATCTTGAGCATCACCTTGCTGGCGTGTGGGATGAGTGCAATTGTTCGGTAATTTGAGCATTCTTTGGCATTGCCCTTTTTTGGGATTGGGACGTATACTGATCTTTTCCAATCCTGTGGCCACTGTTTTGTTTTCCAAATTTGCTGGCATATTGAATGCAGTAATTTGACGCCATCATCTTTTAGAGCTTTGAAAAATTCCACTGGGATACCACCATCTCCACTAGCTTTGTTGTTTGCAGTACTCTTTAGGGCCTTTATAACTTTGCTCTCCAGGATGTCTGGCTCATGTTCAATTTTTTCATCATTGTGATTATCAGGAGTGTTGAGGTCCTTTTTGTAGAGTTCCTCTGTGTACTCTTTCCATCTTTTCTTAATCTCTTCTGCATCAGCTAGCTCTTTTCCGTCTTTGTCCCTTATCATGGACATTTTTGCTTTAAATGTTCCCTTTATTTCCCTGATTTTTCTGAAGAGATCTCTAGTCCTGCCTCTTTTGTTGTTTTCCTCCATTTCTTTGCACTGTTCTTTTAGGTAGTCTTCCTTATCTCCCCTTGCTTTTCTTTGAAATACAAAAGATTGTATTTTTTCCTTTCTCCTTTGACTTTTGCATTCCTTCTTTCCTCTGCTATTTTAAGAGCCTCATCAGACAACCATTTTGCTTTCTTATGCTTCTTTTCTTTTGGTATGGTTTTCTTTGCTGCTTTCTGCATGATGTCCCTTATCTCTGTCCATAATTCTTCTGGCACTCTGTCTATTGAGTCTAGGCCATTATATCTGTTCATCACCTCCACTGTGTATTCTTTAGGGATGCTTTCTAGGTGATATCTGTCTGGTCTCCTTGTTTTCCCTATTTTCTTTAGTCTTAACCTGAATTTTGCGATCAGTAGATTGTGATCTGAGCCACAGTCTGCTCCAGGTCTTGTTTTTGCTGACTGTATGGAGGTTCTCCATTTTTGGCTGCAGAGTATGTAGTCAATTTGGTTTCGGTGTTGGCCATCTGGTGATATCCATGTGTAAAGTCGCCTCTTGTGTTGCTGGAAGAGAGTGTTTGCTATGACCAGTGCGTTCTCTTGGCAGAACTCTATCAATCTTTGCCCTGCTTCATTCTGTACTCCAAGACCAAACTTGCCTGTTATTCCCTCCACTTTTTGATTTCCTACTTTTGCATTCCAGTCTCCTAATATAATTTGGACATCATTTCTTGGTGTCTGTTCTATGAGGTATTCTAGGTCCTCATAGAACTGGTCCACTGTGGCTTCATCTGCACCAGTGGTTGGTGCGTATATTTGGATCACAGTGACATTGAAAGGTTTGCCTTGAATTCTGACTGACATCATTCTGTCATTTTTGAGGTTATATCCCATTACTGCTTTTCTCACTCTTTTATTGACAATTATGGCTACTCCATTTCTTCTAAGGTTTTCTTGTCCACAATAGTAGATATGATGGTTTCCAGAGCTGAATTCACCCATCCCTGTCCATTTTAGCTCACTGATGCCCAAGATGTCAATGCTTATTCTTTCCATCTCATTTTTTACCACTTCCAGTTTACCTTGGTTCATTGATCTCACATTCCATGTCCCTATGCAGTATTGCTCCTTACAACACTGCATTTCTCCTCCCTTTTTCCTGTCCCTTCCCTTCCTCCACTCTGTGGTGTTAAGCATCCTGTATCATCTAGCCTGCTCCTTTGTTTTGCCTTTTGTTTTGGTCAATAGGGTTCTCTTGGCAAGCTTTATGGCGTGGTTTGCCGGTTTCTAAGCCATTTCCCCCCTCATACAGTTTATCACAGTTTTAAAAGTGTAGAACATTTTAAACAACATATTATCATGCATATTATCACACTTTAACACAGTCTCTATGTCAGTTGCTTTATTAAGTCGGTATAAAGTCTTTATGTGAGTTACTATATTAAGTCATCAACATTTCTGCATATCGGCTACTTATCCTTTGCATGGGGCTTTGAGTCTCACCCCCTGGTTTTTCTCCTCTGCCTTCTTCCCTTCTGCCAATTGGTCCTCTCCTTCAGCACTCTGTTGGTGCCAGGAGGCTAGAGATGGTGGTGTCCGGGCTCGGGAGGGCTCGCGGCGGGGCAAATGTCTGGCCTCCCCCCGCCCAGCTGGTCTTCCTCCTCTTCCCCGGCCCGGCTGGAGATGGTGGCGCCCGGGCTCGGATGGGCTCGCGGCGGGGCGAATGGCTGGCCTCCCCCCGCCCGGCTGGTCTTCCTCCTCTTCCCCGGCCCGGCTGGAGATGGTGGCGCCCGGGCTCGGAAGGCCTCGCGGCGGGGCAAATGGCTGGCCTCCCCCCACCCGGCTGGTCTTCCTCCTCTTCCCTGGCCCGGCTGGAGATGGTGGCGCCCGGGCTCGGAAGGGCTCGTGGCGGGGTGAATGGCTGGCCTCCCCCTGCCCGGCTGGTCTTCCTCCTCTTCCCCGGCCCGGCTGGAGATGGTGGAACCCGGGTTCGGAAGGGCTCGCGGCGGGGCGAATGGCTGGCCTCCCCCCGCCTGGCTGGGGATATTATGGTGCATGCCTGTTGTGTTCCATGACTGTACCTTTTACAATGTAACCATGCTTGTGTAACATTATAACCAGCAGCTGCTTAACTGTAGCCCTTGCAATAGGACGCGAGCTAATGACCACCTGGTGGCAATAGCGAGCGTTCAAGCTCTCCTGGCCCAGACTCACCAGCAAACAACAGCGCGGGAAGATTCCCGCCATCACCTACACCTGGACAAGAAGGGCGTGACCGTCCATGACGTCATGCGGACAGTAACCAATAGACTGTCGAGGAGCCACATTCAAATGTATAGCCACTGTATATATTGAGCTACCCATCCGCCATTACCTCATGTTCCCCTGGATCATCATGCAATAAACCTGTGTTAAGCCAACCTTTCGGCTGTTCGTTGTCTTTGGTCCCATACACTAAATTGGCGACGAAGGTGGGACATGGCTGCCCACGGGACCAAGACATGCGCCGGTTTCGAAATCAGGAGACCGGCAGACTGGGACATCTTCGAGATGGACTTCCAGGGAGCCCTGGTGGAATCCGAAGTCACGGATGAGGCAAAGAAAAGGGCCATCTTCACCCGGATGCTGGGGCCAGACACCAAGAGGGTCTTGGTGGACCTGATCGCGCCGAGGAGGGCGAGTGAATTCAAGGTGAAAGAGCTCATGCACATGCTGCGTGAGTACTTCCGGCCCTCGACGGCGATGTTCCCCGCTCGGAGCGCGTTTTGGAGGCGAGTCCAAGCGCCCGGGGAGACGGTCGCCGACTTCGCAGCGGCCCTGTGACTGGCGGCCGGCCCATGCAAATGGGAGAACGCAGAAATCACACTAAGAGACTGCGTGCTGTGACTCATGCTTAGCCTGTGGTCTCCTAAAATTCTTCTGTCGCAAACACCACAGCCCCCTCGGAATAAACTTCCAGTGAGGATGAAGTCCCAAGCAACAGGGCCTCACAGTATAGAAGAGTTATCAGGTCCCAGACTCCCTGGAACTCAATAGACCGATGCTTTGGCTTGGTAGCTGATGGTGGCCTGGTAGCCAAGTCAAAAAAGAAGGCAGGACCACCAACTGGGACACTAGAAGAGGTGGAGGGGACCATTTTAGCTTGATAACGTGTGCACCGGAAAATGACGGGAAATTAGAGGAAAACCTTTGCACCGCACAACGTTAAGTTAATGTTGTGCGATGCAAAGGTTTTCCTCTAATTTCCCGACGTTGATCTCTGCACCAAAGCCCACAGTTCTCGAGCAGGGGCTTTGGGGCAGAGATCTCTAGAAGCCACCTTGCCTCAGAAGAGCAAGGGGGCCTCCATAGACCCCCAGTTAAGGGAAATGGGCATCAGACACTCACCTCCCTTCCCCAAAAGGGAGCTGGGTCCGGATGCTCCAAATGCCGGCTTCTTTTGGAAGAAGGGAGTCTGCCTTCCCCCAAAGGAAGTCAGCGTTTGTTGTGTTCCTAATACTATGCCTTTGCAATAATGTAACACCCATCAGCTGTAACACTGTAACCCTCTGTAATAGGACGCGAGCTAGTAACCACTAGGTGGCAATAGCGAGCGTCCAGCTCATATGGTTCCAATTGCGCAATAACTCCAGCGCGGGAAGATTCCCGCCACTACCTCACCTGGACAAGAAGGGCGTGACCAGGAATGTCGTCACGCAGGCGGTAGCCAATGGGCTATCGTGGAGCCACATTCAAATGTATAGCCACTGTATATATTGAGCTGTTCGTCCACCATTACCACATGTTCCCCCGGACCACCATGCAATAAAGATGTGTTAAGCCAATCCTTCGGCTGTTCCTGTGTCTTGGTTCTCATACACTAAAGCGTTAGAACGCTCTGAACGCTGGCTTCCTTGGGGGGAAGGCAGATTCCCAGGCAGAGACCAGCCCTGCGGGTTTGGGGTTTGAGTCTCTGGGGGTACTGTAGCCTTGCTTTTTCGAGGGAAGCCTCGAAAAAGCAATGGTACATTACCTCCGGAGACCCAAGCGCCAAAGACCGCAGAGCTGGTCTCCGCCTGGGAAGGCGCTTCAATGGCTGAGACCAGCCCTATGGGTTTTGGGGCTTGGGTCTATGGCTACAGTACCCCCAGAGACCCAAGCCCCAAACCCACAGGGCTGGTCTCCACCTGAGAAGCGATGCCCAGTTCCCTTTCCAAAGATGCATGTGATCTGCTCGGGGATCACGTTGCTTTGAGTTGGGAAGGGCTTGGAGGAACCCAGCGCCAGCCAGGGCAGCTTCTAGACGCTCTCCCCAGCACTTCCGCAAGTCCAAGTGGCCAGCGGAGGGCAAGCCCATGGTGGTCACTTTGACTTTGAGGGCTGGGGGTGGTGGTGCCTAGAAGCTGCCCTGGCTGGTGCTGGGTTCCCCCGCCCTTCCCAACTCAAAGTGGCCACCGTGGGCATTGATTTAACGTTGTGTGATAAATGTATCGCACAACGTTAAAAACTGCATAACGTTAAAGCTTGTGGAACCAAACTTTAACATTATGCGGGGTATTACTGTATGTCCTTCTTCTGTGTCTAGGTCAGACGTGAAACTGGCAAAATGAAGGCACCGTTTGGTGAGTTTATCCTACAGTTCCTTTGGTGTGACCTAGTGTGAGAAAGATTAGCTGGTAATACAAGGTTGCCGTTATCAGGGTATGCCCAATTGTGGTTCAAAAATACCAAAATTTTTGAGGAGGCTCTTTCTGTGTACCCCATGAGCGTAAGTGGCCGTCACTGTTTTGTGTGTATGGCTGATGCCCGGTGGTTCTTGACTGGGATCACCTCCTATACCCTCCATCCTGATACACTGCTGTGGAAGAAATGCTTAGAATGTCTCCCTTTTCTTTTCCCTCCTAGCAATTGGATGTTTCACTTGAATTGAAGGTGGCCAAAGGAGGAGACCAAAGCCCAGCCAGGAAAGGGGAAATCAATGGCTGAACAAGAGGCTTTCATGGGGAAGTCAAAGGCTCCACGTCTCCCTCCCCTCCCCTTCAAATACTAATTTTGAGACAATCTGGCCAGTTTTGCTCCTCCTGCCATGAAAGAGGAACCCAAGAAACTGGAAAACTAATCAAACTTTGAAGGTAGATGAATGGTATAAAGAAGGAAAGGGGTTACTGCACATGAGCGCAGGGGTTCCTGGGTTACTGCACATGCGCAGTAACCCCTTTCCTGGCTGGTCAAATTACGGGATGACGGCGGGAAGGAGGGAGAAGGAGCGCTAGGTTACATGATTTTCTGTTGCCAAAAACCCAAAATTCCCCAAGAAACGTTATGTCCCAATATGCATGCATAAGTTATCTGTACGTATACACCATGGGTTCCCAACCTTTTCGGGCCATGGGCCAGTCACATGGTTCTGCCAACCCCGAAGGGGAAGAAAAACGTGTCCGCACATGTGCTGAACAGCCGTGGGTAATTTATGGCAGCACTCTGCGCATGACTATTTTATCTTCTATTCTAGTGGTGGCGAGGGTGGTGCGGGCTGGATGAATTGGCCTATCTGGGGCTGGATCCGACCTGTGGGTCGTAGCTTGAGAACCCCTGGTATACACCAGTGTTGGGCATCAGCCGGTCCGCCCTGGTCCCTGCAGGCCGATAGTAGACCTGGCTGGCCATGCCCCCTCCCCACCACACTCCGCCCACCTCTTCCCGGGAGAGCAGCGATGCGGCATCGGCTCTTCCTTCTCCTTCTCCAGCGGCTGCTCTGCCTCCTTAAGAGGCTGCGGGTGCTGCTTGGGTGGAGTGGAGCTGAGGTGGCGGCATGTGCGCCTGGGGGAAGGGGAGCTCATGTTGCGCTGCCCAGAGCAGCTCGCCTCCGCTCTTTGCCTCCTTCTAGCAGCAGCAGCAGCAGCAGCAGCAGCAGCAGCACTTTGCCGGGCCCACTCCCCAATAAAGAGACGGACTTAGTGCTGGGATTGAAACTGGGCCACTTTATTAACAATAATTCACTAATGCAAGCGGGCTGACATAGCACTGGTAAGGTGCGATTGTTATAGCTAACTATATTGACCCCACAGAAGCGCAAATGACCAAACCTCTGCTTCTGACGTGTGTCTGGTGAACTTATAAGGCTTTGCATGCTGTGTCAAGCATGGCATCACCTTGTTCCTGAGCACACCGGATGGGCCAGGCGATTATCCCTCTATCTAGACCTGCCAGAGGCCAACCGAGTGTGCTCCCGCCGGACCTGTAGGGGTCACTCAGAGCCTCCTCACCAGTGCTAGCCGCCAAAAGTCCAAAAGGTACCCCACAGGAGCCCAACAGCGACAGTGTGGGATGGGCGAAAACAACAAAAACTAACAGGCCAATCGAGGTTCAAGCAAAAATTCCCATCCGGCCCCGAAGCGACCAAAATGATCACACTGTGACCTTGGGTGGGGGTGGAGGGCAAACGCTGCCTGGCCCAGTCGGCCCAGCGAAGGAAGGGCGGTCTGAGCCTCTCCCTTAAGGGAAGGCCCGGGCTCCGCCCCTTCTGGCCTCGTCCTGTCTCTCATGGGGCAGGGCCGGCAAAGTGCGCAACAGCAAATCAGTGCTACCGCATGTCCCTTCGCGATGCCCGGACCTAGTCCTGCAGGAAGAGAACTTCCTGCAGGAGCAGGATGTCTGTCTGGGCATTCCCTCGCCTTCGGACGAGGGAAGCGGGGGTACAAGTAAAACTTATGATATTATATGATATATGATTATCAGAGTTGCGCTGCTTGCGCCATGCTGTCTGGACGCCCTGCTGCTCCGCTGTGGGCCAGAGGGTCCCTGAGGAGACTGGTCAAGCGAGACACACGAGGCAAGATGGAGCGAAGACCAGCGTTTATTGATTAGAAGGGAAGAGCTGGTCCAGACCAGGCGGCGCTGGTCTAGGCGGCGTGGCGCAAGCTCTTCCCTAAGTTAAGTTCCCTTCCCCCAACAGTGGGATGTCCAGGCAGTGGGAGAAGGGAACTTAACTTAGGGAAGAGTTTGCTTGTGCTGTGCCACCTGGACCAGCACCATCTGGACTAGCTCTTCCCTTCCCCTGGAAGCAGCAGGGTGTCCAGGCAGCATGGCGCAAGCAGCGCAACTCTTGCGATGCCCAGACAGACATCCTGCAGGAAGTTCTCTTCCTGCAAGACTAGGTCCGGGCATCATGAAAGTTCTGCTGCTGCTGCTGCTAGGAGGAGGCAAGGAGCGGGGGCGGGCAAGCTGCTATGGGCGGCACGATGCGAGCTCCCCTTCCCCCAGGGGCACAAGCCACCACCTCCACCACCACCCGAACAGCACCCGCAGCCTCTTAAGGAGGCAGCAGCAGCCGCTGGAGGGAGAAAGAAGAGCCAAACCCGCTCTCCTGGGAGGAGGTGGGCGGGAGGCAGCAGCAGTTGCTGGAGGAGGAAGGGAAAGCCGCCACGTGAGCGCTCATTCCTCCCCCCCGTGGGCCCAGGAGGGGGCAAGGAGGAAGAGGAAGGAGCAGCCCAACGTGGTGCCGCCTTCTGGGTAAGTCTGTGTCTTTTTGTTTTGTTTACTCCACCACCCCATGTGTGTGTGTGTCATACCTGTCAACCATCCCATTTTACCTGGGAAAACCCCTTATTTTTACCCCACTTCCCACCCCCTCCCGTTTAATTGATTTCCCCGGATTTTCCCTTATTTTAAAAGAAGAAATAAGCTGCAGTATTTTTTCCGGCCACCGGAGGTCGCTGTGTGGCATTTTGCATGTGGAAGGGGAGAGTGAGAAGTGGGGGGGGGGGCGTTCTGTAGTTAGTTTCTCTTTTATTTTCCTGCCAGCCACATGGCCAAGATGGCGCTTTGTTTCATGCTGGGACTAAGGACCGGAGTCTACTCTAGAGGTGAGCAATATTTCATATATGCAGGGGCAAATCAGCTCTTGGTCTGGGGGCAGAGACCTCTCTCTCACTCTCATGCTTTATTGAGCTGTTTCTGCCCTGCCTTCCATTTCTGTTCTAGAGTTAACTTGGGAGGGGGGGAGTGCTTCCTCACTATATGCTAAAGGTAAAGGTTTCCCTTGCTCGAAAGACAGTTGTTTCTGGAGTGCCAAGGTTAGCCATCACAGCTTTGTGCCCATTGCATCTACAATACTATATGAGAAAGAGAGGGTGTGTGTGTTCTGTTTCTGTTCTAGAGTTAACTTGGGAGGGGGGAGTGCTTGCTCACTATATGCTAAAGGTAAAGGTTTCCTGTTAGATCGGGGCCCAATGTGGGCCGGAGGCTCCCTGAGGAGACTGGTCAAGCAAGACACGCAAGGCAAGATGGAGCTAAGGCCAGCGTTTATTGATTAGAAGGCACTTAACTTTATACTCTGCCTAGCTTGACCGTGTGCATACGTTGCGTGTAGCCGTTACAGGAAAACTCTTAGTCTGCACATGTTTGTTTGTCAATGTATGACTTGAGCGTCCTATTCACTCGCTCAACAATCGCTTGCCCTTGCGGATTGTATGGAACGCCAAAGGTGTGCTTAATGTCGCAGGTGGCCATAAACGTGGTCAGCTGCCTGGAGCTATAAGCCGGACCATTGTCGGTTTTCATGTGCCTTGGTTTGCCCATGGCCATGAAGCAGGAGAGGAGATGCTGCTCCACATGGGAAGCCGTTTCTCCCTTCTGAGCTGTAGCCCAGACAAACTGTGAAAATGTGTCTATGCAAACGTGCATGAACTGCTATCTCCCAAACTGCGGAATGTGTGTGACATCCATCTGCCACACCTGGTTGGTTTCCGTCCCTAGTGGGTTGACACCTCATGAGGGCCCCCCCTGCCGCCCCTGCACATTATGTCCTGAGCTTGGGAAAGTGGCAGATTGAACTGCCGTGCAAGTGCTTTAGCATTTTGATGAAAAAATGCATGACTTTGAATCAGAGTTGTGAAGACTCCCAAAACTGACTTCTGCTGAATTTCCTTTGTGGCCACATCCGCTCTGCTATTGCCCGCAGAAATCGGGCCAGGCAAATCTTGGTGACTTCTGATGGGGGCGATATAGAGCGCTTCGGTGCGGTTCCGCAAATGAAATTGAGTTGTGAGGAAGAGACCTAATAAGTTTTTGTCTATCGCGGGAGTGATGTAGGCTCCCGGTAGACTATGAAGCAAATTCCGGACATACTGGCTGTCAGTGATGATATTCAAGCGTTCCTTGGCAAAGGTGTGCAAGGCGAGGTTCACTGCTGCCAATTCCGCCCGCTGAGCGGATTTCTGCGGAAGAGTCAGAAGCGTGCGCCAAGCCTGTCCCTCTTGCCAAGTAAGAATGCCATATGTTCTACCCCCATCAGTGAACACTGTCCTGGCTCCCTGAAGTGGAACCAGGGACAATAACTCACACAAGCTGACTGTCTGCGTTTGATGGGAGACAAGTCTGGGGTCTTTCAGCAAATGGTATGCCAAACATCCTGTGAATCCCTCTAATGCAATCGGGAGTGAGTCACCGAGCTGCATCAGCTGCTGGACCTGATCCTTGGTGAATGGAACAATGATTTTCGCCAAATCATGCCCTGAGATATACCTAGCTCTTAACCTTCCTCGGTAAATCACCGTGGAAACCAGTTCCTGTGGGGGAACGATGTTTCGGGAAGAGGTGTGTGGTAAATAGACCCATTCCACAATGATCGCCCCTCGCTCGGAGTCTACCCCCAGAGCTCCGGTGAACATGGCTCCAGTCAGGACTATGTACAGGTTCAGAACAGGAGCGTATGGCCCCTGACTAATCCTGTCCACCCATCTCTGGCTGAGAACTTGGTTGACCTTTTCGAGAGACAAGCGAGCCTCTTTTGGAATGTGTATCCAGTCTGCTGACTGCTTAGCAAGCGTTAGCAGCGAGAAGAGCGGCTTCAAGAGTTCCGTATCTAGCCTAAAATACAGCCTAGCCCAATTGATATTCCCCAGAATCTGTTGCAATTCTATGAGGGGGACTGAATCTTTGAGGTTAATTTATGACAAAACTGGTGCCGCGAAAGAACGGAGAAGCCGATGGCCCAAGTATGAAAAGGGCTCGGTTCTCTGAACTTTCTCTGGGGCAATGAGTAACCCCTTCTCCCCCAGAGTGGTCTGGAGGTCTTTAAACATTTTGCTGCCGAGTTGCGGCACTGCGATCAAAATATCATCCATAAAATGACATACTAAGACTGTGGGGTGAAGGTTTCGAAACTTTTCCAGTGCGTTGTGAACATAAATTTGGCACAGAGTGGGTGAATTGAGCATCCCCTGTGGCAAGTATTTCAACGCAAAATGTTGCGTAGGCTCTCTGTGGTTCACGACTGGCACCGTAAAAGCGAACCTTTCCCGATCCCTTACATCTAAGGGAATGGTGTAAAAACAGTATTTCAGGTCTACGACCAGGATCTCCCAACCTTCGGGGATCATGTTCGGAATGCAGGGTGGAATGTTCTGCGAATCTAGTCCAGCTCTGACTCTCCCAGAGCGACTGTTGTCTCTGTTTGGACCAGGGCCAGAGACAAGCCCACGCTCCGGTTTCCCGAAGTCGGACAATTCCTGGCCCAGCGGAAGCCCTTGTTACATCGTGGACACGGGGTGGTCGGAGCTTTGGGACGACCTGTGTTTGGCTATTACCCTTCTTGGATCGGCATTCTCTAGCGAAATGACCGATCTTGCCACAAATGTGACATGCTCCCTTGGTTTTGCCTTTGGGTCCCCTACCGCCTTGTACCGCTGCTGCCAACAGACCCATTTTGTAGGAATCTGTACCAACGTTGGCACAAGCCCTGATCATGTCAGTAAGCGTCAGATCGGGACGATTGCCCAGTGACTGCAAGATTTTACGGCATCAAGGTTGGCGTTGTCTTTCGCCAGCTTCATCATAAGATCCTGCTGGGCTTGTTCGTTGTCTATCTGCCTACTGACTGCTTCCTCCAATCTGTTAATAAAGTCCATGTAGGACTCCTAGGCACCCTGTTTGACTGCGGTGTAAATTTTGGCTGCTTTGCCAGCTTCCGGGACCTTGAGATAAGCCCTAAAGGCTGTCTCAGCTGCCAGGTGAAGCGTGGCGAGTGGCAAGGTGATCTGCGCGTCAATGGTTTCGAACTGACCCGACCCATATAGCTCATCAGGAAGTACTTCTCCTCCCATCCTGGCAGCCCTTGCCTGTGCTTCGAGTCGATACCGTACTCGCTGTCCCATAGCAAATACTGGCTGGGGTTTAGCATCATTCTCATGATGGCCTTCCAGTCATATGGAATGAGCATCATTGTCTCACAATCCTGCTGAAGTGTACCCCTAGTGAAACGACTCTGAAGTCCTGTTTCTGTGATTGCCTTCCGTATTGCCATGAGCAATTTGTACGGAACCGGCGAGTGGATCATTTGCTGTTGACCCATGAGGGCATCCATCTCTATGCGGACTGGGCATAACTGCCTAAGTTCAGCTAGTTCTTCCACTGACAACTCCCCCTTGATGGTTTCCTCTTCTACCATGCACTGAATGGAGCTTTTAACTGTCTGGGAACCGCCAGCATTTCCCAAACCTTGCATTCCTTCAGTGGCGTCTGCAGCTGCAGCTGAAGGAAAGCTCTCTAAGCTCCCCTGCTTAAGCTGAATTGTCGGATAGAGGCCCATCGGGGCTGATGGCTCTGACTGCGCTGGGGGGTTCTCGGTCTCTATCCGAACTGGGTCTACCTCTGCGATGAGCTTCCTACACTTACTCCATGTGCTAATCACCTTAGCTGGGGCTCTTGGTTCTTGCTTAATGCAGGTCCCTATCCTTTCCCAAAGTTGGAGGCTTAACATGCCTGTTTCTGGATAAAACAGACAGTGCTCCCCCAAGTACACCAAAAGATCTGCTAACTGGGCGCTGTGAATGCGAGTACGATTTACCCTGGCCAGGGCCTTGAGTTCCATTAAGTGAACTCTCTGGTTAGCGGTCGGACGTTGCCGCTGCAGACAAGTCCCCATATTACCTGCCGGTCCTTTGAAGTTGCCTCCGCTGGACGAGTCGAAGCGTCTAAGTAAAGTAACTGGATTCGGTGCGATGAACCTCTGGGAAGGACTCAGGACGTGGGCTGCTGCCACAGGCCCTCAGTGGCCTCTGCGATGGCGTCAGGGTTCACAGCCGACCCTGAGCGTTCGGAATGCGTTTCCGATGTGCAAGATGCCTCAGAGCTTTAGAGCATGCTCTGCCTCTGGAATGCCTCTTAGCATAGCTGTCATTCAGATCGGATGGCTTTCTGACCTGAACCGCTGTGCTGCCTCCGGGAAGACTTGGATGCAGTTTCCCTTGCTCGAAAGACAGTCGTTTCTGGAGTGCCAAGGTTAGCCATCACAACTTTGTGCCCATTGCATCTACAATACTATATGAGAGAGAGAGGGTGTGTGTGTTCCGTTTCTGTTCTAGAGTTAACTTGGGAGGGGGGGAGTTCTTGCTCACTATATGCTAAAGGTAAAGGTTTCCCTTGCTCGAAAGACAGTAGTTTCTAGAGTGCCAAGGTTCGCCATCACAGCCAGAGATTCCTACACTATATGAGAGAGAGAGGGTGTGTGTGTTCCATTTCTGTTCTAGAGTTAACTTGGGAGGGGTGTGTGTGTGTGTGCTTGCACGGTTGTGTAAGGGGATCTGAGTTAGGTAAAGGTAAAGGGTCGCCCTTGCTCAAAAGCCAATCGTATCCGACTCTAGGGTTCAGTGCTCATCTCTGTTTCAAAGCCGAAGAGCCAGCGTTGTCTGCGTCTGCAGACGTTTCTGTGGTCATGTGGCAGGCATGACTAGACACCAGAGCGCACAGAACGCTGTTACCTTCCCACCAAAGTGGCCCCTATTTATCTACTTGCAATGTCTTGCTTTCGAACTGCTAGGATGGCAGGAGCTGGGAGAAAGATGGGAGCTCATTCCGTCCTGCAGTACTTGGGAATCGAACTGCTGACCTTTTGCCTCCCAGTCAGCATCTTAGTCACTTAAACCACTGAGCAAAAAAGAAAGAAAACAAAACAAAAGTCCCCCAAAAAGATAGGGAAAGGGTTCTTTGGCCCACACAGCTTTGTGCCCATTGCATCTACAATACCATCTAGCCATCTTATTTTTGGCCACCCCCTTCTTTTGTCCTCCACCTTTCCCAGCATCAAGGCTTTCTCAAGTGAATCCTCTCTTCTCATTTGATGTCCAAAGTACTTTAGCGTCATTTTTACTATTTGACCTTTAATGAGCAGTCAGGGTTGATTTCTTCTAGGATCGACCTATTTCTAACACTACATTTCAAAGGCATCCATTTTTCTGCGCTCAGCTTTCCTAATGGTCCAGCTCTCACACCAATACATTACCACCGGGAATACCATTGCTTTGACTATGCAATTTTTTGTTTGCAAGGTGATGCCTCTACTTTTCACTATGTTCTCCAGGTTTCTCATAGCTTGTTTCCCAAGCATCAGATCTTTGATCCTAAGAAAGTAAAATCTGCCAGTCGTATCCAACTCTAGGGTGCAGTGCTCATCTCCATTTACAGCCAAAGAGCCAGTGCTGTCTGTGACAGTATGCCAATTGTGTGCGCGGATCCCACATCCACTAAAGCACACAGGCTCTTTAGAAGCCACCTCCTTTCCTGTATCCTCCTAATTATTATTGCAGTCTTAAGAGTGGCAAACCTATGGGGAAGAGGACGGGCTGTAGTTTCACAGAGTCTCCCAGGTTGTGTGAGGACCATAAGATTAGGACAGCTTGGATCACCAGTTGACTTTTCACCAATGCATCAGATGAAGACAGCCATGGTCTCACTATACTGTATATGGGTCCCTCAAAACCCAGTACAATGGCAATATCCTATCATCATAACTGCGACCCTTGAGAACAGTAAGAGCTATAAAGCCTCTATGTAAAGTTGGACTGTGGGCCCTTTGTCTACACCCAGGGTTCTCAAATAGCAGTCCATGGAATGGATGTGGCCCACAGCCCCATTTCATGTGCTGCCCCACCACCTGCACCACACCCGGAAGTGTCATGTGGTGGAGGAATGGCAAAATAGCTACCCAGCCTCCAAAGCTGTCTGAGGGAGTGTGAACCGACCCACCCCAGTTTAAAAAGGTTGAGAACTCCTAATCTACACAGTTCCTTCATGGATGCCACAAAGTTCTCCACCATCTTGTGTCTGATTTTCCTTTTCTTTTTACAAGCCCTGATGGACTTGGGTTTTATATTGGGTTGCTCATGAAGGGAAAGGGACAGAAAACAAAACCCAAAACTACCAAACAAAGCAAGATAGCATTACAAAGAAACCTGGTTCTCTTCTTTTGCCTAAATTTTGAGACTTTTTTTTGTCTTACCTTTCTGTCCTGGTAAGATATTTTATATAAGAACCTTAAAATTAAATGTAGCTAAAATTAAGATTTAAACCCTTCAAAACAAATAATGTCTTTTTAAAATTTTATTTCTTTATAACAATTTCTATATATATATTTTAAAATAGAGACTTAAGAGTCCCATGGCCATCTTCTGAGATACCAGGCATTGCCCAATTCTGCTTTAAGACATCAAATCTTTACAAATGAAGATGGGGTTTGACCCCTACTGGCCAACACCGAAATAAAGGAAAAACGTCGTAGCTCAGGGATTCTCAACCTGTGGCCCGTGGACCGAATGTGGCCTGCGGCACCAATTCATGTGGCTCCCCACCTCCTCTTCCACACTAGGAAGTGTCATGTGGTGGAGGAAGGGCTAAATGGCTGCCCCCGCCCCTAAGCTGTCTGAGGGAGCGTGAGATGGCCCTCAGCTTAAAACATTGAGAGCTTCTGTCTCAGCTCAATGCTTACTAGGAGAAATAGAAGTCTTTTCTCTTTTAAGAGACAAATACTTCTGATTTCATGCTAATAGAATATGCTATATTCAGTTATGAAATACAATAAAATGTAGGCTTAAATCCAGGAGTAGTCTGCAACTAATATTGGCCCCTTTCCCACCGGTGGACTTCAATTCCCAGAAGCCTAGGTTAGTACAGTGGTGGGCATCAGCAGGTTCGCACCAGTTTGCCAGAACCGGTAGCAGAAATTCTGGCTGGTACCGCCCATCCAAGTTTTGAAATAAAGTCCTAATTTGGGTGCAACGCAGGGCTTTTCCTCTGGCCACGTCCACAATAACATGCCCACAGTGTGGTAGTAAATTTTTAAAGAGCCCACCACTGATTTAGTGCAGTTGTTCCCAAAGTCGGACCCCTTTCCCACCGGTGGACTTCAATTCGCAGAAGCCTAAGTTAGTACAATGGCTGATCAGCTGGTTGCCAGGGGATCCTGAGGGGACAGAAATTGGGGGAGCGGAATATTAGATAGAGTTTAATTCATCAATAGCTGATCTGACAAACTGCTCAGTCAACAGAGAGCTAATGACTAACGTGTTAGGTGCGTAATAGGCAATCTCGCGCCTGCGGATTACCTTAAGCCCTAGAACCAATACTAGCCACTTGTTTACCCCGGATAACACGGAACAATGTATTTCCCCTGCCGTTAATTAAGTTAGGTAATTAACTTCCCCTGTAGACTTCCCCAATTAACTTGTGTAAACATTATGTGTGAAAGCTGCAAGTAGTGCAATGCCTTGACACACAGCTAAGAGCATGATATATACTGATGATTTGCCCTCGTTAAATCACTGGTCTTCGCTCCATCTTGCCTCGTGTGTCGTTACTTGACCAGTCTCCTCCGGGACCCAACAGCCGCTTCGCGGTTCCGATCCAGCTTGCGCAACCCGCTTCGCGGCCCAGATCCAACAAGTGGATAAAGTGTCAGGCTGAGTCTCTCTCAAATGGTTGGCCTTCTAATTCTCACTGAAGCCCAAAATTTTTGGGAACCCTATATTACACTTTGTTCACATCAGTGCTGTAGGCCGGCTTTTCCCAAACTATGTTCCATGTAACACTGTTGGACTTCAATTCCAAGAAACTTAAGTCAGTACATTGGGTGATCTGTGTTTTGGGGAATTGACTTAGTCTACTGGGAACTGAAGTCCAAAAAACCAAAGGCTGGGAAACAGTGCTCTAGGCTACTTCAACATTTATTTATTTTTAAAAAACCATCCCCGTTTTTTAAAAAAAAACACCAACCCCATCCATAAAAAGAGGGGAGATCCAGATTATTTATCTATACAAGACAGCAGTCGGGGGTCACTCCTCCATCAGCACCCACACCTGCCCTGCCAGCCAAGTTTTAAGGTCTTTCCTATAGGGCAGCAATTCCGTCTGCAGGCGTAACTCTATTGGCAGGAGGTTCCAAAGGGCTGGTGCGGACACAGAGAAGGCCCTCCTTCTTTGCTAGAGAAATGAGCCCCTCTAGCAGATGGTACAATTAGACAGCCTCTCCGGTTCGCTCTGGTTGACGGACAGCTGTTCTTGGGGAGACATGGTCTCTTAGATAAACTGGCCCACTACCATGTAGGTCTTTAAAGGTCATTACCAGCACCTTCAAATGCACCCAGAGGCTAACCGGTAACAATTGAATCCCAGCAAGACTGAGTGGCTGTGGGTTTGGGGTCCTACGCCATCCGGGAGCTGCCATCCTTGGTCTTGGATTGGGGCTACTTTGCCCCAGACAGACCCAATGCTCAACTTGGGAGTCCTCCTAGGTTCTCGACTGCTAATAAAAGCAGGTGGCGGTCATGGCCATGAGGGCCTGTGCACAACTCTGTGATACGCCAGTTGCGCCCTCTCCTGGATAGGGACTGCTTGCTTATGGTCACACATGCTCTGGTCACCTCCAGACTAGATTATTGCAATACACTCTACATGGGGCTGTCCTTGATTGATGACCATTCAGAGGCTGCAGCTGGCCTAGAATGTGGCAGCCCAAGTAGTGATGGGGTACGGGTGTTATACCCGTGCCTCGCCTATGCTTCGGGAGTTGCACTGGTTACCAGTTTGCATCCGAGTGCAATTCAAGGTGTTATGACCTTTAAAGCCCTGTATGGTAGAGGGCAAGGATACCTAAGAGACCGCATTATCCTAAGAACGTCTGTCCGTCCAACCAGAGCGGATCGGAGGGGCCCCCTAATTGTTCCATCAGCCAGGGGGGCCCACCTTTCTGGCACAAGTAAAAGGGCCTTCTCAGTGTCCGCACCAGCCCTCTGGAACCTCCTGCCAGTAGAGTTAATTACAGACGTAGCTGCTGCACATCAGGAAAGGTCTAAAAACCTGGCTGACGGGGCAGGTGTGGGGCCCTGAGGGCAATGTGATCCCTGCTTGCAGGCTTTTACCATAAAATGCACCCTCTCTCTGCTTCTTGCGTGGGTGGGATTTTGATGTGAGATTTTGATGTAAATTTTAATGTGAATTTTAATGTAGGACCTTAATGTGGGATTTTAATGTGGGTGGGGGTATTAACTGCTTTTACTGTATAGGGACTTTTAGATTATGTAAGCCATCCTGAGTCGGGCTTGCCTGAGTGGGCAGCGAATAAATTTAAAAATTAAATTAAATTAAATCAAAGCCAGTGCAGCTCCCGGAGCATTGGCGAGGTGCGGGCATAAAGCCCCCACCCCATCACCACCCGGCCAGCCGTGTTCTGGACTAGCTGCAGCCTCCGAATGGTTGTCAGGGGCAGCTCCATGTAGAGTGCATTACAATAATCTAGTCGAATGGGGATGGTTTAAAATGATTTTATTCTTTGTATCTGTTTTTATGCATTTTACCTGACAGCCGCCTGGACTCGCCTCGGCGAGGGGGCGGCCATATAAATATGAGACATAAACTTTATTTATTTATTTATTTGTTTGTTTGTTTGTTTATTTATTTAGTCAGTCACATTTGTATTGCCACCCACTCAGCAAGCGACTCTGGGCGGCGTACAAAAATTACACCGTAAACTGCATAAGATCACACTAGAGAACTATAAAAAACTTCAAACCAGTAAAATCCACAATGAAAAATACAATAAAAAATTAGCCGGACAACTAAAAAGAGCGAAGGAGCGATATTACTATATCAGCCAGCAGGTGGGGGTCACCGCATCCCCAATGCCCCACACCTGCTTTGCCATCCAGGTTTCTTGTTCTTTCCTGAAGGGCAGCAACTCCGTCTGAAGTCGCAGCTCAGGTTCCATAGGGCCAGAGCAGACACAAAGAAGGCCCTCTTTCTGTTGCTAGAGAGACGAGCCTCTCTAGCGGATGGCACAGTAAGAGAGCCTCTCCGGTCCGCTCTTACTTCAATGCTTCTACAATAAAGTTTTGAAAAATAACCAATGCTTTGTCCAGAGAACGAGGAAGGGACGCGGAGCAGTTTTTCATCAAGCGAGATGAAAGGAATCCTGGGGTAGCAGGCGTGCTACACTGTTTCCCACAATATCAAACGGGGACCAGAAAAGGGTAGGTTTGGCGGGATGTTCAAAGACTTTTGGCCTGGACTATAGATAACTGGGGTGAAGAGCCGCATTTAGGTGGGAGTCCGCTCTCTCCTCAGGGCCAAGGCCTGGGGAAAAACATCTGCCAGGCGTCCCAGCATAAGAGTTTTCTGGCAGATTCCCAAGGCCACATCCAGGCCTTTCCTGGTGCCAGGTGGACAGCAAGGACTACTCACCAAACACCTATGTATCCCGTGACCCTAAGGGGGCGAGATGAGATAGCGTGCCCCAGTGAAGGGACCTCATGACATCCCTAACTAGGCTCAATGTTATAAAAATAGAATCTGAACATGTATGACTCTGGTTTGCACTTTTGTATAATTTGCTTTGGGACTGCAGTGGCTCAAGTGGTTAAGACACCGAATTTGCTGGCTGGAAGAATGGAGTTTATGACCCGAGTGCTGCGTGATAGAGTGAGCTCCCATTTCTGTTCCAGCTCCTGCCAACCTAGCAATTTGAAAGCAAGACATTGCAAGTAGATAAATAGGGACCACTTTGGTGGGAAGGTAAACAGCATTCCGTGCACTCTTGTGTCTAATCATGCCCATCACAGAGATGTAGACAGCGCTGGCTCTCTGGCTACAAATAGAGATGAGCACTGAACCCTAGAGTCAGATATGCCTGGCTTTCGAGCAAGGGCGGCCTTAGCTTTATAATTTGCTTTTGTTTATAGTCTTGAAGGGTCCCAGTTGGCCAGTTCTAGCCTTGGTCATGTCTCTTTCTGAAGCAAAATGTTGCCCTCTAAACACTCCTGTCCCCCCTTGTCACCTTAAAGCAGTGGTTCCCAATGTGGGGTCCATGCCCCACAGGGAAATTTCAGTTCCCAGAAGCCTAAGTCAGTACGTTGGCTGATCAGTGCATTGGGGAAATGACTTAGGCTTCTGGGAATAGAAGTCCAAAATCCAAAAATTGGGAAACACTTCTCTAGGCTGCTTCGAAATTGTCTACCTCAACCCTGTCAGTATCCATGTTTGCATAATCTTGACTATTCAGAGAGAGATGATTCCAGTCTCAGCCTTTATTTTAGTTTCAAAACAATCTCCATAAAACTAGTGCGTTGGAGTCATATTAAAACCAACCCAATTAAAAGAAGTAGTTAAAATAGTCAAAGAGGACGAGAATATGAGTCAAGGAATAGCACGTGTCAGGTGCTGCTTCTATAATTGTCTTTTGATACTCAGAAGTTCTTTCAAAGAAGAAAGGCTGTTGATCCGCTCCTTATTCTTGAAAAATGGAAGAGGGGAAAGTGGTTTGTGCGGCTATTTTGAGAGAAGAAGTTATTTCTTTTACACAGAATGGATCCTCGCATGTCAAGGCATCCTTTCCTCTGTGAGTCCATTGGCAGAGAAGGGCCTAATGCTGCATCAGAGCTCTTACTGAAACCTCTACTTATCCTATGTTCAATAAAGAAATGCTAATGCAGATTATGGCCTGATTTGTTGCCAAAGTTCATTGTGTGCATTTTACAACGTGTCTCTTGATGTCCGATGCTCTACAATGGTAGCATTTTCCATAATCTTTGAATTTAGAATGACACTGCCTTGGTGAATGTGTTGTCTTTGTTCTTTGTTCTGGAAAAAGCTTTCACCAAATTCATAATATTTATGTGATTTTTCCCTAGTTTGATTTTTTTTTTAATGTCCTAAACGTCCGCCCTAGTGATGAAATCTTCTCCTCATGATTCACGTTTACAATGTTCCTCTCCTGAAATTGAGCACTGGTCTATTTTAAAAGCTGAAGAATTACTGTAATATTTTCTACACCCTTTCAATGTTTCTCCTGTATGGATTTGTTTCAGTTGTCTAAAACAAGGAGCTCTGGCCAAGCCCTTCCCACAGTTTGTACTTTTAAAAGGTTTTTCCGTTGTGTTTTCTTTTTGTTGTTCTCTCAAGGATGACCTAGTTGTGAATCCTTTTTCTCACATTCTTAGGTTTTTTTTCTTTGAATGAAAAAAATGGTATCCTTTAAAAACTAAGGGATCATTGAAACATTTCCCACATTCTTTGCACATACATTGTAAGGGTTTTCTCCTGAGCGAATTTGTGAATATAGTGTTAGGTGGGAGATGTATGTGAATTTGCTCCTACATATTTCACACGCAAAGGATTTACCTGGCAAGGAACACATAGTGACAAATCTTTTCCCACATTTGTCACAGTAATAGGGTTTCTCCCGGCAATGTAAAGGGTAATGTAGTTTAAAAGATGATGAATCACTTAAACATTTGCTACAATCTTCACTTGAACATGGTTCTTGTTCTTAATTAATTTGTTGTGTTCAGGTGTTGAATTTCTTCCCACATTCTTTGTAATGAAAGATTTTCTCTTGTATGAATTCGGTGATGTCTGATAAGAAATGTGTTCCGTTGTAAAGGTCTTTCCACATTCCTCGCACATTCAGGGTTGCTTTCCTGAATGGATTTGTTGATGAGTGAGGTTTTGAGCCTCAGTTGAAGTTTTCCCCACATTCTTTGCACTCAAAGGGTTTCTTTCTTATATGAATCTGCTGAAGTGAATGCCGCTCTTTCCTCGCATTTATAGGGTTTTTCTTCCGTATGTGTTCTTTGATGTTCCTTTCACTCTGAGTACATTTGTTGATGTCTTGTGAGGTGTAATCATTGTCTGAACTTTTCCCCACATTCTTTGCACTCAAATGGCTTTTCTCCTGTATGAATTCACTGGTGTCTGGTAAGACCTGAATGCCATTTGAAGGTCTTTCCACATTCCTCACTTTTATAGGATTTCTTTCCGGAGTGAAATCGTAAATGTTGTACGAGGTTTGAGCATTGATTGAACTTTCCTCCACTTTCCTTGCACACAAAGGGCTTTTCTCCTGTATGAATTTGCTGGTGTCTGGTAAGACCTGAATGCCGTTTGAAGGTCTTTCCACATTCCTCACATTTATAGGATTTCTTTCCTGAGTCAATTCGTCAATGTTGTATGAGGATTGAGTGTTGATTGAACTTTTCCCCACATTCTTTGCTCTCAATCGGTATCTCTCCTGTATGAAAATGCTGATGTCTGATAAGAACTGAAAGCCATATAAAGGTCTTTTTACATTCTGCATACTTATAGGGTTCCTTTCCTGTATGAATTCGCTGATGTTGTGTTAGGGTTGAGCGTCAATTGAATGTTTTCCCAGATTCTTTGCACTCAAACGGCTTTTCTCCTGTATGAATTCGCTGATGTTGTGTTAGGGCTGAACGTTGATTAAACGTTTTCCCACATTCTTTGCACTCAAATGGCTTTTCTCCTGCATTAATTTGCTGATATTGTGTTAGTGCTGAGCGTAGGATTTCTGTCCTCTGTGAATTCGTAAATGTAGTACGAGGTTTGAGCGTTTATTGAACGTTTTCCCACATTCTTTGCACTCAAACGGCTTTTCTCCTGTATGACTTCGCTGATGTGGTGTTAGGGTTGAGCGCCGATTGAACGTTTTCCCACATTCTTTGCACTCAAAGGGCTTTTCTCCTGTATGAATTCGCTGATGTTGTGTTAGGGTTGAGCGTCGATTGAACTTTTTCCCACATTCTTTGCACTCAAAGGGCTTTTCTCCTGTATGGCTTCGCTGATGTTGTGTTAGGGCTGAGCATTGATTGAACCTTTTCCCACATTCTTTGCACTCAAAGGGCTTTTCTCCTGTATGAATTCGCTGATGTTGTGTTAGGGTTGAGCGTCGATTGAACATTTTCCCACATTCTTTGCACTCAAAAGGCTTTTCTCCTGTATGAATTTGCTGGTGTCGTGTTAAGGCTGAGCCATTATTGAATGTTTTCCCACATTCTTTGCACTCAAAGGGCCTTTTCCCAGTATGAATTTGCTGGTGTTTGATAAGACCTGAAGGCCATTTAAAGATCTTTCCACATTCCTCACATTTATTAATTTTCTCTCCCGTAAGTGTTCCTTGGTGTTCCTTAAGTTCTGAACTGTTCTCAAAACTCACTTTACCTTCTGTGACTTTCTCTTCGGAGGGCGTTGGCTGAGATACTCCAGAGCTAAGATTCAAACAATTTTGGGAGCTTAAACATTTTTCAGATTCCTCCTTCATGTGAAATCTTGTATCTTCTGGGGTCTGTTTAGAACTCTCTCCAGACTCCAAGCAGGAACACTGTTTCCCTTCTCTTTGGCATGTCGGACATTTCATACGACTTGTTCTCAGAGAACTGTTTTCTCCAAAATCTAAACTTCTTATTTCCCTGAGGAACGATTCTGGTATCTCTCCTTCATACCAAAGTCCATCCAGTCCTTGGTGAGATTCATCTTTCCTCCCTTCTCCCTCATTTTCATTCTGCCCCTGTGATCCATCTTGGTCACCACAATTCTCTCTTTTCTCCCCTACTCTTCCAGGGGGAGCCTGAAAGCGCCTTCCTTCATTCCCCATTCCTTCATCTGTGAAAAGATAGATGGAATTCAGAGGTTTTGGTAATTTAAGATCTCATCTCACATTGATTTGCACACTAGGTAAAGGTCTCCCTTGCTTGAAAGTCAGTAGTATCTGGACTAGAATTTTAATCTCAGGACATAATACCATATTTGACCCAACAGGTCTGGTGCCCCTGCTGCTGTCAGACAGCTACCAATCTTTCTGGCATCGTGCCTGTGTACAAGAACTTCGCAGTCTCGGCTTCTCTCCTGAATATTCAGATCAATGAATGCTTGTGAAGGCAAAATCATTACTAAAAGAAAGGATAAGGGACATTGATCGGCAAAATGATATTGCCAACATGTCAGAGTTCTATCGTCAACTCCTATGCAGCCATAAACCCACCATCGTAGGGTATCTTTATAATCTCTCCTTAAGCAAATACAGGGGGCGTGCCTTAAAATGGCGAGGACTTAACATCGTAGGTTAAGAGCTCGCACACCATAATGTGGTAAACAGCAGTTAAAACAGCGGTAAATGAGTTTTTTTATTTTTTAAAAAAGAATAGAAAGCAAGAAGTGTTGCAAAGAGTGGCAGCGAATTTCGTTGCAGAGTTGGGAGTTCGGAAGCGGGTCTGGCCGGAGAGGCAAGCAGCAAAACTGCGGCGCTTCTGGCTGGATAGCGGGCAACAGGACCAAAGAGGAGGCTGAGAAAGAGCATCGAAAACTAAATTCGAACCGCGAGTTTTTCCATGGCTGAAGAAATTGCTGGGGGTGAGTAAGAGCCCGTAACAGTGGGAAGAATGACTGTGGCTGGATTAAAAAGAGTTTTTTTAAAAAAAGATCAGCGGAGAAGGAAGTTGGAGAGAAAGGGGGCTTAATGGCGGCGGCAGAGGAAAACGAAACTTAAAAAGAGGGTTAAAGAAGAAGGGTAATATCAGAGGAGAAATTGGAGTGAATCGGGGAGAAGGATTTGTGGCTGATAAGAAAGCGAGGAGTGAAAAGAAGAGTAATATTAAATATTAACAACAGGACTTTTCGAGAAGAAGGTAGAAGTGTTACCCGGTAAATGCAGCCACGTTTGGAAGGCAGCGGCCCCATTATTCTCATCTGTGTGCTCTAAACATTATGGTTTTTTGCCCTTTGGGTCAATCGTTTTCCTGGTGTGTGTTTTCTCTTTTTCCTTCTCCTATCAAAGATTTTTTTACCCTTCCATGACTATTGGTTTTTGGTTTATAAGGTGGAGCTAAGGTGGAACTTTTTCGTTTGGGTCTCTACCTGTTTCCCCCTGAAAGACAGTATCCATTTATTTAGCCCATTGCAACGTAGGTTCCTTGGATACATAATTGCTAGAAGTACAACTGCAACAGAATAACGATTGGATTATAACAAGAGTGCCTCTTCTTCTTTTCTTTTTTGTTATTTTGTGGATGGATTTCCTGTCTCTTGGATTGTTGGTTTTACACCATAGCTAACTTTAGAGGTTTTGAATTTTTCTACTCCTTCATGTGCCTTGTTGGATATATTTTTGGATACCCTGTGCTTAGATGATCTTTTTGGACTTTTTGAATTAAAATCAGTTCTGGGGTTATTTCTGCTCCTGGTCCTTTTTTTCCTTATTTCATCAAGGGTGCTCGGTTACTAAAATAACAATTGGATTTACAACAAGTGGTGATTTTTACGATTGGATTATAAGAAACAAGCTTTGGGATTACAATTTTATTTGAAGAAGATTAACCTGGAGTAATTTGGAGTGCTGGAGGAATCGCAAGGAGCGAAAGTTAAGGATATTTCAGCATTAAAGCTTCTATTTGATATCACTATGGATAAGGTCACAAGAGCAAAGAGAAAGGAGGGAAAGGAGGAGGAGCCAGTTGTGAAACCTGAGGAGAAAGATAAGCCAGTGGCAACCGATGTCCCACCATCAACATCATCATCTCTTGAACCAACGTATGAACAGACTCAAATAATGGTGGAATTGGGTAAATTATTTCAGAAATTTGAAAGGATGGATGAAGCAAGAGTAAAAGATAAGAATGAAATTTTGGGAAAACAGGATAAATTGTTCACAACGTTTTTGGATTTCTCTAAAAAAGTTGATCTAAATTTCCATAAGGTAGAGGGTAATGTTAAGTTGATACAAAATGATATGAAAGTAATGAAGGGGAAAATGAAAGGGATACAAGAGGAGGTGAAGGAAAATACTATGAAAATGGAAGATCAGGAAAAAAGGATAGATGCGATCAGTGGTGGGCTCCAAAAAATTTTTACTACCACACTGTGGGCATGGTATGGTGGGCGTGGACAGGGGGAAAGCCCTCCATTGCACCCGAATTAGGACTACTTTATTTCAATACTTGGATGGGCGGGACCAGCCAGAATTTCTGCTACCGGTTCTAGTGAACTTGTGCGAACCTGCTGATGACCACCACTGGATGCGATGGAAGAAATGATGAGAAAACAGAACATTGTGATTCACCATTTGGTGGTGAGAAAGCCAGACCAGTTAAGAAATAGAATTGTTGATTGGCTAAACAATTTGAAAATGGGAAAAGATTTTGCTAATGAAGACATTGTAAGTGCATATAGAGTGGGTCCCAGGAGGGGAAAGACGGATCAAAGGAATGTTTTGGTTAAATTTGCAAACTGGGGCGATAAGTTGAAGGTAATGGCTTTCTTAAAACAAACTGGTTCTGGCGTTCTTAAAATTGATGGAAGTGATGTAGAGGTATATAATGATATTTCCATTAAGGAATGCAGTTGGAGATACAAGATGAAGCCTGTAACAAAATTTTTGACGCAAAAAGGAATAAGATATAACTGGCGATTTCAACAACAGTTAAGATTTTTCCATGATAGAAAAATGCAAGTGATTTATATGAGAACTGATGCATTGGAATATTTGTGTCTACTTGACTTGGTTAAGGGGGATTCGAATGAATGGTTGGAGTTAAGGAAAGACTTGTTGCCGATGGGAGGGATAAGGAGGGATTATGGTGGAGATGATGTGGGTGGCGCTGCGGGAGGTGAATGAACTGATGAGGCGGAAGTTGATCTATCACTAATTGTGCTGGAGGAAGAGTCAGATGAAGGGAAGAAAGGGAAGTGAACGCTGATGTTTTTAAATGAAGGTGCGCTTGAGCGTTAACTGTTGTGTACATCTTACACGTTCCCCCCTCCTCCTTGGGGAAGAAGAAGGTGTTTTTTTTCTTTTTCTTTTCTTCTTTCTTTCTTCTTCTTCCCTTTTTGGAAGAAGAGGAAGAAATTGGGGAGGTTAGGTATGTGTGTTTTTAGTTTTAAGTTTTGTTTCGATTATGCTGGGGTAGTAGGTAGCACGCCCAGTGGAGAACTCGGATGTGGAAGAAGCGGTTATCAATTTAATTTAAAATATGAGGATTATCAAAGTTGTGACGTGGAATGTGAAAGGTACAGGATCTGTGGTTAAGAGGAGAAGGATAGAATCAGCATTGACGAAGGATAGACCAGATATAGTCTTTCTTCAGGAAACTCATCAAAAATCGCAGGATACTAATAAAAATTTTCTTGGTTGGATGCATAAGAACATAAGAACAGCCTTGCTGGAACAGGCCACAGCCCATCCAGTCCAGCATACTGTCTCACACAGTGGCTCACCATTTCCTTCAGGGTATTCCCAAGGAAATGCCTTCACCTGCTTAGGAGTCCCTGGAAATGGCATTGAGAGATATCCTGCCTATCTCTCCAACCCCGAGGTTGTCCTTAAGTATCCATAATTATAGCCATTGATACCCTTGTCCTCCATGAACTTGTCTAATCCTTTCTTAAAGCTGTCAAGACTGAGAGCAGTCACCACTTCTTCTGGCAGGGAGTTCCATTGACCAGTAATCCTCTGGGTAAAAAAGTACGTTCTCTTATTTGTTTGAGAACTAGTACCCAAAAGTTTCATGGAGTGTCCCCTAGTTCTAGTGTTATGCGATAGGGAAAACAATTTTTCCTTATCTACTTTGTCCACACCGTGCATGATTTTATAAACTTCAATCAGGTCACCTCTTAGACGCCGTCGTTCAAGAGTGAAAAGGCCCAGATGGTAAGGAAGGTGTTCCAGTCCCCTAATCATTTTGGTTGCCCTCCTCTGCACTTTTTCCAACTCCATAATATCCTTCTGGAGGTATGGCGACCAGAACTGTACACAGTATTACAGATGGGGCCTCACCATAGATTTATAAAGAGGCAAAATGACACTTGCTGACTTTCTATACCCTTCCTAATGATCCCTAGCATTGAGTTTGCTTTTTTCACTGCTGAGGCACACTGGGTTGACACCTTCATTGAGCTGTCCACCAGGACACCAAGGTCCCTTTCCTGGTTTGTCGCAGAGAGTTCAGAACCCATCAGTTTATAAATGTAATTGGGGGTTTTTGCCCCAACATGCATCACTCTGCACTTACTAATGTTGAAGCTCATTTGCCACTGTTTTCCCCATTCCCCCAGTGTCAAGAGATCCCTCTGGAGCTCCTCACAATCTCTCACAGTTTTCACTACCCTGTATAATTTAGTGTCGTCAGCTACCTTGCTTTTTACTCCTACCTCTAGATCATTTATGAAGAGGTTGAAAAGCAGGGGTCCCAATACTGAACCTAATGCAACATTGTAAAATGTCATATGGTACATCAAAAGCAAGGGGAGTTGCAACTTTGATTTTGACTAGACTGGGGTTTGAGATAACTAATTGTATATCAGATTTAGAGGGTAGATATCTGATAATAAAAGGGAAAATAGATGACGAGGAATTAATTTTGGTGAATATATATTCCCCGAATGAGCATCAAGCTACGTTTTTAGAAAAAATAAGTAAAATCTTGGTTTTAGATAAATCAGCAAGGATGATAGTGGCTGGCGACTTTAATTTAGTGAGATCAAATTTGGATTGTACCAATATATTGAGATGTGGGAAAACTATTAGAGGAGGGGTTTTGGATAACTGGATGGCTGTTTTGGGTTTGAAAGACTCCTGGAGAGAACGTAAGGGGACAGAAAGGGCATATTCTTATTTCTCACATGTTCACAATTCATATTCTAGAAGAGACTATATATTTGTTTCCGAAAATATGGTTAAAAATTTGGAAGAAACTGAAATTGGAATTTTTAAGGAGTCAGACCATGCTAAAGTAGTGTTAGAAATGAATTTACAGGAGAAGGAGATGGAGGTATGATCCTAATTTATTTAAAGATCAAGAGTGTAAAGAACAAATTATGGAAAGATGGAAGGAAAATTGGCAATGGAACGATAATGGTGAGGTAAATTTCAATGTGGTTTGGGATGCCATGAAGTCAGTTGTTAGAGGGGAATGCATTAAGCAAGCAAGTAATAGGTATAAAAAGTACAAGATAGCGCAGGATAAAATTGAAAATGAGATAAAACAGTTACAGGAGGAACATTCAAGGACAAAAGATAAGAAGGTCTTTATGAGCTTACAAAGATTGAAGGCTGACTCGGTAGGCAGAGATATAGAAAAGGTAAAAAGAGACTTGTACTGTTGCCAAAACCTGGAAAGGATTTAGAAAAAGTAGAATCCTATAGACCAATTTCACTGATAAATCAGGACACCAAGATCTTCACAGCAATATTGGCTAACCGTTTAAATAATTTTATGGGTAACTATATAAATGCTGATCAGGTGGGTTTTTTGAAAGGACGTCATATGGTGGATTTGACCAGAAGGGTGCTAGACTTAGTAGATTTTGTGAGTCAAACAAAGGTTGGATTAATATCGCTGGACATATTTAAGGCATTTGACTCTTTGCAATGGACTTCAATGAAGGAAATAATTAAATGGTATGGATTTGGGGATAAATTTAGAAGGATAATTGATCAATTATACCAGCAAGGACTAGCCACTGTCATAGTGAATGATGAGGTTACTGATGAGATAAAATTAGAGGCAGGTACAAGACAGGGCTGCCCGTTGTCCCCAATTTTGTTCATTATGGCAATGGAAATATTAGTGAAAGCTATAAGAGATGATAAGAAAATTGAGGGGATTATGGGAAATAAGGTAAGTATGTATGCTGATGACACATTGATAATTGTAAAACATCCAGATAAGGTAATGGATAGAATTAGGCTACAATTAAAGGATTTTGAAGATATTACTGGATTGAAAGTAAATTGGGATAAATCAGCAATGATGCTCTCTAATATGGGTGAGGAGGATCAGAAGAATATAAAGAGATTAGTTAATATTCAAATTAAGAACAAGTTGAAATATTTGGGAATAATTATTTCAAGTAGATGGGAAGAACTTAAAGGACTGAACTATGACAGTCTGAAGAAAGATTTGAAAAATAGGATACAAAGGTTGAGTGGACTTGCTGGTGCCTCAGAAAGTGTGACTTCTGAGGAAAACATTTCCCACACTCCTGGCACTTGTATGGTTTATCTCCAGTATGGACTCTCTTGTGTCTAAGAAGGTGTGAATTCTCAGCAAAACATTTCCCACACTCCAGGCATTTGTATGGTTTCTCTCCATTATGGACTCTTTGGTGTATCAGAAGGTATGAACTTCGATTAAAAAATTTCCCACATCCTTGCAGTTGTATGGTTTCACTTTACTGTGGACACTCTGGTGTGTCAAAAGTGTTGAGGTGTGAGAAAAACATTTCCCACACTCTTGGCATTTGTATGGCTTCTCTCCTGTGTGGAGTCTAAAGTGTTTCAAAAGGGTTGAACTGTCATAAAAACATTTTCCACACTCCTGGCATTTGTATGGTTTTACTCCTGTGTGAATTTTCCCGGTGTGTTAGAAGGGATGAATTCTGAGAAAAACATTTTCCACACTCTTGGCATTTGTATGGTTTTTCTCCTGTGTGTACTCTCCGGTGTTTTAGAAGTCCAGAACTCTGGGCAAAACATTTTTCACATTCCTGACATTTGTATGTTTTTTCTCCAGTATGAAGTCTCAGGTGTTTCAAAATGGTAGCACTGTGAGAAAAACATTTCCCACTGTCATGAACCTTGAGTCACCATGGCAACCTTATCACTAAGAACTACTGAAGCTACTTGTAAACACATTCCTACATTCCTTTCTGATGGAATCAACACAGCTGCATCCCCTCAGAGGAATGTACACCTGCAGATCCCTCGAGGGAGGATGACAAATAGGTCAGGTGGCAGAGTGACGACAGAGACATCTGACTACCCCACGAGGGAGAAGATGCTTCCCCCCTGTCAATCAAAACCCCGTGACTCTGAAACACCTGCAGATTGTCATTTTTAGAATGCAAAGGTGGGAGGGAAATCTGTTCCTTTTTGTGTATAAAAGCAGAGCTCTTTCCCTGAGTTATTTGGTCCTCTCAGTTTGAAGGTAGAGATGTCTCCTTGAGCTGGACTCTAAACACTTATGATCTGAACCCCTCAGATCTAAGTGGACCATACTAACTATGTTTGCTATGTACTTTGTCTTTTGTTTCTGTCTTTGTTCTTTTCCAGATACTAAAGGAAAATAAAACTCTTTGTGAGTAACATCAACGGAGTGGATGTCAATTTATCAGGCTATATCTTAGTGCTTTGCTCTATGCCCCCACATGCTACCAACATATTAAACCACCGCATACTCCCTGTAAGCGACAGGTGGAGTTCTTTGAAGCCGATTGGGAAATGGTACAGTGAGGCGACCTTAGGCTGCACTGGGAGTGAGCGGATAAAGGAAATTATCGCAGCCTAAAGGATAGGTACATGCCTCCTGTAAGACAGTGCCCAGTTGAGTGTTCAAGACACCCACACTTCTGGCATTTGTACGGCTTCTCTCTTGTGTGGACTCTGGTGTGTCAGAAAGCATGAATTCTGAGCAAAACATTTCGCACACTCTTGGCATTCATAAGGTTTCTCTCCACTGTGTAACCGCTGATGTGTCAGAAGATTTGAATTGCGATTAAAAGATTCCCCACATTCCTTGCACATGTATGATTTGTTTCCTGTGTGGATTATCTGGTGTTCACGAAGGTGTGAATTCCGAGCAAAATGCTTCTCACACTTCTGGCATTTGTATTGTTTTTCTCCTGTGTGGACTTTTTGGTGCGTCAGAAGCCATGAACTCTCCAGAAGCATTTGCCCACACTCTTGACAACTGTATGGATTATCACTGTCGTGGAATCACAGGTGTTTCAAAAGGGTTGGAATGTGAGAAAAAAATTCCCCACATTCTTGGCAATTGTACGATTTCAATCCAGTGTGGTGAGTTATAGGTTGTGGATTCTGAGTAAAATATTCCCCACGCTCATGGCTTTTGTAGAGTTCTTCTGCAATGCAAACTTTCTGGTTTGTCAAATGGGTTGAACTCTGAGAAAAACATTTCCCACATTCCTGGCATTCATAGGGTTCCTCTCCTGTGTGAATCATCTGGAAGGGGGAAAGGTTGGAACTCTGCTTACAATACTTTCCATCTTATCGGGTTGAGATGGATAAGAAATCCTTTCCGACAGTTCTGCCATTCTTAAGGTTCTTTTCCTCTGTGGATTCTCCGGTGCCATTGAAGGAAGGAATTCCAGACAGAAGAAGACCCTTATTCTCAAAATTGCTTTTTTTGGTCCTCTTTCCATTTTCTGATGACTCCCAAGTTGTGGTTTGCTATCGTAACCTTTTCTAGAGGCTTTCCCCATGAAACATATATTTGCAGGATGGGCCCTCCGGGGAAGTCTAAGTGCCGTACCTTCAGGACAATATTTCCCATGTATGTCGCATATCTTGGGTTCTTCTCTAGCGGAACTTTCCTGACCTGGTGGGAGAAACAGCAGCACAGGAAAGATTAAATGTCAACTATGAAAGCCAAAGGGACTGCAGTGGCTGAAGTGGCTAAGACGCTGACTAAGAGGCGGAAGGTCAGCAGTTCGATTCCCGAGTACTGCAGGATGGAATGAGCTCCCGTCTTTGTTGTCCCAGCTCCTGCCAACTTAACAGTTTGAAAGCAAGAAACTGCAAGTAGATTTAATTTAATTTAATATTTCAACTTGTTCGCCACCCACTCAGGGAAGCCTGACTCAGGGAGGCTCACATAATTAAAAAACCCCACATTAAAACATTAAAAACCCCACCCACATTTAAAAATCCCACCCACCCCGAGAGGCAGAAGGAAGGTACATTTCATGATAAGAGCCAACGAGCAGGAGCCACATTGCTTTCAGGGCTCCACACCTGCCCCACCAGCCAGGTCTTAATTCCTTTCCTGAAGGGCAGCAGCTCCGTCTGCAGCCGTAGTTCTACTGGTAGGAGGTTCCAAAGGGCTGGAGCGAACACGGAAAAGGCCCCTTTTCTTGTGCCAGAGGTGGGCCTCCCTGGCTGATGGAACAATTAGGGAGCCCCTCCGGTCCGCTCTGGTTGGACGGACAGATGTCCGTCCAACCAGACGGACCACTTAGGTGGGAAGGTAACAGCATTCCATGCGCTGCGTAGTCATGCCTGCCACATGACCATGGAAATGTCTGCAGAAGCAGACAGCACTGGCTCTTCAGCCATACCCGTCAAGCGCAGCTCTGGAAAATACGGGAACTGCTCCAGCTCGGCCACGCATGCGCAGAACACCTTTGTGCATGCACATAACCCCTTTGCGCATGCGCACTGTTGCCACTGATGGGCACACATGTACAGTAACCCCTTTCCCTGCTGTTCAAAATACGGGGTGGTGGCGGGAAAGGGGAGGAACGAGTGCTGGAATACGGGAAATCCCAACCAATCCGGGATACTTGAAAGATATGTCTTCGGCTTTGAAAAAGAAATGAGCACTGAACCCTAGAGTCGGATACGACTGGCTTTCGAGCAAGGGAAACCTTTACCTTTACCTTGAAAGCCAAAATACTCTGGAAGGGGAAAAGAGTCTACAAAAAGACCCTGAAAGGAAAAATTAGCATGGGGAAAAACAATGTTACTTTTCTCCATCTCTGGTTCAAGGCCTCCTAATCTTTTTGTTCTTTGGGAATTCAAAACAAGGGTGTCCTAGTCTACCATCAACACCCTTGTTGTCCTACCTAGGCTACCATTAGGGGACTGCAGTGGAGCAAGTGCTTAAGACGCTAAACCTGATGGTTGGAAGGTCAGCAGTTCGATACCTGAGTGCTACATGATGGAATGAGCTCCCGCCTCTGTCCCAGCTCCTGCAGTTTGAAAGCAAGAAATTGCAGGTAGATACATAGGTACCACTTTGGTGGGAAGGTAAACAGCGTTCCGTGCACTCCAGTGTCTAGTCATGCGTGCCACATGACCATGGAAACATCTGCAGAAGCACACAGCACTGGCTCTTCGGCTATAACCATCTCTACATCTCAGCCCTGCTGGCTAATCTAGCCTTGACTGGGGGGCGGGGGGCCGGTTAAGGAGAGGTTAGGATGTATGTTTTTATGGGCATTTAAAGCATTTTATGGTTCTAATTTGGTTTTAAGGTTGTTTTTATATTGACGTGAGTCGCCTTGGGTCGCCGAGGCGAGGAAGGCGGCAATATAAATGAAATAAATAGAGATGAGCACCAAACCCATAGAGCAAAACGAAATCACCTGTCAACTGTTTCTTAATTTGAAAGCCTTCTTTTTCCTATATGAGACATGTTGCTCAGAGATCTTGTTGTTGCAAAAAATACAGAGGCTGACATTGTTTTGCTTTTGACAGTGTGTGTAATGGGAAGGAAAGCATCCGTAGCAACAGCAAAACGCTTGCTAATTAAAGGCTTCCCTTGGCAACATGCATCTTGGCAACACATAGCAACAAAGTTAAATCAGCCTCAACAAATTTAATTTTCATGCTTATATACCGCCCACTCAGGTGAACCCGACTCAGGGTGGTTTACATAGCAGACAATAAATACAAAATAAATACGAAATACAATAACATAACATGCAATGCATACAGTAAAAATAATAATTTACAATTACAAAATCTCTGTCCGCAAAATATTACAACAAAAGTATATACTACAACTAGCAGAGGTTGCCCGGCATTGCCGGGATGTTTTAAAGGATGATATAATGCCGGGATGTTTTAAAGGATGATATAATTTTTTTATAATTATTTTATGTAACCAAATAATGTTTTTCTATGTTTTTTTTAATGTGTGAGTATATTTTTTAAATCAATTTTTAAAAACTGTGTTTAGATGTTTATTTATTTTGTGAGTGAAAACTGTAAACAGGATTTGACAAATGTTTTAGAAATGTTATTCTTTCTTTTGACTCTTTTTGACTGTGTTTTCTCCTGTGTCCTCTGGGTGGTGCTGTTGCGCTTTTCTTTTACTTTGACTTTCTTTCTTCACTGTCTTGTGGGTGTCTCTTGTTCTGGTAAGTAGTCTGTCTTTCCTCATTTCATTTCCAGATCTCGTAGAGTAAGGTCGTTTGAATAAGTTCTCCGTTTTAATTTCTTTTGGGGGTTTGTATTGTTATTTCTTTTGGGGGGGGGCGTTCTGTGTGTTTGGTGTTTGTGTTATTTTTGGGGTCATTTTTGGTTGTTTTTGGATGTTTTTGGTTGTGATTTTTGTGTAATTTTACTTTATGGTTTATTTTTGGGGTAAGTGAAGGCACCGTGCGGAGCGCTGTCCGGTGCCTTTGCTTACCTGGGAATTTTTTCGCTTTCAAGGGGGGAAGGCAATGATGCTTTCTCCCTCCCTTGAAAGTGAAACACTTCCTCGTAAAGTAAAGGAACTGGGAGGAGCACCATCCGGTGCCTTTGCTTTGCGGGGGAATTGTTTTGCTTTCAAGGGGGGGGGGGGAAGCAATGATGGCTTAGCCCCCTGTTGAAAGCGTTGTGGGTGGGTGGGGGTCCCTTCCCGCGGCCTCAGGCGGCATGTGGAGGGAGTCTTCCTTTCCCACGGCCTGAGCTCGATGTCTGGGGCGTGGGAAGGCAAGCTCCGTTTTTCAGGCAGCGTTGGGGTGTCTTCTCTTCCCGCAGGCTAGGCAGCCATGCTGTGTTGCGGGAACCCAAGCACCGGCTGTATTTTTATTTTTTGTGCGGCAGATTTCTCAGAGTTCTGTGCGCTCATGGCACGCAGAACTCTGGGGCTTGTAGTTTGTGGGTATTTTTCCCTTTGCGTTGCTTTTTTCCCCCTGCGGCTCGTTTTTGATTGTCTGCAGCACTTTTTCCAACATTCTTTGTGGTCACGGCTCTCAGCCTGATTGGTTGTTGCGCGGTGCGGCGCAAAGAACACTGGGAAATGAAGTTGTTTCCCTTCTTTTACGTTTGTAGGGCTGTTGCCCCACTGCCGGTTTTTTCAATCCTTCGTTGACCTGCAGATCCAGTTCAGCCGTGTGCACGAATGGTGGGTGCGGGTCATTAGGGCGAGGCATAGGAACCTATAGCAAGTTCCAACGGTTAACCCTTGGTGTTATAGGTTAAGATTGAGCATAAGACTCCCCCCCCACTACACAAAAAAATCACCTCACAGGCTCCCTTAATTCCATCAATGCATTGTACCTTTTTACACCTTTAGGAGGGGGGGGGGGGGCAATGGGTGCCAATGCCAAATGAAGTGGTCTTGACCTCTTACAATCACCAGAAGACTCAGGGTGGGTGGGTAGGTGTGTCTTTGTGCCGCAGTCTTAGAAAGGACTCCGAAGTCCATCTCCCCTAACTGGGCCCAATGGGTTTTGTTCTGTAGGAATGGAGGCTATTATGCTCCTGTCAGGATTCCACCCTGTCTAGAAAGAGTGTTCCAGGCTTTTAAAAGGACTTTTTCCTGAGAGTCAGTTTGAGGGAGATGTAATAATAATACCCATGAGATTCTGTGCTTTGGACAGAGAGGTTTGAGGCCTTCCAGAAATGCAGGTGTTTTCCCCTCTGCCAGGATGAGCAAAAATGTTCTTTCCATCTTGGTCTTCCTCTCAAACAAGTTAACATGTCTAGCACCCAGATCACATCTAATCTAGACAAGGGGAAAAGGTTCCCTCTCCAGTCCAGCCGTGAGGATGATAGCAGTCAAGGGGGGGGGGGGGGCGGGCATCCAGAAAGCCCCCCATAGAGGGACCTCACACAACCCATGGGCTGTAGGGTAAAGACCTCTGCTCCAAACTGTACAGAGACCCAGACGCAGGTCAGAAAGATCACTTTAAAATTAAAACTCTCCACATCCCCCCCCCCCCAAAAAAAAGTAATTCCCACTCCTTTTAAACACACCCCTTAATCTATGGTCTCAACTCAGATAAAAAGGGAAAACTGGGCTGCTCATATTTTTCAGCATCCCCCCCAGGGCACCCCGTTATTAAAGACGGAGTATTTGGGGGGGGGGGGAGGTTGGACTCATTCTCCTCTCCCAGGTCCCTTGGGTCCAGAAGGGTTGGGGGACACACCCAAGTCAGCGCGCGTTCCCAGCCTCCTCTGCGCTGATTGGCTGAGGGGTTGCACTCACCCTAATTGGCTGGAGCTCGTAACAACGCACAGGATTTCGGGTATTGAAGTTGTTTTTGTTTCTTATTTATTATTTTATTTATTTATTAGTCAAATTTGTATATGCCGCCCGCTCAGGCAGAACCCGACTCAGGGCGGCATCACAACAATTCACAAAAGACATAAAAACAATTATAAAAAATAATTATAAAAAAAACCCCCAACCCACCCCCTTTAAAAAACCCCATGTCCCACCCACCCATCCCATCCACTATACAAAGGAGGAAGAGAAAGTTCTTATACAAGCCAGCAGGCGGGCACCATAGTCCCATTCGGGCCCCACACCTGCCCTGCCAGCCAGGTCTTCACTCCTTTCCTGAAGGGCAGCAGTTCACTTTGGAGTCTTAGGTCTATTGGCAGGAGGTTCCAGAGAGTTGGTGCGGACACGGAGAAGGCCCTCCTTCGGGTGCTAGACAAATGTGCATCCCTAGTCGGTGGCACCACTAGAGAACCCCTCCTGTCCGCTCTGGTTGGACGGGCAGACACTCTTGGGACGATGCGGTCTCTAAGGTATCCCGGCCCCCTGCCATGTAGGGCTTTAAAGGTCAAAACCAGCACCTTAAATTGCACCCGGAGACAAACTGGTAACCAGTGCAGCTCCCGAAGTAGGGGAGAGACATGGGCATATCGCCCACACCCCATCACCACCCTGGCCGCCGCATTCTGGACCAGCTGCAGCCTCCGAATGGTCGTCAAGGGCAGCCCCATGTAGAGCGCATTACAATAGTCTAGTCGGGAAGTAACCAGAGCATGGGTGACCATAAGCAAGGAGCCCCGGTCCAGGAGTGTGCGCAATTGGCGAATCACCCGAAGTTGGGCAAAAGCCCTCCTGGCCACAGCCGCCACTTGTTCTTCCAGCAGCAGCCGCGAGTCCAGAAGAACCCCCAAGTTGCGCACTGGGTCTGTCTGGGGCAGAACAGCCCCATCCAGTACCAAAGATGGTAACTCCCTGGATAACGCGGGGCCCCTTATCCACAGCCACTCTGTCTTGCTGGGATTCAGCCGAAGCCCATTGGCCCCCATCCAGACCCCAATGGCCTCTAGGCATCCGGATAGGATTTCAACAGCATCACTGGGGTCCCCACGGGCCGAGATGTACAGCTGTGTATCATCCGCGTTCTGATGGTACCGCACCCCGTGGGAACGAATGATCTCACCCAGCGGCTTCATGTAGATGTTAAATAAGAGAGGAGAGAGCACAGAGCCCTGAGGCACCCCATATTTGAGGGGCCTAGGGCTGGACCTCTCACTCTCTAACCATACCGACTGGGTACGGCCCTCCAGAAATGAGGAAAACCAGGACAACACAGTGCCCTGGATCCCCAGTCCTTCGAGCCGTTCCAGAAGGATACCGTGGTCGACGGTATCAAAAGCCGCTGAGAGGTCAAGAAGAGCAAGGACGGATGGACAACCCCCGTCCCGCTCCCACCAGAGATCATCCATCAGTGCGACCAATGCCGTCTCCGTTCCATATCCGGGCCTGAACCCTGATTGAAAGGGGTCTAGATAATCCGCTTCCTCCAGGACACTCTGCAGCTGACGCGCCACCGCCTTTTCCAAAACCTTACCCAAAAAGGGCAGGTTGGAAACTGGCCTGTAGTTGTTAAGGACAGCTGGGTCGAGGGACATTTTCTTCAGGAGGGGGCGCACCAAAGCATGTTTTAGCTGTGCAGGAAATACCCCCTCCCGTAAGGATGTTGTCTTCACGTTTGTGGGGCTCTTGCCCCACTGGCGCAATTCTCAATCCTGCGTTTACCTGCGTACCCAGTTCGGTCGTGTGCACGAATGGAGGGTGCGGGCTAGTGGGGCCTGGCTAAGGAGCCTATGCGAACTTCCAACGGTTAACCCTCAAATTTATAGGTAAAAATATGCACTATAACAACTCTTAAGTCCTCCATGGGGTGGGCGGGAGAGTGGGTGGGGTCCCTCACGACAAATATGCCGCAGGGAGAGTCCAACAGTGGGAAAACCCTGCAGGGGAGTGTGGAGGGGTTTTCCGCATCGTCGGCGGGAAGTTCTTTTTGTAGCCGCCGTGGCCGTGCCGGACTCGCACAGCTGCGGCCAGTCTCCCCTTTCTGAACCAGCCATGTTAGGGAGAGCAAATGTCCAATGTTCTCGCCAGCCTCCCTCCCAAAGGTGAGACTGGTTCAGTGGTGGTGGTGAAGCCAGGGCGGCGGCTTTTGAGCCCGTCTGGGAGTCCAGGGGCCGCCCCGCCTCAGGTGTTCTCATCCTGCCTCAGGTGTTCTTGCCAGCCTCCCTCCCAAAGGCGAGCCCGGCTCAGAGGAGGCTTGTCCGTGGCCCTACCGTGGAGACGAGACTCAGCTGGGCTCCTCTTCCCTCCCCTGACCGACCCCAGAGGAGAGGGCCGAAGATGGTGCAGGCGGCTCCAGGGCACTGGTGGTGGATTTTTCAAGCCCCGCCACGGAGACGAGGCTCAGCTGGGCTCCTCTCCCTCCCCTGACCGGCCGGGCCAGAGGAGGGGGCCGAAGATCACCAAAGGATGCCAGGAATTTGTATTTCTTAAGGAGCTTTGGTGGTGCATTGGTTAAACTGCTGTACTGCAACCAAAAGGTTGTAAGTTCGATCCTGACCAGGGCTCAAGGTTGACTCAGCCTTCCATCCTTCTGAGGTCAGTAAAATGAGTACCCAGCATGGGGGGGGGGGAGAGAAGCTAATTAACTTGTGTTAATTAGAGAGCAAGAGAGTGCACTAAGCGCTAGTAAAGGTATCCAATTCTAGGGTTCAGTGCTCATCTCTGTTTCAAAGCTGAAGAGCCAGTGCTGTCTGCTTCTGCAGACGTTTCCATGGTCATGTGGCACTGGCATGCCTAGACACCGGAGTGCACAGAATGCTGTTTACCTTCCCACCGAAGTGGTCCCTATTTATCTACTTGCAATTTTTTGCTTATGAACTGCTAGGTTGGCAGGAGCCTGGGGCAAAGGCATCCTGCAGTACTTGGGAATCAAACTGCTGACCTTCTGCCTCCCAGTCAGCATCTTAGCCACTTGACCCACTGCAGGCTATAGGGTGGTATATAAGTGTGATTGCTTTGCTTCTGCTTTATTTCTATTTGTCTACTTACCTTTGTGTGTTTTATATATTTATTGGGTTTTATCTATGGAGGGTGCTTCCCCTGACGAACTACTGCCTGTTTTGGGGGGGTTTTTTCTACCCCGGCTCAACTTTACTTGAGGCTGGTGGTGGTCTCGCTGTGTCTTCGGCGGGGTAGCGTGGAGGAGAGGGAGTCCCTCTTCTCCCCATTGCTCCGGGAAAGAAGGACGGCGGGTGTCTCGCGGTGGCGTTTTGTGGCTTTTTATTTTGCGTGGCTGTGAGGCGCTGAGTCTGCCTGCTGGGGACTTGCGCTCCCGTTGCATTTTGTAAGCTTCTTTTTCACGCGCTGGCTTTCTCAGCATTCTGCGCACTCACGGCGCGCAGGATGCTGGGACTTGTAGTTTTGCATTTGTGGTTTGCGTTCGTGCGGTGGTTTTTTTCTGCGGCTCGATTTCAAATGACCGCGACGTGTTTCCCAACTTTCTTTTTGCTTGCGCCTATCAGCCTGATTGGCTGTGGCACGCCACGGTGCAAAGAACGTTGGGAATTGAAGTTGTTTCCCTTTGTTTGCGTTCGTGGAGCTCTTGCCCCACTGGTGCATTTCTCAACCCAACAGTTACCTCCGTACCGGGTTTGGGCAAGTGCAGGAGGCTCGGTACGGGATAGTGTGGACCGGTGCGGGAGCCTTTGTCAAATTCCAGTTAACGCTTAGATTTATAGGTATAGATGTTATTAAGTTCTAAATGTTGTCTATGCAGGAAGAAATTAAAACAACAACAATCAAAGAGCAGAATTGTACAGAATGGCTGACATTTTTTGCATTGTATATTGATTTTCACTAGAGTAGGTCAACTGATTCCTTTGGGGTTGAGTGAAACAACTCCCCATAAGTCCTTTTGCTAGAATTATCTTTTGAAAGAAGCAATCTTGTTTATGATCTACATATTTTCAAAAATGTGAATCGCGAAGGTAGTTTCTGTAGATCCTTTGGAGGAAGAGGAGAATTCACAGATTGAGAAAGGACAAATTCATTTTCTCTCAACCATGGCTGTGGTGGTGCGTCTGCTTTTCGTTTTGAGCTTCCATAGATCACCACTCTACTTTAGATACGACATTAGGATAACTCGTTTAATGTTTATCCAAATTCCGTCAACAGAGGCTGAAATCCAGTAGTAAGTCACTGGTAGAGTAGGCTCAATGAATCAATGGAACAAAGTAAATATGTTAGTCACTCCATCAATGTTTCCCAACCATTGGTTTTTTGACTTCAATCCCTAGAAGTCTAAGTCAATTCCCCAAAACACTGATCAGCCATTGTACTAACTTAGGCTTCTGCGAATTGAAGTCCACCGGTGGGAAAGGGGTCCCACTTTGGGAACCACTGCACTAAATCCTCAATGGGCCAATATTAGTTGCAGACTACTCCTGGATTTAAGCCTACATTTTACTGTATTTCATAACTGAATATAGCATATCCTATTAGCATGAGATCAGAAGTATTTGTCTATACTGTATATGGGTCCCTCAAAACCCAGTACAATGGCAACATCCTATCATCAAACCTGTGACCCTTGAGAACAGTAAGAGCTATAAAGCCTCTATGTAAAGTTGGACTGTGGGCCCTTTGTCTACACCCAGGGTTCTCAAATAGCAGCCCATGGGCTGGATGTGGCCCAGAGCCCCATTTCATGTGCTCCCCCACCACCTGCACCACATCCGGAAGTGTCATGTGGTGGAGGAAGGGCAAAATAGCTACCCTGCCCTCGAAGCTGTCTGAGGGAGTGTGAACCGATCACCCCCCAGCTTAAAAAAGGTTGAGAACTCCTGATCTACACGGTTCCTTCATGGATGCCACAAAGATGTCCACCATCTTGTGTCTGATTTTTCTTTTCTATTTACAAGCCCTGATGGACTTTGGTCTTACATTGGGTTGCTCATGAAGGGAAAAGGGAGCAGAAAACAAAACCCAAAGCTGGGACAGAGACGGATGATCAATCCGTCATGTAGTACTCTGGTCTTGAACTGCCGACACACTGGCCTTCAAGCCTACAAGGCCAGCTTCTTAACCACTGAGCCACCACAACCCCTGTGAATAGATGATAGGTAAAGGTAAAAGCAAAGGTTTCCCTTGCTCTAAAGCCAGTCATATCCGGCTCTAGGGTTCAGTGTTCATCTCTGATTCAATGCCAAAAAGCCAGCGCTGTCTTCTGCTGCAGACGTTTCTGTGGTCATGTGGCAGGCATGCCTAGAAAATGGAGTGCACAGAACGCTGTTTACCTTCCCACCGAAGTGGTCCTTATTTATCAACTTGCAATTTCTTGCTTTCGAACTGCTAGGTTGCAGGAGCCTGGGGCAAAGACGGGAGCAAATTCCGTCCTGCAGTACTCGGGAATCAAACTGCTGACCTTCCGCCTCCCAGTCAGCATCTTAGCCACTTGAGCCACTGCAGGCTATAGGGTGGTATATTGCTTTGCATCTGCTTTATTTCTATTTGTCTACTTATCTTTGTGTATTTTATATATTTATCGGGTTTTATCTATGTATAGTTAGTGCTATTTCATATGACAAATAAATAAATAAATCACCAAAGAAAGCCTTTGAATACTCAGGCCTTCTCAGTCATAACCCTGACCCATTCATTGGTAATCTCATGGATTGACTACTGTAATGCTCTCTACGTGGTGCTGCCCTTGTGTTTGATAGAGATTACAGCGAGTCCAGAATGCAGCAGCCAGGCTGGTGATGGGCTTAAAGAAATTCGATCACATTCCCCCAGCCTTGGCAGGCCTGCAAAGATTACCTGGTGTTAATGTTATCATATAAGGCCCTATACCAGGGGTTCTCAACTTAAGGCCCACTGGCCGGATCCAGCCCATGGTGTCATTTCATGTGGCTCCCCCACCCAGTGGTGGGCTTCAGCCGGTTCGCCAGAACCAGTAGCAGAAATTCTGGCTGGTCCTGCCTATCCAAGTTTTGAAATACAGTAATCCTAATTCAGGTGCAACACAGGGCTTTCCCCCTGGCCATGCCCACCATACCACGCCCACCGAGTAAGTAGTAAAAAAAAAATTTGAATCCCAACACTGCCCCCACCAAGGGCATTTGAGAAACAAAATGGCCACCCTATTCAAGCTGTTTGGACAAAATGGCTGCCCCCATTGTGCAGACAGGGCAAAATGGCCATCTGGCCCTCAAAGCTGACTGAGAGAGCATGACCCGGGCCCTAACTTGAAAAGGCTGGGAACCCCTACCTTATATGGTTTGGGACCTTGTTATCTGTCGGAGCGCCTCTCCCTCAGAACAACTCCCTGCATTACCCGTTCACCACATTCGGCACAGCTCCAGGTGCCGCCCCTCCAGGATGGCTTGGAAGTCTTTAACTAGAAATAGAGCCTTCTCGGTGGTGGCACCAACACTGTGGAGAACACTTTACCATTAGAGCTGCGCCAGGCCCCATCACTGACTATCTTTAAAAAGCAATTAAAAACTCTGTTCTTTAAGGAGGCTTTTCAGGGTGTTGTCCCTTTAGTGATAATTTCAACAGTCAGGATGAGTCTCAGACGCCAGTTAATTTATTTTATTTTATGATGTATTTGTCGGTTGTTTGTTTTGATTTTCTGTGTGTTCTGTTGTTATTCGTTATCTGTTTGTATACTGCCCAGAGTGGGATACCAACCAAATGAGTGGTATAGAAATGCAATCAATCAATCAATCAAGGGGGGGGGCAAAGAATGGCATTCAAGCCATGTATGAAAGCTGCCCTGCTCATTTCCCCATACATCTCTTTAGTGTATGGGAACCAAGACACCGGAACAGCCGAAGAGCTGGCTTAACACAACTTTATTGCATGATGGTCAGAGGGAACATGAGGTAATGGTGGACGAACAGCTCAATATATACAGTGGCTATACATTTGAATGTGGCTCCTCGACAGTCTATTGGCTACTGTCCGCGTGACGTCATTGCAGGTCACGCCCTTCTTGTCCAGGTGAAGGTGGTGGCGGGAATCTTCCCGCGCTGTTGTTCTTGGGTGAGTCTGGGCCATGAGAGTTGGACGCTCGCTATTGCCATCTAGTGGTCACTAGCTCGCGTCCTATTGTAAGGGTTACAGTGATGCAGCTGAAGGTTATAATGTTACACATAGAAAGGTTACATTGGTTACACATGGATAGGTACATTGTTTAAAGGCACAGTATTTGAGAACACAACATCCCTCCCCCCTAGGATGAGACGAAGTCTCTCATCCAAGATGGCTTATTGCAAACCCGTTTGGGCCGCGATGCGGGCTGACCTGCCCCGGGGGCGCTACCGCTTCCATGTTCCCTGGTCCCTTGTCCTGTAACGGGAGAGGGAGACTCGTTAGTGGCTTGCCGCGGTTTTGCAGCTTTAGGGGAAGGGACAAATTCCATTGTGGGCAGACCGGGGGCACTAGGGGCTAACGTAAAACCCCTCTTCTCGCTTGGATGGGTGGGGGACCACTCCGAAACCCCCCCCCCCCGGTCCTGTAACTCAAAATCAAAATCTGCTGGGGGATCCCGCGGGATATCTACGAGGACAAATTCCTTCCCCTCCCCCCTTGGTGGGGACCACTGGCCCCCCTCTCCTCCCCCTTGGGCTGAACGGGTGGGGGAGAACCCTAACGCTGAATTTCTGTCTGCGCATTCGGCGTCCTGCCTTTCTGGGACCCGGCTCCAGAGCTGGTCCGCGTGCCGCCTCCAAAGTAGACCCGAGCTGGTCTCCACGCGATACGATACGGGACCGGTCTGCTCTATGACAACGCCCGGTACCCAGGCTGGTCCCGCGCTGGCGTAGTTCCTGCAATGCACAGAGGCGCCCACGCCGAAACTTTTTGTGGACTCTAGCCCAATGTTCCTCCCCTTGTCCTCTACTCTCGTGGGGTCTAGCCTGGTGAGTATGGTGGTCAGCTTCCTGCGCATTAAAAGCTCAGCGGGGGAGTACCCCGACGCCAAGGGGGTCACCCTGTATCCCAGCAGAAACTGACACACTTGCAGGTTGAGATCCCCGGGGCCCATGCGCCTCAGTGCATCCTTCGTGGTGCGCACGAGGCGCTCTACCTGGCCATTGGTGGCAGGGTGAAACGGGGCAGACGTGATGTGCCGGATGGCGTTGATTTCGGTGAATGCCCTGAACTCGGCGGACGTGAAACAACTAGCGTTATCGCTAATGAGGGTGTCGGGTATGCCGAACGTGCAGAAGACCCTCCGTAAATGCTTAATTGTTGTGGCCAAGGAGGTGCTCGTGACTGGGATTACCTCCAACCACTTGGAGTAAGCATCCACTACAAGGAGAAAAAGAGTCCATCGGAACGGCCCCGCGAAATCCACGTGCACCTGGGACCACGGTCCCTTTGCCGCGTCCCATTCCCTGTGGGGAAGGCGGGCCTCCTCTGGTCTGGAGCATTGGCAACTCTCGCAACTGCCGACCATGTGCTCAATGTCGGCGTCTAACTGGGGCCACCAGAAATAGCTCCGGGCCAGCGCTTTGGAGCGAACAATTCCGGGGTGGCTGACGTGCAGCAGTTTAAGCACCCGCGGCCGTAGGGATGCAGGGATCACCACCCGCTGGCCCCACAAGGGACACCCCCTCTCTAGGGACAGCTCCAGCTTTTTCCGAAAAAATGGGGCGAATTCCTCTGCTGGGGAAGACGCTGGCCACCCTTTCTGCACCCAGGAGCTAACCGCCGCCAGCGTCTTGTCCTTGCCGGTCGCTTTGGCGATGTCGGCGGGCACTATGGGGGGCGAATCTAAGACCTCTATCATGAGCACCTGGCGGTCTCGCTCCTCCTCGCCCACATGGCTGCGCGTCTGGGGAAGGGGGGACCTCGACAGGGCGTCCGCATGGCTGATCTCTCTCCCGGGCCGGTACACCAACGCGTGCTGGTAGGCGTTGAGAAAAATGGCCCACCTAAGCATCCTCGGGGACAGGATCTGTGGCGTGGGCTTATCTGCGGTAAAGATGCCTAGCAGGGGCTTGTGGTCAGTCACGATGGTGAAGGGGCGGCCATACAGAAAATCGTGAAATTTTTTCGTCCCCGCAATTATCGCCAGCGCTTCCCTGTCTGTCTGGGCGTAATTTCTCTCCGCTTGGGACAGGGACCTGGAGTAAAATGCTACTGGGGCCTCCCTCCCGTTTTCCAGCACGTGGCATAACACCGCCCCCACCCCCACCGGGGATGCATCACAGATCAGGACCACCGGCCGTTTGGGGTCGAAATGGGTCAGGATGGCGTCAGACGCCAGGAATTGTTTCAGTTCAGTGAATGGCCTCTCCTGGTCGTCGCCCCACTTCCACGCCTCATCTTTCTTGAGCAACTTATGAAGCGGTTCAGCCACCGCCGCCTTCCGGGGAAGGAAGGAGTGGTAGAAGTTTAAGAGCCCTAGGAACGACTGCAACTCGGACTTGGAGGTGGGGCGAGGGGCTTTCTTGATGGCGGCCACCTTGGATTTGGACGGTTTGATCCCCTCAGGTGTTACTCGGAAACCTAAGAACTCAACCTCATTCGCGAAGAAGACGCATTTGTCTTTTCGCAACCTCAACCCCGCCTTTTCGAATACCGCCAGAACCTTGTCTAGCCTTTTGGCCAACTCAGCCTCACTCCCCCCCGTTATCAATACGTCATCAAAGTATGGCAAAACCCTGTCCAGCCCTTTTAAGAGGCGTTCCACGAGCGACTGGAAAATTCCAGGCGCCGAGTTCACGCCGAATTGTAGGCGCGTCACCTGGAACGCCCCCTTATGAGTGACTATGGTTTGTGCAGCAGCTGCAGCAGGGGTTACCAAGAGTTGCTGATAGGCTTGCGCCAGGTCGAGCTTAGCGAAACACTTTCCCCCATGTAACCTGGCTAGCAGATGGCTGACCACCGGCACCGGATACGCATTAGGGCGAATTGCCTTATTAATGGTGCACTTATAATCAGCGCATATGCGAACCTCCCCGTTGGCCTTTAACGCCGTTACAATTGGAGTTTCCCACTCCGCAGAATCAACAGGAACAAGAATCCCCTGGCCCACCAATTTGTCCAGTTCCGCCTCTATTTTGTCCTTTAGTGCAAAAGGCACTCTGCGCGGTTTGAGTCTTATTGGGCGGACCTCCGGGTCCAGGTCGAAGGCTACTGGGGGTCCCTTGAACTTCCCAAGTCCCTTTTTGAAGACTTCGGGGTGCGCGTCGCACACCTCCTGTATTGGGTCAGTCCCAACGGCGTGCACCCCCCCAATGAACAGACCCAGGGGTTGAAACCATTGAGTTCCGAGGAGGCTGCAATTTCCCCCCTTGAGAACGACTAGGGGGAGTTCTGCGGCGTGCTGTTTATATTGGACCAGAAATGTTCCAACCCCCAACACCGGGATACTGTTTCCTTGCACGTCCCGAAGCGTGGACCTCAACGCTTTGAACTTGGGCCGTACGCGGGGGGCAATTCTCAAAAACTCCCTCTGGGAAATGATTGAATATGAGGAACCCGAGTCAATCTCCATCCTAACAGGGGCCCCTTGCACCAGTACCTCAACAAAGTAACGGGGGTGTCCCACGGACACGCTGAAAACTGGGGCGGCGGCGTCGCTGTCGTCGGAGATGCGGCCCACGCCGTCCTGCTTCCTCGCGGGCCGGGCGCCATCCTTGGGTCTCGTCGAGCGGTCTGGTCTCGTCGAACGGTCTGGCGAGCTCCTCCGGTCCTCGCGCCGTCGTCTGCAGACTTTAGCGATGTGCCCGCGGCGCCCACAGTTGTGGCACTCGGCCTTCCTAAACGGGCACTTGGCGCGGTCGTGGGCCGCTCCGCAGCTGTCGCAACGTCGGCCGTCCTTCCGGACTCTCCGGACGTCTTCCTCGTCGCTGCTCTCCGCGGAAGATTTTGACGCTCGCCGGGCCGCGTGCACCGAGCCTGCTGCTTTGTCAGCCTGTGGGAGCCTGCCCTGGAGCTCCTTCACTCCGGCCCTCGTGGCTTCCGCGGCCTGCGCCGCCTTCACGACCTCGTGCAGCATCGGGGGCGGTTCCTGGTTCATCAGCTTTCGCTGAACTTCCACGTCCCTCAGACCGCACAGCATGCGATCCCTGAGGGTGATTTCCAGGTTCTCCCATTTGCAAGGGCCGGCGGCCAGCCGCAGGGCCGCTGCGAAAGCGGCGACCGACTCACCCGGCGCTTGGACTCTCCTCCAGAACACGTCTCGGGCTGGAAACATCGACACCGAGGGCTGGAAATGGTCACGCATTGCCTTCAGGAGCTCTTTGGCCTTCAACTCGCCCACCTTCTTCGGTGCAATTAGGTCGACCAATACTCTCTTGCCGGCGTGCCCGAGCATTCTGGTGAGGATGGCTCTTTTCTTCCCCTCGTCTGTGACCTCGAACTCCACCAGCGCACCTTGGAAGTCCATTTCGAAGAGTTCCCAATCTTCCGGTTTGTTGACGTCGAAACCGGCGTATGTCTTGGTCCCGTGGGAAGCCATAATCCCACCTTCGTCGCCAATTTAGTGTATGGGAACCAAGACACCGGAACAGCCGAAGAGCTGGCTTAACACAACTTTATTGCATGATGGTCAGAGGGAACATGAGGTAATGGCGGACGAACAGCTCAATATATACAGTGGCTATACATTTGAATGTGGCTCCTCGACAGTCTATTGGCTACTGTCCGCGTGACGTCATTGCAGGTCACGCCCTTCTTGTCCAGGTGAAGGTGGTAGCGGGAATCTTCCCACGCTGTTGTTCTTGGGTGAGTCTGGGCCATGAGAGCTGGACGCTCGCTATTGCCATCTAGTGGTCACTAGCTCGCGTCCTATTGTAAGGGTTACAGTGATGCAGCTGAAGGTTATAATGTTACACATAGAAAGGTTACATTGGTTACACATGGATAGGTACATTGTTTAAAGGCACAGTATTTGAGAACACAACAATCTCCCACATGCTCTAACGCAACCCCACAATGCAAAGGGTTGTTGCAATGTAAATTATGTATATATCCAGCCAATCAGAAGAGTTCTCTAGTTTCCCTGCATGTAGCGTCACCTGACCTGTATTAGATAGCTTGCTGTTCAGGTTTTATTCAGTCTGTGTACATTTTTCATTGTGTATTTTTCTGCTTTCTTCTCTCCTACACTCTCCAATTTGCCTTACAAGCAAAGTGAATTTGTTTAAATGAGAAAGTTATTTTAAAGATAAAGGTTGCCCTTGCTTGAAAGCCAGTCTTATCTAACTCTAGGGTTCAGTGCTCATCTCTGTTTATAGCCAAACAGCCAGCGCTGTCTGCATTTGCAGACATTTCCGTGGGCATGTGGCAGGCATGCTTCAACACCGGAGTGCACGGAACACTGTTTACCTTCCCACCTATTTATCTACTTGCAATTTCTTGCTTTTTGAACAGTTAGGTTGCCATGAGCTGGGACAGAGACGGGAGCTCACACTGTCGTGCAGTACTCGGGTCTGGAACTGCTGACCTTCCAATTGTCAAGTTCAGCATCACAGAACTGTTTACCTACCAAAGCAACTGTTTATCAATTCTATCTAAAGCAAAGCAACTTTAAAAGAACATTTTCCTTCTACTTCAACAAGAGTGGAGAGTTCAATTTGCTAGGCTAGAATGGGAATCTAATGCATGGAGAACTTGCTAACTATAACTATTAGTTTAACCTGCTCCACCTACTGTTGTGTATCTGCTGTGTATATAAAAATCTTAACATGTTAAGGTTGAGAATTGACTAGAAAGCCAGGATTACAATGACTGGGTAAAAACTTAGAATCTCCCACTCTGTGTCTCCCTGTCCAAACACCTTCCCTCTACCATGGTGAAAAAGCTTATTTTTTCAGTCTGCCTTTCTTTGATCTCATCATTATACAGGCTGTGAAACAACATCCAATTAAGATTGAGATCCACTTCTTAATGAAAGCTCAACCTCTACGGAATCTTCTAACATAGTGTTTCCCAATCTTTGGTTTTTGACTTCAATTCCCAGAAGCCTAAGTCAATTCCTCAACACACTCACTGATCAATGTACTGGCTTAGGCTTCTGGGAATTGAAGTCCAAGAACCTAAGTTTGGGAAATACTGAACTACAGTAGACCAATATCCTGCCTATAGCAGGAGCTCTCAACGTTTTCAGGTTGCCGGCCAGACAACACCCCATCAGACAGCTGAGCGGACCGGTCATGTAGTTCTGCACGTATTCTCGCACGTTTTCACAAATTCTCATGTGTATTCTCATGAGATTTCATGAGTTCTCATGAGATTTTGTAAGTTCTCATGCATATTCTTGTGAGATTTCATGAGTTTTCGCATGTATTCTTTGTGAGATTTCATGTATTCTCATGAGATTGCATATGTTTTCGGCGCTTTTGTTGCTTGCAGCGGCAGCAACAAGAACGAGGGCGATGGGCCACATGAAATGGTGCCATGGGCCGGGGCCGGTCCATGGGCAGTAGGTTGTGAATCCCTGGCCTATAGTTTGGGAAATGCTGTAAATCTAACATAGGTCTGTCAGTGAGCTCCATTTCCCATTGTGCTTCATTTCTGGTTGGGTTGGCTACGGTTGAACTAGGGAAACAAGGAGACTTACCAAGAGAGGTCACAATCTTTTGGTTCTCCTCCATGACGTCCTTGTGGAGAGCTCTCTGGTCTGGATCTAGCAAGGCCCATTCCTCTGGGGTGAAAAGCATAGCCACCTCCTCAAAGGTTACCACATCCTGGAGGAGAAAAAATATTTCCTGATTCTTCTCTTCTTCCGCTATATCAGAATCCAAATACTGGCGATCAGCCATGAACACTATCCTGACAATATAATGCAGTGGCCTTTCATTAGCCTTCCACATTGCAGCATAAAACCCATACCACTGATCCAGTTCCACGAGTCACTTCCTGGCCCTGAGCCCTTTTGGCATACAAAGTTGTCATCAACCCTAGGCCAGGATTGATGAAGATGCTGCCCTCCATCAAGATGGATTCAAGTAAGATTTAATCCACTTGGGGACCATCCTCCTTCCCTATGGACTTCAGCACCCAAGGCTGTTAGTCCTCAGGGTTGTCAGGTTAGTTAACTGCTGCGTGAAAGTTGGCATATGGTCGCTGGCAGTATGGTCTACTCCAGGAGTTCTCAATCTTTTTAAGCCGGGGGATGGGTCATGCTACCTCAGACAGCTTCGGTGGCCAGACAGCAATTTTATTTATTTATATTTATTTCTTTGAATTTATATTGCCGCCTTTCTTGCTTCGGTGACCCAAGGCGGCTTACATCAATTTAAAAGCCATCCCCATACAATAAAACCAGTATTAAAATTATAAAACCATTTAAAATGTCCATAAAACACCCTAACCCCTCATTAAAACCCCAGACAGGATTGAATAAGCCAGCAGGACTGGGTTGTGGTGCCTGACGTGCTCCACGCCTGCTGGCAAAGCCATGTTTTTAGAGCCTTCCTGAAGGGGGGCAACTCCGCCTGGAGACGCAATTCTGGTGGCAGGAGGTTCCATAGGGCCGGGGCGGATACCGAGAAGGCTCTCCTACTGGTCCCAGCGAGGTGTGCCTCCCTGGCTGATGGGACCACCAGAGAGCCCCTATGAGCTTTCTCCACCACATGGCCCTTCCTCCACCACATGGCACTTTCTGAGGCCACAGGTTGAGAATCCCTGGTCTACTCTATTACTATAGCAAGATAACCTGGCCAGAGAACAATTTCTTGATTACCAGTAGTAAAATCTGATAGCATTTGCAAACCAAAGGTAAGATGAGTGGTTAAGCCAGGATTTGTTATATCACAAGTTGACACCTTCTGGGGATGGCGTTCATAGTCTCCCTTATGGGCATTTCTTGTTACCAATTGCTGTGAGTCCTATAGACCCATTCTCCCCCCTCCACAACAGAGACCATGTGCCTCCGAATCCTACTTGTTCAGGCTGAAAAGTAGAGAGCTCTGGTCTTCAAGTCCCTTTCCCAATATATTCCCATAAGTGGAGGAAGACGATCTTGAGGGATGGAGAGGACATTTTTTACTTCTCTTTGGAGGAGGAAGGACTGCAGTGGTTTAACGGTTAAGCCACTGAACCTGATGGAAGGTTGACAGGCCAGCATCTCAAGACCCGAATGCTGCACAGCAGAGCGAGCCTCCGTCTGTGTCCCAGCTCCTGCCAACCTACCAGATTGAAAACAAGAAATTGCAAGTACAGTAGAATAAATATGTACCACTTTGGTGAGAAGGTAAACAGCATTCCATGTACTCTGTCGTCTATAGTCATGCCTACCACATGACTATGGAAACCTCTGTAGATAGAGACAACACTGACTTTTTGGCTGTGAACGGAGATGAGCACTGAACTCTGGAGTTGTTGTTATATTTCAACTTGTATGCCGCCCCACTCGCAATCCGACTGGGCGGCTAACAAAGAAGCAGCGTATCACAAATTACAGTTAAAAAATATCACATTTCAAGAGCAATACACGTTTCAAAGCAATACACAAGGAGAGAAAAAATACATTGGATACAACTGGCTTTTGAGCAAGGGTGACCTTTACCTAGGAGTACGGACAGAAGTGGCCAAAGAAATTATGTATTAATGGAAAGAAAAATAAACCAAATAGAAAATCAGGCTTTCATTTTCCTCATTTAGGCAGGCCAGGAGATTAGAAATATTCACAATGAAAACTGTTGCTTTAGCAATCGTCTAGGATTGGATGGTGGTGGTGGGAAAGTTATTTTCATTTAGAAAGTCATCTTAACATTTAGTAAAATGTCCTTGAGGAACTATTGTGCCCAAGGAACTATTGCTGAAACAACGAGAGACAAAATATAATTTTGGGCTGCTCATGTCTTACATTCTTCATTTTTTCCAGGAAAAAAAACAGAAGGAGTCCCTCTTCCCAGTGATTCTCTGCCCTCCTACCTGATTCAGGTCTTCTCCGTTACAAAGAGGAGACAATGGATTTCTTGTCCCAGGCATTGTTCCAACCGCTGCAGGAAAAACATCAGAAACAATTCCATAGACTTGTCTTGGTAGTTCAAACCACAATGCAAAGAACATGGGTTAGAACAGATCTCCTCTTCACTTTTATTTGTTTATTATGGTTATATGCCAGCAACTGCGGTGGCTTAGTGGTTAAGATGCTGAACTTGACAACTGGAAGTCTGGAGTAAGTTTACTGTCTCTCTTCCTGCTCCTGCCAACCTAGCAGTATGAAAGGAAGAAATTGCAAGTAGATAAATAGGTACAAAGAATAGTTCGCTCTCTTCTGGATGATGGGATCTGTCATACTGTATTTAAAATCCCTCAGCTATTCTCTTCCTTTGGATAAAAAGACTTGTTTCGTTAGACCTTCTCGGCAAAAACTAAGGCAGTGTTTCCCAAACTATGTTCTGTAGAACACTGTTGGACTTCAATTCCCAAAGACCTAAGTCAGTAGATTGGCTGATCAGTGCTTTGGGGAATTGATTCAGGCTTCTGGGGACTGAAGTCCAAAAACCAAAGGTTGGGAAACAATGAACTAACATATATAAAATATGTGAGTGTTGAAAATTAAGATACAGTACTTCGAATTAGTAGACATAGCTGGCAGCAAGAGACTCCCAATCTGACCTAGTAAAAAGTGATAAGTAAGGCAGTCTCACATACTCAGAGAAAGAGGTCGAGCTTTACCACCACACTTCCTCCCAGCAGGAATTCTTACCTTTCAAGGGAATATCTCTATCACCATCATCTTTCTTCCCCTTTGGCAGCCTACTCTGTCTGCTGTGTGATGGAGTCTTCTCTGCCACAATTAAATCACACTGAACTTCCACTGAAAGGTTTTTCATCTGAGTTTGGTGTTGAGGATCCCAGTTACAGAATTTGGAAATAGAAAACATAACCAGACATTTTGGCATCACTTCTGAAATAGTACAGGGGTTGGGCATATTTGTCCACTGGGAATGGTTAAACCAGGGGTTCCTAATCTTTTTTTGGCCATGCCCCACCTAAGCATCTCTACAATCCTGATGCCCCCGCCCTCCACTACCCAGTTGACATATAATTCTTATTATTCAAAAAGATAATTCCTATTCATATGGAGGAAGTCTAAAAAGCCATTAACTGTTAATAACTCATCCTTGAATTGCTGCCACACAACCCCCCACCCCCCGGTAAAAATCAAATTGCATGTGTCCCACGTAGGGGACCACAGGGAGAGACGCCTGATGGAAAATTATGCAACATCTTCCCTCATATGACAACGTACGGGACATATTTCTCCGCATTGCCCACAAGTTCCCGGTTTGACAATCCCCAGGAGAGAAAAATGTTCTCACCTTCTGCTCTTCCTGCCTTTTCTCCTCTGCCTGACTCAGGAGGAAACCTTCTGCCAGGGCCACCGCTTGGGAACTGGTCTCTGCTCCACATTCCCTTATCCAGTTCTTCATCTCAGGGGGAAGGATGGTCAGGAACCTCTCCAGCACCACCAGATCTAGCATCTGAGACTTGGTGTGCTTTTCTGGTTTCAGCCACTGATGACAAAGATGGTGGAGTTGGGTGCAAAGCTCTCGGGGCCCTTCAGCTTCCTTGTAGGAGAATTGTCTGAAGTTCTGGCATTTCACCTCTAAGCTGACAATGTTCTCATCCAAGATAGTCTGCCTCTTGCTTTCCCACAATTCCACAATCCTTCCATTCTGGGTGGTACAGAAAGCATCTCTTTCTGCTTCAACGTCAGCAGAGTCTTTCTCCTCCTCCATCTTCAATCCTTCGTGTAAGGAAGCCTACAATGAAATCAAAGGAAGGATTGTATAATCAGGCCCTGGTACTAACCTCTACACAACAAAGATGTTGTTCATGTAATACAGTACTTATTAGAGGTGACCTGAAGGTATGGTTTGGGGAAAAGTGTTTAGAAATAACACTTGAATGAAATAGAAACCAAGCAGCTGGTTATTTTGATTCAGTGAAAGCAGCACCTGTCCTTTATCTGAGATGCATTAACTGAACCTTCCACAAAACTGGCCTTTCAACCAGTCCTCACCCTCATTTTCACACTCGATGATCATAAGATGACAAGCAGCAAATTCTGCTATATAGCAACCCTTTCTCTTTACTTTTTACTTTATTTTTAAAGCAATAAAATATAAACAAACTTGCAAATCATAATATTGACAATATAATTCAATGATAACTAAAATAAAAAATATAAAGGAAAAGAAATATAAATAAAACATATTATATTAACAAATATGTGCACCCACTACCAATAGGACATTATATGCCTTCAACCTATAACACTCGAAAGAAGAATCACCTGGGTAAATAGTATTTAATGAGAATAGCAATCTTACAAATTCATACAACATGAATTTACTGAAAAGTAAAGTCATCATATAATGTCTGAAGAAAGAAATGTCCGAAAATGTTAACATTATATTAATGGATGCTTTTTATGGAGTTGTACCTTGATATTAAAGTTCCCAAGGCACGAATGGATTTTTGCTTGTTTCAACCTATAACACAACATTCATTTTATACAATTATTCCTTATTTCCAAAAAGTGATATATTCTTAATCTTGCCCTGATCTTACTTCTTTCGATTTAACTAAAGCATGGTAACAAACTCTCCCCAAACCCCTCTAAAATCATTTTTAATCAATCCCTTCTTTAACTTTAATTTGTATGTCAATCTATCATTTATTCCTATATTCCATTATTCTTTATCGAAATCACCCAACAAAAAAATTCACAATATATTTTCCATTTTTTAAAAATAGTAAGCAATATCATAGTTGTTAATAAAGGTTAATAAAGGACTGCAGTGGCTCAAGTGGCTAAGACGCTGACTCGGAGGCGGAAGGTCAGCAGTTCAATTCCCGAGTACTGCAAGACAGAATGAGCTTCCGTCTGTTTCCCAGTTCCTGCCAACCTAGCAGTTCTAAAGCAAGAAATTGCAAGTAGATAAATAGGGACCACTTCGGTGGGAATGTAACAGCGTTCCGTGCGCTTCGGTGTCTAGTCATGCCTGCCACATGACCACGGATACGTCTGGAGCTGCAGACAGCGCTGACTCTTCGGCTTTGAAACAGAGATGAGCACTGCATCCTAGAGTCGGATACGACTGGCTTTCGAGCAAGGGAAACCTTTACACACACACACACACACACACACACACACACACACACACACAGTATTGATTTGGACTCACCCTCAAACACAGACACACGAGGCTCCTTTGGAAGAAAAAACGCTAAAGAGGAGCTCGGAACGAAAATGCAGTCCTTGGAGTCCCCGTTTCCCTCCGGAAGGAGAAAAGCAAGAGACAGAAAGGGAGTTATTTTGGAGGAGGACCCTTGCATAGACGTTCTCTGGCTCTCTAGGAATGCTGACTCTATGCTTTTAACCCCTTGCGGCCAGGGCCAGGCGAAGGAGGAATCCTCTGTCTCAGACCGGTGGAGGTTTTGGCTTCTTAGACTCCGGCATTTCTTGCTCCCTCCTGGCTTTGGAGGGAAAGGGCTCAGGGCGACTCCTTCCCCACCCCCCAAACTCAATCACTTACCTGCCCCGGATCCCAAATCTTTCTTGGTTTCTACTTCAGATCGACTGTGCAACTGAACAACAACAACAACTTCAATCATCCATTATACCTCCACCTTCTGGTCAATTTTTATACTGTAGTTTAGATTATGAATGTCATAATACCCGCATCATGTAATAGATCAATTATTTCTGTTTTAATCTGTGAGCAGCCTCTCACCAACTGATAGAAAACGGTGTAAGAAATTCATTTTAAAAATAAACATCTCCAGCTCACTCTTTTGGGTAACATTTGCGCCCACTCCTGGACCGGGGCTCCTTGCCCATGGTCACTCATGCTCTGGCCACCTCCAGATTAGATTACTGCAATGCACTCTACATGGGGCTGCCCTTGATGACCGCTCGGAGGCTACAGCTGGTGCAGAATGCGGCTGCCCGGATGGCGATGGGGTGTGGGCGCTATGCCTGCACCTCCCCACTACTCCGGGAGCTGCACTGGTTGCCAGTTTGCCTATGGGTGCAATTTAAGGTGCTGGTTTTGACCTTTAAAGCCCTATATGGCAGTGGGCCAGGCTACCTGAGAGACCGCATCATCCCAAGAGTGTCTGCCCGTCCAACCAGAGCGGACAGGAGGGGCTCCCTAGTTGTGCCTTCAGCTTTTAGTTTGGTTTTAAATGGGGTGGGTGTAATGAGGGGAGATGGAGGGGAGGATGATGGTGTTTTAACATGTTCTTATATGTTTTAACTGTTGTACGCCACCCTGAGTCGGGTTTTTACCTGAGTGGGCGGCATAAAAATTTAAATCTATACCTATAAAATGGTGCGTTAACCGTTGGAATGTGACAAAGGATGTTGCACCAGGCCCCACTAGCCCCATCCGAGCCTCCGTTCACTCGCCCAAATGGGGTTCGCAGGTAACTGTCGAGTTGAAATTTTCGACCCGGGGGCAGGAGCCCCCCAGTTGCAAACAAAGAAAGGGAACTTCAATTCCCAAAGTTCCTTTCGCCGCGCCAGAGCCAATCAGGCTGAGCGGCGCTGCAAAAGAAATGTTTGGAAACGCGCCGCGGCCAATCAAAAAAAGAGCCGCAAGAGAAAAACCGCCGCAGAAAGCAAACACGTGCAGCCAAAACTACATTCCCCAGCGTCCTGCGCGCCATGTGCGTGCAGAACGCTGAAGAAGCCGGCGCGCGAAAAATAAAAACAAACCCAAACTGTGAGCGCAAGTCCGCCGCAGGCGGACGAAGCGCCCAAAAAACACAAATACACAAACCCCAAAATCAATATAACATGCAAACCCGCCGGCCATCTTGCACAGAGCAATGGGGAAGAGAGGAACACCCTCTCCCCCATGCTGCCCCGCCGAAGACACGGCGAGCCCAGCGAGACAAACTCGCTGGAAAAAAATTCAAACACCCCCCCCAACCGCTGCAAAAGACGCCGTGCCGGCAGCAACCAAAAACAAATCAAAAAAAGGCCAGCAAGCAAACCCCCACCCCCCAAACACACAAACCCCAACCCAACCAGGGCCGCGACAATACACTCCCCTAAAAGCCGCATGAAGCGGCGAGGCAAACACCCACCCAACAAACATTCACACCACAACCCAGCCCGGGCCCACGGCAATACACCCCCCTCAAACTCCGCATGAAACGGTGATGGTATTTCCGCGGACCAGCCATCAAGACTGGCCCACGAAAATACCCAAAACACAAATCAAAAACATTAAAAAAAAACAAAAACATACAAAAACACACACAGAAACCCCCACCTCAAACCCTAAAAACCAAAAACACTCAAAAAGACACACAAAGAAACCCCCAACCAAAACCCAAAAACATTCAAAAAACACACACACAAACCCCCACCCAAAACACAAAACACAAACAGAACGCCCCCCAACCCAAAACAACCCCTCCTAAAAAAACAACAGAGAGAACTTACCAATAGACGTTTTGCCCCGATGAAAACCGGAACTGAAATGAAGAGAAGAAGAGACTAACCAGAATAAGCAATACAAAAAAATTGCTCAACACCACCACCCAGTGGCCAAAGGAGAAAAAACATCCAAAATATTCCCAAATATTCAATAAATCCCCAAAAATAGGGTAATCAATTCCAAAAACATTCAAAAATATCCAAAAAATCAAAAATAATTCACAGATAACAAAATAAATTTTCAATAAAAAATAAAAAACACTATAAAATACATTCAATTTAAAAAAACATATATTTACACATTTTTAAAATTATTATCCGAAGTAAAACTATTTACAAAAATTCACAAAGTAACACATTCTTTTTAAAAATACAATAATAAAAAAACAACAACAACCTATCCTCTTTTTAAAATCCAAAAAACAACAACATAACAACACAGTTTAAAACAGTCCATGCTGTGTTTATTTATGTGTATAAATAAACATTTTCACAAACACAAATAACAGACTAACCTCATTTCCATAAACAAAAAACAAAAACCCTAAAAAACCACTTTAAACAGCCCAGCACTGAGGACGCCAGCACACAAAAAAAAGCCAAAAAAACCTCCCACTGGGAGCGCAAGTCCGCCGCAGGCGGACGCAGCACCTCAAAGCCAAAAAATCAAAAAACCTTACACCACCATTTAAATCAGTACAGCACCATTGGTTCAAGAAAAAAAACCAAACCCTTTACTATCCAACACAATTTTAAAAAGCCCGGCACCGCCAGGCAAAATATGCTAGTAAATAAATAAATATTGACTATCAGACACGTTGCACCAGATGTGGCCTTGTAAACTTGTGAAATTCATTGAGCTATTGCTCAGATCACAGATATGGGAAGAGTAATGCTGTGGTAGATGTATCCAGCCCAATTCTGAATGTTGTTGTTGTTCAGTCGCACAGTCGATTCCGACCCTTTGCAACCCTATGGACCATTGTTCTTCAGGCGCCTCTGTCCTCCACCATCCCCCTCAGCACTCCCAGTTCTGTGCCCATTGTGTCTACAATCGCATCTAGCCATCTCATCTTTGGCCTCCCCCTTCTTCTTTTGCCCTCCACCTTTCCCAACATCAAGGCCTTCTCAAGTGAATCCTCCCTTCTCATTTGATGTCGAAAGTACTTTAGCTTCGTCTTTACTATTAGACCTTCCAATGAACAGTCAGGGTTGATTTCTTCTAAGATTGACCTGTTTGTTCTCCTCGCTGTCCAGGGGACTCTCAAAACTCTCCTCCAACACCACATTTCAAAGGCATCTATTCTTCTGCGTTCAGCTTTCCTTATTGTCCAGCTCTCGCATCCATACATTACCACTGGGAATACGATTGCTTTGACTATTCTAATTTTTGTTTGCAATGTGATGTCTCTGCTTTTCACTATGTTCCCCAGGTTTCTCATCGCTTGTCTCCCGAGAATCAGTCGCCTTTTTATTTCATGGCTGCAATCTCCATCTGCAGTGTTCTTTGATCCTAAGAATGTAAAATCTGTCACTGCTTCTACTTCTTCCCCATCTATTTTCCAGGAACTGATCGGACCTGTTGCCATTTATCTTGGTTTTCTTGATATTGAGTCTCAAGCCAGCTTTTGCACTCTCCTCCTTCAGCCCAATCAAGAGATTTTTTAGGTCTTCCTCACTTTCTGCCATTAGGGTGGTATCGTCTGCATATCTCAGATTGTTGATGTTTCTCCCAGCAATTTTAATCCCATATTGTGATTCCTCCATCCTTACATTGCGCATTATGTGCTCTGTGTATAGATTGAATAAGCAGGGTGATAAAATGCAGCCTTGTCTTACTCCTTTTCCTATTCCAAACCACTCTGTCATTCCGTGTTCTGTCCTAACTGTTGCTTCTTGGTTCATGTACAGATTTCTCAGGAGGCATATGAGGTGCTCTGTTATTCCCATCTCTTTAATTACTTGCCACATCTTGTTGTGGTCCACACAGTCAAATGCCTTAGTGTAGTCAATAAAACAAAAGTAAACTTGTTTCTGGTATTCTTTTGTTTTCTCCATGATCCAACGTATGTTGGCAATGTGGTCTCTAGTCCCCCTGCCTCTTCTGAAACCGGCCTGCACCTCTGGTAGTTCTCTCTCCACATGCTGCTGAAGTCTATCCTGTATTATCTTGAGCATCACCTTGCTGGCGTGTGGGAAGAGTGCAATTGTTCGGTAATTTGAGCATTCTTTGGCATTGCCCTTTTTTGGGATTGGGATGTATACTGATCTTTTCCAATCCTGTGGCCACTGTTTTGTTTTCCAAATTTGCTGGCATATTGAATGCAGTAATTTGACGCCATCATCTTTTAGAGCTTTGAAAAATTCAACTGGGATACCATCATATCCACTAGCTTTGTTGTTTGCAGTGCTCTTTAGGGCCTTTATAACTTCGCTCTCCAGGATGTCTGGCTCGAGTTCAATTTTTTCATCATTGTGATTATCAGGAGTGTTGAGGTCCTTTTTGTAGAGTTCCTCTGTGTACTCTTTCCATCTTTTCTTAATCTCTTCTGCATCAGCTAGCTCTTTTCCGTCTTTGTCCCTTATCATGGACATTTTTGCTTTAAATGTTCCCTTTATTTCCCCGATTTTTCTGAAGAGATCTCTAGTCCTGCCTCTTTTGTTGTTTTCCTCCATTTCTTTGCACTGTTCTTTTAGGTAGTCTTCCTTATCTCCCCTTGCTTTTCTTTGAAATTCTGTGTTCAAAAGATTGTATTTTTTCCTTTCTCCTTTGACTTTTGCATTCCTTCTTTCCTCTGCTATTTTAAGAGCCTCATCAGACAACCATTTTGCTTTCTTATGCTTCTTTTCTTTTGGTATGGTTTTCTTTGCTGCTTTCTGCATGATGTCCCTTATCTCTGTCCATAATTCTTCTGGCACTCTGTCTATTGAGTCTAGGCCATTATATCTGTTCATCACCTCCACTGTGTATTCTTTAGGGATGCTTTCTAGGTGATATCTGTCTGGTCTCCTTGTTTTCCCTATTTTCTTTAGTCTTAACCTGAATTTTGCGATCAGTAGATTGTGATCTGAGCCACAGTCTGCTCCAGGTCTTGTTTTTGCTGACTGTATGGAGGTTCTCCATTTTTGGCTGCAGAGTATGTAGTCAATTTGGTTTTGGTTTTGGTGTTGGCCATCTGGTGATATCCATGTGTAAAGTCGCCTCTTGTGTTGCTGGAAGAGAGTGTTTGCTATGACCAGTGCGTTCTCTTGGCAGAACTCTATCAATCTTTGCCCTGCTTCATTCTGTACTTCAAGACCAAACTTGCCTGTTATTCCCTCCACTTTTTGATTTCCTACTTTGGCATTCCAGTCTCCTAATATAATTTGGACATCATTTCTTGGTGTCTGTTCTATGAGGTATTCTAGGTCCTCATAGAACTGGTCCACTGTGGCTTCATCTGCACCAGTGGTTGGTGCGTATATTTGGATCACAGTGACATTGATAGGTTTGCCTTGAATTCTGACTGACATCATTCTGTCATTTTTGAAGTTATATCCCATTACTGCTTTTCTCACTCTTTTATTGACAATTATGGCTACTCCATTTCTTCTAAGGTTTTCTTGTCCACAATAGTAGATATGATGGTTTCCAGAGCTGAATTCACCCATCCCTGTCCATTTTAGCTCACTGATGCCCAAGATGTCAATGCTTATTCTTTCCATCTCATTTTTTACCACTTCCAGTTTACCTTGGTTCATTGATCTCACATTCCATGTCCCTATGCAGTATTGCTCCTTACAACATTGCATTTCTCCTCCCCCTTTCCTGTCCCTTCCCTTCCTCCACTCTGTGGTGTTAAGCATCCTGTATCATCTAGCCTGCTCCTTTGTTTTGCCTTTTGTTTTGGTCAATAGGGTTCTCTTGGCAAGCTTTATGGCGTGGTTTGCCGGTTTCTAAGCCATTTCCCCCCTCATACAGTTTATCACAGTTTTAAAAGTGTAGAACATTTTAAACAACATATTATCATGCATATTATCACACTTTAACACAGTCTCTATGTCAGTTGCTTTATTAAGTCGGTATAAAGTCTTTATGTGAGTTACTATATTAAGTCATCAACATTTCTGCATATCGGCTACTTATCCTTTGCATGGGGCTTTGAGTCTCACCCCCTGGTTTTCCTCCTCTGCCTTCTTCCCTTCTGCCAATTGGTCCTCTCCTTCAGCACTCTGTTGGTGCCAGGAGGCTAGAGATGGTGGTGTCCGGGCTCGGGAGGGCTCGCGGCGGGGCAAATGTCTGGCCTCCCCCCGCCCAGCTGGTCTTCCTCCTCTTCCCCGGCCCGGCTGGAGATGGTGGCGCCCAGGCTCGGATGGGCTCGCGGCGGGGCGAATGGCTGGCCTCCCCCCGCCCGGCTGGTCTTCCTCCTCTTCCCCGGCCCGGCTGGAGATGGTGGCGCCCGGGCTCGGAAGGGCTCGCGGCGGGGCAAATGGCGGGCCTCCCCCTGTTATGTATGCATGTACAATGTCTCTTTAAATGTATGAATGTAACAAGCCTAAATCACAATGTATCTCAGCTGCTAAGGAACGCGAGCAAGCCGCCCATAGAGGGCAGCTGCAAGCGTTCAGTCTCACATGGTTCACATTCCCCAAATCACGGACAGCCGCGGGAGATTCCCGCATGTCAAAGAACTACAGAGGAACTACAGAAGAAGAACTACAGGAGAGAGGCGTGACCGGGGCGAGGTCACGCCGGTAGCAGCCAATAAGCTACCGTGCAACAAGATTCAAATGCATTGTGCTACTGTATATAATGAGATGTACCTCCGCCATTACCACATGCTCTTACTGACCATCAACCAATAAACATGTGTTAGTCCTTCCTGCGACTCCTTCTTTGTCTCCCGTGCAAGACACTAAATTGGCGACGAGGATGGGATAATGGCGAATCCCAAGGTCAAGCCGTACCAGTTCGATGTCAGCGAGCCCGAGCAGTGGGAGCTCTACGAGTGCCAGTTTCGGCACACGATGGAAGCCACCGGCGTCGACGACGACGCGCTGATGCGCTCGCACTTCCTGTCCCAGGTGGGACCGGCCGCGATGCGCATCCTGATGACCCTCGTGGCCCCCCGAAAGGTGGACGAAGTGCCCATCGACCGCATTTTGGAAGCGCTGCGTGAGCACTTCCAACCGCCGGTCTCAATCTTCCCAGCCCGGGTCGCGTTCCACCGGCGAGACCAGCGCCCAGGCGAGACCGTGTCCGCCTACGCGGCGGCCCTCCGGCTGGCAGCGGTGCACTGCCAATGGGACGACCTGGACCAGGCCCTCCGAGACCGCATGTTGTGCGGTTTGAGGGACGAGGAGCTGCAGAGGCGCCTGATGACCCGCGACAGCCGCCTCACGTTCAACGAGGTACTGCGGGAGGCCCAAGCGGCCGAGGAGGCCAGGAGCGGGGTCAGACTGTTCAAGTCCCGAGGGGCCGCGGCCGAGAGGGCCAAGTCACCAGTGCAAGCGGCCCGGCGGACACCAACAAAGGCTGCCTGGCGGGCCCCCAAGCCGCCCGCCGGCTCACCAGCGACGTCCGAGGAGTCGTCCACGACGGCAGACCCCTATTCCAGCGAGGACGACGATGTCCAGCGGATTCGGAAACGCGGGGAGAAACGTGAGGCCCGCGACAGGAAAGACCGCCGTTGCGACGGTTGTGGGGCGCCCCATGACCGCACGAGGTGCCCGTTTCGCAAGGCCGAGTGCCACAACTGCGGCCGGAAAGGGCACATCGCCAGAGTTTGCAGGCGCGGACGGACCGAGGACAGGAGCGGCCCAAGTCACCCCCGGGGACACCAGCGTAAGGCGACCGGCACGAGGAAGGTCGTAACCGGTTCCGATGAGGAAGGCGTCAACCGCGTGGGACTGGAGCACCGGCGTTTCTTCGTTGAGGTACAGTTACAGGGGCTCCCAGTGAGGATGGAGATAGACTCGGGGTCAACCTATTCCATCCTATCCCAGAGAGAGTATATGCGCATTCCCCCAGAGGCACGGCCCAAACTGCGGGCCCTAAAGTTGAACTTGTGGGACGTGCAGGGAAAAGGGATCCCAGTGTTGGGGGTGGGAAAGTTCAAGGTAAAATTTAAGAACTATTCCGAGAGACTGCCCCTAGTCGTCCTCAAGGGGGGGAGATGCTGCCTTCTGGGAACACAGTGGTTTGCTCCCCTGGGAATCAAACTGTCCGGCATTAACGCCATCGAGACTGACCCAATGCGGGACGTGTGCAATGCACACCCGGACGTTTTCAAAAAGGGCCTCGGGAAGTACCGGGGTCCCCCAGTCTCCTTTGAACTAGATCCAGCGATCCGGCCCATCCGCCTCAAGCCCAGGAGAGTGCCTTTCGCACTGAAGGACAAGATCGAGGCGGAACTGGACAAACTGGTGGGGCAGGGGATTTTGGTTCCAGTTGATTCGGCGGAGTGGGAAACGCCGATTGTTACGGCCCTTAAATCAAACGGGGAGGTCAGGATATGTGCGGATTATAAATGTACGATTAATAAGGCCATTCGGCCAAATGCATACCCGGTGCCTGTGGTCAGCCACCTACTGGCCACGCTACATGGGGGGAGGTGTTTCGCCAAGCTAGACTTAGCGCAGGCTTACCAACAGCTCTCGGTAACCCCAGCTGCTGCCGCCGCACAGACGATTGTAACCCATAAGGGAGCCTTTAAAGTGAAGCGCCTTCAGTTTGGCGTGAATTCGGCCCCCGGAATCTTCCAAGCCCTCGTGGAACGCTTATTAAAGGGGCTTCCAGGTGTTCTCCCCTACTTCGATGATGTCCTAATAACAGCGGGGAGTGAGGCAGAGCTAGCCACGAGGTTAGATGGGGTCCTCTCAGTCTTCGAAAAAGCGGGGCTTCGTCTTCGAAAAGACAAGTGCGTATTTTTCGCAAGAGAGGTCGAATTCCTCGGGTTTAAGGTAACCCCAGAGGGAATTCGCCCCTCGGAGTCCAAAGTCACAGCTGTAAAGAATGCCCCCCGCCCCACCGCAAAGCCAGAGTTGCAGTCTTTTCTAGGGCTCCTCAATTTTTATCATTCATTCCTGCCAAGGAAGGCATCGGTCGCGGAGCCACTGCACGCCCTACTAAAAAAGGATGCGGCTTGGCGGTGGGGGGACAGGCAGGAGAAAGCATTTAGAGAGTTAAAGTCACTCCTTTCCTCGAATGCTGTCCTGACCCACTTCGATCCGAGGAAACCAGTGGTCCTAGTATGTGATGCATCCCCAGTGGGGGTGGGGGCGGTTCTGTGCCACGTGCTAGAGAGCGGGCGGGAGGCCCCGGTGGCGTACTATTCACGGTCCCTTTCCAAGGCTGAGCGCAATTACGCGCAAACGGATAGGGAGGCCCTAGCCATAATTGCGGGAACGAAAAAGTTCCATGACTTTTTGTATGGCCGCGAGTTTACGGTGGTGACTGATCACAAGCCATTGCTGGGGATCTTCACCACCGGCAAACCGACCCCCCAAATTTTATCCCCTAGGATGCTGCGTTGGGCTATATTCCTCAACGCTTACCAGTACGAACTGATTTACCGCCCAGGGAAGGAGATCTCCCATGCAGACGCACTATCCCGATCCCCTCTCCCTAGCTTAGGAGACCCCACATGCGAGGTGGAGCAGGACCACCAAGTCCTGCTGATCGAGGCCCTCGACTCACCCCCCATTGTCCCGGCCGACCTCGCCAAGGCGACGGCGGCCGACAAGACCCTAGCCCACGTCAGCTCCTGGGTTAGAAAAGGGTGGCCCACTACTTCCCCAGGTGAGGAATTCCAGCCGTTTGGCAGACGCAGAGTGGAGCTTTCCCTGGAAAGGGGCTGTTTACTCTGGGGGCAGCGGGTAGTCATCCCCGAGAAGCTGAGGGCGAGGGTGTTGAAGCTACTGCACACCAGTCACCCGGGAATCGTGCGCTCCAAGGCCCTAGCTAGGAGTTTTGTTTGGTGGCCCAAGATAGACGCAGCTATAGAACGGTTAGTGGGCACGTGCGAGAGCTGCCAGAGCTCTCGGCCCGAGGAATCCAAGCTACCCCATAGAGAGTGGGATACGGCCCGCGGCCCATGGTCCCGAATCCACGTGGACTTCGCTGGCCCCTTCCGCGGGTCCTTGTTTCTCCTAGTCGTTGACTCTTACTCCAAGTGGTTGGAGGTAATCCCCATGAGCAGCACTTCCTCTGCCGCAACCATTAAACAGTTGCGCAAGCTGTTCGCCTGTTTCGGCCTGCCCGACGTCCTGGTAAGCGATAACGCTAGTACCTTCACGTCGGCAGAGTTCAAGACATTTATGGAAAGAAACGCCGTCAGGCACATAACCGCTGCCCCGTTTCACCCCGCCACAAATGGTCAGGTAGAGCGCCAAGTGCGCACTGCGAAAGACGCACTGCGGCGCATGGGTCCCGGTGAGTTGAACCTGCACTTGTGCCAGTTCCTCATCTGCTACAGAACAACCCCCTTAGCCTCAGGTTTTTCCCCAGCCGAACTCCTCATGAGGAGGCGTCCGGTAACCCTTTTTGACCGGATGGATCCGTCCAGGGTGGAGGATGAAGGGAGGAACATAAGCATGGGGGGAGGGAGCTCCAAAAGTTTTGCGATAGGGGACCCGGTTCACTGCAGAAACTACGCGGCCGCGGGACCAGCGTGGGTACCGGGCAAAATTGTGGAGCAAACGGGGCCGGTATCGTACAGGGTCGAAACCAATTCAGGTCTACTTTGGAGAAGGCACGCCGACCAACTCAGAAGGCGAGTCACAGGGGAGGGGGCATCAGCGTTAGGGTCCTCCCCCACCCGCATTACCCAAGGGGGAGACACGGAGGAACCCGCGGATACAAATGCATATCCTGGGTTCTCATCCACAGAGGAGGATACTTTGAAAGAGAGGGATCAGTTTAGTAATGATTTTGATTTGTCGTACCAGGGGGAGTTAGCGGAGTGGTCCCCCACCCGTCCTAGCGAGAAGAGGGGTTTCAGTTCAGCCCCTGGTACCTCCAGCCCCCCCGGTTCCTGTATCCTAGAGTACTCCATAGCTCCGGCCCCTAAAAAGAAAGCAGCCGGCGGGAGCTCACCCGCCCCCGCCACTAGTTCCCGAACTCCCGAACAGACAACAGGAGGTGGCGGGACCGCGAGGGCATCCTCGTCGGTCCCGAGGTTTGTGCTGGGGGGGGCCCTGGGGTCCTCAGGAAATAAACAGGGGTTCACTTCCCAGTTGTTCATTCCATTCCCGTCCCCCAAGACAAGGGCATCGCAAGCGCCCCACGGAACCACTAACGGGTCTCCATTTTCCGTTGCAGGACGAGACTCCACAGATCCAGGAGTCACAGGCTCCCCTGTATTAGGTCAGGCGGCCGCACGCCCCCGGCGCACTTGCGGCAAGCCACATTGGTTGAGGGACTTCGTCCCATCCTAGGGGGGAGGGATGTTATGTATGCATGTACAATGTCTCTTTAAATGTATGAATGTAACAAGCCTAAATCACAATGTATCTCAGCTGCTAAGGAACGCGAGCAAGCCGCCCATAGAGGGCAGCTGCAAGCGTTCAGTCTCACATGGTTCACATTCCCCAAATCACGGACAGCCGCGGGAGATTCCCGCATGTCAAAGAACTACAGAGGAACTACAGAAGAAGAACTACAGGAGAGAGGCGTGACCGGGGCGAGGTCACGCCGGTAGCAGCCAATAAGCTACCGTGCAACAAGATTCAAATGCATTGTGCTACTGTATATAATGAGATGTACCTCCGCCATTACCACATGCTCTTACTGACCATCAACCAATAAACCTGTGTTAGTCCTTCCTGCGACTCCTTCTTTGTCTCCCGTGCAAGACACTAAACCCCCCCACCCGGCTGGTCTTCCTCCTCTTCCCTGGCCCGGCTGGAGATGGTGGCGCCCGGGCTCGGAAGGGCTCGTGGCGGGGTGAATGGCTGGCCTCCCCCCGCCCGGCTGGTCTTCCTCCTCTTCCCCGGCCCGGCTGGAGATGGTGGAACCCGGGTTCGGAAGGGCTCACGGCGGGGCGAATGGCTGGCCTCCCCCCGCCTGGCTGGGGATATTATGGTGCATGCCCAACCCCAATTAGGCCATCAGCCCTCATGCCTACCAAGAACAGGAAAGGAGGAGTCAGTGGGCCCTCACCAGAAGAAATGAAAAGTGGATCATGGAAAGTAGGGCAAGAGGCCAATAACTGTCTCATAGCCTATAGTGGACACACACTATGTAGTCCTTGGCCATCCCAATGGAGAAACATTCCTCTAACCATTTTGGTTATTTGTAACTATAAGAAAGATGCAACTAGTTCCTAGCCAAGAATACAGTGGTAGAACACATGTCTCTGAGCTGAGACCAACATAGAATTGTTTACCAATTCACTGAAACCAGAGGTCACCAAAAAAGGCCATCATAAATGTTGCCTTTGATAAGTCTACCGCATCGGTTGCCCAAAAGACTGGAGTACAGTACTGACAAGTAAATGGATAATGAGTTTGCAGATATTCCTCCACAGAAATGTGTTCCTCTGCCAAGTTTTGAAGTTCCTGAGTGTCTGGAATAGGGTTGCCATAATTCTTTTCACCCAAACTGGGACTCCCTTGCTCGAAAGCCAGCCATATCCGACTCTAGGGTTCAGTGCTCATCTCTGTTTCAAAACCCAAGAGCCAGTGTTGTCTGCTTCTGCAGACATTTCCATGGTCATGTGGCAGGCATGAGTAACCGCAAACTCTAAGACCCTTCCTCTCTGAGGTCACCCCTACCCTACCCCTCACCCACCTCACCAATTGAGTTGGACTCACCTTCAAACCCCACATGAGGATCCCTTGGAAGAAAGCTCTAAAAAGTTTGGAATATAAAAATATGTAGAAAGCTATGGAGTGTTCCTTCCATGGAAGTATAATAAAACAGGAGATGCCACTACTGACTTCATGCTGTAAGTTATTTGAAGCCAGTAAGCGTGCCCTGCTGCCATATTAGATGCCCCAAAACATTACCTCCAGACTACTGTTTACAATTGCTTCTTGTGTTGGAGGGGTGGTGGTGGATTGATCCCCTCTCCTGGGTCCCCTGGGTTCGTGGGGGGGGGGGGTTGGTTGGACAAAAGGGGTCTGTCACCTCAACCCTTCCAGAGCTAGGGGACCCAGCTCGTTCATTATTAAAGAGAAGAAACCAAGCGGTTTCTTCTCTTCAACAACTGAGTGTTGGAGGGAGGTGGAATCAATTCCCTCTCCAGGGTCCCCTGGGTCTGGGAGGGTTGGGAGAACAGACCCCTATTGTCCCCTCACACACACACCCAACCCAGGGGACCCGGCAGAGAGGAGACCGATTCGACCCCTGTTGTGTATGGAGTTCCGTACCTTTAAGAATGCAACTGTGAATGACTACAATGTAACTCAATGTAGAGTAGTAAAGGTAAAGGTTTCCCTTGCTCGAAAGCCAGTCGTATCCGACTCTAGGGTGCAGTGCTCATCTCTGTTTCTAAGCCGAAGAGCCAGCGCTGTCTGCTTCTGCAGACGTTTCCGTGGTCATGTGGCAGGCATGACTAGACACCGGAGCGCACAGAACACTGTTACCTTCCCACCGAAGTGGTCCCTATTTATCTACTTGCAATTTCTTGCTTTCGAACTGCTAGGTTGGCAGGAGCTGGGATGAAGACGGGAGCTCATTTCCGTCCTGCAGTACTCGGGAATCGAACTGCTGACCTTCCACTTCCCAGTCAGCGTCTTAGCAACTTGAGCCGCTGCAGTACCCTCAATGTAGAGTAGCTGATATGATATATGGTTCAGCTGCCTCTCGAGGATATCGAGAGGCAGCTCCAAGCGCTCAGATCACAAGGTATAAAACAACCAACCTTAGGCTTTCGCGGGAAAGATACCTGCCGCAGGTAACTCCTTGTAAGGTATACCGTACGTCTCAATGATGTCACGGATACCACAGCCAATGGTTAACAGTGTAGCTAAATTCAAATGTACTGTGCCACATATAAGGAGCTGCGCCTCCGCAATTACCTCATGTTCAAATTGTATACCTTGAAATAAAGATGTGTTTGGCCCCGTGAATGCTGCCCACATTAACCCCCCGCCCCAAACACTTCGTTTTTAAAGAGAAGAAACCAAGCGGTTTCTTCTCTTTAAAAGTGGAGTGTTTAGGGGGATTCCCCCTCTCTGCTGGCTCCCCTGGGTCCAGAAGGGTTGAGGGGACAGACCCTTTTTGTTCCCCAACCCTCCCAACCCCAGGGGAGCCAGCGGAGAGGGGGATCGGACCCCCCCCCGATATTAAAGGGGAAACCTGAGAATCCACACTGGAGAAAAACCGTACAAATGCCAGGAGTGTGGAAAATCTTTTTCTCAAAATTCATATCTTGTGAGTCATCACCGAGTTCACAATGGAGAAAAACTGTAAAAATGCCAGGAGTGTGGGAAATCTTTTGCTCAAAATTCACTTCTTGCGAGTCATCAACTGTTGGATCGGGGCTGCGAAGCGGCTGTTGGGTCCCGGAGGAGACTGGTCAAGCAATGAGACACTTGTCAGGTCAGCTGTAGGTGAATTAAACCCTATCTAATATTCCACTCCCCCAATTTCTGTCCCCTCGGGAACCCCTGGCAACGGAGTAATCGCCCATCACCGGGGCTCTGTCAGGGCCAGTATGCCAATTGTGTGCGCGGATCCCACACTCCCCCTTTATTTGTTTAATTGGACCTGACAGACGGCTCAGCGTAGGAGCGGCATCAGCTGACGTGGAGTGAGGACATTCCGGGGTTCTCTCCATGGGGGACATCTTGACATCAGCAAGGGAATACATTGCATGAAACAACACACAGTTGTTCCCAGTATTATCACCCCCACAATCACCTTGAGTGTCGTTTGTAGCCAACCCTATGGGAACCAGGACCATAACGAATTCCACCATGCCCACGTAGCATCTTCCTTGATGTTTTTAACCAAGGTATGGAGGTCTGTGAGCTGACTCTGTACCTTGCGCGAGTTGTCCGTGAGGTTAAAACAACACATGCCATGGACAGACTCGCAACCCAAATGATGTAACAGCAGGAGGTAATCGATAGCTGCTCGATTATCCAATATGGCATGGCGAAGCTTTGTCTGCTCTTGGTTAAGCAGCGCTATCACCGAGGAGGTGTGGTTAATGGCTTTTGCCAAAGCACAAGCCAATTGACCAATTCTCTGAGCATTGCCTACGGCTAAGCCTGGCACGCCAAACAAGCTGACTGCTAAAGAAACATACTCAGCTTTACTCAGAATTCTGATGTTGCTATCACATGAGCTGTCTAACTGGGTGGCACGAGCATGCCGTATGTGTGAAGGTACATTCGTGCTTGGTGCAACCATGTCTCTAGTGGGAAGCAACAATGTCAAACGACTGATACAGCAAAGGGAATCAGATACATTTGCAGGAATGTAGTTCCAAGTGTACTGGTTACATGTAAAAAACCATCCTGAAGGCAAGGTAACATAAGCATACATTGAGCTAATAGTCTCTGGGTTATCACAAGTCCAGTTGCTGTTGCCGGGGTCGAGGCAACGGCGGTGTGGCCCTTTGACCGCGGAACAGCTGGTCATACGAGCACAAGTAGAGTTCGGGCTGACCGCCACTCGGGAAGTGTGGAGAGTGGCTGCATCAGCCGGTAAGACTTTGGTGACTTGGGTTCCCCAGTGCGCATACGTTGAAAAGGCAGTCTTGTAAAACGGACTAAATATCCGCTTCACCAACCAGTCACCGTTCCTGATGCGCGCATCTGGGGAGTGACACACCGGGATGAGACAAGTGCTCAGAATAGAGGCAGAAGCGGTGGTCTGCCTCAGGCAAAAATCGGACTGATTGACGAGGCTCGCCAATCTTTCCCAAACCTAGTACTGCAGCCGGGCAGAGAGATCTCCGCCTGGCATTAGGTTGTTGGCTTCCAATGAAGCTGCTTGAACGCCTCCCCCCGCAAGCAGGGAAAGGATCAAGTTGATGGTGGTCATCATGGAATTAGCTGTAATCAGGGGAAAAGAGTAGGGAAGACGGCAAGGGTGTAATCACAAGGAAGGGGAAGGACGATCACCCTAAAAGACAGGAGTCAAAGAAATAAAAGCAGCAAAATTTAATATAACATGTAAAGTGTAGCAATCCGGTCAAATTGACAAAAAATGTGAACAATAGGGATAAGACTCATAATGTCATGCTATGTAAACTGTAGGCAAAATAAAACAGAGTCAAAAACCACATTCATCCAAGAATCAAAATGTATCCCTAAAGTAAATCCAGAGCACCTATCGGACAAATAGGACCTGAGGTAACAAATAGACCGACTTTATATATACCACAGTGAGATATCAAACAGTCACAAAAGGTGAAGTAGTGGTAAAGTTCAAGTAAAAGTCCGATGTGGATGCGGAGTCGTAAGGTCCAGCCGAGAGGTCAAAGGAGGTAAAGTCAATCCAAAGTGGTCAAAAGTCCGGGTGCCACAGCAAAAGAGCAACTTCAAGAGATGATATAGAGGTAAGTCATTGCAGGAGGTGGATAATCAGTCCATATCCTTCCGGTAAAATGGATATTTCGTAGTCCTTTATCAAGACTCTGGATCATCAATAAACGTGCTCAAACTGCCTTCGAAGTGAATTCTTATGAGGCCCCGTGAATGCTGCCCATATTAACCCCCCCCAACACTTCATTTTTAAAGAGAAGAAACCAAGCGGTTTCTTCTCTTTAAAAGTGGAGTGTTTGGGGGGGATTCCCCCTTTCTGCTGGCTCCCCTGGGTCCAGAAGGGTTGAGGGGATAGACCCCTTTTGTCCCCCAACCCTCCCAACCCCAGGGGAGCCAGCGGAGTGGGGATTGAAACACCCCCCCCCCCGATATTAAAGGGGAAACCTGAGAATCCACACTGGAGAAAAACCGTACAAATGCCAGGTGTGGAAAATCTTTTTCTCAAAATTCATATCTTGTGAGTCATCAACGAGTTCACAATGGAGAAAAACTGTAAAAATGCCAGGAGTGTGGGAAATCTTTTGCTCGAAATTCACTTCTTGCGAGTCATCAATGAGTACACACAGGAGAAAAACCATACATATGTGAGGAGTGTGGGGAAAGTTTTGCTTGGCATTCACATCTCCAGTATCATAGACTAGCCCAGGGGTGGGCAAACTTTTTGACTCAAGGGCCACAATGGGTTCTTAAACTGGACCGGAGGGCTGGAACAAAAGCATGGATGGAGTGTTTGTGTGAACAAATATAAATTCAAAGTAAACATCATTACATAAAAGGGTACAGTCTTTTTTATTTCAATAGTTTTATTCATTTCAAACATTTTAACAAGAAGAATGTAAACACTAATCATTATAATTTGAAACTTCAAAAAATGGAGGAATCATAGCACAATAACATACCTTATATTGAAGATGGCAAAGGCAAAATAAAATTGCCTAACAAAGGAAAGGTACAAAAGCCTTTCAAATTAAACTTAAATATAATAAAATAATTTAAAACTAAAACAAATAGAAAAGAACAAAATGTGTAAACAGTAAATTAAACATTTTATTTTAGTGCAACTTCCAAATTATGCATGGGACGTAGATGGCAATGTAGACTGGGTTGAAGGGTTTTTGGTTTTTAAAACATCAACTTCAGTGGGAACAGTATTGTTGGTCTCCTTTTTTAGCTAATGCATCAAAGTCTGGAGTTAGTTTTGTTGTGGCTATTCTCAGGATAGATCTGAGGTGTTCGTCAGTTAACCTGGATCTGTGAGGGGCTTTGTTGATGTTCATGACACTAAATGTCTGCTCACAAACATAGGTTGACCCAAATAGCACCAGTATCTTCTGTGCCATCCTTCGGATGTTTGGAAAAGTGGCCTCATTAAGTGAAGCATAAAAATCTCTTAGTTCAAGAGAGCTGAATTTCTCCTTTAGGACAAAGTCAGACTGAAGCTCGATGAGTTCCAGTTGCACCTCTTCTGGTGCTGTTTCAGGATTTTGTGACAAAGGACAGGCCACCAGTTGAAGTGACTGGTCAATTTTTTCATCATCAGTAAACCGATGACAGAATTCTGCATGCAGGTCATCCAGTGATTTGCTGTATTTCTTCATGTTTTGGATGGTCTCCTTCTGTGTGGCTAGTGTGGCAAAATGAGTGGAGTCCAAGGCTTGAGTATTCTTCTTGCAATATATTTATAAGTGCACACTGAGAACAAGTATCCAAAGCTTTTCCGGTATATTATAAAGCTTTTCTGGGTATTAACCCTTTCATCAGGGAATCTAAAATTAATTAATACTGAATTAGAATAAGCCTATGTTGGAACATTTGTAAAAGTACAGTGCAAATATACAGTAACAAAGTGCAATGCATGAACTAACAATAAATAGTGATAAAAATAATATTTACAATATTTACAACCAGAGAAATTATTATTAAGATAGTATGAAATGAAAAAAATTGATACACAGAATTTTTAAATTATTAATCAATTACCAATTATTAATTATTAATTATGAACTTGATCATATAAAATCCACCAATATAAACAACAGTATTAAGGGTTCTGATAAATTTTTAAAATTATTAAAATATATATGGATATTCTTACCTCAGAACTAGTGATCTAAAGTGACTAAGTGACAAATATGAACTTGTTGCATCCTAGCCTCTTTGCGGAATCTGCTCTGTGCTAGCGGACGTTAGATTCAAAAGGAAGCTCACAAGAATAAGTAGGGCTCTAATCCGTATCAGGTGGAAATTACTTAGGAAACTGATGATGACTAACTACATTTTTACCTCCGAGTAGTATACTTACAGAAAGGGAGACGTATCAAATTCTAAATTTAACCCTTTAGACATTACCGTGTCAAAGAAATGTATTTTAAAAAGCCTCTCTACGTAAGAGATGTTTATTAAGATCCATTCTTTCATAAGGCTTAGGGCAAATCTGTTCCAACACTGTGAATCTAAAATGGCTTTCTGTATGCCCCATCTGCATAAAAAGTGACACCAGGGGAACGTGAAGGTCCTGTGTTCGAATTTTGAATTTATGCTCGCATAGTCTGATTTAGTGGTCTGACCGATTTCCCGTTGTATTGTTTCTTACAGCTGCATTCTATCAGGTATACACAGTTTTCGCTGTTGCAGTTGGTGAACTGCTTTAATTTATGATAGTAATTCTTTGCAGGGATAAATATTTCCTTAGTTTCCCAGCAAAGTTTGCACGATACGCAGCCGTGGCAATTATAACGCCCCACCACTGGTAACCTCATTCTAGGAATGCAGGCTGTGAGGTCTGACCTAGTTAGAATATTGCTTAAAGATGCAGTCCTTCTAAAACCAACCCTTGGGGAGGGGGGGGGATTCGCAACCTGGGATATGCTGTACTATATGCCAGTGAGAATGGATAAGCTTCCTAATGTCATTGGCTAGGGGGGGGGGAATTTGATAGAAAAGAAATTATTACGATCACCACCATGTTGTTTACACTGCAATAAATTTTGTCTGGGTGTACTCATTACCTTAGATAAGCTCTTATTGCACTGTTTTTAGAAAATCTTGCTGCATGGGAGAATTTCTTTTAGCTTTAGCAAAGAGTCTGCAGGGGATATTAGTCTTTACATGGTAAGGATGGTAAGAACCATATTCTAAATACGTACTTCTATCAGTAGGTTTTTTATAAGGACTGACACTGAGTTTTCTATCCTGCGATATGTAAACGTGCATATCTTAAAAAGGTATTTTATGCTGATCTACATGATGGGTAAATCTCAAATTTGAATCCTGCACATTAATCCACTTTATAAATTCATGCAATATATCAACAGAGTCCATAATGAACAAAAGGTCATCAATGTATCTCTTATATATGACTATGTTCTTTAAAAAGGGATTATTAAGTGAATCATAAAGATACATATTTTCAAAGCTGATCATATATATATATTTGCCAGACTGGGTGCCAGGGCACTACCCATAGCCACTCCTCTGGTTTGGAGACAAAACGTATCTCCAAACTGAAAATAATTGTTTTCAAGAACAATTTCTAGTATATCAATAAGGAAGTGAGTAGGAGGTGACAAATTATTCCTGGTATTTAAAACATCCTGTATAACTAGCCTGGCTGCCTCGTGTGGTATGTTAGTGTATAGCGATTCCACATCAAGAGTCACAAAGACTGCACCATGCGGTATGATCGTTCCTTCCAAAGTTGAGATAAAATGTGTGGAATCCTGTACAAATGATGGAGTTTCTCTGGTGTATTTATTAATATGTAAATTATAAATTTAGAGAGGGGCTCAGTTATTGAATTAATCCCTGATATTATTGGTCTACATGGAGTAGGGGTACCAGGTTGTCTAGTTTTATGAATCTTTGGGATAAGATGGAAGATTGGAACTTGGGAATAAGTATTATACAGGTATTTAAACATATTTTCATTGATGAATCCTAGCGATAGTCCCTCAAAGAGAACAGTCCGAATAATATTAGAAATTCTAGCCGTGGGGTTATATGAGAGTTGTCGATAGGAGGTGATGTCGGAAAGTTGTCTGTGTGCCTCCGCCAAATATTTTCTACTATCCAAAACCACAATGACCCCACCCTTATAAGAAGTCTTAATTATTATAGTCTCATCCATAGCTAAATTCTTAAGGAGTCTATGATCTTGGGCAGACAAATTTCTGTTAACCCGGTACCTTTGTTTTTCTATAGTTTTAGTCTCTGAAAATTAGTCAACTAAAAACCTCGATAGAGGAATTATTAATTTGAGGACAAAATGTTGACTTGGGTCTAAGAGTATTTTCAGAATTAGACTCCATTCCTTGGTAGAACAGTTTAAGCTTTATTAGTCTTATCAACTTGAAGAAATCCATACGCGTGTTAAATGAGCGATATTCTGGAGTCGGGATGTAATTTAGCCCCGGACCTAATTTAGCCACAAAGCCAGTAGATGTAGCTCCTGTGGTGTAAGTTGCTTTGATGAAAGGTTAAAAACTACATTCTTTCCTTGCCACCCCTCTTGCCCCTCCCTAAAAAAGAGGACGAAGATGAGGCTGCAGTGGAAGTCGAAGGTCTCATACGGGCTTGAGTGACTCATGCTTAGCCTGTGGTCTCCTAAAATTCTTCTGTCGCAAAAGTTCCACCACAGCCCCCTCGGAATAAACTTCCAGTGAGGATGAAGTCCCAAGCCACAGGTCCTCACAGTATAGAAGAGTTACCAGGTCCCAGACTCCCTGGAACTCAATAGACCGATGCTTTGGCTCGGTAGCTGATGGTGGCCTGGTAGCCAAGTCAAAGGAGAAGGCAGGACCACCAACTGGGACACTAGAAGAGGTGGAGGGGACCATTTTAGCTTGATAACGTGTGCACCGGATAATGACGGGAAATTAGAGGAAAACCTTTGCACCGCACAACGTTAAGTTAATGTTGTGCGATGCAAAGGTTTTCCTCTAATTTCCTGACATTGATCTCTGCACCAAAGCCCACAGTTCTCGAGACCAGGGGCTTTGGGGCAGAGATCTCTAGAAGCCACCTTGCCTCAGAAGAGCAAGGGGCCCTCCATAGACCCCCGGTTAAGGGAAATGGGCATCGGACACTCACCTCCCTTCCCCAAAAGGGAGCTGGTGTCCGGATGCTCCAAATCCTGGCTTCTTTTGGAAGAAGGGAGTCCACGTTCCCCCAAAGTCAGCATTAGAACGCTCTGAACGCTGGCTTCCTTGGGGGGAAGGCAGACTCCCAGACAGAGACCAGCCCTGCGGGTTTGGGGTTTGGGTCTCTGAAGGTACTGTAGCCTTGCTTTTTCGAGGGAAGCCTCGAAAAAGCTATGGTACATTACCTCTGGTGACCCAAGCGCCAAAGACCGCAGAGCTGGTCTCTGCCTGGGAAGGCGCTTCAATGGCGGAGACCAGCCCTATGGGTTTTGGGGCTTGGGTCTATGACTACAGTACCCCCAGAGACCCAAGCCCCAAACCCACAGGGCTGGTCTCCACCTGAGAAGCGATGCCCAGTTCCCTTTCCAAAGATGCATGTGATCTGCTCGGGGATCACGTTGCTTTGAGTTGGGAAGGGCTGGGAGGAACCCAGCGCCAGCCAGGGCAGCTTCTAGACACTCTCCCCAGCACTTCCGCAAGTCCAAGTGGCCAGCGGAGGGCAAGCCCATGATGATCACTTTGACTTTGAGGGCTGGGGGTGGGGGTGCCTCGAAGCTGCCCTGGCTGGTGCTGGGTTCCCCCGCCCTTCCCAACTCAAAGCGGCCACTGTGGACATTGATTTAACGTTGTGTGATAAATGTATCGCACAACATTAAAAACTGCATAACGTTAAAGCTTGTGGAACCAAACTTTAACGTTATGCGGGGTATTACTGTATGTCCTTCTTCTGTGTCTAGGCCAGACGTGAAACTGGCAAAATGAAGGCACCGTTTGGTGAGTTTATCCTACAGTTCCTTTGGTGTGACCTAGTGTGAGAAAGATTAGCCGTTAATACAAGGTTGCCGTTATCAGGGTATGCCTGATTGTGGTTCAAAAATACCAAAATCTTTGAGGAGGCTCTTTCTGTGTACCCCATGAGCGTAAGTGGCCGTCGCTGTTTTGTGTGTATGGCTGATGCCCGGTGGTTCTTGGCTGGGATCACCTCCTATACCCTCCATCCTGAGACACTGCTGTGGAAGAACTGTGGAAGAAATGCTTGGAATGTCTCCCTTTTCCTTTCCCTCCCAGCAATTGGATGTTTCACTTGAATTGAAGGTGGCCAAAGGAGGAGACCAAAGCCCAGCCGGGAAAGGGGAAATCAATGGCTGAACAAAAGGCTTTCATGGGGAAGTCAAAGGCTCTACGTCTCCCTCCCCTCTCCTTCAAATACTAATTTTGAGACAATCTGGCCAGTTTTGCTCCTCCTGCCATGAAATAGGAACCCAAGAAACTGGAAAACTAATCAAACTTTGAAGGTAGATGAATGGTATAAAGTAGGAAAGGGGTTACTGCGCATGAGCGCAGGGGTTACTGGGTTACTGGCTGATCAAATTATGGGATGGAGGGAGAAGGAGTGCTAGATTACATGATTTTCTGTTGCCAAAAACCCGTAGGGGTCACCCAGAGCCTCCTTACCAGTGCTAGCCGCCAAAAATCCAAAAGGCACAAAAGGTACCCTGCAGGAGCCCAACAGTGACAGTGTGGGATGGGCGAAAACAACAAATACCAACAGGCCAATTGAGGTTCAAGTAAAAATTCCCATCTGGCCCCGAAGCGACCAAAACGATCACACTGCAACCTAGGGCGGGGGTGGAGGGCAAACGCTGCATGGCCCAGTCGGCCCAGCGAAGGAAGGGCGGACCGAGCCTCTCCCTTAAGGGAAGGCCCACCCCCCGCCCCTTCCGGCCTCGTCCCGTCTCTCATGGGGCGGGGCCGGCAAAGTGCGCAGCAGCGTATCAGCGCTGCCGCGCTTTCCTTCATGATGCCTGGACCTAGTCCTGCAGGAAGAGAACTTCCTGCAGGAGCAGGATGTCTGTCTAGGCATTCCCTCGCCTTCGGACGAAGGAAGCGGGGTACAAGTAAAACTTATGATATGATATGATATATGATTATAAGAGTTGCGCTGCTTGTGCCATGCTGTCTGGATGCCTTGCTGCTCCGATGTGGGCTGGAGGGTCCCTGAGGAGACTGGTCAAGCAAGACACGTGAGGCAAGATGGAGAGAAGACCAGTGTTTATTGATTAGAAGGGAAGAGCTGGTCCAGACCAGGCGGCGCTGTTCCAGGTGGCGCTGGTCCAGGCTGTGCGGCGCAAGCTCTTCCCTAAGTTAAGTTCCCTTCCCCCAACAGTGGGTTGTCCAGGCAGTGGGAGAAGGGAACTTAACTTAGGGAAGAGTTTGCTTGTGCCGTGCCACCTGGACCAGCACCGTCTGGACTAGCTCTTCCCTTCCCCCGGCAGCAGCAGGGTGTCCAGGCAGCATGGTGCAAGCAGCAAAACTCTCGCGATGCCCAGACAGACATCCTGCAGGAAGTTCTCTTCCTGCAGGACTAGGTCCGGGAATTGTGAAAGTTCTGCTGCTGCTGCTGCTGCTGCTGCTAGGAGGACGCAAGGAGCAGGGACGGGCGAGCTGCTCTGGGCGGCGCGATGTGAGCTCCCCTTCCCCCAGGTGCACAAGCCACCACCTCCACCACCACCCGAGCAGCACCTGCAGCCTCTTAAGGAGGCAGCAGCAGCCGCTGGAGGGAGAAAGAAGAGCCGAACCCACTCTCCTGGGAGGAGGTGGGCGGGAGGCAGCAGCAGTTGCTGGAGGAGGAAGGGAAAGCTGTCACGTGAGGGCTCATTCTTCCCCCCCGTGGGCCCGGGAGGGGGCAAGGAGGAAGAGGAAGGAGCAGCCCAACGTGGTGCCGCCCTCTGGGTAAGTCTGTGTCTTTTTGTTTTGTTTACTCCACCACCCCTGTGTGTGTGTGTCATACCTGTCAACCATCCCATTTTACCCAGGAAAACCCCTTATTTTTACCCCTCTCCCCACCTCCCTTCCGTTTAATTGATTTTCCCGGATTTTCCCTTATTTTTAAAAAAGAAATAAGCTGCAGTATTTTTTTCCAGCCACCAAAAGTCACTCTGTGGCTTTTTGCATGTGGAAGGGGAGAGAGAGAAGGTGGGGGGGTGCGTTCTGTAGTTAGTTTCTCTTGCATTTTCCTGCCAGCCACATGGCCAAGATGGCGCTTATTTCATGCTGGGACTAGGGACGGGAGTCTACTCTAGAGGTGAGCAATATTTCATATATGCAGGGGCAAATCAGCTCTTGGTCTGGGGGCAGAGACTTCTCTCTCACTCTCATGCTTTATTGAGCTGTTTCTGCCCTGCCTTCCGTTTCTGTTCTAGAGTTAATTTGGGGGGGGGGGGAGTGCTTGCTCACTATATGCTAAAGGAAAAGGTTTCCCTTGCTCGAAAGACAGTTGTTTCTGGAGTGCCAAGGTTAGCCATCACAGCTTTGTGCCCATTGCATCTACAATACTATATGAGAGAGAGAGGGTGTGTGTGTGTTCCGTTTCTGTTCTAGAGTTAACTTGGGAGGGGGGAAGTGCTTGCTCACTATATGCTAAATGTAAAGGTTTCCTGTTGGATTGGGGCCCAATGTGGGCTGGAGGGTCCCTGAGGAGACTGGTCAAGCAAGACATGCAAGGGAAGATGGAGCGAAGACCAGCGTTTATTGATTAGAAGGCACTTAACTTTATACTCTGCCTACCTTGACCACATGCATACATTGCACATAGCCGTTACAGGAAAACTCTGAGTCTGCACATTGAGATTACACAAGTTACCCATTAGGTATGACTTCACCGGGGGAAGTTTCTTATCTATCTAATTTACTTCCGGGGACATGCATTGTCTACTGTTATCAGGAGCAAACATGTGCCTAGGTTGACTCTTGGGCTTAGAGCATCTGCGGATGTGAGATTACTCATTACATGCCTATCGAGTTGACCACCTGGCGATCTTTTGCCCTCTATTGTCGGAACTGCCTGTTAGGTCAGCGATCGGTGAATTAAACTATAGCTATTAACCCGCTCCCCAATTTCTGTCCCCTCAGAACCAAAAGCTCAAAGGAGCATTCTCCCAAAACCGTGGTTCTGTCAGGGACAGTGTGCCAATTGTGTGCGCGGAACCCACACTCCCCTTTATTTGTTTAATTGGACCTGTCAGACGGCTCGGCGCAGGAGTGGCATGAGCTGATGTGGAGTGAGGACATCCTGGGGGACACATTGACAGCAATGAGAGAATACATTGTGCAAAGCAGCAAACCGCTATCCCCAAATTGCAACACCCACAATCACCTTGAGCGTTGTTTGTAGCCACCCCCAGGGGGACCACGACCAAAGCGAATCCCACCATTCCCACGGGGCGTCTTCCCTGATATTCTTAACCAGGATATGGAGACCTATGATCTGGCTCTGTACCTTACAAGAGTTGTCCGTGAGGTTAAAACAACACATGCCATGGACTATCTCACAACCCAAATGGTGTACAAGTAGGAGGTTGTCTACGGCTGCTCGATTATCAATATTGCATGGCGAAGCTCCATTTGCTCTTGATTGAGCATCGCTATCGCTGAGGAGGTGTGATTAATGGCTTTTGCCAAAGCGCAAGCCAGCTGACCAATCCTGCGAGCATTGCCTACGGCTAAGCCTGGCACGCCGAACAAACTGACCGCCAATGAGACATACTCAGCTTTGCTCAGAAGCCTAATGTTACTGTCACACAAACTATCTAGCTGGGTGGCACGAACTTGCCGTGTGTGGGCAGATACATCGGTGCTTGGGGCAACCATATCCTTTGTGGGAAGCAACAGTGTCAAACGACTACAACAGAAGGAATCAGATACGTTTACGGGAATATAGTTCCAAGTGTGTTGGTTACATGTAAAAAACCCGCTTGAAGGCAAAGTGACATGAACAAACATTGAGTTAATAGTCTCTGGGTGATTACAAGTCCAAGTGCTGTTGCTGGGGTCGAGGCAACGGTGATGTGGCCCTTTGACCGCGGAACAGCTGGTCATGTGAGCACAAGTTGAGTTCAGGCTGACTGCCACTCGGGGATTGTACAGAGTGGCCACATCAGCCGGTAGGACCTTTGTGACTTGGGTTCCCCAGTGCGCATATGTCAAGTACATGATCTTGTGAAACGGGCCAAATATCCGCTTAATTAACCAGTCACCGTTCCTGATGTGCGCACCTGGGGAGTGACACACTTGGAGGAGACAAGTACTGAGAAGAGAGTGGTCTGCCTCAGGCAAAAATCGGACTGATTGACAAGGTTCGCCAATCTTCCCCAGATGTTGTAGTGCAGCCGGGTAGAGAGGTCTCCACCAGGCATCAAATCTTCTGCTTCAAATGAAGTGGATTGAACCCCTCCCCCCATAAGCAAGGAAAGGATCAAGATGATGGTCATCAAGGAATTAAAGGTGATCTGGGACAAAACTGCAACCACATTGTTCTCTGGCGTTGGTTCCACATTCTCCCGCCGCACGATGTCAGTCGCCTCCTGGCACAGGGACTTGACCATCCCCCAGGTGATCATGGGTCCTGTCACCGGCTGTCGTCGCCTCCTCCGCCTGGCTTTCCCCGTCAGGGTCAATCCCTCCATCTCCGGCAGCGGGTCCGGGAACGCCTGGCTCCACACCATTGGACTCGAGATGAGGCTTCACACAACAAACCAGAATCCAGACGACACCTGACGGAGACATAATTGCGGCATACCATCTCCCCCACGTTATGAGTGGCGCCGGGCCCCTCCAAGAAGGATCCGGTGGCACTCGATAACGCACCATAGGGCACAGGAGAGCCTCGGTGCGACGGAAGTACTTCTCCTGCGGAGTGTAATCTGAAAAAACATTGAGGTGGTTGTACGTGAACAGTACCTTGTTCAGACAATGCTGTGCCTGACCCTGATTTTTGGGGAGGGCTAGTTCCCCCCTTTCTGTTTGTTTGTCAATGTATGACTTGAGCGTCCTATTCACTCGCTCAACAATCGCTTGCCCTTGCGGATTGTATGGAACGCCAAAGGTGTGCTTAATGTCCCAGGTGGCCATAAACGTGGCCAGCGGCCTGGAGCTATAAGCCGGACCATTGTCGGTTTTCACGTGCCTTGGTTTGCCCATGGCCATGAAACAGGAGAGGAGATGCTGCTCCACATGGGAAGCCGTTTCTCCCTTCTGAGCTGTAGCCCAGACAAACTGTGAAAATGTGTCTATGCAAACATGCATGAACTGCCATCTCCCAAACTGCGGAACGTGTGTGACATCCATCTGCCACACCTGGTTGGCTTCCGTCCCTCGTGGGTTGACACCCCACGAGGGGCCCCCCTGCCGCCCCTGCACATTATGCCCTGAGCTTGGGAAAGTGGCAGATTGAACTGCCGTGCAAGTGCTTTAACATTTTGATGAAAAAATGCATGACTTTGAATCAGAGTTGTGAAGACTCCCAAAACTGACTTCTGCTGAATTTCCTTTGTGGCCGCATCTGCTCTGCTATTGCCCACAGAAATCGGGCCAGGCAAATCTTGGTGACTTCTGATGGGGGCTATATAGAGTGCTTCGGTGCGGTTCCGCAAATGAAATTGAGTTGTGAGGAAGAGACCTAATAAGTTTTTGTCTATCGCGGGAGTGATGTAGGCTCCCGGTAGACTGTGAAGCAAATTCCGGACATACTGGCTGTCAGTGATAATATTCAAGCATTGCTTGGCAAAGGTGTGCAAGGCGAGGTTCACTGCTGCCAATTCCGCCCGCTGCATGGATTTCAGCGGAAGAGTCAGAAGCGTGCGCCAAGCCTGTCCCTCTTGCCAAGTAAGAATGCCATATGTTCGACCCCCATCAGTGAATACTGTCCTGGCTCCCTGGAGTGGAACCAGGGACAATAACTCACACAAGCTGACTGTCTGTGTTTGAAGGGAGATAAGGCTGGGGTCTTTCAGCAAATGGCATGCCAAACATCCTGTGAATCCCGCTAATGCAATCGGGAGTGAGTCACCGAGCTGCATCAGCTGCTGGACCTGATCCTTGGTGAATGGAACAACGATTTTTGTCAAATCGTGCCCTGAGATATACCTATCTGTTAACCTTCCTCGGTAAATCACCATGGAAACCAGTTCCTGTGGGGAAACGATGTTTTGGGAAGAGGTGTGTGGTAAATACACCCATTCCACGATGTTCGCCCCTCGTTCGGAGTCTACCCCCAGAGCTCCGGTGAACATGGCTCCAGTCCGGACTATGTACAGGTTCAGAACAGGAGCGTATGGCCCCTGACTAATCCTGTCCACCCATCTCTGGCTGAGAACTTGGTTGACCTTTTCGAGAGTCAAGCGAGCCTCTCGCGGAATGTGTATCCGGTCTGCTGGCTGCTTACCGAGTGTTAGCAGCGAGAAGAGCGGCTTCAAGAGTTCCGTATCTAGCCTAAAATACGGTCTAGCCCAATTGATATTCCCCAGAATCTATTGCAATTCTACGAGGGGGACTGAATCTTTGAGGTTAATTTGTGGCAAAACTGGTGCCGCAAAAGAACAGAGAAGCCGATGGCCCAAGTACGAAAAGGACTCGGTTCTCTGAACTTTCTCCGGGGCAATGAGTAACGCCTTCTCCCCCAGAGTGGTCTGGAGGTCTTTAAACATTTTGCTCTGAGTTGCGGCACTGCAATCAAAATATCATCCATAAAATGACATACTAAGACTGTGGGGTGAAGGTTTTGAAACTTTTCCAGTGCGTCGTGAATGTAAATTTGGCACAGAGTGGGCGAATTGAGCATCCCCTGTGGCAAATATTTCCACGCAAAATGTTGCATAGGCTCTCTGTGGTTCACGACTGGCACCGTAAAAGCAAACCTTTCCCGATCCCTTACATCTAAGGGAATGGTGTAAAAACAGTATTTCAGGTTTACGACCAGGATCTCCCAACCCTCGGGGATCATGTTCGGAATGCAGGGTGGAATGTTCTGCGAATCTAGTCCAGCTCTGACTCTCCCAGAGCGACTGTGGTCTCTGTTTGGACTGGGGCCAGAGACAAGCCCGCGCTCCAGTTTTCCGAAGTCGGACAATTCCTGGCCCAGTGGAAGCCCTTGTTACATCATGGACACGGGGTGGTTGGAGCCTTGGGATAGCCTGTGTTTGGCCATTACCCTTCTTGGATCAGCATTCTCTAGCGTAATGACCGATCTTGCCACAATTGTGACATGCTCCCTTGGTTTTGCCTTTGGGTCCCCTACCGCCTTGCACCGCCGCTGCCAACACACCCATTTTATAGGAATCTATCTGCCTACTGACCGCTTCCTCCAATCTGTTAATAAAGTCCATGTAGGACTCCTAGGCACCCTGTTTGACTGCTGTGTAATTTTTGGCTGCTTTGCCAGCTGCCGGGACCTTGAGATAAGCTCTAAAGGCTGTCTCAGCTGCCAGGTGAAGCGTGGCGAGTGGCAAGGTGATCTGTGCATCAATGGTTTCGAACTGACCCGACCCATATAGCTCATCAGGAAGTACTGCTCCTCCCATCCTGGCAGCCCTTGCCTGTGCTTCGAGTCGATACCATACTTGCTGTCCCATAGCAAATACTGGCTGGGGTTTAGCATCATTCTCATGACGGCCTTCCAGTCATATGGAATGAGCATCATTGTCTCACAATCCTGCTGAAATGTACCCCTAGTGAAACGACTCTGAAGTCCTTCCGTATTGCCGTGAGCAATTTGTATAGAACCGGCGAGTGGATCATTTGCTGTTGACCCGTGAGGGCGTCCATATCTATGCGGACTGGGCATAACTGCCTAAGTTCAGCTAGTTCTTCCGCTGACAATCCCCCTTGATGGTTTCCTCTTCTGCCATGAGCTGAATGGAGTTTTTAACTGTCTGGGAACCGCCAGCGTTTCCCAAACCTTGCATTCCTTCAGTGGTGTCTGCAGCTGCCGCTGAAGGAAAGCTCCCTAAGCTCCCCTGCTTAAGCTGAATTGTTGGATAGAGGCCCATCGGGGCTGATGCTCTGACTTCGCTGGGGGGTTCTCGGTCTCTATCCTGACTGGGTCTACCTCTGCGATGAGCTTCCTACACTTACTCCATGTGCTAATCACCTTAGCTGGGGCTCTTGGTTCTTGCTTAATGCAGGTCCCTATCCTTTCCCAAAGTTGGAGGCTTAATGTGCCTGTTTATGGATAAAACAGACAGTGCTCCCCCAAGTACACCAAAAGATCTGCTAACTGGGCGCTGTGAATGCGAGTACGATTTACCCTGGCCAGGGCCTTGAGTTCCATTAAGTGAACTCTCTGGTTAGCGGTCGGACGTTGCCACTGCGGACAAGTCCCCATATTACCTGCCGGTCCTTTGATGTTGCCTCCTCCGGACGAGTCGAAGCGTCTAAGTAAGGTAACTGGATTCGGTGCGACGGACCTCTGGGAAGGACTCAGGACGTGGGCTGCTGCCACAGGCCCTCAGTGTATAATACGGTGAAGCGGCTGGGGTGTGATGATAGTCAAAGCGAGAAACACTCCCAACGAACGGTCGTGACAATGAAAGTTCCGTTTAATAAGGTAGAAAACAATGTTCTTGTATCTCTTATTCAATTCATAAGAACTATATAAAGCAATTTAACGATCCGGAAAGGTATCTTGTATCTTGAAATATACTGTAAGCTGTGTCTTTAAATGGTAGTAGACTGTGGAGTGGCGATGTCCTTCCGGTAATTGGACATTTCGTTGCCCTTTGTCAAGCGTCTACAACGTAAAATGTATACAATGTAATAAAATCTAATACAAAATATCAAACAATCTTTTCCAAAAACTCTATGCATATAACAATATTAAAGACTGAAGTTAAAGCAATAACTGTATGCAAGCTGGAGACCAGGCAGAACCCTTTGTAAGTGAGTTATATGTATCAATATAATAAGTCTCGAATGATCTAGCATGCCAACGGTCTGTAGCCCTTGCTAATAGTATACAATACACAACTTGGTCCGCGACAGAATAAGTAATCATCTAAGCAACCACATGCAAATTATTTATACACTGGAAGAAATACATACCTAAAACGTCTTTATATCTGTATCTAAGTGTATACAGCCCGCGCGTCTGCACCTCTTGTAGTCTCGTATCGTGTGCTCGCGTTAACCGGTTGTAATCTTCTATTCTTTAAGTAAGCTTATTTTACCCCCTCATGTGTGGTAAATCAGACAAACTTCTAATGACATGTGAAAAGAATGTAGATATAGGTCCTGGGATACAGGTGTCTAGCTAGAATTACCTATGCTAATTGTGAAGTTCTTAAGTGAACCTGTTTCCTCTTAAAGAGCCATGTAACGCCTACTTACATATATATTACAATTTAATATTTATAAGAATGATGACGGGACCCATTCAGTGTTCAAGCCATGGGGTACTAATGTGTTGAATCTATGAATGTAAAAAGCTTCTCTTTGCAGTAATACCTTTTCCATGTTTAAAATGTGATATTTGTTTACAGTAATAATTTCCAAAACGATGATCTTGAGATCTCTAAGTTTGTGTTTTTTAGTAAGAAAATGGTTAACTAGAGGAGCTGTGGTGTTCCTATTTCTGATTCGGGACAGATGCTCTCCCAATCGAATTTTCAGGGACCGACTCGATTGACCCACGTATCCTAGCTGGCAGGGGCATATTACCATGTACACGATATTTTTCGAATTACAATTTGAAAATGAGGTAAGCTCCAATGTGAAATTGCTAGAGGGTAATCTGACTGTTTTTGAACACAACATGTGCGCACAGTATTTACAATGACCGCAGCTGTAATGTCCTGAAGGGAAGGATGATCGCTTGTTATCCAAAGTAGAAATATCTGTACGAGACAGAATATTGGCTATCGTATTTGTTCTTCTGAAGCCTACTAGTGGTTTCTGTTCACAGCCCGGTATATTGTCCAGTATGTGCCAATGCCTGTAGATTATCCGCTTGATTTGGTTTGCCAGTGGAGAAAAATCTATCGACCAGACTAATCTTTGTTGGGAAGCTGTTTGTTCTTGTCGTCTTTCAAGAAGAGAGCTTCTGGTCCGTGCATCTGCTTTAGTTTGTGCATGGGCTAATATGTGTTCCGGATATCCTCTGTTGCTTAATGCCTGTGTGATGCCTTTGGCCGCAATCCTATAATCTTGTTCTTTTGAAGAATTCCTTTTAGCTCTAATAAGTAAGCTGTACGGTATATTGCTCTTCAAGTGGTATGGATGATACGACTTATATTGAAGGTATGCAGCACGATCTGTAGGTTTGTGGTACAATCTGGTTCTGATTAAATTCTCTTCGATGTACACGGTGAGATCCAAGAAAGGTAAAGAAGACCGATTCATGGTATGCGTAAATTTGATATTATTGTGGAGACTGTTCATCCAAATACAGAAATTATCTACAATGGAGTCATTATGAAAAATAAAAAATAAATCATCTATAAATCTTTTATAATAAATGATGTTAATAAAAAATGGATTGTTCCGGGGGTCTAAAATAAAAGTGTTGTCAAAACTACTCATAAAAATATTAGTTATTGAAGGAGCAAAATTACAACCCATGGAGACGCCCTGTGTTTGAAGAAAAAAAGTGTTGTCAAACCTGAAAAAATTGTGTTCAAAACAAATATCTAAAAGATCCAATAGAAAATGTGCCGGTGGCTGATTAGTAGATCTTGTTTCCAATGCGTGGGCAACAAGAGTGCGGGCTTCTCCTAGTGGGATGTTAGTATAGAGTGAGGAAATGTCCATAGTCAATAGAACTGCTCCCCTTGGTACTTGGAGATTTTCTGTCATTTGGATAAAGTGCGTGGTATCTTTAACGTAAGATGGGGAATTAGAAGCAAATTGATGTATATGAAAATCTATATAAGTGGCTATTGGTTCTAACAATGATTGATTAGCCGAAATTATAGGTCTACAAGGGATAACTTTATCAGAGGTCTGAATTTTGTGTACCTTTGGTAGAAGATAGAACATAGGCACTCTGGGAAATTTATTTAGTAGATAGTGAAATGTACTGTCAGTAATATATTCCTGTGCCAAACCTTCTTGGAGAACTGTCTTAAGAATGTTCATGATGTACGTAGTGGGATTGTGGTCCAACTTCCGGTAACATTGTATATTAGACAGTTGTGTCCATGCTGCCTTAAGATAATCAACTTTGTCCATTAACACAATTCCTCCTCCTTTATCTGCCGCTTTAATTACGATATGCGGATCCGACCCTAAGTTTTGTAATAATGCCATGTCTGCTTTAGTCAGGTTAAAGTTCTTTTTAGATCTAACTTCAGCGATGGTAATATCACGGGATACAATCCTATTAAAAACTTCAATGGCTGGATGTTCAATATTCGGCGTGAAGGTGGAACGTGGAGTAAATTGTCTGGATGTAGGTGATTGTTCTGGCTGGTCTTTGAAAAAAGCTCTGAGCTTAAGTAATCTTGTAAGCTTGAAAATGTCTATTTTGGTTTTAAATGGAGAGTACCGGGGTGTGGGTACAAAACCCAAGCCTAAATTAAGTAATTCCGTTTCCCTTCTGGACAGATTTCTGCTTGACAAGTTGAACACCAGTGAGGAGGTTATTTTTTCTTGGTGCGTCTCCGTGGTCTTGGTTCTAAAAAATCCCTCCTACTGTCGGTGTACGATGAGCCCGCTAGAGCTGGCTTGGATCCGTGCCGGTTGGTGCGGAAATTATAAGGATCTCTACTTCTCTCCTCGGTGCTTGACTCTGCCGCATCAGAATCGGTCGTCTCGTAGTCTGTAGATTCGATAGGCTGTCGCCAAGTGACTTGTTTTTGGACGTATCGTCTAGTAAATTGCCACCGATAAATCCGTGCCGTCTGGTAATCGTTCCTGTCCCTATTTAACTTCTTGTTTTTAAACGCAAGGAGTTCATCTTTGAAAGATTTAAGTTTATTGTCCATGTCCGAGAAGTCTACGTCGGAATCACCAGCGGTCGGCGCCGTAAGAAGTTTTTTTACATCTGCAATTTCTTTATTTAGTATGTCTATTTCCTGGTGGCACTGGTCTATTATAAGCAGTATTAAATCAAATGAGCATCTGTCTAGAATCGAGGTCCACCTGTCAAGAAATTCCTTTTTGTTTGCAAATAATGTAGGACCCTTCAACATGCGTAGTCCCCTGGGTATAATGGATGCTTTATAATACTCTAGTAAAAATGAGGAATGTAAATCCAACCGGATTCTTTTCTTCTCCAGGTATTCTAATTTGTTAATTTCTTCGTTTGTCATGTCTATATTTAGACATAGGGGCGTGGCTTGATTAAGTATTCTATCTCTGTCGGCGACCGTGTAAGCAAAACCTTTGTCCGTCATGCCGTATATCAGAGTATAATACGGTGAAGCGGCTGGGGTGTGATGATAGTCAAAGCGAGAAACACTCCCAACGAACGGTCGTGACAATGAAAGTTCCGTTTAATAAGGTAGAAAACAATGTTCTTGTATCTCTTATTCAATTCATAAGAACTATATAAAGCAATTTAACGATCCGGAAAGGTATCTTGTATCTTGAAATATACTGTAAGCTGTGTCTTTAAATGGTAGTAGACTGTGGAGTGGCGATGTCCTTCCGGTAATTGGACATTTCGTTGCCCTTTGTCAAGCGTCTACAACGTAAAATGTATACAATGTAATAAAATCTAATACAAAATATCAAACAATCTTTTCCAAAAACTCTATGCATATAACAATATTAAAGACTGAAGTTAAAGCAATAACTGTATGCAAGCTGGAGACCAGGCAGAACCCTTTGTAAGTGAGTTATATGTATCAATATAATAAGTCTCGAATGATCTAGCATGCCAACGGTCTGTAGCCCTTGCTAATAGTATACAATACACAACTTGGTCCGCGACAGAATAAGTAATCATCTAAGCAACCACATGCAAATTATTTATACACTGGAAGAAATACATACCTAAAACGTCTTTATATCTGTATCTAAGTGTATACAGCCCGCGCGTCTGCACCTCTTGTAGTCTCGTATCGTGTGCTCGCGTTAACCGGTTGTAATCTTCTATTCTTTAAGTAAGCTTATTTTACCCCCTCATGTGTGGTAAATCAGACAAACTTCTAATGACATGTGAAAAGAATGTAGATATAGGTCCTGGGATACAGGTGTCTAGCTAGAATTACCTATGCTAATTGTGAAGTTCTTAAGTGAACCTGTTTCCTCTTAAAGAGCCATGTAACGCCTACTTACATATATATTACAATTTAATATTTATAAGAATGATGACGGGACCCATTCAGTGTTCAAGCCATGGGGTACTAATGTGTTGAATCTATGAATGTAAAAAGCTTCTCTTTGCAGTAATACCTTTTCCATGTTTAAAATGTGATATTTGTTTACAGTAATAATTTCCAAAACGATGATCTTGAGATCTCTAAGTTTGTGTTTTTTAGTAAGAAAATGGTTAACTAGAGGAGCTGTGGTGTTCCTATTTCTGATTCGGGACAGATGCTCTCCCAATCGAATTTTCAGGGACCGACTCGATTGACCCACGTATCCTAGCTGGCAGGGGCATATTACCATGTACACGATATTTTTCGAATTACAATTTGAAAATGAGGTAAGCTCCAATGTGAAATTGCTAGAGGGTAATCTGACTGTTTTTGAACACAACATGTGCGCACAGTATTTACAATGACCGCAGCTGTAATGTCCTGAAGGGAAGGATGATCGCTTGTTATCCAAAGTAGAAATATCTGTACGAGACAGAATATTGGCTATCGTATTTGTTCTTCTGAAGCCTACTAGTGGTTTCTGTTCACAGCCCGGTATATTGTCCAGTATGTGCCAATGCCTGTAGATTATCCGCTTGATTTGGTTTGCCAGTGGAGAAAAATCTATCGACCAGACTAATCTTTGTTGGGAAGCTGTTTGTTCTTGTCGTCTTTCAAGAAGAGAGCTTCTGGTCCGTGCATCTGCTTTAGTTTGTGCATGGGCTAATATGTGTTCCGGATATCCTCTGTTGCTTAATGCCTGTGTGATGCCTTTGGCCGCAATCCTATAATCTTGTTCTTTTGAAGAATTCCTTTTAGCTCTAATAAGTAAGCTGTACGGTATATTGCTCTTCAAGTGGTATGGATGATACGACTTATATTGAAGGTATGCAGCACGATCTGTAGGTTTGTGGTACAATCTGGTTCTGATTAAATTCTCTTCGATGTACACGGTGAGATCCAAGAAAGGTAAAGAAGACCGATTCATGGTATGCGTAAATTTGATATTATTGTGGAGACTGTTCATCCAAATACAGAAATTATCTACAATGGAGTCATTATGAAAAATAAAAAATAAATCATCTATAAATCTTTTATAATAAATGATGTTAATAAAAAATGGATTGTTCCGGGGGTCTAAAATAAAAGTGTTGTCAAAACTACTCATAAAAATATTAGCTATTGAAGGAGCAAAATTACAACCCATGGAGACGCCCTGTGTTTGAAGAAAAAAAGTGTTGTCAAACCTGAAAAAATTGTGTTCAAAACAAATATCTAAAAGATCCAATAGAAAATGTGCCGGTGGCTGATTAGTAGATCTTGTTTCCAATGCGTGGGCAACAAGAGTGCGGGCTTCTCCTAGTGGGATGTTAGTATAGAGTGAGGAAATGTCCATAGTCAATAGAACTGCTCCCGTTGGTACTTGGAGATTTTCTGTCATTTGGATAAAGTGCGTGGTATCTTTAACGTAAGATGGGGAATTAGAAGCAAATTGATGTATATGAAAATCTATATAAGTGGCTATTGGTTCTAACAATGATTGATTAGCCGAAATTATAGGTCTACAAGGGATAACTTTATCAGAGGTCTGAATTTTGTGTACCTTTGGTAGAAGATAGAACATAGGCACTCTGGGAAATTTATTTAGTAGATAGTGAAATGTACTGTCAGTAATATATTCCTGTGCCAAACCTTCTTGGAGAACTGTCTTAAGAATGTTCATGATGTACGTAGTGGGATTGTGGTCCAACTTCCGGTAACATTGTATATTAGACAGTTGTGTCCATGCTGCCTTAAGATAATCAACTTTGTCCATTAACACAATTCCTCCTCCTTTATCTGCCGCTTTAATTACGATATGCGGATCCGACCCTAAGTTTTGTAATAATGCCATGTCTGCTTTAGTCAGGTTAAAGTTCTTTTTAGATCTAACTTCAGCGATGGTAATATCACGGGATACAATCCTATTAAAAACTTCAATGGCTGGATGTTCAATATTCGGCGTGAAGGTGGAACGTGGAGTAAATTGTCTGGATGTAGGTGATTGTTCTGGCTGGTCTTTGAAAAAAGCTCTGAGCTTAAGTAATCTTGTAAGCTTGAAAATGTCTATTTTGGTTTTAAATGGAGAGTACCGGGGTGTGGGTACAAAACCCAAGCCTAAATTAAGTAATTCCGTTTCCCTTCTGGACAGATTTCTGCTTGACAAGTTGAACACCAGTGAGGAGGTTATTTTTTCTTGGTGCGTCTCCGTGGTCTTGGTTCTAAAAAATCCCTCCTACTGTCGGTGTACGATGAGCCCGCTAGAGCTGGCTTGGATCCGTGCCGGTTGGTGCGGAAATTATAAGGATCTCTACTTCTCTCCTCGGTGCTTGACTCTGCCGCATCAGAATCGGTCGTCTCGTAGTCTGTAGATTCGATAGGCTGTCGCCAAGTGACTTGTTTTTGGACGTATCGTCTAGTAAATTGCCACCGATAAATCCGTGCCGTCTGGTAATCGTTCCTGTCCCTATTTAACTTCTTGTTTTTAAACGCAAGGAGTTCATCTTTGAAAGATTTAAGTTTATTGTCCATGTCCGAGAAGTCTACGTCGGAATCACCAGCGGTCGGCGCCGTAAGAAGTTTTTTTACATCTGCAATTTCTTTATTTAGTATGTCTATTTCCTGGTGGCACTGGTCTATTATAAGCAGTATTAAATCAAATGAGCATCTGTCTAGAATCGAGGTCCACCTGTCAAGAAATTCCTTTTTGTTTGCAAATAATGTAGGACCCTTCAACATGCGTAGTCCCCTGGGTATAATGGATGCTTTATAATACTCTAGTAAAAATGAGGAATGTAAATCCAACCGGATTCTTTTCTTCTCCAGGTATTCTAATTTGTTAATTTCTTCGTTTGTCATGTCTATATTTAGACATAGGGGCGTGGCTTGATTAAGTATTCTATCTCTGTCGGCGACCGTATAAGCAAAACCTTTGTCCGTCATGCCGTATATCAGAGTATAATACGGTGAAGCGGCTGGGGTGTGATGATAGTCAAAGCGAGAAACACTCCCAACGAACGGTCGTGACAATGAAAGTTCCGTTTAATAAGGTAGAAAACAATGTTCTTGTATCTCTTATTCAATTCATAAGAACTATATAAAGCAATTTAACGATCCGGAAAGGTATCTTGTATCTTGAAATATACTGTAAGCTGTGTCTTTAAATGGTAGTAGACTGTGGAGTGGCGATGTCCTTCCGGTAATTGGACATTTCGTTGCCCTTTGTCAAGCGTCTACAACGTAAAATGTATACAATGTAATAAAATCTAATACAAAATATCAAACAATCTTTTCCAAAAACTCTATGCATATAACAATATTAAAGACTGAAGTTAAAGCAATAACTGTATGCAAGCTGGAGACCAGGCAGAACCCTTTGTAAGTGAGTTATATGTATCAATATAATAAGTCTCGAATGATCTAGCATGCCAACGGTCTGTAGCCCTTGCTAATAGTATACAATACACAACTTGGTCCGCGACAGAATAAGTAATCATCTAAGCAACCACATGCAAATTATTTATACACTGGAAGAAATACATACCTAAAACGTCTTTATATCTGTATCTAAGTGTATACAGCCCGCGCGTCTGCACCTCTTGTAGTCTCGTATCGTGTGCTCGCGTTAACCGGTTGTAATCTTCTATTCTTTAAGTAAGCTTATTTTACCCCCTCATGTGTGGTAAATCAGACAAACTTCTAATGACATGTGAAAAGAATGTAAATATAGGTCCTGGGATACAGGTGTCTAGCTAGAATTACCTATGCTAATTGTGAAGTTCTTAAGTGAACCTGTTTCCTCTTAAAGAGCCATGTAACGCCTACTTACATATATATTACATTTTAATATTTATAAGAATGATGACGGGACCCATTCAGTGTTCAAGCCATGGGGTACTAATGTGTTGAATCTATGAATGTAAAAAGCTTCTCTTTGCAGTAATACCTTTTCCATGTTTAAAATGTGATATTTGTTTACAGTAATAATTTCCAAAACGATGATCTTGAGATCTCTAAGTTTGTGTTTTTTAGTAAGAAAATGGTTAACTAGAGGAGCTGTGGTGTTCCTATTTCTGATTCGGGACAGATGCTCTCCCAATCGAATTTTCAGGGACCGACTCGATTGACCCACGTATCCTAGCTGGCAGGGGCATATTACCATGTACACGATATTTTTCGAATTACAATTTGAAAATGAGGTAAGCTCCAATGTGAAATTGCTAGAGGGTAATCTGACTGTTCATGAGGGGGTAAAATAAGCTTACTTAAAGAATAGAAGATTACAACCGGTTAACGCGAGCACACGATACGAGACTACAAGAGGTGCAGACGCGCGGGCTGTATACACTTAGATACAGATATAAAGACGTTTTAGGTATGTATTTCTTCCAGTGTATAAATAATTTGCATGTGGTTGCTTAGATGATTACTTATTCTGTCGCGGACCAAGTTGTGTATTGTATACTATTAGCAAGGGCTACAGACCGTTGGCATGCTAGATCATTCGAGACTTATTATATTGATACATATAACTCACTTACAAAGGGTTCTGCCTGGTCTCCAGCTTGCATACAGTTATTGCTTTAACTTCAGTCTTTAATATTGTTATATGCATAGAGTTTTTGGAAAAGATTGTTTGATATTTTGTATTAGATTTTATTACATTGTATACATTTTACGTTGTAGACGCTTGACAAAGGGCAACGAAATGTCCAATTACCGGAAGGACATCGCCACTCCACAGTCTACTACCATTTAAAGACACAGCTTACAGTATATTTCAAGATACAAGATACCTTTCCGGATCGTTAAATTGCTTTATATAGTTCTTATGAATTGAATAAGAGATACAAGAACATTGTTTTCTACCTTATTAAACGGAACTTTCATTGTCACGACCGTTCGTTGGGAGTGTTTCTCGCTTTGACAGGCCCTCAGTGGCCTCTGCGATTGCGTCAGGGTTCACAGCCGACCCTGAGCGTTCGGAACGTGTTTCCGATGCGCAAGATGCCTCAGAGCTTTGGAGCATGCTCTGCCTCTGGAATGCCTCTTAGCATAGCTGTCATTCAGATCGGATGGCTTTCTGACCTGAACCGCTGCGTTGCCTCCGGGAAGACTTGGACACAGTTTCCCTTGCTCGAAAGACAGTCGTTTCTGGAGTGCCAAGGTTAGCCATCACAGCTTTGTGCCCATTGCATCTACAATACTATATGAGAGAGAGAGGGTGTGTGTGTTCTGTTTCTGTTCCAGAGTTAACTTGGGAGGGGGGGAGTGTTTGCTCACTATACGCTAGAGGTAAAGGTTTCCCTTGCTCAAAAGAGTAGTTTCTAGAGTGCCAAGGTTCGCCATCACAGCCAGAGATTCCTACACTATATGAGAGAGGGTGTGTGTGTTCCGTTTCTAGAGTTAACTTGGGAGGAGTGGGGGGTTGCTTGCACAGTTGTGTAAGGGGATCTGAGTTAGGTAAAGGTAAAGGGTCGTCCTTGCTCAAAAGCCAATCGTATCCGACTCTAGGGTTCAGTGCTCATCTCTGTTTCAAAGCCGAAGAGCCAGCGTTGTCTGCGTCTGCAGACGTTTCTATGGTCATGTGGCAGGCATGACTAGACACCAGAGCACACAGAACGCTGTTACCTTCCCACCAAAGTGGTCCCTATTTATCTACTTGCAATGTCTTGCTTTCGAACTGCTAGGATGGCAGGAGCTGGGAGAAAGATGGGAGCTCATTCCGTCCTGCAGTACTTGGGAATCGAACTGCTGACCTTTTGCCTCCCAGTCAGCATCTTATCACTTAAGCCACTGAGCAAACAAGAAAGAAAACTAAACAAAATCCCCCAAGAAGATAGGGAAAGGGTTCTTTGACCCACACAGCTTTGTGCCCATTGCATCTACAATACCATCTAGCCATCTTATTTTTGGCCACCCCCTTCTTTTGCCCTCCACCTTTCCCAGCATCAAGGCTTTCTCAAGTGAATCCTCTCTTCTCATTTGATGTCCAAAGTACTTTAGTGTCATTTTTACTATTTGACCTTTAATGAGCAGTCAGGGTTGATTTCTTCTAGGATCGACCTATTTCTAACACTACATTTCAAAGGCATCTATTTTTCTGCACTCACCTTTCCTAATGGTCCAGTTCTCACACCCATACATTACCACCGGGAATACCATTGCTTTGACTATGCAATTTTTTGTTTGCAAGGTGATGCCTCTACTTTTCACTATGTTCCCCAGGTTTCTCATAGCTTGTTTCCCAAGCATCAGATCTTTGATCCTAAGAAAGTAAAATCTGCCAGTCGTATCCAACTCTAGGGTGCAGTGCTCATCTCCATTTACAGACAAAGAGCCAGTGCTGTCTGTGTTTGCAGACATTTTCATGGCCATGTGGCAGGCATGACTAGAGCCCAGCAAGTCACATGGCTATATTTGGCCACACCCACGGATTTGGCCACACCCACATAGGGGTGTGGCCAAAATTTCCCTTATTTTCAAATCCAAAAGTTGACAGGTATGGTGTGTGTGTGTGTGTGTGTGAGAGAGAGGCTAGCTAAAGGGATTTCCCAGGGGTGGTGGTGGAGGAGGGAATGAGGGCCGTGAAGCTCCCTAAACAGCAGTAAGTCTTTAAGGTGCCACAACATTTTTGTGTTTTTGTTTTGTTTACCTCCTGATCTGAATAAAACTTTAGAATTGGTAGCCATTTTATTCTGTGCAAGTATATCAGAGTAAACAAAAAATGTTGTGGCACCTTAAAGACTCACTGCTGCTTCGAGGTAGACTGCAGCTGGCCCAGGAAGCTCCACGGTAAAACAGAGATGACCACTGAACTCTAGAATTGGATATGACTGGCTTTCAAGCAAGGGATACCTTTACCTTGCCTGAAAGCCAGTCGTATACCACGCTAGGGTTCAGGTTGTTCATCTCTGTTTCAAAGCCAAAGAGCCAGCACTGTCTGCTTCTGCAGACGTTTCCATGGTCATGTGGCAGGCATGACTAGATACCGGAGCACATGGAACGCTGTTTATCTTCCCACCAAAGTTGTCCCTATTTATCCAATTCCAATTTTTTGCTTTCGAACTGCTAGGTTGGCAGGAATTGGGACAGAGACGGAAGCTCACTCCGACGTCCAGCACTTGGGTCTCCAACTGCTGACCTGCCACCTTCCAGTCAGAGCCTTAGCCACTTGAGCTCAGTGGTTAAGAAGCTTGCCTTATTAGCTGAAGGGCCGGCATGACCGTTTGAGCTCCCATCTCTGTCCCAGCTCCTGGCAACCACATAGCAGAAAGATATACTCATAAGCACTTATTACATAAAAATAAATAATGCAAATTTAACCTTACATATTCTAGCCAGGATATCTGACCTGATAGAGTAATTACAAACACCATTAAAGGTACCAGAGTAACTATAATACTTTTCTGTGCTTATATATAACTAAGCACATTAATACAATTATAACAGGATATATATGAGTAAATATAACACTAGCGAAACACAAAATGATTAATATCCTCGTGTGTTTTAGGTGAATTACAAAAAAGGCCTATAGTGTGTTGGATCGGGGCCGTGGAGCGGCCGTTGGGTCCTGGAGGAGACTGGTCAAGTAACGACACGAGACAAGATGGAGCGAAGACCAGTGGTTTATTGAGGGAAAATCATCATCATATATAGGAATTCAAGGCAGCGTGTGATAGAATCGTCATCTGACAGAAAATCACATCACATGTTTACCCGGGTTAGTTGGGAATCTCTCTCGGGGAAGTTAATTAACTAAGGCAAACACTGGCAGGGGAAGTCCATTGTTCCTAGCTTACACAAGAGTAAATATGGCCACTATTGACGTTAGGGCTTGGGGTCATCCACAGGTGCGATATTACCTATTACCTAACCGCTTAGTTAGACATTCAATTTCCTCCTGCTTGGACTGCCTGTCAGGTCAGATATGGGTGAATCAATTTTATGACTATTAATCCGCTCCCCAATTTCTGTCCCCTCGGAGCCCAGACACCTGGAGCGTTCTCACATGACCGCAATAGTGCACTTATTAGCGTAACAGCTTTATTACAATACAATAAATTGGTTGTAATAGTTATCTAATTTCTATTTAAAATAAAATATCCAGGATATAAACCTTTGTTTTTACCTGAGTGAAAACAAACAGAAGTTAAAACATATATGACCTGTTTAGTTAGACTGAATCAAGACATTTCCACACACTGAGGAAACCTTCCCAGAAAGGGTTAAAAGGCTTTCAGCCTTAGATATCTCCCTGCCAGCAGCAGAGATAAACAGTCAGGGAGACTTAAATGAGACATAAATGCAGGACAGAGTCCTGATGAGCAATTATAAAGACATTTCGAGCAGAGAAATTAAACATTTTAGAATGCTTATTTTCTCAGGCAAATTTTTAATACTTAAGCAAAAACATCTGGGCTGACCCTGCGGATTCCCCATGCCCAATTGGCATAGAACCTTGGCAGAGGTTAAACCAGTCGAGCAGACTCCTGGCCACTGGCCCTTGCCAGTACGGAAATTGGGGGAGCGGATTAATAGTATAAATCATAAGGGTTTATTCACCCACACCTGACCTGACCGGCGGTTCTGCTGAGAGAGCAGATCGCTAACCTCCGTTACCCATTAGGCAATTACTGACTCACAGATCAGCCTAATCTTTGGTGCAAATAGAAGCCATATTTACCCTAGTGTAAGCCTCAGACAATGGTTTTCCCCTGTCAGTGTTTGCCCGAGTTAATTAACTTCCCCCAGAGAGATTTCCCATTAACCCGAGTTAATGGGTGATGTGATTTTCTGTCAGATGACGATTCTATCCCGTTTTGCCTTCTGATCTATATATGATGATACTTTTCCCTCAATAAACCACTGATCTGATCTCGCTCCATACTGCCTCGTATCGTTACTTGATCAGTCTCCTCCGGGACCCAACGGCCGTCCTAGCGGCCCCGATTCCTACACCTGGTGACCCCGACGTGATCTACCCGAGAGTAAGCGATCACACGGTCCGGTTCTGCGCTTGAACCGCGTCCGATCGTCCCGGAGGACAGCGCGGCAGCCCGGTCAGTAAGCCAGCCGATCGGGAAGACGGCCCAAGCAGCGGGGCACTACAGAAGAGGCATCCTACAGCTTGCTCCCGACTTTCGCGGAGGCTTGCAGTAACGGAAAAACGCGTTCCGCTCAGGGTCAGCTGTGAACCCCTGACAGCGCCGAGGCCACCGAGGGCCCGTGGTAGGGGACCACGCTCCGAGCTCTACCCAAAGAATCGTCGCCAAAACCAATTGCCTGGCCCAACAGACGCGTCGCTCGTCCCGAGGAGAAATCTTCGGAGAACCCCACAGGTAATATGGGGACTTGTCCTCAGCGACAACGTCCGTCCGCTAGCCAAAGAACTCATGAGGAGGAGTTCAAAATCCTGGCCAGGGTATTTCAGTTACGTTTTCACAGTGGAGAGCTAGCGAGACTTTTGGTGTACATAAGGGAACACTGCCTGCTTTACCCAGAAGTAGGTACGTTAACCCTTCAGCTTTGGGATCAGATAGGAGACTGCATTCAGCAACCCCCGAAAGCTCCTGAGGGCGTAATTCGCACATGGAGTAAATGTAGGAAGCTCTTAGCGGAGATAGATCCAGTCCGGGTAGAGGCCAAAGAACCCCCAGTGCCAGTCGAGCCATCAGCGCCCACGGCGCTCTATCCGTCATTGCAGTTTAAGCAGAGTAGTGTAGGGAGCTTTCCCTCGGTGACAGCTGCAGACGTCACCGACGGAATGCATGGAATGAGGAGTGCAGGCGCTTCTCTGACAGCTACAGGCTCCCAGACCAAGAGTGCCCTTCAGCGCACAGTAGAGGAAGAAATCAAGAAGGGGGAATTGCCAGCAGAAGAACTAGCTGAGCTTAGTCAGATTTGTCCAATTCGCTTGGAAATGGATGCCCTCACAGGGGCCCAGCAGGTAGTTCATTCACCAGTCCCGTATAAGCTTCTCATGGCTATACGGAAGGCCATCACAGAGACAGGACTTCAGAGTCGCTTCACTAGGGGCACGCTTCAGCAAGTGTGCGAGAATACCATGTTCATCCCACACGACTGGAAATCCGTCATGCGGATGATGCTCAACCCCAGCCAGTATTTGCTATGGGACAGCGAGTATCGCCTCGAAGCTCAGACAAGGGCTGCCAGGATGGGAGGCGCAGTACTTCCTGACCAGTTATATGGTTCAGGTGCCTTCGAATCCATCGATGCGCAGACCAACTTGCCACTAGCCACTCTTCAGATGTCAGCCGAGGCTGCCTTCAAGGCTTTTCTCAAGGTTCCAGCAACTGGCAAAGCAGCCAAAAATTACACCGCAGTCAAACAGGGAGCCCAGGAACCCTACATGGACTTTATCAATCGCTTAGAGGAAGCGATCAGTAGGCAGATTGACAATGAGCAAGCCCAACAAGAGCTCATGATAGAATTGGCCAAAGACAATGCCAACTTGGACTGCCGTAAAATCTTGCAGTCACTGGGTAATCGTCCCGACTTGACTCTCACGGACATGATTAGAGCTTGCGCCGACGTTGACACAGAATCCTATAAAATGGGTTTGCTAGCAGAAGCGGTGCAAGGGGGTAGAAGACCTAAGAATAGAAATCAAGGGGCATGCCACAATTGTGGCAAGGTCGGCCATTTCGCTAGGGAGTGTCGATCCAAGGGAGGCGGACAAAATTCCGGCCGTTCCAAGGCTCCAAACACCCTGTGTCCGAAGTGTAAGAAAGGCTACCATTGGTCCAGATACTGTCCGAGTTCGGGAAACCGGAACACGGGCACGTCTCTGTCCCCGGTCCAAACAGAAACATCCCCTGCTCTGAGCGCGTCAGAGCTAGACTAGATTCCGATCACATTCCGAGCGCTGCGAAGGCACAGGCCAGCCCCAAGGGTAGTACAGGGCTAGAATTGACTTGCCAGGTGGCCGTCACATGCGACTTGCCAGGCACAGTCTATCTGGTGGACTCCCAGTACATGGGACCCCTGCCCAAGGGCTTCATAGGTTTAGTTTTGCCTCGCAGTGTAGCAGGAGCATGCGGAATTCTTGTAATTCCGGGAGTCATAGACTCCAATTTTTCAGGCGTTCTTAAAGTTCAGCTTTGGACGCACCTACCCCAGACAATTCACAAAGAAGACACCTTAGCGCAACTGATTATGGTTCCTTGTCACTCGCCAGCAGATAGCCAGGGAAGGCTCAGGGACAGCTCAGAGTCCGGGTCAGCAGACCGCTCGAGCGCAAGGGAGGCAGTGCAAGGATACCAAGTCTTAGCGACAGTGGAGACCAACATTGAGTGGAAACAGCGCCCAGTTATTGAGGTATTTTTGAATAAAAGATCATTCTCAGGGTTATTAGATACAGGAGCTGATGTGAGTGTGATCAGCCGAAGCCAGTGGCCACGGGAGTGGGCCATTGAGCCGGTCTCCGATGTGTGGGGGGTAGGCGGCATCCAAGAAGCGTTTAGGAGCCGGGAGTGGGTGGAAGTCACAATCCCAAAGGCTGACGGCACAGCGGTCATTCGGCCGCACATTCTGGACGTGCACATCAACCTTTGGGGGCGAGACATTTTGCAGCAGTAAGGTGCTACGCTTACCTTCGGGTAATGGCGTTGCCACTTAAATGGCTCACCAATACGCCGGTCTGGGTGGAACAATGGCCGGTAGTAGGAGAGAAATTAGTCGCCCTAAAGCAACTGGTCAAAGAACAGCTAGACGCAGGACATATAGAGCAGTCCACTAGTCCTTGGAATTCGCCTATTTTTGTCATTAAAAAGAAGTCGGGGAAGTGGCGACTCCTCCACGATCTCAGAGAGATCAATAAATGTATACAGCCAATGGGTCCGCTTCAATGCGGCATCCCAAATCCAAATATGATTCCCGAGGGGTGGGAGATCCTAGTTGTAGATCTCAAGGATTGCTTTTATACCATTCCCTTAGACTTGCCAGGCACAGTCTATCTGGTGGACTCCCAGTACATGGGACCCCTGCCCAAGGGCTTCATAGGTTTAGTTTTGCCTCGCAGTGTAGCAGGAGCATGCGGAATTCTTGTAATTTCGCCTTTACGGTGCCGGTTGTGAACCACAGTGAGCCCACGCAGCGTTACGTGTGGAAATTTTTGCCACAGGGCATGCTCAATTCGCCCACCCTGTGCCAAATTTATGTTCACAACGCACTGGCAAAGTTTCGAAACCTTCATCCCTCAGCTTTAGTTTGCCATTTCATGGATGATATCTTGGTCGCAGTGCCGCAACTCGGCAGCGAAATGTTTAAAGACCTCCAGGCCAGCCTGGGGGAGAAAGGTTACTCATTGCCCCAGAGAAGGTGCAGAGAACCGAGCCCTTCTCATACTTGGGTCATCGGCTTCTCCGCTCTTTCGCAGCACCAGTTTTGCCCCAAATCAATTTGAAGGACTCAGTCACCCTGGTAGAATTGCAGCAGGTTTTAGGAAACATTAATTGGGCCAGACTGTATTTCTGATTGGATACGGATCTTTTGAAGCCGCTCTTCTCGCTGCTCACGCTAGGTAAGCAGCCGGCAGACCGGATACAAATTCCTCGAGAGGCACGCTTGGCTCTCGAGAAAGTCAACCAAATTCTCAGCCAAAGGTGGGTGGACAGGATTGCTCAGGGGCCATATGCCCCGATCCTGAACTTGTATATCGTTCGGGCAGGATCCATGTTCACCGGAGCCCTAGGAGTGGACTCCGAGAAAGGGGCGAGTATCGTGGAATGGGTGTACTTGCCGAACACCTCTTCCCGAAATATTGTTCCTCCCCAAGAATTGGTCTCCGCGGTGGTTTGCCGCGGAAGGCTGAGAGCTAGGGACATTTCAGGGCACGACTTAGCAAAGATCGTGATCCCGTTCACCAAAGAGCAGGTTCAGCAATTGATGCAGCTCGGTGACTCGCTTCCAATTGCTTTGGAGGGATTCACCGGATGCTTGGCATACCACTTGCCGAAAGACCCCAGTCTTGTCTCGCTTCAAACGCAGACAGTCAGCTTGTTCGAATTGCTCTCGCTGGTTCCGCTTCAAGGGGCCAGAACAGTTTTTACTGATGGGGGTCGCACATATGGTGTCTTAACTTGGCAGGAGGGCCAGGCTTGGCGCACGCTGTTAACTCTTCCACAGAAGTCCGCGCAGCGGGCAGAGTTGGCAGCGGTGAACCTCGCTTTGCGCACCTTCGCCAAAGAGCGCCTAAACATCATTACTGACAGTCAGTATGTTAGGAATTTGCTTCACAGTCTACCGGGAGCATACATCACTCCCGCGATAGACAAAAACTTGCTGAGTTTGTTCCTCACAGCTCAATTTCATTTGCGAAACCGCACGGAAGCGCTCTATATTGCCCACATCCGAAGTCACCAAGACCTACCGGGTCCGATTTCCGCGGGCAATAGCAGAGCGGATGCGGCGGCAAAGGAAATTCAGCAACATTCAGTGTTAGGTGTTTTCACTACTCCAATTCAGAGTCATGCCTTCTTTCATCAGAATGCCAAAGCGCTCGCCAGACAGTTTAATCTGCCACTTTCTCAAGCCCAAGGCATAGTTTGCTATTGCCAGCATTGCGCAGGGGCACCGGGGGGGCCCTCGTGGGGGGTCAACCCACGAGGGACAGAGGCTAATCAGGTGTGGCAAATGGACGTCACGCATGTTCCGCAGTTTGGCAGATGGCAGTACATGCACGTTTGCATAGATACTTTTTCACAATTCGTTTGGGCAACGGCGCAGAAAGGGGAGACTGCTTCCCACGTGGAGCAGCACCTCCTTTCCTGCATCGCGGCAATGGGCAAACCGCGGCACGTTAAAACCGATAACGCCCCGTCCTACAGCTCCAGGCAGCTGGCTGCCTTCATGGCCACCTGGGACATTAAGCATACTTTTGGCATGCCTTACAATCCGCAGGGGCAGGCGATTGTGGAACGAGTCAATCGGACACTCAAGTCCTATATTGACAAACAAACAGAAAGGGGGGAGCCACCAGCCCTCCCCAAGTCACAGGGTCAGGCACAGCATTGTCTGAATAAGGTATTGTTCACATACAATCACCTTAATGTTTTTTCGGATTGCACACCGCAGGAGAAGCACTTCCGCCGTTCGGAAGCTCTCCCACGACTGATGGTCCGTTACCGGGTGCCACCGGACCCTTCCTGGAGGGGCCTGGCACTACTCGTAACCTGGGGAAGAGGGTATGCTGCAGTTATGTCTCCTACAGGTGTCGTTTGGATTCCAGCTCAGTGTGTTAAGCCTCACTTGGAACCACATGGCGCGGACCCAGGCTGACCCGAGTCCGATCCTGGAGATGGAGGACCTCACCCTGACCGAGGGGACCCGGCGGGAGAAGCGGCGACTGCGGACGGCAGCGCCGAGGATCACCTGGGGGATGGTCAAGACCCTTTGCAGTGAGGCCCAGGACACCCTCCCACGCGAGGGGAGGGAGCCGACACCGGAGAATTTCGTAGCTGCAGTCTTTGCCCAGATTAATGCCAACTCCATGGCATTCACCATCATCCTGGCCCTCTCCCTACTTGCGGGGGGAGGCGTCCAGGCAGTCTCACTAAAGGCCAACGGTTTAATGCCTGGTGAAGATTTTTCTGCCCGGATGCACTACAACTTATGGGAACGGTTGGCGGGTCTCGTCAACCAGTCCGATTTTTGCCTGAAGCAAGACATTGGTTCTGCCTCAATCCTGGGCACCTGCCTCATCCCAGTGTGCCACACTCTAGATGCATGCACCAGGGATGGCGACTGGCTGCTGAAGCGGATTTTCGGTCCACATCTCCCTGCGAGCTTCACAGCATACGCTCGCTGGGGGGAATGCAGCTGACAATGACTTTGCCGGCCGATGCAGCCACTCTCCACACTCCTCGAGTGGCAGTCAGCCCGAACTCTACTTGTGCTCGAATGGTCGGCTGCGCTGCAGTCGGTCGAACTCAGCGCCGCTGCCTCGACACTGGCAGCAGCAATTGGACTTGTGATAAACCAGAGACACTTGGTTCAATGTATGCTCATGTTACCCTACCTTCAGGATGGTTCTTTACATGTAATCAGTATACTTGGAACTACATTCCTGCAAATGTATCAGATTCTACATGTTGTATCAGTCGTTTGACACTGTTACTCCCTACTAAGGATATGGTCACCCCACGCACAAATGTTTCAAATGTTTCCTCACCCATACGACACGCCCGTGCCACTCAGTTAGACAGCTCATGTGATAGCAACATTAGGGTTCTCAGTCCAGCTGAGTACGTCTTGTTGGCAGTCAGCATACTTGGCGTGCCAGGCTTAGCCGTCGGCAACGCCCGGAGAATCGGTCAATTGGCCTGCGGATTAGCAAAAGCCATTAACCATACCTCCTCAGCCATAGCGCTGCTCAATCAGGAGCAGGCAGAGCTGCGCCATGCCATTCTTGACAATCGAGCAGCTATAGACTATCTTCTATTGTTGCATCATTTGGGTTGCGAATCTGTCCACGGCATGTGTTGCTTTAATCTCACTGACAACTCACGCAAGGTCCAGAGCCAGCTCATGGACCTCCACACCCTAGTCAAGAACATTAAGCAGGGTTCGATATGGGATTGGTGGAGTTCCTTGTGGTCGTGGCTCCCGTGGGGGTGGCTCCAGACGACGCTCCAAGTAATTGTGGGGGTGATAATACTAGGCATAGCAGGATGCTGTTTCATGCAATGTATTCCCTCACTATTGTCAAGGTGTCTTTCATGGGGGGAACCCCGAAGCGTCATTCCCGCTCATCAGCTGATGCCTCTCTTGCGCAGAGTCGCCTGTCAGGTTTCTAAACAATAGAAAAAGGGGAGATGCGGATTCCGCATGCCCAATTGGCATAGAACCTTGGCAGAGGTTAAACCAGTCGAGCAGACTCCTGGCCACTGGCCCTTGCCAGTACGGAAATTGGGGGAGCGGATTAATAGTATAAATCATAAGGGTTTATTCACCCACACCTGACCTGACCGGCGGTTCTGCTGAGAGAGCAGATCGCTAACCTCCGTTACCCATTAGGCAATTTCTGACTCACAGATCAGCCTAATCTTTGGTGCAAATAGAAGCCATATTTACCCTAGTGTAAGCCTCAGACAATGGTTTTCCCCTGTCAGTGTTTGCCCGAGTTAATTAACTTCCCCCAGAGAGATTTCCCATTAACCCGAGTAAATGGGTGATGTGATTTTCTGTCAGATGACGATTCTATCCCGTTTTGCCTTCTGATCTATATATGATGATACTTTTCCCTCAATAAACCACTGATCTGATCTCGCTCCATACTGCCTCGTATCGTTACTTGATCAGTCTCCTCTGGGACCCAACGGCCGTCCTAGCGGCCCCGATTCCTACATTACCCTTAATCATTTCAGTGAAACAAAATCACAGAAAGATATTGTTCATTCAAAGTATATTGAACCTGCAAAGTTTTCTAGGCATGGCAGAAAAAAATGGGCTTCAATGATCCTTCTTTTTAGCTGTCAATTAATACATTAAAACAACATTTAGCTGAAAATGATTCAATCAGTATGTGTCCTGCCCATCCGGCTGTGTCAATCTGACCCATATAAGGAAAGAGACTTCTTCTGGATGTTTGTTCTCAAACTGTTAGTTAGCACTTTGAAAGCGAATTCCACTGAAGAATAGAGACATCTAACAGATTTGGTTAAAAGGATGCATCCAGTAATAAACCTCACAAAATTATAAAATGCAAACTTTACCATCTGGCTACTAAAAGGAATCTGGAGGGACCTAATCTAATTTATTCAAATAAATTGGATTAGGCCCTGGCACTTCAAATATTTGGTCAAAAACTGCAGTCAGACTCAAGTGTAGGCTTCGCTTTCCCTTGTATGTCAAGAGTGTAAGAAAAGTAATTCTACTGAAAATCATTGAGAGCAATGAGACCTGGTGGCACAGTGGTTAAGTTGCTGTACTGCAACCAAATGGTTGTGAGTTCGGTCCCTGAGAGGGCCAAAGGTTGACTCACTCTTCAAATAAATTAGAATAGGCCCTGACACTTTAACAATTTGGCCAATAACTGCAATCAGTCTCAAGTTTAGGTTACTCTTTCTGACACTCCAAGATGAGACACAAAATTTGAATTAGAAGTAAAAGATTTCACAACCTCTTCCCATTTGTATGCCTTCTGTGTGGACTTGGATGTGTTGAAACAAAAGTATAACATTGTAACATGCCCAGCATTTATATGGTTTCTTGCTAATGTGCTCTGCTGTCAGAAACTACAAATTCCAAGGAAATCAGCTTACACACACCTGGCGCTTGTAAGGTTTTGCACTTGAATGGATTCTCTCATGATTCAAAAGTTTGGAACTGTGAGGAAAAAATCTACACACAGTCCTGACATTTGTATGGTTTCTCCCCTGTGTGGATTCGTCAGTGACTCACAAGATGTGAATTTCGAGAAATAGATTTCCCAGACACCTGGTACTAGTCACACACACCCCCACCCCGGTGTGGACTCTCTTGTGATTCAAAAGGCTGGAACTGTGAGAAAAATACTTCTTACACTCCTGACATTTAAATCATGTTTCTCCTGTGTGGACTCGTCAATGATGCACAAGATGTGAATTCTGCTTTCTCTCCTTTGTGGACTAGTCTATGTTTCTGGAGATATGAATACCAAACAAAATTTTCCCCACACTCCTGACATTTGAATGGTTTTTCTCCAGTGTGGACTCATTGATGAGTCACAATATGTGAATTTTTAGAAAAAGATTTCTCACAGTCCTCACATTTGTATGGTTGTTGTCCTGTGTGGGCTAGTCTATGATACTGGAGATGTGAATGCCAAGCAAAACTTTCCCCACACTCTTCACATTTGTATGGTTTTTCTCCAGTGTGAACTTGTTGATGACTCACAAGATGTGAATTTCGAGCAAAACATTTCCCACACTCCTGGCATTCGTATGGGTTTTCTCCAGTGTGGATTCTCAGGTGTCTTTGAAGGATTTTATTAGGAGAAAAAACATTTTCCACACTCGTGGCATTTGTATGGCTTATCTCCAGTGTGGATTCTCAGGTGTGTCTGAAGGTTTTGATTCTTTTTTTAAAAATATAATTTTTATTAGTTATAAAAACAATACAAAAGAAAAAGAACATAATTGAAAAAACAAAATACAATTCATAAATCAAATTATATTAAACAAAACACATACAATTACAATAATCATCCTGTGTATTTACAACTTGTAGGAGTCTGCAGGATGTCACATTTTTCACCATTTCCAAAAATGTATGTATTCTGGTACATGGTTATCACACTGGTCTCCTTTCAATGAATGATCCACAAATGGTTGCCAAATTTCCCTAAATCTATTTTCTTTGATTTTCCCCTTATATTTATTTATCTCCCATGTCAATTTATCATTCAATGCAAGATCCCACATCTCTTTATACCATTCATCTACTTTTAAAACTCTATCAAGTTTCCAATTCCTTGCTATGCACATTCTACCTGTTATCAGCATAATAGCTATTAACTCCTTATTATCTTCTTTTATCTTTAATTTTTCCACATCTGTTAGCAACACAATATTTAAGTCCAATTTACATTTTAACCCTGTAATGTCGCATATTTCTTTCTCAATTTCCCCCCAAAACTCTTTTACCACATTACATTTCCACCACATGTGTTCATATGTCCCCAAAGAGTTTTTACATATCCAACACATTTTACTTTTAGTATTATCCATTTGAAATAATCTCTATGGGGTCAAATACCACTTTCATAACATTTTGTAAGGGATAAACAGCTCGGGATAGAGAACAAGATCAAGCAATTACAAGAGGAACATGTAAAGACAAATAGCAAAATGGTTTTTGATAAAATTCAAAGGCTAAACTCAGAGTTGATAGGAAAAGATATACAAAAAGTTAAAAAAGATTTATTATAGTTGAAGAGGGAATATTTTGAATATAGCAACAGGAATTCAAAATTATTGGCAAGAGCTGCTAAAGAAAAGAGGTTGAAAAGAGAGATTGGAATTTTGATAAATAAAGCAGGTGTGAGATGTAATAAGGCTAAGGATAAGATTGAGGTAGCGAAAGACTTTTATCAAAATTTGTACACTAAAAATGATATAAACATGGAAAAGTTGAGAGAACAATTGGAAAAGCATTTGCAAAAAAAGATAAATTTGGAGCATAAAAATAGAATGGAAGAGAGAATAATGGAAAAAGAAGTAAAGGATATAATAGCCAACTTGAAGTTAGGTAAATCTCCAGGGGAGGATGGATTAACAGCGGTTTTCTATAAGGAGTTTAAAGATTGTGTAGTTCCAAGATTGTTGAAATTGTTTAATTACATATTAGACGGGGGAAAGATACCGACATCATGGAATAGAACTATAATTGTCTTGCTGCCAAAGCCTGGAAAGGATGTTGAAAAAGTGGAGACATATAGGCCTATTTCTCTGATAAATCAAGACGCTAAGATATTTACTGCAATAATTGCAAATAGATTGAACGAGTTCATGGGTAATTATATAAAGGGGAATCAAGCTGGATTCTTGAAAGGAAGACATATGTCTGATTTGATAAGGAGAGTTCTAGACTTGATTGATTTAGTAGGACAAACAAAGTTAAAAGTTGGAAAGAGAAAGTTGGATTACTGTCGTTAGATATATTAAAGGCTTTCGATTCTTTGCAATGGGTTACAATTAAAGAGATAATTCGATGTTACGGATTTGGAGATAGATTTTGTAATACGATTGAACAGTTATACCAATCTGGATTTGCTAAAGTCAGGGTAAATGACAAAAATACAGAAGAAATAAAATTAGAGGCAAGAACGAGACTGGGTTGTCCATTATCTCCAATGTTGTTTATAATGGCTATGGAGTTGTTAGCGAACTTTATAAGAGGGGATAAAGGTATTGAAGGGATATTTGAAAATAAAATAAGTTTGTACGCAGATAATACCTTGGCAATAATGAAGCACCCTAGAAAGGCATTAGAAAAAATACATGGCCATCTGAATGATTTCAAAGAGATGACAGGTCTGAGAATAAATTGGGACAAATTAGAAATGATATTCTGTAATGTTGAGAAGGAGGAACAAGAGAAAATTAAGGATAAGTTTAAACTTCAAGTTAGCGATTAAATCATGATAAACAGAAAAAGGAAATTAAAGAGAAAATAGAATTGTATAAAAAGATCAAACTGTCCTGGTTTGGCAGGATAGCGTTAAGTAAAATGATGCTGTTGCCAAAAATAAATTTTTTATTTGATGCATTGCCAATTAGATTAATTGATAAGGAAAGTAAAGATTTTCAAATATAATAAATAATTATTGTAATGCAAGAAGAAAGCCTAGAATAGCTAAGATCTTTTGGTATTTACCCCAGAAAGGAGGAGGACTGGTGATACCCAATTTGAGGAATTATTATAGAGCCTTCCAAATTAAGAATATTGTGAAGATTTTAGCAAGGGAAAGGGTAATATGGGAAGAAATACCGTGTTTCCCCGAATATAAGACACTGTCTTATATTTTTTAAAACTCCAAAATTAGCAAAAGGTCTTATTTTCAGGGGATGTCTTATTTTTCCATGAAGAAGAATACCAGTCTCGATCGCGCTTCCCCACCCACAACCAAGGGATGCTTCCCTTGGTTGTGAGTGGGGAAGCGCGATCGAGACTGGCCTCAGCTGTGAGGCGGCTGGCGTAGCCCATAAGAAAGCCTGCCGCATCGGAGTCTCGATTGCCTCCCCGCTCACAACCAAGGGAAGTTTCCCCTGGTGAGAGCGGGATTGAGACTCCGACGCGGCAGGCCTTCTTATGGGCCATGCCGGCCGCCTCACAGCTGAGACCAGTGTCGATCGGGCTTCTCCACTCGCAACCAAGGGAAGCGTCCCTTGGTTATGAGTTGGGAAGCGCGATCGAGACTGCCCTCAGCTCAGCTGTGAGGAGGCGTCGGAGCCGGCCGCCTTACAGCCGAGACCAGTCTCGATCAGGCTTCCCCACTCACAACCAAGGGACACTTCCCTTGGTTCCGAGTAGGGAAGCGCGATCGAGACTGGTCTCGGCTGTAGGGCGGCCGGCGTGGCCCATAAAAAAGCCTGCCACGTCGGAGTCTCGATTGCCTCCCCGCTCACAACCAAGGGAAGTTTCCCCTGGCGAGAGCGGGATTGAGACTCCGATGCGGCAGACCTTCTTATGGGCCACGGCGGCTGCCTCACAGCTGAGACCAGTCTCGATCGGGCTTCCCCACTTGCAACCAAGGGACGCTTCCCTTGGTTGCGAGTGGGGAAGCGTGATTGAAACTGCCTTCAGCTCAGCTGTGAGGAGGCGTCGGAGCCGGCCGCCTTACAGCCGAGACCAGTCTCGATCGGGCTTCCCCACTTGCAACCAAGGGACGCTTCTCTTGGTTGCGAGTAGGGAAGCCTGATCGAGACTGGTCTCAGCTGTGAGGCAGCCGGCGTGGCCCATAAGAAGGCCTGAATAGATTGTGGGGACAAACATAGCACTGTAAAGTCCACTGGAACCGTTTGTCAATAAATTTATTGTAGCAGTCTTCTCATGGTAACACAAAAAATCCGAAACCCTTTCGATATAGGATTTTTCAAAAGTTTTCTTCAGGGATCAATAGTGTTGTATCAGTGATAAGGTTTTTAAAGCAGTATATCGCGTCCGTCGACACCAAAAGAATTTACTAGGGAGGTCTTGGACACGATATACTGCTTTAAAAACCTTATCACTGATACAACACTATTGATCCCTGAAGAAAACTTTTGAAAAATCCTATATCGAAAGGGTTTCGGATCTTTTGTGTTACCATGAGAAGACTGCTACAATAAATTTATTGACAAACGGTTCCAGTGGACTTTTCCATAAGAAGGCCTGCCACGTCGGAGTCTCGAACCCGCTCTCACCAGGGGAAACTTCCCTTGCTTGTGAGCGGGGAAGCAATCGAGACCGATGCGGCAGGCTTTCTTATGGGCCACGCCGGCCGCCTTACAGCCAGGAGGTAAGGAGGTCTTATTTTTGGGTGGGGCCTTATATTTCAAAGGCAGGGAAAAAAGGGGGTGTCCTTTTATGGGAGGAGGTCCTATATTCGGGGAAACATGGTAGAGATGAAGGAGCTAAGTCAAGTGGGTAAAGATATATTCCTAGGTAATAATAAAGGGAAAATAACTGTTAAAAACAAAATGATGAAGACAATGTTGGATGTTTGGAATAAGATCAAAAAGGAATTGAGTCCAAAATTATCTCCAATAATAGAATTAGAGGATATTAAACATTTTCCGATAAAATTAGATAAAAGGCTGGTGGAGATATTGGAAAGAAAAAATGTTTTCCTGCTGAAAGACTGGATTCGAGCCTGTAAGAATAGAGAGAATAAAGCAGAAATCTACTCTCAGCTGAATTTGAATTGGTTTCAAATGGTGTTGTTGGATAGATGGAATGGTAAATATAAGAGTGAAACTAGTTTAGAGAGGGATAAAACAGAATTTGAGGAGATGGTGCTAAAGATAAGAAAAGGGGATGTGGGACTAAAGTATAATAAGTAGAATATATAAAATCCTAAATAAAGAAGGTAATCCTTAAGAAACTTTGAAATCGTGTTGGGAACAGGATTTGAAAATAAAAATCACGGAAAAAAATTGGGAAAATAAATGGAGAAAAGATATATGAGAACTATGTCCGTTAGAATGAAGGAGCATAATTACCAAATGTTATGGAAGGTTTTGATTCTAAGAAAAACATTTTCCACACTCCTGATAGTTGTACAATTTTTCTCCTGTGTGGATGCCCTTATGTGTGAAAATCCGTTATTTCCAAGCCAAAAATTTCCCACATTCCTCTTATCTGTATGGTTTCTGCCCAGTGTGGACTAGCCTATGATAATGTGTGACTACTAATAAAAGCTTTCCCCTCACTCCTGACATTTGAATGGTTTTTCTCCAGTGTGGTCTCGTTGATGCCTCACAAGATCTGAATTCTGAGAAAATGATTTCCCACACTCCTGGCATTTGTACAGTTTTTCTCCTGTGTGGATTCTCTGATGACTAAAACATCTTTCAGTACAAATAATGCTCAAGATGGAGTATAGCCCTTTAAAACGTTTATTTGTTTAGTTTATGGAACCTTTTAAAACACAAAAGAACAGATAGAACCACATCTAGGTGAAAATTAATGCAATCATATAAACTTGCATTATCGTCCAACCATCAATATAAAGCAAAATAACTAAATCTGTTTTAACAGCAAAGGATGTGAACATAGATTTAAAAATAAAATAAAAAAAAGCTGCTAGTGGATAAATGGATGGATGCAATGGGGTTGAAGGATTCTTGGAGAGAGTTTAAGGGTTCAGAAAGGGCATATTCCTTTTTTTCACATGTTCATGGGACCTACTCAAGAATAGATTATGTTTTTCTTACGGAAAATTTGATCAAAGATATAGAAGGAATGGAAATTGGGACCATTAAGGAATCGGATCATGCCAAAGTATATGTGGAATTGAAAATACAAAAAGATATTCGAGGAGGAAGAAGTTGGAGGTATGATTCTAATTTGTTTAAAGATCAGAAGCTTAAAAAGCAGATTATGGAAAGTTGGAAAGAAAGCTGGCAGTGGAACGACAATAATGAGGTTAATTTTAATGTTGTATGGGATACCATGAAATCGTTTTTTAGGGGGGAAAGTATAAAGTTGGCGAGTTCTAAATTCAAAAGATATAAAGTAGAACAGATAGAAAAAGAAAGAGAAATAAAGCAGTTACAGGAAGAGCATGCGAAAAGTAAAGATAAAAAAATCCTCACGAAATTACAAAGACTTAAAGCAGAATTAATGGGTAAGGATATTGATAAAGTTAAACGAGATTTGATTTACTTAAACAGAGAATACTTTGAATTTAGCAATAGAAGCTCAAAATTACTAGCAAGAGCAGCCAAGGCTAAAAGGGAAAAAAGAGAAATAGGGGTATTGGTTAATGAACATGGCTCAAGGTGTAATAAGAATAGAGATAAATGTAAAATTGTTAAGGAATTCTATCAAGTATTATATGCAAAAAAGGAAGTAGATTTGGAGAGGCTCAAAAAGATATTGGAGAGACAGTTAGGGAATGGAATAAAACAAGAACATAGAGAGAAAATGGAGGAAAGGATTAGTGATAAAGAGGTTAAGGAGGTAATTAGTGGGTTGAAGATGGGGAAAGCTCCCGGGGATGATGGATTATCGACAGAGTTTTATAAAGAATTCAAAGAAGTAGTGGTTCCAAAATTGGTGAAGCTATATAATTACATTTTAGATAGAGGATCAATCCCAACTTCATGGTATAATACTACAATCGTTCTACTGCCAAAGTCCGGTAAGAATCTGGAAAGAGTGGAATCGTACAGACCAATTTCTCTTATAAATCAGGACGCCAAGATATTCACAGCAATTCTGGCTAATCGTCTAAATAGTTTTATGGGGGAATATATAAATGCTGATCAAGTTGGGTTTTTAAAGGGTCGGCATATGGCGGATCTGACTAGAAGGGTATTAGATTTAATTGATAATGCTAATCAAACAAAGGAAAAGGTAGGCTTATTATTATTAGACATTTTTAAGGCATTTGATTCATTACAGTGGTCTTCAATCAAGGAAATAGTTAAAAATTACGGGTTTGGGGATAGATTTAATAGGGTAATAGATTTATTATATCAAAAAGGGAATGCCAGGATTAGGGTAAATGAGGAGTTTACTGATGTGGTAAATCTAGAGGCAGGTACCAGACAGGGTTGTCCATTATCTCCTATCCTATTTATTATGGCAATGGAGATATTAGCTAAAAATATAAGGGATGACTTAAATATAGAAGGGATTATGGGTATTAAAGTGAGTATGTATGCGGATGATACATTGCTTACGGTGAAACATCCGGAGTTGGTAATGGACAGGATTAAAGAACATCTACAGGTATTTGAAGCTATAACTGGATTAATGATAAACTGGGATAAATCAGAAATGATGTTGTGTAATTTGGGGGTAGGTGAGATGGACAAGATAGTGGAAGGGTTTAATATACAAATTAAAGATAAGTTGAAATATTTGGGGATAATTATTTCAAATAAATTAGAAGAACTTAAGCGTTTGAACTATGACAGCTTGAGAGCCGAATTCAAGAATAAAATACAAGAGTTTCAGAAGCTGAAGTTGTCAAGGTTCGGAAGGATTGCAATTTGTAAAATGTTATTGCTACCAAAGATTAATTTTTTATTTGATGCATTTGAAGGAGAAGGAGATTAATGAGTTTCAAAAGATGTTTAATTGTTTCTGTAATGGAGGTAAAAAATCTAGACTTTCAAAGAAGCTCTGGTATCTGTCTCAGAAAGAAGGGGGTTTGTGCATGCCAAATTTGTTAGCATATTATCGTGCATTTCAAATTAAGAATGTTGTGAAAATTTTGGCAAGAGAAAAGATAATTTGGGAGCAACTGGAGATGAAAGAATATAGAAATATTGGGAATATGATTTTTTTGGGAATAAAGGATAAGCTGAAAAGGCCAAATAATACTATGATGAGAGGTCTCATGGAAGTGTGGAAAAAGGTAAAGATAGATATGGTCCCAAATCTTTCTCCAATTTTGGAATTGACTGATATGGTGTGTTTCCCAATAAAATTAGATAAGGAAAAAAAGGAAATATTGGTTAAAATGGGATGTTTTTACTGAAGGATTGGCTGAAAGCTTGTGAGGATGATACTAAGAGAAAAAAAATATTTGAGAAGTTAAATTTGGACTGGTTTCAGAAATTAAGGGTGGATAATTGGAATAAAAAATATAAAAGAGAAGTAGGGATAGATAGAATTAAGACGGAATTCAAGGAATTGGTAATAAAGATCAGAAAAGGGGAAAGAGGTATTAAGGGTCTTGTAAGTAAGCTTTATATTATATTGAATAAGGGCAAAGATTCACAGGAAGACCTGAAACGGAAGTGGGAACAAATTCTGAATATAAAAATTGGGGAGGTTGAATGGAGAAATAAAAGGAAAAAAAGGATCATGAGAACAATGTCTGTAAGAATTAAAGAACATAATTTTAAAATGTTGTGGCAATGGTACTTGACACCACTAAGGCTCCATCAGATGGATAATAAAAGAGATAAGTTATGTTGGAGATGCAAAGAAACTGATGGAACATATGAACATATGTGGTGGAGCTGTAAAAAAATAAGGGATTTTTGGGGAAGAATAGAAGGGGAGTTTGGTGAAATATTGGGTAAAAATGTTAAGTTGGAGTCAGGTACCATTCTTTTAACAAATGTGGAAGGTTTGGGTTTGAATAAGGAGGAAAAAGAATTATTGGAAATTGTATTAACTACTGGTAGACAATGTATAGCTAGAAATTGGAAAAATGATGTAGATATACAGATCGGAGAATGGTATAAGGAAATGTGGAGCTTAGCATTGAACGACAAACTGACATGGGAGATTAAAGTGAAACGAGACAATTTAAAAGAGAATAGGTTTTGGAATATATGGAAACCGTTTGTGGAGCACTCTCTTATGGCAAATGATTATTCAGGACCTGTACCATCTCAAAGAGGTTTTTGGAATTGAAACAGAAGCTAAACTCTCCGGGCATTGTATATATTCACAGGGTGATTTGTAAGTATTAAAAAACTATAATAGAGGTAACACAGAAAGCTCTTATTGTTTGATTGTGTAATATTCTATATTGTGGTATCTAACATTGTTGGTTATATGGCAAATAGTTAGTTTTAAGTATTGTTATGTGCTAGCCTCTATGAAAGTGAGTTAAAACTGTATTGATGGTATTGTTGAGTTATTATTGTACTGTATTGTTACTGTATTTTTTCTTTTTAATGTTTGTCAAAAATTTAATAAAAATCATTTAAAAAAAAAGCTGCTAGGTGGAACATCTTATATTAGTTATTCCATTCCTAAAATCAGGGTGCCAATTCACAAGGAGTATCATTCCTCCCATTCATTTTGTATCCTGCCCTTCCAGTTGTGTAAATCTGACCCATATAAGGAAAGAGCCCTCTCCTGCATGTTTGTTCTGAAACTGGTAGTCCTTCGAAAAGGAATTCTACTGAAGATTAGAGACATCTAACAGAATTAACAGGTTGCATCCAGTAATAAACCTCACAACATCATAAAACGTAAACATAACCACTTTACCAACTGGCTACTAAAAGGAATCTGTTTGGACCTAATCTAATTTATTCAAATAAATTGTATAAAGCCCTGGCACTTCAAAGAATTGGTCAATAACTGCAATCAGTCTCAAGTGTAGGCTTCCCTTTCAAAAACTCCATGATGAGACACAGAATATGAATTACAAGTGAAACATTTCCCACATTCTTGACATTTGTATGGTTTGAATGGTTATTCTCCAGTGTGGACTCGTTGATGACTCAAAACTTGTGAATTTCAAGAAAACTATTTCCTACACTCCTGGCATTGGTTCTCAGGTGTGTCTGAAGGTTATGAGTCTGAGAAAAATATTTTCCACACTCCTGGCATGTGTACGGTTTTTCTCTAGTGTGGAGTTATTGATGACTCAAAGGTTGTGGAATTTTGGGGGAAAATTTCCCACACTCCTGGCATTTGTACGTTTTTCTCCAGTGTGGACTCATTGATGTTTCTGGAGATATGAATGCCAAGCAAAACTTTCCCCACACTCCTGACATTAGAATGGTTTTTCCCCAGTATGGACTCGTTGATGACTGAAAAGTTGTGAATTTTTAGAAAAAGATTTTCCACACTCCTGGCATTTGTATGGTATCTCTCTAGTGTGGATTCTCAGGTGTGTTTGAAGGTATCGTGCCTGAGAAAAACATTTCCCACACTCCTGGCATTTGTATGGTTTTTCTCCAGTGTGGATTCTCAAGTGTGTTTGAAGGTTTTGAGTCAGAGAAAAACATTTTCCGCACACCTGGCATTTTTATGTTTTTTCTCCAGTATGGATTCTCAGGTGTGTTTGAAGGTTTTGAGTCTAAAAAAAACATTTTGCACACTCCTGCCATGTGTATTGTTTTTCTCCAGTAACCCACAGTAACCCTGGTTTTCCCCCAGTATGGACTCGTTGATGACTGAAAAGTTGTGAATTTTTAGAAAAAGATTTTCCACACTCCTGGCATTTGTATGGTATCTCTCGAGTGTGGATTCTCAGGTGTGTTTGAAGGTATCGTGCCTGAGAAAAACATTTACCACACTCCTGGCATTTGTATGGTTTTTCTCCAGTGTGGATTCTCAGGTGTGTTTGAAGGTGTTGATTCTGAGAAAATCATTTTCCACACTCCTGGCATTTGTATGGTTTTTCTCCAGTATGGATTCTCAGGTGTGTTTGAAGGTTTTGAGTCTGAGAAAAACATTTTCCACACTCCTGGCATTTATACGGTTTTTCTGCAGTATGGATTCTCAGGTGTGTTTCAAGATTTTGTGTCAGAGAAAAATATTTTCCACACTCCTGGCATTTGTACGGTTTTCTCCAGTATGGACTCTCAGGTGTCTCTGAAGGTCTTGAGTCTGAGAAAATCATTTTCTACACTCCTTTCATTTGTATGGTTTTTCTTCAGTGTGGATTCTCAGGGGTGTTTAAAGGTGTTGATTCTGAGAAAAACATTTCCCACACTCCTGGCATTTGTATGGTTTTTCTTCAGTGTGGGTTCTCAGGTGTGTTTTAAGGCTTTTAGTATGAGGGGGAAAAATTCCACACTCCTGGCATTTGTACATTTTTTCTCCAGTGTGGACTCATTGATGTTTCTGGAGATGTAAATGCCAAACAAAACTTTCCCCACACTCCTCATTACATGCAATTTAACCCGGGTAGAAAGAGGAAAAATTGGGGGAAATATAATATTACAATAAAGAACAAATTGAAATATTTGTGCATATTTGTTACAAATGAACCAAAAGATTTATACAATATTAATTTTAATAAATTAAGAACTGATTTAAAATCATCAATTGAACAAATAAAATGGTTAAAAGTATCATGGTTTGGGAGGATCAATATTTGTAAAATGAAAATCATGCCAAAACTGAATTTTTTATTTGAAAATTTACCAATTAAAATTAAAGAGATGGAACTTAATAATTGGCAAAAATTGATAAATGAAATTTGCAATAAAAAAAATTGAGAATTAGTAAAGGACTCTGGTATAAGAACAATAAACATGAGATACCGTATGAAATGGAGCAAGAAAAGTTCCAAAAGTTAAAAGGGGAGATATTTTTATCCCAGCCGTTTAACAAACCAATATTAAACAGCTTTTCAATTCAAAATATTTATAATGTATGGAAGAGAATTAAAGGAAAACTAGCGCCATACCAATCTCCAATAATAGAAATTTTGGATTTCAAAAATTGTCCATTAGTATCTTCAAATAAAACAAAAAATATCTTAATCCAAGAGAAAGCGTTACTAAGAGTAGATTGGATCAGGAACTGTAATACATATCAGAGAAGGAGGGAAATATATAATAAACTGAAATTAAATTGGTAACAAGAAATGCGAATGGAGCGATGGGATGAATTTACAAGGGGAATTATGAGAGAAACAAGAATGACTCCTTTTGAAGATTTAGTATTGGAAATAAGGAAGGGGAAAATAAAATTACAAGGCCTAATAGGAAAAATTTATCAACTGCTTATACCAAGGGAAGAAACCAAATACACGCTTAAAAGAATTTGGGATGAAGACTTGAATATTAAAATTGAAGAAGAAAGCTGGAGGAAAAAATGGGAAAATAGAATAACAAAAACAATGTCAGTTAAGGAAAAGGAACATGTTTGCATAGTACTTTGGAGACGGTACCTCACACCAATCAGGATTAAACAAATGAATAACAATAAAACTGATCTGTGCTGGAGATGTAATGAAGAGAAAGGAACATATATGCATATGTGGTGGTTCTGTAAAAAAAACAAATAAATTTTGGAAAATAGTAGAGAAAGGAAATAAATAATATTCTTGGAACAATAATAAAATTAGAACCCAAACTTGCTATATTAGGAGAAATAGAAGAACTAAAACTAAATGAGTGTAAAAAAGAATTAATTTTGACATTGTTATTAGTTGCCAGACAGATAATAGCACAAGAATGGAGGAATAATGAAGGCTTAAACAGGAACAGATGGTATACAGGAGAGTAACAATTAGCTTTGAATGAAAAATTAACTACTGAATTGAGGCTGAAACAAGGACTAAAGGTTAAAATCCCCTTTTGGGAAATTTGGGAACAGTTCATACAGTATGCATTAACCAATGATGAAGGAGTTAAACCTGGCCCTGACATGATCCAGTTTTGAAACATATAAATATATGGTGCTTATCGAAACGTATTGCAGATTTAGTGTAACCACAGGTGTTAGGTGCCCAACTTAGAGAAAATGAATATAAGAATTTAACTTACAACTCACCTGAGTTTGGGGTAGGCTTTTATACTTTTGTCTCATTTTAAAAAGTCTTAAATGTATATTTGTATTCTAAATGTATATATGTTGTAATTGAAATATTTTTTTTAAAAATAAAAACTTTCCCCACACTCCTGACATTAAAATGGTTTTTCCCCAGTGTGGACTTGTTGATGACTCAAAAGTTGTGAATTTTGAGAAAAACATTTTCCACACTCCTGGCATTTGTATGGTATCTCTCTAGTGTGGATTCTCAGGTGTGTTTGAAGGTATCGATCCTGAGAAAAACATTTTCCACACTCCTGGCATTTGTATGGTTTTTCTGAAGGTTTTGATTCTGAGAAAAACATTTTCCACACTCCGGGCATTTGTATGGTTTTTCTCCAGTATGGATTCTCAGGTGCATTTTAAGGTTTCGAGTCTGAGAAAAACATTTTCCACACTCCTGGTATTTGTACGGTCTTTCTCTGCTGTGGACTCTATGATGACTCAAATGTTTCTGATTGCATTTAAGAGTGTCCATGGTCTTTGCATGTGAACTGTTGCTCTTCTGTGTGGGCCTTCTGGTGGACCTGAAGGAAGGATTTGTTGGAAAAACTTTCCCCACATTCCCAACACTTGTATTTTCTTCCTTCTCTTTCAGTTCTCTTGTGGCTCAATAATTGTGGCTCCACATCATAACATTTTTGAATGCTTTATTCCAGAAATATGTGTTTGCCGTGTGGACTCTCTTGTGAAGTACAAGTCCCTTTCTTTTAGTAAAAGATTTCTCACACATACTGCATTTGTACGGCTCTCCTCTGTTATAACATTCCTGATCTGTTGGAAGAAGCAGAAAAACAGAAAAGACTGAATCACAACTGTGAGAATAAGAATCCTGGATGGAGATGAACCAGCTACATGAACCAGCTAGACTCTAAAAGAAAACTACATGAGGAGGGGAAAAAGATATCATCTCAGTCATAAGTGAGCAAAAGATAGGACAGAGGACATATAGAGAAACTGGATGTTGTGTTCTAATACTGTGCCCTTAACAATGTACCTATTCATGTGTATCCAATGTAACCTTGCTTTGTGTAACATTATAACCATCAGCTGCATCAATGTAACCCTTACAACAGGACGCAAGCTAGTGACCACTAGATGGCAATAGCGAGCGTCCAGCTCTCATGGCCCAGACTCACCTAAGAACAACAGCGCGGGAAGATTCCCGCCACCACCTTCACCTGGACAAGAAGGGCGTGACCTTCTATGACGTCACGCAGACAGTATCCAATAGACTGTCGAGGAGCCACATTCAAATGTATAGCCACTGTATATATTGAGCTGTTCGTCCGCCATTACCTCATGTTCCCTCTGACCATCATGCAATAAAGTTGTGTTAAGCCAACCCTTCGGCTGTCCTCGTGTCTTCGGTCCCATACACTAAATTGGCGACGAGGATGGGATAATGGCTGCCCACGGGACCAAGACATACGCCGGTTTCGACGTCAGCAAACCGCAAGATTGGGAACTCTTCGAAATGGACTTCCAAGGCGCGCTGGTGGAGTTCGAAGTTACGGACGAGGCGAAGAAAAGAGCCATCCTCACCAGAATGCTCGGGCACGACGGGAAGAGGGTATTGATCGACCTCATCGCACCCAAAAAGGTGGCTGAGCTGAAGGCCAAGGAACTCGTGCAAGCGATGCGCAACCATTTCCGGCCCACGGTGTCGATGTTTCCCGCCCGCGACGCATTCTGGAGGAGAGTCCAACCCCCGGGCGAGTCGGTCGCTGCCTTCGTATCGGCCCTGCGATTAGCCGCCGGCCCCTGCAAATGGGAGAACCTGGAAGTTGCCGTCAGGGACCGCTTGCTGTGCGGCCTGAGGGACGAGGAAGTACAGCGGACGCTGATGAACCAAGAGCCGCCCCCGACGTTGCAGGAGGTCATGGCGGCAGCGCAGGCCGCAGAAGCCACAAGAGCCGGAGTGAAGGTGCTCCAGAGCAGGCTCCCGCAGGCAGACAAGGCAACAGACTCGGTGCACGCGACGCGGCGAGAGTCGAAGTCGTCCGCGGAGAGCAGCGACGAGGAAGGCGTCCAGAAGGTCCGGAAGGATGGCCGGCGTTGCGACGGCTGCGGGGCCGCCCACGAACGCGCCAAATGCCCGTTCAGAAAGGCTGAATGCCATAACTGCGGGCGACGCGGGCACATCGCCAAAGTCTGCAGACGACGGCGCAAGGACCGGAGGAGCTCGCCCGACCGCTTAGCGAGGCCAGACCGCTCGACGGGATCCAAGGAAGGCGCCCGGCCAACGAAGAAGCAGGACGGCGTGGGCCGCATCTCCGACGACAGCGCCGACGAAGACTCCCCAGTTTTCAGCGTGTCCGTGGGACACCCCCGTTACTTTATTGAGGTACTGGTGCAAGGGGCCCCTGTTAAAATAGAGATTGACTCGGGTTCCTCATATTCGATCATTTCCCAGAGGGAGTTTCTGAGAATTGCCCCCCGCGTACGGCCCAAGCTCAAAGCGCTGAGGTCCACGCTACGGGACGTGCAAGGGAACAGTATTCCGGTGTTGGGGGTTGGAAAATTTCAGGTCCAGTATAAGCAGCATGCGGCGGAACTCTCCCTAGTCGTTCTCAAAGGGGGCAATTGCAGCCTCCTCGGGACTCAATGGTTCCAGCCCCTGGGTTTGTTCATTGGGGGGGTGCACGCCTTGGGGACTGACCCAATACAGGAGGTGTGCGACGCGCACCCCGAAGTCTTCAAAAAGGGACTGGGAAAGTTCAAGGGACCCCCAGTAGCCTTCGACCTGGACCCGGAGGTCCGCCCCATAAGACTCAAACCGCGCAGGGTGCCGTTCGCACTCAAAGACAAGATAGAGGCGGAACTGGACAAGTTGGTGGGCCAGGGGATCCTTGTTCCTGTTGATTCTGCGGAGTGGGAAACTCCAATTGTAACGGCGCTAAAGGCCAACGGGGAGGTTCGCACATGCGCTGATTACAAGTGCACCATCAATAAGGCAATTCGCCCTAATGCGTATCCGGTGCCGGTAGTCAGCCATTTGCTGGCCAGGTTACATGTGGGAAAGTGTTTCGCTAAGCTCGACCTGGCGCAGGCCTACCAGCAACTTTCGGTGACCCCTGCCGCAGCTGCTGCTCAAACTATAGTCACCCATAAGGGGGCGTTCCAGGTAACGCGCCTTCAATTCGGCGTAAACTCGGCGCCTGGGATTTTCCAGTCGCTCGTGGAACGCCTCCTAAAGGGGCTAGAGGGGGTGTTACCTTATTTTGATGACGTATTAATAACGGGGGGGGGGGGAGTCAGGCTGAATTGGCCAAAAGGCTGGACAAGGTTCTGGCGGTATTCGAAAGGGCAGGGTTGAGATTGCAAAAAGACAAATGCGTCTTCTTCGCGACTGAGGTAGAATTCCTAGGGTTCCGTGTTACACCTGAGGGGATCAAACTGTCCAAATCCAAGGTAGCCGCCATCAAGAAGGCCCCTCGGCCCACTTCCAAGCCCGAGTTGCAGTCGTTCCTAGGGCTGATTAACTTCTACCACTCCTTCCTTCCCCGGAAGGCAGCCGTGGCTGAACCGCTACATAAGTTGCTTAAGAAGGACGAGGCATGGAAGTGGGGCGACGACCAAGAGAGGGCATTCAGTGAACTAAAACAACTCCTGGCGTCCGATGCCATACTGACCCACTTCGATCCCAAACGACCGGTGGTCCTGGTCTGCGATGCATCCCCGGTGGGGGTGGGGGCGGTGCTGTGCCACGTGCTGGAAAATGGGAGAGAGGCCCCGATAGCGTTCTACTCCAGGTCCCTGTCCCAAGCGGAGAGAAATTACGCCCAGACAGACAGGGAAGCGCTGGCGATAATTGCGGGGATGAAAAAATTTCACGATTTTCTGTATGGCCGCCCCTTCACCATCGTGACTGACCACAAGCCCCTGCTTGGCATTTTTACCGCAGATAAGCCCACGCCACAGATCCTGTCCCCGAGGATGCTTAGGTGGGCCATTTTTCTCAACGCGTATCAGCACGCGTTGGTGTACCGGCCCGGGAGGGAGATCAGCCATGCGGACGCTCTGTCGAGGTCCCCCCTTCCCCAGGATTGCAGCCGCGTGGGCGAGGAGGAGCGGGACCACCAAGTGCTAATGATAGAGGTCTTAGACTCGCCCCCGGTAGTGCCGGCCGACATCGCCAAAGCGACCGGCAAGGACAAGACGCTAGCGAGGGTTAGCTCCTGGGTGCAAAAAGGGTGGCCGGCATCTTCCCCGGCAGCGGAATTCGACCCATTTTTTAGAAAAAAACTGGAGTTGTCCCTAGAGAGGGGTAGTCTCTTGTGGGGGCAGCGGGTAGTGATCCCTACATCCCTCCGACCGCGGGTGCTTAAACTGCTGCACGTCAGCCACCCCGGAATCGTCCGCTCCAAGGCTCTGGCCCGGAGTTATTTCTGGTGGCCCCAGCTAGACGCCGACATCGAGCACATGGTCGGCACTTGCACGGCGTGCCAATGCTCCAGACCAGAGGAGGCCTGCCTGCCACACAGGGAATGGGACGCGGCAAAGGGGCCGTGGTCCCGGGTGCACGTAGATTTTGCTGGCCCGTTCCGAGGGACACTTTTTCTCCTTGTGGTGGATGCTTACTCTAAGTGGTTGGAGGTCATCCCAGTCTCGAGCACCTCCTCGGCCACGACAATTAAGCATTTGCGGAGGGTTTTCTGCACGTTCGGCATACCCGACACCCTCATTAGCGATAACGCTAGTTGTTTCACGTCCGCTGAGTTCAGGGCATTCACAGAGATTAACGCCATTCGGCACATCACCTCCGCCCCGTTTCACCCTGCCACCAATGGCCAAGTGGAGCACCTCATGCGCACCACAAAGGACGCGCTGCAGCGCATGGGTCCCGGGGATCTCAACCTGCAAGTGTGCCAGTTTCTGCTAGGGTACAGGGTGACCCCCTTGGGGTCAGGGTACTCCCCCGCAGAGCTCTTAATGCGCAGGAAGCTGACCACCATACTCACCAGGCTAGACCCCACGAGGGTAGAAGACAAGGGGAGGAACATTGGGCTAGAGGCCACGAAGAGTTTCGGCGTGGGCGCCCCTGTGCATTGCAGGAACTACGCCAGCACAGGGCCAGCCTGGGTGCCGGGCGTGGTAATAGAGCAAACCGGTCCTGTGTCGTATCGCGTGGAGACCAGTTCAGGTCTACTGTGGAGGCGGCACGCGGACCAGCTTCGGAGCCAGGTTCCGGAAAGGCAGGACGCCGGAACCGCAGACAAAAATTCAACGTTAGGGTTCTCCCCCACCCGTTCAGCCCAAGGGGAAGGAGAGGGGGGGGGTCAGTGGTCCCCACCAAGGGGGGAGGAGAAGGAATTCATCTTCATAGATATCCCGTGGGATCCCCCAGCAGACTGTGATTTTGATTTTGAGTTACAGGACCGGGGGGGGTTTTCCGGAGTGGTCCCCCACCCATCCAAGCGAGAAGAGGGGTTTTTCGTTAGCCCCTAGTGCCCCCGGTCTGCCCACAATGGAGTTTTTCCCTTCCCATAAAGCTGCAAAGCCGCGGCAAGCCACTAACGAGTTTCCCTCTCCCATTACAGGACAAGGGACCAGGGAACAAGGAAGCGGGAGCGCCCCTGGGGCAGGTCAGCCCGCATCGTGGCCCAAACGTGTTTGCAATAAGCCATCTTGGCTGAGGGACTTTGTCCTATCCTAGGGGGGAGGGATGTTGTGTTCTAATACTGTGCCTTTAACAATGTACCTATTCATGTGTATCCAATGTAACCTTGCTTTGTGTAACATTATAACCATCAGCTGCATCAATGTAACCCTTACAACAGGACGCGAGCTAGTGACCACCAGATGGCAATAGCAAGCGTCCAGCTCTCATGGCCCAGACTCACCTAAGAACAACAGCGCGGGAAGATTCCCGCCACCACCTTCACCTGGACAAGAAGGGTGTGACCTTCTATGACGTCACGCAGACAGTATCCAATAGACTGTCGAGGAGCCACATTCAAATGTATAGCCACTGTATATATTGAGCTGTTCGTCCGCCATTACCTCATGTTCCCTCTGACCATCATGCAATAAAGTTGTGTTAAGCCAACCCTTCGGCTGTCCTCGTGTCTTCGGTCCCATACACTAAACTGTTCTGCTCATTTCTGAGTACAGAACATTTCCCAAGTGGTAATCCTAAAATATCTGTAGGATTTTTTTTTAGGATGAAGCTCTTTCAATTTCCTGATGACTCCCAAGGTGTGATTTGCTATCGTAACCTTTCCCAGAGGCTTTCCCCTTGAATAATATATTTGCAGAATGGTTCCTCCAGTGAAGTCTAACTACCGTTCTTTCAGCAAAATACTGTAGCTCTGTTTCTCGTTCTGCTTCACCACTGGCCGGACTGGTTAGATCTGATGGGATATGGAATTCAGCCAATCCAGGAAGCCCCAAAGGCATTACTCAGCCTTCCTTTAAAGATGCCCCATTAGTCAGCTTGTGTTGGGTTAGTGCTCTGGTTAGGAGATGGCTGCTCACACACTTGGTATGAAGTGGGGAAACAAGGAGACTTACCAAGAGAGGTCACAATCTTCCGTTCTCCTCCATGACGTCCTTATGGAGAGCTTTCTGGTCCATATCTAGCAGTGCCCATTCCCATGGGGTGAAAAATACAGCCACCTCCTCAAAGGTTACCGCATCCTGGAGGGGAAAAATATTTCCTGTTTAAAAGTAGTAAAATCTGAGATAATTTCCAAACCAAAGCTAAACTGGGTGGAAAGCCAGGATTTATATCACAAGATGCCATCTATTGAGAATGGTGTTCACAGTCTCTTTTATGAGTATTTCCTGTTACTAATTGCTGGTACAATGTTACTTTAAATGTATGAATGTAACCAGTCCACAATCACAATGTATCTCAGCTGTAAAGGGAACGCGAGCAAGCCGCCCATAGAGGGCAGCTGCGAGCGTTCAGCTCACATGGTTCACATTCCCCAAATCACGGACAGCCGCGGGAACTTCCCTGCATAGTCAAGATCCACAGAAGAGGGGCGTGACTTGGGTCGACGCCCCGCTGGTAGCAGCCAATGAGCTACCGTGCAGCAAGATTCAAATGTATTGTGCTACTGTATATAATGTGATGTACCTCCGCCATTACCACATGTTCATCCTGATCATCAACCAATAAACCTGTGTTAGTCCTTACTGCGACTCCTTCTTTGTCTTCCGTGCAAGACACTAAATTGGCGACGAAGGTGGGATCGATGGCGAATCCCAAAGTCAAGCCGTACCAGTTCGATGTCAGCGAGCCCGAACAATGGGAGCTCTACAAGTGCCAGTTTCGGCACGCCATGGAAGCTGCTGGCGTCGACGATGACGCGAAGATGCGCTCCCACTTCCTGGCTCAGGTGGGGCCGGCCACACTTCGGATCCTCATGACCCTGGTGGCACCCCGGAAGGTGGACAAGGTGCCCATCAACCGTATCCTGGAGCGGCTAGGCGAGCACTTCCAGCCGCCCGTCTCAATCTTCCCAGCCCGGGTCGCGTTCCATAACCAACGACCTGGACCAAGCCCTCGAGACCGCATGCTGTGCGGGTTGAAGGACGAGGAGCTCCAGAGGCGGCTGATGACCCGCGACCACCGTCTCACGTTCAACGAGGTACTGAGGGAGGCCCAAGCAGCCGAGGAGGCCCGGAGCGGGGTCAGGCTGTTCAAGTCTCGAGGGACTGCGTCCGAGAGGGCCAAGTCACCAGTGCAGGCGGCCCGGCGGACACCAGCGAAAACGGCCTGGCGGGCCCCCAAGCCGCCCGCCGGCTCACCAGCGACGTCCGAGGAGTCGTCCACGACAGCAGACCCCTGCTCCAGCGAGGACGACGACGTCCAGCGGATAAAGAAACGCGGGGAGAAGCGCGAGGCCCGCGCGAGGCAAGACCGCTGCTGTGATGGTTGTGGAGCGTCCCACGACCGCACGAGGTGTCCGTTTCGCAAGGCCGAGTGTCACAACTGCGGCCGAAAGGGACACATCGCCAGAGTATGCAGGCGCGGGCGAGCCGAGGACAAGAGCGTTTCGAGCCATCCCCGAGGACACCAACGGAAGGCGACCGGCGCCAGGAAGGGCTCGACCGGCTACGGCGAGGAAGGCGTCAACCGCGTGGGCCTGGAGCACCGGCGTTTCTTCGTTGAGGTACAGTTACAGGGGCTCCCAGTGAAAATGGAGATAGACTCGGGGTCATCCTACTCCATCCTATCCCAAAGAGAGTATATGCGCATTCCCCCAGAGGCGTGGCCCAAGTTGCGGGCCATGAAGTCACACTTGCGGGACGTGCAGGGAAATGGGATCCCTGTGTTGGGGGTGGGAAAATTCAAGGTAAAGTTCAAGAACTTTTCCGAGAGACTGCCCCTAGTCGTCCTCAAGGGGGGGAGATGTTGCCTTTTGGGGACCCAGTGGTTTGCTCCCCTGGGAATCGAACTGTCCGGCATTAACGCCATCGAGACTGACCCAATGCGGGACGTGTGCAATGCGCACCCGGACGTTTTCAAGAAGGACCTTTGAGCTGGACCCAGAAATCCGGCCCATCCGCCTCAAGCTGAGGAGGGTGCCCTTCGCCCTCAAGGACAAGATTGAGGCGGAACTGGACAAATTGGTGGGGCAGGGGATTTTGGTTCCAGTTGACTCGGCCAAGTGGGAAACGCCGATTGTTACAGCCCTCAAGTCAAATGGGGAGGTCAGAATTTGTGCGGACTATAAATGTACGATTAATAAGGCCATTTGGCCAAATGCATATCCGGTGCCAGTGGTCAGCCATTTGCTGGCCACGCTACATGGGGGGAGGTGTTTCGCCAAGCTAGATCTGGCCCAGGTGTACCAGCAGCTCTCTGTAACCCCGGCTTCTGCCGCCGCGCAAACAATCGTAACGCACAAGGGCGCGCTTAAGGTAACGCGCCTTCAGTTTGGCGTGAATTCGGCCCCCGGAATTTTCCAGTCCCTCGTGGAACACCTTCTAAAGGGGCTTCCAGGCGTTCTCCCATACTTCGACGATGTGTTGATAACAGCGGGGAGCGAATTAGAGTTAGCAAAGAGGCTAGACGGGGTCCTCTCAGTGTTCGAGAAGGCAGGACTTCGATTGAGGAGGGACAAGTGCGTATTCTTCGCGAGGGAGGTTGAGTTCCTAGGGTTTAAGGTAACCCCGGACGGGATCAAACCCTCTGAATCCAAGGTTGCGGCCGTGAGAGACGCCCCTCGCCCCACCGCAAAACCAGAATTGCAGTCATTCCTAGGGCTCCTAAACTTTTATCACTCCTTCCTGCCTCGGAAGGCATCAGTAGCGGAGCCACTGCACGCACTACTTAAAAAGGACCCGGTTTGGCGGTGGGGGGACAAGCAGGAGAGAGCATTCAAAGAGCTCAAGTCACTCCTATCGTCGGATGCTGTCCTGACCCACTTCGACCCCAGAAAGCCAGTGGTATTAGTCTGTGATGCGTCCCCGGTGGGGATGGGGGCGGTCCTGTGCCACGTGTTGGAGAGCGGGAGGGAAGCCCCAGTGGCGTATTACTCAAGGTCCCTCTCGAAGGCAGAGCGCAATTACGCGCAAACAGATAGGGAGCCCCTAGCTATAATCGCGGGAACGAAGAAGTTCCACGATTTCCTGTACAGCCGCGAGTTTACGGTGGTGACGGATCACAAGCCACTTCTGGGAATCTTCACCACCGGCAAACCCACACCGCAAATCTTATCCCCCAGGATGCTGCGTTGGGCTATTTTTCTCAACGCCTACAAGTATGAGCTGGTCTATCGCCCGGGAAAGGAAATCTCCCATGCGGACGCGCTGTCCCGATCCCCTCTCCCGAGCGTAGGGGACCCCACGTGCGAGGTAGAGCAGGAACACCAAGTCCTACTGATCGAGTCTCTCGACTCGCCCCCGATTGTTCCGGCCGATCTCGCCAAGGCCACGGCGGCCGACAAGATGTTGGCCCAAGTTAGCTCCTGGGTGAGGAAGGGGTGGCCCAATTCTCCCCCCGAGGAACAGTTCAAGCCTTTTTTCAGGCGCAGAGTAGAGCTTTCCCTGGAAAGGGGCTGCTTACTCTGGGGCCAGCGGGTAGTCATTCCAGAGAAACTGAGGGCCAAAGTGCTGAGGCTACTGCACACCAGCCACCCCGGGATCGTGCGCTCCAAGGCTCTGGCCAGGAGTTTTTTTTGGTGGCCCCAGATAGACGGGGACATAGAATGATTAGTGGGCACGTGCGAGAGCTGCCAGAGCTCTCGACCCGAGGAGTCCCGGTTACCCCATAGGGAATGGGATACGGCCCGCGGGCCATGGTCCCGAATTCATGTCGACTTCGCTGGCCCTTTTCGAGGGTCCTTGTTCCTATTGGTAGTCGACTCCTACTCCAAGTGGTTGGAGGTAATCCCCATGAGCAGCACTTCCTCTGCCGCAACCATTAAACAGTTGCGCAAGCTGTTTGCATGCTTCGGCCTGCCAGACGTCCTTGTGAGCGATAACGCAAGTACCTTCACCTCGGCAGAATTCAAGACCTTTATGGAAAGAAACGCCGTTAAGCATATAACCGCTGCCCCGTTTCACCCCGCCACAAACGGTCAGGTAGAGCGCCAAGTGCGCACTACAAAAGACGCACTGCGGCGCATGGGTCCCGGCGAGTTGAACCTGCATTTGTGCCAGTTCCTCATCTGCTACAGGACAACCCCCCTAGCATCAGGATTTTCCCCAGCCGAACTCCTCATGAGGAGGCGTCCGGTAACACTTTTTGACCGGATGGATCCGTCCAGGGTGGAGGATGAAGGGAGAAACATAAGCATAGCGGGGGAGAGCTCCAAGAGTTTTTCAGTAGGGGACCCGGTTCACTGCCGGAACTACGCGGCCTCGGGGCCAGCGTGGGTACCAGGGACAATTGTTGAGCAAACCGGGCCGGTATCCTACAGGGTCGAGACGAGTTCAGGTCTCCTCTGGAGAAGGCACGCCGACCAACTCAGGAGGCGAGTCACCGGGGGGGGGGGATCAGCGTTAGGGTCCTCCCCCACCCGCATTACCCAAGGGGGAGACATGGCGGAACCAGCAGATACAAATGCATATCCTGGGTTCCCAACCACAGAGGAGGATACTTTCAAAGAGAGGGATCAGTTTGACGATGATTATGAGTTCCAGTACCAGGGGGGTGTAGCGGAGTGGTCCCCCACCCGTCCTAGCGAGAAGAGGGGTTTCAGTTCAGCCCCTGGTACTTCCAGTCCCCCTAGCCCTTTTGTGTTAGAGTATACCATAGCTCCAGCTCCCCGGAGACCAACACCCCCAAGACAGGAAACAGGGGCGAGTCCGCCCACCACAGTCTCTAGGACTCCCGAACAGACAGCAGGAGGTAGCGGGACCGCGAGGGCATCCTCGTCGGTCCCGAGGTTCATACTGGGAGGGTCCCCGGGCTCCTCAGGCAGTAGACAGGGGTTCACTTCCCAGCTGTTTATTCCATTCCCGTCCCCCAATGCAAGGTTGGCACAGACTCGCCACAGAACCACTAACGAGTCCCCACTTTCCGTTTCAGGACAAGACTCCACGGAACCAGGGATCACAGGCTCCCCTGTATTAGGTCAGGCGACCGCACGCCCCAGGCGCACGTGCGGCAAGCCACAATGGTTGAGGGACTTCGTCCCATCCTAGGGGGGAGGGATGTTGTGTATGCATGTACAATGTTACTTTAAATATATGAATGTAACCAGTCCACAATCACAATGTATCTCAGCTGTTAAGGGAACGCGAGCAAGCCGCCTGTAGAGGGCAGCTGCGAGCGTTCAACTCACATGGTTCACATTCCCCAAATCACGGACAGCCGCGGGAACCTCCCTGCATAATCAAGAACCACAGAAGAGGGGCGTGACTCAGGTCGACGCCCCACCGGTAGCAGCCAATGAGCTACCGTGCAGCAAGATTCAAATGTATTGTGCTACTGTATATAATGTGATGTACCTCCGCCATTACCACATGTTCATCCTGATCATCAACCAATAAACCTGTGTTAGTCCTTACTGCAACTCCTTCTTTGTCTTCCGTGCAAGACACCAAATGGGAGTCCTATAGATTCATCCTCCCTTCACAAGAGCGACCATGTCTACTTGTTCAGGCTCAACAGTAGAGGACGCTGGTCTCCAAATCCATTTCCCAATATATTCCCATAAGCGGAAGGAGAAAGATCTTGAGGGATGGAGAGGAAACTTTTTTATTTCTCTTAAGAGGAGGAAGTATTTTGTGATGGTTTAATGGTTAAGACACTGAACTTGATGACTGGAAGGCCGGCAGGTCAGAGGTTCGAGACCAGAGTGCTGCACAACAGAGTGAGCTCCTGTTTCTGTCTCATCTCCTGCCAACCTAGCAGTTCAAAAGCAAAAAATTGGAGGTAAATAAATAGGCCCCAGGGACTGCAGTGGCTCAAATGGCTAAGACACTGATTGGAAGGCAGCAGGTCAGCAGTTTGATACCCAAATACAGTAAAACCTGATTTACGTAAAAAGTCTGTTCCGTCGCTTCTTACGTAAAAAGGAGTTTTACGTAAATCGATGCCTCTTCATAGGGAAGTATTGAAAAATAAAAAAGAGGTTTGAAATTGTTTTTCAATGAATCCCTTTTTAAACTCTTCTCCAAGAAATAGCTGAGCACTCAACTAGTCCCCTTAGAAGCAGCTGGGCCTCCAAAAAGTGCAGCAAAAGTGTCCCCACTGCCACTACTGCCCCCACCACTGCCCCCACCTCCAAGCTAAGTGATTTCTTGTGACTTCCAGTGGTGGGGGCGGGTGGCACAGGGTGGAATTTGTAATTCTAAGATGGTGCCACCACCATCTTAGAATGACAAGACAATGAAACCCCTTACGCAAGTCAATTTTTACGTAAGTAGAGGTATACGTAAATCGGGGTTTTACTGTACTGTAGGACAGAATGAGCTCCCGTCTTTGTCTCAGCTTCTGCCCACCTAGCAGTTCAAAGCTAGAAAGTGCAAGTACAGTAAACCCCCAGTTAACGATGCATTCAGACAACGTCGTTTTTTGTTAACGACACGTTTTTTCATGGACAGTACTCCCCCGGACAATGACTAACGTCGTTAATCGGGAGAGCATGTTTGGTCTTCTACCTTTTCAAACGCCATCTTTGGACCCCTGTGTCCGGCTCTCCACTTATCCAGGAGTGTCTGGGAGGACCTATCCTGCACTGTTTCCTCCTTCCTAGCACCTCCCTGGCCCACCAAACAGCTGAGAATAGTTGCGGCTGCCATATTGTTTTTGGAAAAAAAGATGGCGGTCACAACTTTTCTCAGGTGTTTGGCGGGCCAGGGAGGTGCTAAGAAGGCAGAAACAGCTCAGGATAGGTCCTCCCAGACATTTCCTGGGTAAGCAGAGAGGTGGACACAGGGAGGGACCCCCTGGGTCTGGGAGGGTTGGGGTCTGTCTCCCCAACCATATTGGACTCAGGAGACGTGGCAGAGAGGGGATCCCCCCCAACACTCCATTTTAAAGAGAAGAAACAGCTTGGTTTCTTCTCTTTAAAATGGTGTGTGTGTGTGGGAGGGGGAATTCCCTCTCCGCCGGGTTCCCTGGGTCCAGGAGGGTTGGGGAGACAGACCCCTTTCCCCCCCAACACTCCTGGACCCAGGGAACCTGACAGAGAGGGACATTGAAAACCCCCACCCCCTGATAATTAAGGGGAAAACCTGACCGGGTTTTCCCCTTTATAATCAGGGGGTGGGGTTTGCGATCCCCATCTCTGCTGGGTGCCCTGGGTCTGGGAGGGTTGGGGAGACAGACCCCTTTTGTCCCCCCCACCTTCCTGGACCCAGGGAACTCGGCGGAGAGGGGCATCGCAAACCCCCACCCCCTGATAATTAAGGGGAAAACCTGTCCAGGTTTTCCCCTTTATAATCAGGGGGTGGGGGGGGGTTGCGATCCCCATCTCTGCTGGGTGCCCTGGGTCTGGGATGGTTGGGGAGACAGACCCCTTTTGTCCCCCCAAACTTCCTGGACCCAGGGAACCCGGCAGAGAGGGGCATCGCAACCCCCTCCCCCTGATAATTAAGGGGAAAACCCAACCGGGTTTTCCCCTTTATTACCAGGGGGTGGGGGGTTGCGATCCCCATCTCTGCCGGGTCCCCTGGGTCTGGGAGGGTTGGGGAGACAGACCCCTATTGTCTCCCCAACCCTCCTGGACCCAGGGGTCCTGGGAGAGAGGATCGAATCCACCATCACCCCTCAACACTCCATTGGATTTCTTCTCTTTTTAACAACGGAGTGTGTGTGGGGGGTGGATTTGATCCTCTCTCCCGGGTCCTCTGGGTCCAGGAGGGTTGGGGGAGACAAAAGGGGTCTGTCTCCCCAACCCTCCTGGATTCAGGGGACCTGATGGAGAGGGGATCCCCCCCCACACACACACACTATGTTTTTAAAAAGATAAGAAATCGCTTGGATTTCTTCTCTTTTTAACAACGTAGTGTTGGGTGGTGATGGTGGATTCGATCCTCTCTCCTGGGTCCCCTGAGACCAGGAGGGATGGGGGGGGGGCAAAAGGGGTCTCTCCTGCCAAACCTTCCAGACCCAGGGAACCCAGCATAGAGGGGCATCGCAACCCCACTCCCTCAGATAATTAAGGGGAAAACCCAAAGGGGGGTGGGCAAGGGAAGCAGGAAGTGCCTCCTGGTTAACAACGTTTCCCGGTTAACGTTGCAACGTTGGGAACCAAGAAACGTCGTTAACCGGAGGATTACTGTAGATAAATAGGGACCACTTCCGTGGGAAGGTAAACAGCGTTCCGTGGGCTCCTAGTCACGCCTGCCACAAGACCACTGAAATGTCTGCAAAAGCAGACAGCGCTGGCTCTTCAGCTATGAAAAAGACATGAGCATTGAACCCTAGAGTCGAATACGACTGGCTTTCGAGCAAGGGTGAACTTTACCTTTACTAAATAGGCACCACTTTGGCGGGAAAGGCAACAGCGTTCCATGTGGTCCAGTGTCTACTCATGCCTACCATGGACCATGGAAACATCTGTAGATGTAGACAGCACTGTCTCTTTGTCTCTAAACGGAGATGAGCACTGAACCTTATAGTTGGATATGACTGGCTTTCAAGGAAGGGTGATCTTTACCTCTACCTACGTTTAGGAGTATGGATAGAAGTGGCCCAGAAATTATGTCAGAATGGGAAGAAAAATAAACCAAATGGAAGATCAGACTTTCATTTTCCTCCTTTAGCCACCTTCACAGTGAATCATCTAGGATTGATGGGGAGCAATTTTAATTAGAAAGTGGTCTGAGCAAAACATAATTTTGTGCTGCTTGTTTCTCATATTCTCTGCTTTTCCAGAAGCAAATAGAAGGAGTCCCTCCCTCTCCCCAGTGATTCTCTCTCCCCCTACCTGATTCAAGTCTTTTCCATCACAAAGACGAGACAATGGATTTCTTGTCCCAGGCATTGTTCCAAACCCTGCAGGAAAAAATAGATATAAGATCCATAGACTTGTCTTGGCTGTTCAAACCACAATGCAAAAAACACAGATTAGAACACAACTCCTTCTCACTTTTAATTGGTTTGTTTGTTACATTTATATACCACCTGTCCTGTCTAGGCCTGGCACAGCTCCGCTGGTCGAGAATTCCATAATGTAGATGGAGCTACCAAGAAGGCTTTCTACACACTAGGACATCCCCAAACAAAGGAGATACTTCTGTTATGCTCTCTAGGTGTTCTCGAACTTCATTTCCTAGAAGCCCTGATCAGCAGGTGTGCTGACATGGGTTTCTGGTGATTAAAGTCTAAGAATACCTGGAGAGCCAAGTTTGAGGACCCCTGACTTAGGGCAATAATAATAATAATAATAATAATAATAATAATAATAATAATAATAATAATAATAATAATAATAATAATAATAATAATAATAATAATAATAATAATAATAATAATAATAATAATTCTTTCACTCTTTTCCCCTACTTCACAAAGATAAAGTAGTTAAGAAAAAAAGTTCTGAGGCTACATGCGATAGAGGTATCATTTGTTTTTAAACAAACAGACAGACAAGAATGTGCAAAGAACAGTTCACACCCTTGTGGATGTTGGGATTTTTTGTATTTAATATGTGGTTGGTTCACCCAGGTATTCATTTCGATTGGATAAAAAGGCTTCTTTCATTTTATCTTCTGGACACAAACAAAGTACATAAAATCTGTAAGTGTTGAAAATTAAGATACTTCCAATTAGTAGACATGGCTAGCAGCAAGAGACTCATGTTCTCACCTAAGAAAAAGAAATAAAAAGGCAGTCTCACATACTCAGAGAAAGAGGTCGAGTTTTACCACCACACTTCCTCCCAGCAGGAATTCTTACCTTTCAAGGGAATATCTCTGTCACAATCATCTTTCTTCCACTTTGGCAGCGTACTCTGTCTGCTGTGTGATGGAGTCTTCGCTGCCACAATTAAATCACATTGAACTTCCACTGAAAGGTTTTTCATCTGAGTTTGGTGTTGAGGATCCCAGTTACAGAATTTGGAAATAGAAAAGATAGACAGACATTTCGGCATCACTTCTGAAATAGTACAGGGGTTGGGCATAATTGTCCACTGGGAATGGTTAAACCAGGGGATCCCAATCTTTTTTTTTTGTCATGCCCCACCTAAGCATCTCTACAATCCTGATGCCCCCGCCCTCCACTACCCAGTTGACATATAATTCTTATTATTCAAAAAGATAATTCCTAATCATATGGAGGAAGTCTAAAAAGCCATTAACTGTTAATAACTCATTCTCGAATTGCTGCCACACAACCCCCCACCCCCCAGTAAAAATCAAATTGCATGTGTCCCACGTTGGGAACCACAGGGTTAGAAGACTGATGGAAAATTATGCAACATCTTCCCTCATATGACAAAGTACGGGACATATTTCTCCGCATTGCCCACAAGTTCCCTGTTTGACAATCCCCAGGAGAGAAATGTTCTCACCTTCTGCTCTTCTTGCCTTTTCTCCTCTGCCTGACTCAGGAGGAAACCTTCTGCCAGGGCCACCGCTTGGGAACTGGTCTCTGCTCCACATTCTCTTATCCAGTTCTTCATCTCAGGGGGAAGGATGGTCAGGAACTTCTCCAGCACCACCAGATCTAGCATCAGAGTCTTGGTGTGCTTCTCTGGTTTCAGCCACTGTTGACAAAAACGGTGGAGTTGGGTGCAAAGCTCTCGGGGTCCCTCACCTTCCCTGTAGGAGAATTGTCTGAAGTTCTGGCACTCCACCTCTGAGCTGACAATGTTCTCATCCCGGATATCCTGCCTCTTGCTTTCCCACAATTCCCCAATCCTTCCATTCTGGGTGGTACAGAAAGCATCTCTTTTTGCTTCAATGTCAGCAGAGTCTTCCTCCTCCTCCATCTTCAATCCTTGATGTAAGGAAGCCTACAATGAAATCAAAGGAAACCACACCTGATTTCTTTTTCAGGGAAGGATTGTAAAATGAGGCCCTGGTACTAACCTCTGCAAGACAAAGATGTTGTTCATGTAATGCTTATTAGAGGTGGCTTAAAGACATGGTTTGGGGAAAAGAATTTCTTTCTGAAGGAAAGGCAGGCAAATATCAAGAATGAAATAGAAAAAAAGGCAGCTGGGGATTTTGATTCAGTGAAAGCAGCCCCTGTCCTTTATCTGAGATACATTTACTTGAACCCTCCACAAACCTGGCCTTCCAACCAATCCTCACCCTCAATTACACACTCGATGATCATTAAATACCAAGCAGCCAATTCTGCTATATGGCAACCCTTTAATTTTCATTTTTACTTATATTTTAAAATAATAAAAAATACAAAATATAAACAAATATGCTAATCATAAAATTATCAATAATACAACTCAATAATAACAACTAAAACAAAAGACATAAATACAAATAAATACATTAGTATATATGTGAACACACCACCAATGGGAAATCATATACCTTCAACCTAGTATTAAAACACAACATTCATTTTATACAACTGTCCTCTGCTTTCAAAAAGTGATATATTCTTATCCCTGTCCTACTCCTTTCGATTTAACTAAAGCATGGTTAATAAACACTCCCCAACATAGCCGGGAAAATCCCTTATTTACCCTCTTTCCCGCCATCATCCCTTATTAATTACACTGCAATGCCCTATTGCCGCCATTGGAGGGCAGCACAGGATAAGCATAGCTGTCAAGTATCCCTTATTTGCCGGGAAGTTTCCCTTATTTCCAAATCCAAAACTTGACAGGTATGCTCCCCAATCCTCTCTAAAATAATTTAAAATCAATCACTTCTTTACCTTTAATTTACATGTCAATCTATCATTTATTCCTATATTCCATTATTCTTTATAGCAATCATCCAACGAAGGTTCACAATATATGGATTCTCACCCTCCAAACCCCAACCAAGGCTCCCTTGGAAGGAAGAAGCTCTGAAAAGAGGGGGGTGGAAACAGAAGGGCAGTCCTTTGAGTCACTGTTTCCCTCCGGAAGGAGAAAAGCAGGAGACAGGAAGGGACATATTTTGGAAGAGGACCTCTGTGGTACACGAGGCTTCACTTCCTGCCCACACTTTTCCCTGCCTCTCTAGGAATCTACACTCTATGCATTTATCCCTTTGCCATCAGGTGAAGAAGAACAGGAGGCATCCTCAGTCCCAGGGTCTCTGGTGGAGGTTTTGGCTTCTTAGACTCTGGCATTTCTTGATCCCTCCTGGCTTTGGAGGAAAAGGGCTCAGGGCGACTCCTTCCCCACCCCCCAAACTCAATCACTTAACTGCCCCGGATCCCAAATCTTTCTTGGTTTCTACTTCATCCAGGAATTATACCTCCACCTTCTGGTCAACCTCCCCCCTCCATTTCCAAGGCTTTGGAATAAATAAATCCCTTTTGATACTTACTCCAGGACTTTATTTTTGTGCCCTTTTAAATCTGTATTTTACATTATGAATTTCATAATACCTGCATCTAGTATTAGATTAATCTAGTATTAGATTAATCTAGTATTAGATTAATTACTTTTGTTTTAATCTGTGAGCTGCCTTTCACCAACAGAGAAATAAAGTTGTAATAAGAAATAAAGAGAAATAAAGAGAAATAAAGTTGTAATAAATGTATCTGAGAGTAAATAAAACAGAACAGAAACACGCACACACTCGCACGCAAACACACGCACACACACCCCATTGTGGTACCTTAAATACTAACTGCTGTATTTATCTGTGAGCTTTTGTGGACCAAACCCACTTCATCAGACAAAAGAGCTGTAATAAACACATTTTTAAAATAAACATCTCCAACTCACTCTTCAGACACGTTGCACCAGATGTGGGTTTGGAAGCTCGTGAAACCCATTGAGCTATTGCTCAGGTCTTGGCTGTGGGAAGAGTGACAGATTTATCCAGCCTAATTCTAAATGTGTTCCCAAAATATTGTGGTGTAAGTCCACCCCCAATTTGTCACATGAAATGGTGCTGTGAGCCATATCTGTCAAGCCGGGGTTTTCAAAATCTGGGAGCCAGGCATGCATGCGCAGTAAGTTTCCAGGCGCCGAGCAGGAAAGGGGTTACTGCGCATGTGCAGCCGTGAGAGGCAGTGGTAACCCAGTAACCCCTGCGCACAGCACAGTAACCCCTCCGGCCAGGGGTTACTGAGTTAATGCACATGCACATGCACAGTAACCCCTTTCCTGGCCGGTCAAATTACGGGGTGACGGTGGGAAGGAGGGGGAAGGAGTGCTAGATTACGGGATTTCCCGTTGCCAAAAACCCAAAATTCCCCAAGAAAAGTTATGTCCCAGCATGCATGCATAAGCTATCTGTACGTATACACCACGGGTTCCCAACCTTTTCGGGCCATGGGCCACTCACATGGTTCCGCCAACCCAGAAGTGGAAGTAAAACACATCCTCACATGAGCTGAACATATTCGTAAATTACCCGCAGTTGTCGTAAATGCATTTATGACAGCCGTGGGTCATTTATGGAAGCATTCTTCACATGACTGTTTTACCTCCGATTCTGGTGGTGGCGAGGGTGCTGTGAGCTGGATGAATTGGCATATCGGGGTGTACAGGTTAAGAATCGGAGCATAGGGCCCCTGATTAATCCTGTCCACCCATCTCTGGCTGAGAACTTGGTTGACCTTTTCGAGAGTCAAGCGCGCCTCTCGAGGAATGTGTATTCGGTCTGCCGGCTGCTTACCTAGCGTTAGCAGCGAGAAGAGCGGTTTTAGAAGATCCGTATCTAGTCTGAAATACGGTCTGGCCCAATTAATATTCCCCAGAATCTGTTGCAATTCTACAAGGGTGACTGACTCTTTTAAGTTGATCTGTGGCAAAACTGGTGCTGCGAAAGAACGGAGAAGCCAATGGCCCAAGTATGAAAATGGCTCGGTTCTCTGAACTTTCTCCGGGGCAATGAGTAACCCTTTTCCTCCCAGAGTTGCCTGGAGGTTTTTAAACATTTCGCTGCCGAGTTGCGGCGCTGCGACCGGGATGTCATCCATGAAATGACACACTAAGACTGTGGGGTGAAGGTTTCGGAACTTTTCCAGTGCGTTGTGAACGTAAATTTGGCACAGAGTGGGCGAGTTGAGCATCCCCTGTGGCAAATATTTCCACGCGTAACGTTGCGTAGGCTCTCTGTGGTCCACAACTGGCACTGTAAAAGCGAACCTTTCCTGGTCCCTAGCATCGCCCAAAGGACCTTAGAGACCGCATCGCCCAAAAGACATCTGTCCGTCCAACCAGAGCGGACTGGAGGGGCTCTCTAATAGTGCCATCGGCCATGGGGGCTTGCCTCTCTGGCACAAGGAGGAGAGCCTTCTCTGTGTCCGCACCGGCCCTTTGGAACCTCCTGCCTGTGGAACTGCGTCTCCAGACGGAGTTGTTGCCCTTTAGAAAAGAACTAAAAACCTGGCTGGCGGGCCAAGTTTGGGGTGCAGGTGGAGGGGTGGCTTCCATTGGGTGGTTAATATAGGGGAGGATGCCTGCCCCACGGTTTCTTCAGTTCCTGCACCCCTCTCTTTTTAGGGGTGGGTTCTTATTGCTGGTTTTTATCTGTTTTATTTATTTTTATCTGTTTTTACCCACTGTTGTGAACCGCCCGGAGTCAGCTTTGGCTGAGTGGGCGGTATAAAAATTTAACAATAAATAAATAAATAAATAAATAAATGTAAGGGAATTGTATAAAAACAATTTTTTTAGGTCTACGGCCAAGATCTCCCAACCCTCGGGGATCATATTCGGATTCGGGATGCCGCATTGAAGCAGACCCATTGGCTGGATACATTTATTGATCTCTCTGAGATCGTGAAGGAGTCGCCACTTCCCCAACTTTTTCTTGATGACAAATATGGGTGAATTCCAAGGATTGGTGGACTGCTCTATGTGTCCTGGGTCTAGCTGTTCTTTCACCAGCTGTTTCAGGGCGACTAGTTTCTCCCCTACTACCGGCCATTGCTCTACCCAGACTGGCGTGTTGGTCAGCCATTTACGTGGTAGAGCCATTACCCGAAGGTAAGAGTGGCACGGTACTGCTGCAGAATGTCTCGCCCCCAAAGGTTGACGTGCACATCCAGAATTCGCGGCCGGATGACCGCTGTGCCGTCAGCTTCAGGGATCATGACTTCTACCCAATCTAGGCTTCTAAACGCTTCTTGAACACTGCCTACCCCCCACACATCGGAGACTGGCTCGAGAGCCCACTCACGCGGCCACTGACTCTGGCTGACCACGCTGACATCAGCTCCGGTATCTAGCAACCCAGCAAAAGGTTTTTTATTTAAAAATACCTTTATGACTGGCCGCCACTTCCACTCTATGTTGGTTTCCACTGCCGCTAAGACCTGGTATCCTTGCACTGCCCCTTCTGTGCTCGAGCGGTCTTCCGACCCGGACTCTGAGCTGTCCCTGAGCCTTTCCTGGCTGCCTGCTGGTGAGTTACAAGGAACTATGATCAGTTGCGCTAACGTGTGTCCCTTGTGAATGGTTAGGGGTAGGTGTGTCCAGAGTTGAACTTGGAGAACACCCGAAAAATTTGAGTCAATGACTCCTGGAATTACAAGAATTCCTCGTGTTCCTGCAATACTACGGGGCAAAACTAAACCTATGTAGCCTTTAGGCAGGGGTCCCATGTACTGGGAATTGACCAGATAGACTGTGCCTGGCAAGTCACATGTGACTTCCGACTGGCAAGTCAAATCTAGTCCCGTGCTGCCTCTAGGGCTGGCCTGCGTCTCCGGAATGCAGGGAATGTGACCGGAATTTAATCCAGCTCTGGCTCTCCCAGAGCGATTGAGGTCTCTGTTTGGACCGGGGCCAGAGACAAGCCCGCGTTCCAGTTTCCCAAATTCGGGCAGTTCCTGGCCCAGTGGAAGCCTTTATTGCACTTTGGACATGGGATGGTCGGAGCCTTGGGACGGATGGCGTTTTGGCCGTTGCCCTTGTTGGATCGGAATTCCCTAGCGAAATGACCGATCTTGCCACAATTGTGACATGCTCCTTTGGTCTTGTTCTTGGGTTTCCTACCGCCTTGTACCGCCACTGCCAACAGACCCATTTTGTAGGAATCTGTACCAACGTCGGCACAAGCCCTAATCATGTCCGTGAGAGTCAGATCGGGACGATTGCCCAGTGACTGCAAGATCTTACGGCAGTCAAGGTTGGCGTTGTCTTTCACCAATTTCATCATGAGCTCCTGTTGGGCTTGCTCATTATCGATCTGTCTGCTGACTGCTTCCTCCAGTCTATTGATAAAATCCATGTAGGACTCCTGGGCACCCTGTTTGACTGCTGTGTAATTTTTTGCTGCTTTGTCAGCTGCTGGGACCTTGAGATAAGCCCTAAAGGCTGTCTCAGCCGCCAACTGAAGGGTGGCGATTGGCAAGGCGGTCTGCGCATCAACGGATTCGAACGGACCTGAGCCATATAGCTGGTCAGGGATTACTGCTCCGCCCATCCTGGCAGCCCTTGCCTACGCTTCGAGATCATACTCGCTGTCCCATAGCAAATACTGGCTGGGGTTGAGCATCATTCGCATGACGGCTTTCCAGTCGTACGGAATGAGCATCATGGTTTCGCACACTTGCTGAAGCGTGCCCCTGGTGAAGTGACTCTGAAGTCCTGTCTCTGTGATGGCCTTCCGTATAGCCATGAGCAGCTTGTACGGAACTGGCGAATGGACTGTTTGCTGCTGGCCTGTGAGGGCATCTACCTCTATGCGAACTGGGCATATCTGCCTAAGATCAGCTAGTTCTTCTGCTGGCAACTCCCCCTTGCTGATCTCTTCCTCAACCATGCGCTGGATGGAACTCCCGGTAGCTTGGGAACCTGTAGCTGTCAGAGAAGTGCCAGCGCTTCTCATTCCATGCATTCCATCAGTGACGTCTGCAGCTGTCACTGAGGGAAAGCTCCCTACACTACCCTGCTTGAGCTGAAATGACGGATAGAGAGCCGTTGGGGCTGATAGCTCTGACTGCGCTGGGGGTTCCTGGGTCTCTATCCAGACTGGGTCTACCTCTGCTAAGAACTTCCACACTTGCTCCATGTGCTGATTATGCTATGTGGAGCTCTCGGGGCTTGCCGAATGGAGGCTCCTATCCTGTCCCAAAGTTGGAGGTTAAGCATGCCTGTTTCTGGATAAAGCAGACAATTATCCCCCAAGTACACCAAAAGATCCGCTAACTGCGCTGTGAATGCGTGTCTGGTATACCCAGGCCAGGGCCTTGAGTTCCATTAAGTGAACTCTCTGGTTAGTGGTCGGACATTGCCTCTGAGGACAAGTCCCCATATTACCTGCCGGTCCTTTGAAGTGGTTCTCCTCGGGACGAAGCGACGCGTCTGAGTTCTAGGTAACAGGTCTGGCGTGACGAACCTCTGGGAAGGAGCTCAGAGCGTGGAGTGCTGCCACAGGCCCTCGGTGGCCTCTGCGCTGAAGTCAGGGATTCACAGCCAACCCTGAGCGGAATGCGCTTTCCCGCTGAGCAAGCTGCCGCAGAGCTTTGGCACGTGCTCTGCCTCTCTGGAATGCCTTGCCGTGTAGCTGTCACTCAGATCGGATGGCTTTCTGACCAGAGCTGGGCGCTGTCCTCCAGGATGATTCGGACACGGTTCTGGTGTAGAACCGGATCGCGAAGATCGCTTACTCATGAGTAGAATCACGTCTCGGGGTCACCAGATGTTGGATCGGGGTCACCAGATGTTGGATCGGGGCCACAAAGTGGCTGTTGGGTCCCGGAGGAGACTGGTCAAGCAATGAGACATGAGGCAAGATGGAGCAAAGACCAGTGATTTAATGAGGGAAAATCATCAGTATTTATCATGTACAGGCTGCATGCAAAAGAACTGCAATCTGGCAGGATCCACATGCCATGTTTACACGAGTTAATTGGGAAACTCTTCAGGGGAGTTAATTAACTAACTTAATCAATGACAGGGGAACTCCATTGTTCCAAGCTATCTGGGGTATTGGTTTTAAGGTTTAGAGTAATCCGCAGATGCGAGATTACCTATTCCATGACTAGCGAGTTAGTCATTAGCTTCCTATTGTCCAAGCTGCTTGTCAGGTCAACTATAGGTGAATTAAACCCTATCTAATATTCCGCTCCCCCAATTTCTGTCCCTTCAGGAACCCCTGGCAACAAGGTGATCGCCCATCACCGGGGTTCTGTCAGGGCCAGTATACCAATTCTGTGCGCGGATACCACATTCTTATATAAAATATTAGCAAAGGTTGCCCGGCGTTGCCGGGCTGTTTTAAATGGTATTGGAAAGTTTTTGTTGTTGTTGTTGTTAATGTTTGTAAAGACGAGGTTAGTCTATAATAGAAATTTTTAAAATTTTTATTTATACAAATTTTTTTGATGGCCTGTTATAAACTATGATGAGTTTTCTTTGGTGTTTTGGTTTTGTGGATGAAAAAAAGAATAAAGGATGATATACTTTTTCGAAAAACTCTTGGTGCCTTTTGTGTGGGGCTATTGTGTCTTTTTGAATTTTTTTTATTATTGTGGGCAGCAAGTGCTGCTGGTAGGGGTTATCTTGTATTTTGACTGTTTTTTCTCTCATGGCCTCTGGGTGGAGCTTCTTCCAGTAAGTAGTCTCTTTCTTTATTCATTTCTTTTCCAGTCGTCGTGGTGGGAGGGCGTGTGGTGGTGAGTTGGCTGTTTTTCTTTATTTGGGGTGGTGGTGGTGTTTGGCTGGGTGCTGGGTGTGTTTGGAAATGTTTGTTGTTGGTTACTTTGTATTGTTTGTTGGTGTTATTTTTGTTTGTTTTTGTGTATTTTTGAATGTTTTTGATTTTTTTTTGTGTTTTTTGGTGTCCTATGGGGGGATCCCCTCTCTGCCGTCTCCCCTGGCTCTGGAAGGCTTGGGGGGACAGACCCCTTTTGTCCCCCCAAACCTTCCAGACTCATGGGACCCAGGAGAGGGGATCGAATCCATGCCACCTTCTGATATTAAAAGGGAAATCTCAATTGTGGTTTCCCCTTTAATATCAGTGGGGGGGGGGGGTTGTGATCCCCCTCTCCGCTGGCTTCCTTGGGTTTGGGAGGGTTGGGTTGAGAAGAGGGGTTTGTCTCCCCAACCCTTCCGGACCCAAGAGAGCCATCGAGAGGGGGATTTCCCCCCCCCAACCTCCGTTTTTAAAGTAACCGCTTGGTTTCTTCTCTTTAATATGGGGCATGTGTGTGGGGGGGAGGGGAATCCCCTCTCTGCCAGGTCCCCTGGGTCAGGAGGGTTGGGGAGACAGGCTCCTTTGGTCCCCCCAAACCTTCCAGACTCATGGGACCCAAGAGAGGGGATCGAATCCAGGCTACCCTCTGATATTAAAAGGGAAATCTCAATTGGGGATTCCCCTTTAATATCGGGGGGTTTGTGATCCCCCTCTCTGCTGGCTTCCTTGGGTTTGGGAGGGTTGGGTTGAGAAAAGGGGTTTGTCTCCCCAACGCTTCCGGACCCAAGAGAGCCATCGAGAGGGGGATTCTCCCTCAACCTCCGTTTTTTAAAGAGAAGTAACCGCTTGGTTTCTTCTCTTTAATATGGGGCGTGTGTGTGTGTGGGGAGGGGAATTCCCTCACTGCCAGGTCCCCTGGCGTCAGGAGGGTTGGGGAGACAGGCTCCTTTGGTCCCCCCAACCCTCTCAATCCCAGGGGAGCCAGTAGAGAGGGGGAGCACAACACACACCCCCCCAGTGATATTAAAGGGGAAACTCTGATTAGGAGCTTCAGGCGCCGTTGGGGAGGGGGGCTTTGGTTCCCGCGGCTTGGCGGACTTGCTCTCCCGGTGTTTTTGTTTTTGTTTTATTTTTTGGGCGCCGGCTTCCTCAGCGTTCTGCGCGCTCATGGCGCTCAGGACGCTGGGGCTTGTAGTTATGGGTTGGGGCTTTGTGTTTGTGCTGCGTTTTTTAAAAATGGTTTTCTTTTGATTGGCTGCAGCGCGTTTCCGAACGCTGCGCCGAGCAAGAGCCTCTCAGCCTGATTGTCTCTGGCGCGGCGCAAGGAATGTTGGGAAGTGAAGTTGTTTCCCTCTCTTCGCGTTTGTGGGGTTGTTGCCCCACTGCCGGTTTTCTCAATCCTTCGTTGACCTGCGGACCCAGATTGGCCGTGTGCAGGAAGGGTGAGTGCAGGCAAGTAGGGCAAGGCATAGCAACCTATAGCCAGTTCCAACGGTTAACCCTTGGTTTTATAGGTTAAGATCTTACCAGGACAGAAAGGTAAGACAAAAAAAAAAGTCTCAAAATTTAGGCAAAAGAAGAGAACCAGGTTTCTTTGTAATGCTATCTTGCTTTGTTTGGTAGTTTTGGGTTTTGTTTTCTGTCCCTTTCCCTTCATGATCAACCCAATGTAAGACCCAAGTCCATCAGGGCTTGTAAAAAGATAAGAAAAATCAGACATAAGATGGTGGAGAACTTTGTGGCATCCATGAAGGAACCGTGTAGATTAGGAGTTCTCAACCTTTTTAAGCTGGGGTGGGTCGGTTCACACTCCCTCAGATAGCTTCGGGGGCTGGGTAGCCATTTTGCCCTTCCTCCACCACATGACACTTCCGGGTGTGGTGCAGGTGGTGGGGCAGCACATGAAATGGGGCTGTGGGCCACATCCAGCCCATGGACTGCTATTTGAGAACCCTGGGTGTAGACAAAGGGCCCACAGTCCAACTTTACATAGAGGCTTTATAACTCTTACTGTTCTCAAGGGTCTCAGTTATGATGATAGGATATTGCCATTGTACTGGGTTTTGAGGGACCCATATACAGTATAGTGAGACCATGGCAGTCTTCATCTGATGCATTGGTGAAAAGTCACCTGGTGATCCAAGCTGTCCTAATCTTATGGTCCTCACACAACCTGGGAGACTCTGTGAAACTACAGCCCCTCCTCTTCCCCATAGGTTTGCCACTCTTAAGACTGCAACAATAATTAGGAGGATACAGGAAAGGAGGTGGCTTCTAAAGAGCCTGTGTGCTTTAGTGGATGTGGGATCCACGCACACAATTGGCATACTGTCCCTGACAGAACCCCGGTAATGGGTGATCACCTCGTTGCCAGGGGTTCCTGAGGGGACAAAAATTGGGGGAGTGGAATATTAGATAGAGTTTAATTCATCAATAGCTGATCTGACAAACTGCTCGGTCAACAGAGAGCTAATGACTAACGTGTTAGGTGCGTAATAGGCAAACTCGCGCCTGCGGATTACCTTAAGCCCTAGAACCAATACTAGCCACTTGTTTACCCCGGATAACACGGAACAATGTATTTCCCCTGCCGTTAATTAAGTTAGTTAATTAACTTCCTCTGTAGACTTCCCCAATTAACTTGTGTAAACATTATGTGTGAAAGCTGCAAGTAGCGCAATGCCTTGACACGCAGCCAAGAGCATGATATATACTGATGATTTGCCCTCATTAAATCACTGGTCTTCGCTCCAGCTTGCCTCGTGTGTCGTTACTTGACCAGTCTCCTCCGGGACCCAACAGCCACTTCGCAGTTCCGATCCAGCTTGCGCAACCCGCTTCGCGGCCCGATCCAACAAGTGGATAAAGTGTCAGGCTGAGTCTCTCTCAAATGGTTGGTCTTCTAATCCTCACTGAGGCCCAAATTTTTTTGGGAACTGTTGTGTATGTAACAGTATCACTTTAAGAATGTATGAATGTAACCTGACAATGATTACAATGTAACCCAGCTGTTTAAAGGAACGTGAGTCAGCTGCCAATAGAGGGCAGCTGCGAGCGTTCAGCTCACATGGTTCAAATTCCCCCAATCACCGGCAGCCGCGGGAACCTTCCCTTGCAAGGAACACCTGGAGAAGAAGGGCGTGACTCAGAATGACGTCACGCAGGTAGCAGCCAATGAGCTACCGTGCAACCCTTTTCGAATGTATTGTTGCAGTATAAAATGAGCTGTACCTCCGCCATTACCACATGTTCATCCTGACCATCATGCAATAAAGCTGTGTTTTAGCCCTCACTGCGGCTCCTTCTTTGTCTTCCGTGCAAGACACTAAAGGAACCCTATATTACACTTTGTTCACATCAGTGCTGTAGGCCGACAAATGTGGAAGATATTAATTTAAATAAGGATAAGAAAGAGCTATTAGAAATAATGATTACAATGGCTAGACATTGGAAAAATGATGTAATTATACAAACGGAAGAGTGGTATAGAGAAATGTGGAATTTAGCTTTGAATGACAAATTGACGGGGAGATAAAGAAAAAGAGAGATAATTTGAAAGAAAATAGATTTTGGGATATTTGGAAACCTTTTGTGGATCACTCCCTTATGGGTGATGAGAGAAATAGACCTGTACCTGAGCAAAAGGGATTTGGGGATTAAGTTAATGAGATATTCTGAGCTCTCCAGTGCAATGTAAATAATCACAGGGTGATCTATTATTTGCATTTACATTTTTGTATAACTATCCATATTGGTATTAAATGTTTTATTAGAAAATGAGTTTTAGAGAGGGGAATTAAGGCTAGAGAATCAATTGTAAGTCACAAGTTAAAAGATTGTATCTATAAAGATGGGTGTCAATTACCAGGACAGCTGTACATATTTTTTCTGTACTTTTTGATATTACTTTTTTTCCTCTTTATTAGTTGTTTTTTGTACTTTGTATATGAATTACTATTTTTTTCTTAAGGATTATGTTGTTTAACTTTGTATTGTGTTTTGTATTTTATATTGATAAAATTTAATAATTTTTTTTAAAAAAAAAGTGCTGTAGGCCGGCCTTTCCCAAACTATGTTCCATGTAACACTGTTGGACTTCAATTCCCAGAAACTTAAGTCAGTACATTGGGTGATCTGTGTTTTTGGGAATTGACTTAGTCTACTGGGAACTTGTTGTGTCTGTAATAATATACCTTTAAGTAATGTAACACTCGAATGAGTGGATATAATAACCACCAGCTGTAACACTGTAACCTTCTGTATCAGGACGCGAGCTAGTGACCTCTAGGGGGCAATAGCGAGCGCCCAGCTCACATGGTTCCAATTCCCCAAACAACTACAGCGCGGGAAGATTCCCGCCTCCACCTCACCTGGACAAGAAGGGCGTGACGGGGAATGACGTCACGCAGACAGCAGCCAATGGGCTATCGAGGAGCCACTTTCAAATGTATAGTCATAGTATATATTGAGCTGTTCATCCACCATTACCACATGTTCCCCCGGACCATCATGCAATAAAGATGTGTTAAGCCAACCCTTCGGCTGTTCCTACTGTCTTGGTTCTCATACACTAAACTGGCGACGAAGGTGGGATAATGGATCCCCACGGAATCAAGACAACGCAGGCCAGTTTCAACATCAACAAACCGGAAGAATGGGAGCTCTTCGAAATGGACTTCCAAAGCGCACTGATGGTGTCCGACATCTCAGACGAGGGGAAGAAGAGGGCCATTCTCATCAGAATGCTCGGGTTCCCCGCCATGAAGGTACTGGTGGACCTGGTGTCTCTGAAGAAGGTGAACGAAGTGCCGGTCAAGCAGCCCATTTCCAGCCCTCGGTTTCGATGTTTTCGGCTTGGGACACGTTCTGGAAGAGAGTCCAGGCGCCTGGTGAGTCCGTGGCTGCCTTTGCAGCGGCCCTCCGGTTGGCCGCCGGCCCATGCAAGTGGGAGAACCTGGAAATCGCCCTCAGGGACCGCATGCTGTGCGGCCTGTGGGACGAGGAGGTTCAGCGAAAGCTGATGAACCAGGAGCCGCCCCCGACGCTGCACGAGGTCGTGAAGGAGGCGCAGGCGGCGGAAGTCACGAGAGCCGGGGTTAAGGGGTTCAGAGCAAGGCCCCCACAACCCGACAAGGCAGCGGGCTCGGTGCAAGCGGCCAGGCGGGCGCCACACTCCTCCACGGAGAGCAGCGAGGACGAGGACGTCCGGAAGGTGCGGAAGGATGGCCGACACTGCGACGGCTGCGGGGCGGCCCATGACCACATCAAGTGCCCTTTCCGGAAGGCCGAGTGCCACAACTGTGGGCGTCGAGGGCACATAGCCAAGGTTTGCAGAGGGCGGCGCAGAGACCAGAAAGGCTCAACAGACCGCTCACCGAGGATCCAGGAAGGCGTCCGGCCCTCGAGGAAGCAGGACGGCGTGGGCCACATCTCCGACGACAGCGACGACGACAACGCAGTCCACAGCGTGTCCTTAGGACACCCCCATTATTTTGTTGAGGTACTGGTGCAAGGGCCCCCCGTTAAGATGGAGATAGACTCGGGGTCCTCATATTCAATCATTTCCCAGAGAGAGTTTTTGGGAATTTCCCCCAACGTGCGGCCCAAGCTCAGAGCACTGAGGTCTACGCTGCGGGACGTGCAGGGAAATAGCAATCCGGTGTTGGGGGTGGGAAAATTCAAGGTCCAATACAAGCAACGTGCCGCGGTTGTTCTCAAGGGGGGGAGTTGTTGCCTCCTGGGGACTCAATGGTTTAAGCCCCTGGGTTTGTTCATTGGGGGGGGTGCATGCCGTTGGGACTGACCCAATTCAGGAGGTGTGTGATGCGCATCCCGAAGTGTTCAAGAAGGGACTCGGAAAATTCAAGGGACCCCCAGTTGCGTTCGACCTGGACCCGGAGGTCCGCCCAATAAGACTCAAACCGCGCAGATTGCCTTTTGCACTCAAGGACAAGATACAGGCGGAACTGGACAAATTGGTGGGCCAGGGGATCCTTGTTCCTGTTGATTCTGCGGAGTGGGAAACTCCGATCATAACAGCGCTGAAGGCCAATGGGGAGGTCCGAATATGCGCTGATTACAAATGTACCATTAATAAGGCGATATGCCCAAATGCGTATCCGGTGCCGGTAGTCAGCCACCTGTTGGCCAGGTTACATGGGGGAAAGTGTTTCACAAAGCTTGACCTGGCGCAGGCATACCAGCTGCAGCTGCTGCGCAGACGATAGTCACTCATAAGGGGGCGTTCCAGGTGACGCGCCTACAGTTTGGCATGAACTCGGCGCCAGGCATCTTCCAATCGCTCGTGGAACGCCTCTTAAAGGGTCTGGAGGGGGCCTTACCATACTTTGATGACGTGTTGATAACGGGGGGAGCGAGTCAGAATTGGCTGAGAGGTTAGACAAAGTACTGACGGTATTCGAAAAGGCGGGGTTGAGGCTGCGGAAAGACAAATGCGTCTTCTTCGCAAAAGAGGTTGAGTTCTTGGGTTTCCGGGTAACCCCTGCAGGCATCAAACCCTCCAAATCAAAGGTGACCGCTGTTCAAAATGCTCCTCGCCCCACCTCCAAGCCCGAATTGCAGTCGTTCCTGGGGCTCGTAAACTTCTACCATTCCTTCCTGCCTCGGAAGGCATCGGTAGCAGAGCCGCTTCATAAGCTACTAAAAAAGGACGAGGCGTGGAAATGGGGCGAGAGCCAGGAGAGGGCATTCAATGAGCTAAAGCAACTCTTGTCCTCAGACGCCATATTAACTCACTTTGACCCCAAGAGACCGGTGGTTCTGATATGTGATGCATCCCCAGTGGGGGTGGGGGCGGTTCTGTGCCACGTGTTGGAAAACGGGCGGGAGGCCCCGGTGGCATTCTACTCCAGGTCCCTGTCTAAGGCAGAGAGAAACTACGCACAGACAGACAGGGAGGCGTTAGCAATAATCGCTGGGACAAAAAAGTTCCACGACTTTCTTTATGGCCGCCCCTTTACCATTGTGACTGACCACAAGCCCCTGCTAGGCATTTTTACTGCAGACAAGCCCACGCCACAGATCCTGTCCCCTAGGATGCTCAGGTGGTCCATTTTTTTAAACGTGTACCAGAACGCGCTGGTGTATCGCCCTGGAAAGGACATAAGCCACGCGGACGGCCTGTCGAGGTCACCCCTCCCCCACTAGCAGCCACGTGTGTGAGGTGGAACACGACCACCAAGTGCTCATGATAGAGGTCTTAGATTAACCCCCCATAGTGCCCGCAGAGATCGCCAAGGCGACAGGCAAGGACAACACGTTGGCCATGGTCAGTTCTTGGGTGCAGAAAGGGTGGCCAACGTCCTCCCCGGCGGTGGAGTTCGCCCCATTTTTTAGGAAAAAGCTAGAACTGTCGTTGGAGAGGGGGTGCCTCCTGTGGGGCCAGCGGGTAATCGTCCCTGAATCCCTGAGAGCTAGGGTGCTTAAACTGCTGCACGTCAGCCACCCTGGAATTGTCCGCTCCAAGGCATTGGCCAGGAGCTATTTCTGGTGGCCCCAGTTGGACGCCGATATCGAGCACATGGTGGGCACTTGCGAGAGTTGCCAGAGCTCCCGGCCCGAAGAGGCTCGCCTTCCGCACAGGGAATGGGATGCGGCAAAGGGGCCGTGGTCCCGCATGCACATTGATTTTGCGGGCCCCTTCAGAGGGTCGCTTTTTCTCCTCATAGTGGATGCTTACTCCAAGTGGTTGGAGGTTATCCCAGTTGCGAACACCTCCTCAGCTGCAACAATTAAACAATTGCGCAGGGTGTTCAGCACGTTCGGTATAGCCGACACCCTTATTAGCGATAACGCTAGTTGTTTCACGTCCGCCGAGTTCAGGGCATTCACCGACATTAACGCAATCCGGCACATCACCTCCGCGCCTTTCCACCCGGCGACGAATGGCCAGGTAGAACGCCTCGTGTGTACCACCAAAGACGCGCTGAGGCGCATGGGCCCCGGAGATTTAAACCTGCAGTTGTGTCAGTTTTTGCTGGGATACAGGGTGACCCCCCTAGCGTCAGGATACTCGCCCGCGGAGCTCATAATGCGCAGAAAGCTAACTACGATACTGACAAGGCTAGACCCTACGAGGGTGGAGGACTCTGGGAGGAACATCGGGTTAGCGGGCACGAAGAGTTTCGAAATAGGCGCCCCGGTTCATTGCAGAAACTACGCTAGCGCAGGGCCAGCCTGGGTTCCGGGCGTAGTTATTGGGCAGACAGGTCCCGTGTCGTATTGCGTAGAGACCAGCACAGGTCTACTCTGGAAGCGGCACGCAGACCAACTCCGGCGCCGGGTCGCCGGAAAACAGAGCGCGGACGGCGCAGAACAGGATTCAACGTTAGGGTTCTCCCCCACCCGTTCAGCCCAAGGGGGAGGAGAGGGGGGCCAGTGGTCCCCACCAGGGGGGGAAGGGAATAAGTTTGTCCCCATAGATATCCTGAGGGATACCCCCACAGATACCCCAGTAGATGAATTTGAGTTTGAGTTACAAAACCGGGGGGGGGTTCGGAGTGGTCCCCCACCCATCCAAGCGAGAAGCGGGGTTTTTCGTTAGCCCCCAGTGCCCCCGGTTTTCCCACAATGGAGTTTACCCCTACCCCAAAAGCCGCGGAGCCGCGGCAAGTCGTTAACGAGTCTCTCTCTCCCATTGCAGGACAAGAGACCAGGGAACACAGAAGCGATAGCGCCCCCGGGACAAGCCAACCAGCCTTGCGCCCAAAACGCGCTTGCAATAAACCATATTGGATGAAAGACTTCGTCTCATCCTAGGGGGGAGGGATGTTGTGTCTGTAATAATATACCTTTAAGTAATGTAACACTCGAATGAGTGGATATAATAACCACCAGCTGTAACACTGTAACCTTCTGTATCAGGACGCGAGCTAGTGACCTCTAGGGGGCAATAGCGAGCGCCCAGCTCACATGGTTCCAATTCCCCAAACAACTACAGCGCGGGAAGATTCCCGCCTCCACCTCACCTGGACAAGAAGGGAGTGACGGGGAATGACGTCATGCAGACAGTAGCCAATGGGCTATCGAGGAGCCACTTTCAAATGTATAGTCATAGTATATATTGAGCTGTTCATCCACCATTACCACATGTTCCCCCGGACCATCATGCAATAAAGATGTGTTAAGCCAACCCTTCGGCTGTTCCTACTGTCTTGGTTCTCATACACTAAAGAACTGAAGTCCAAAAAACCAAAGGCTGGGAAACAGTGCTCTAGGCTACTTCAACATTTATTTATTTTAAAAAAAACCATCCCCATTTTTAAAAAAAACACCAATCCCATCCATAAAAAGAGGGGAGATCCAGATTATTTATCTATACAAGCCAGCAGTCGGGGGTCACTCCTCCATCAGCACCCCACACCTGCCTTGCCAGCCAAGTTTTAAGTTCTTTCCTATAGGGCAGCAATTCCATCTGCAGGCGTAACTCTATTGGCAGGAGGTTCCAAAGAGCTGGTGCGGACACAGAGAAGGCCCTCCTTCTTTGCTAGAGAATTGAGCCCCTCTAGCAGATGGTACAATTAGAGAGCCCCTCCGGTTCACTCTGGTTGGACGGACAGATGTTCTTGGGGAGACATGGTCTCTTAGATAAACTGGCCCACTACCATGTAGGGCTTTAAAGGTCATTACCAGCACCTTGAATTGCACCCAGAGGCTAACCGGTAACAATTGAATCCCAGCAAGACTGAGTGGCAGCAGGTTTGGGGTCCTATGCCATCCGGGAGCTGCCATCCTTGGTCTTGGATTGGGGCTACTTTGCCCCAGACAGACCCAATGCTCAACTTGGGGGTCCTCCTAGACTCTCGACTGCTACTAAAAGCAGGTGGCGGTCATGGCCAGGAGGTCCTGTGCACAACTCTGTGTGATACGCCAGTTGCGCCCTCTCCTGGATAGGGACTGCTTGCTTATGGTCACGCATGCTCTGGTCACCTCCAGACTAGATTATTGCAATACATTCTACATGGGGCTGCCCTCGATGACCATTCAGAGGCTGCAGCTGGTCCAGAATGCGGCGGCCCAAGTAGTGATGGGGTACGGGTGTTATACCCGTGCCTCGCCTATGCTTCGGGAGTTGCACTGGTTACCAGTTTGCGTCCGAGTGCAATTCAAGGTGTTATGACCTTAAAAGCCCTGTATGGTAGTGGGCAAGGATACCTAAGAGACCGCATTATCCTAAGAACGTCTGTCCGTCCAACCAGAGCGGATCGGAGGGCCCCCCTAATTGTTCCATCAGCCAGGGGGGACCACCTTTCTGGCTCAAGAAAAAGGGCCTTCTCAGTGTCCGCACCAGCCCTCTGGAACCTCTTGCCAGTAGAGCTACAGTTGCAGACGTAGCTGCTGCACTTCAGGAAAGGTGTCAAAACCTGGCTGGCGGGGCAGGTGTGGGGCCCTGAGGGCAATGTGATTCCTGCTCGCAGGCTTTTACCATAAGATGCACCCTCTCTCTGCTTCTTGCGTGGATGGGATTTTGATGTAGATTTAATATGAATTTTAATGTAGGACCTTAATGTGGGATTTTAATGTGGGTGGGGGTATTAACTGCTTTTACCGTATAGGGACTTTTAGATTACCGTATGTAAGCCGTCTGAGTCGGGCTTGCCTGAGTGGGCGGCGAATAAATTGAAAAATTAAATTAAATTAAATCAAAGCCAATGCAGCTCCCGGAGCATTTGCGAGGTGCGGGCATAAAGCCCCCACCCCATCACCACCCGGGCAGCCATGTTCTGGACTAGCTGCAGCCTCTGAATGGTTGTCAGGGGCAGCCCCATGTAGAGTGCATTACAATAATCTAGTCTAATAGGGATGGTTTTAAATGATTTTATTCTTTGTATCTGTTTTTATGCATTTTACCTGACAGCCACCTGGACTCACCTCGGCGAGGGGGCGGCCATACAAATATGAGACTTAAATTTATTTATTTATTTAGTCACATTTGTATTGCCACCCATTCAACAAGCGACTCTGGGCGGCGTACAAAAATTACACCATAAACTACATAAATCACACTAGAGAACTATAAAAAACTTCAAACCAGTAAAATCCACAATTAAAAATACAATAAAAAATTAGCCGGACAAGGAAGGAGCGATATTACTATATCCGCCAGCAGGTGGGGGTCACCGCATCCCCAATGCCCCACACCTGCTTTGCCAGCCAGGTTTCTTGTTCTTTCCTGAAGGGTAGCAACTCCGTCTGAAGTCGCAGCTCAGGTTCCATAGGGCCAGAGCAGACACAGAGAAGGCCCTCTTTCTGTTGCTAGAGAGACGAGCCTCTCTAGCGGATGGCACAGTAAGAGAGTCTCTCCGGTCCGCTCTTACTTCAATGCTTCTACAATAAACTTTTGAAAACAACCAATGCTTTGTCCTTGGATCCAGAGAACGAGGAAGGGACGCGGAGCAGTTTTTCATCAATGAAAGGAATCCTGGGGTAGCAGGCGTTGTTGTGTTCTCAATAATATGCCTTTAACATATATATCATGTGTTCTCAATACTATGCTTTGTGTTCTCAATACTATGCCTTTAACATACATATCAATGTAACCCGTTGCAATTAGGACGCGAGCTACTGACCACCTGGTGGCAATAGCGAGCTCCCAGCTCACAGGTCCCAATTCCCCAAGGAACCACAGTGCGGGAAGATTCCCGCCACTACCTCACCTGGACAAGAAGGGCGTGACCAGAAATGACGTCACGCCAACGGTAGCCAATGGGCTATCGTGGAGCCACATTCAAATGTATAACCACCGTATATATTGAGCTGCTCGTCCGCCATTACCTCATGTTCCCCCTGACCACCATGCAATAAAGATGTGTTAAGCCAGTCCTTCGGCTGTTCCTTTGTCTTGGTTCTCATACACTAAATTGGCGATGAAGGTGGGATATGGCTTCCCACGAGACCAAGACACATGCCGGTTTCGACATCAACAAGCCGGAAGACTGGGAGCTCTTTGAAATGGACTTCCAAGATACGCTGGTGGTGTCCGACATTACGGACGAGGGAAAGAAGAGGGCCATCCTCACTCGGATGCTGGGAAATGCCGCCAAAAGAGTATTGGTGGACCTAGTATCACCGAAGAAAGTGGGCGAGCTAACGGCCAAACAGCTTCTAAAGGTGATGCGCGACCATTTCCAGCCCTCGGTCTCGATGTTTTCGGCTCGAGACATGTTCTGGAAGAGAGTTCAAGCGCCTGGTGAGTCTATCGCCGCTTTTGCAGCGGCCCTCCGGTTGGCCGCCGGCCCATGCAAGTGGGAAAATCTGGAAATCGCCCTCAGGGACCGTTTGCTGTGCGGCCTGTGGGATGAAGAGGTTCAGCGAAAGCTGATGAACCAGGAGCCGCCCCCGACGCTATGCTAGGTCGTGAAGGCGGCCCAGGCCACGGAGGCCACGAGGGCCGGAGTCAAGGGCTTCAGAGAAAGGCCCCCACAGCCCGACAAGACAGCGGGCTCAGTGCAGGTGGCCAGGCGCACGCCGAAATCTTCCACGGAGAGCAGCGACGATGAGGACGTCCGGAAGGTTCGGAAGGACGGCCGACGCTGCGACGGCTGTGGAGCAGCCCACGACCGCATCAAGTGCCCGTTCCGGAAGGCCGAGTGCCACAACTGCGGATGCCGGGGACACATCGCCAAGGTCTGCAGACGGCGGTGCAGAGACCAGAAAAGCCTGTCAGACCACCCGCCAAAGGCCAAGGAGGGCGCCCGGCCCGCGAGGAAGCCGGACGGCGTGGGCCGCATCTCCGACGACAGCAGCGACGACGCCCCCGTGTACAGCGTGTCCTTGGGACACCCACGTTATTTTATTGAGTTGAGGTACTGGTGCAAGGGGTCCCTGTTAGGATGGAGATAGACTCGGGTTCTTCCTACTCAATTATGTCCCAGCGGGAGTTCTTGGGAATTTCCCCCCACGTGCGCCCTAAGCTTAAAGCGTTGAGGTCCACGCTGCTGGACGTGCAGGGAAATAGCATTCCGGTGTTGGGGGTTGGAAAATTCAAGGTCCAATACAAGCAACACGACGCGGAACTTCCTCTGGTTGTTCTCAAAGGGGGAAGTTGCAGCCTCCTCGGGACTCAATGGTTTAAGCCCCTGGGTTTGTTCATTGGGGGGGTGCATGCCGTCGGGACTGACCCAATACAGGAGGTGTGTGACGCGCACCCCGAAGTTTTCAAGAAAGGACTCGGAAAGTTCAAGGGACCCCCAGTAGCGTTCGACCTGGACCCGGAGGTCCGCCCTATCAGACTCAAGCCACGCAGAGTGCCTTTCGCACTAAAGGACAAGATAGAGGCGGAACTGGACAAATTGGTGGGCCAGGGGATTCTTGTTCCTGTTGATTCCGCGGAGTGGGAAACTCCGATTGTAACAGCGCTAAAGGCCAACGGGGAGGTTCGCATTTGCACTGATTATAAGTGCACCATTAATAAGGCGATCCACCCAAATGCGTATCCGGTGCCGGTAGTCAGCCACCTGTTGGCCAGGTTACATGGGGGAAAGTGTTTCGCAAAACTTGACCTAGCGCAAGCCTATCAGCAACTCTCATTAACCCCAGCTGCAGCTGCTGCGCAAACAATAGTCACTCATAAGGGGGCGTTCCAGGTGACGCGCCTACAGTTCGGCGTGAACTCGGCGCCGGGTATTTTCCAGTCGCTCGTGGAACGCCTCTTAAAGGGGCTGGAGGGGGTCTTGCCATACTTTGATGACGTGTTGATAACGGGGGGGAGCGAGGCAGAGTTGGCTGAAAGGCTGGACAAAGTGCTGGCGGTGTTCGAAAAGGCGGGGTTGAGGTTACGAAAAGACAAATGCGTTTTCTTCGCCAAAGAGGTTGAGTTCTTGGGTTTCCGGGTGACCCCCGAGGGAATCAAACCCTCCAAATCAAAGGTAGCCGCCATTCGAAATGCCCCTCGCCCCACCTCCAAGCCCGAATTGCAGTCGTTCCTAGGGCTCTTAAACTTTTACCACTCTTTCCTGCCTCGGAAGGCATCGGTAGCAGAGCCACTTCACAAGCTACTCAAGAAGGACGAGGCGTGGAAGTGGGGCGAGAGCCAGGAGAGGGCATTCAGTGACCTGAAACAACTCCTAGCGTCTGACGCCATTCTCACCCATTTTGACCCCAAGAGACCTGTGGTCCTGATATGCGACGCATCCCCAGTAGGGGTGGGGGCGGTGCTGTGCCACGTATTGGAGAATGGGAGAGAGGCCCCGGTAGCATTCTACTCCAGATCCCTGTCCCAAGCGGAACGAAACTACGCTCAGACAGACAGGGAGGCGCTAGCAATAATTTATTTATTTATTTATTTATTTATTAGTCAAATTTGTATATGCCGCCCGCTCAGGTAAACCCGACTCAGGGCGGCATCACAACAATGCACAAAATACATAAAAACATTATAAAAAACCCCCAACCCACCCCCTTTAAAAACCCCTATATCCCACCCACCCATCCCATCCACTATAAAAAGGAAGAAGAGAGAGTTATACAAGCCAGCAGGCGGGCACCATAGTCCCATTCGGGCCCCACACCTGCCCTGCCAGCCAGGTCTTTACTCCTTTCCTGAAGGGCAGCAATTCACTTTGGAGTCTTAGGTCTATTGGCAGGAGGTTCCAGAGAGTTGGTGCGGACACGGAGAAGGCCCTCCTTCGGGTGCTAGACAAATGTGCATCCCTCGTTGGTGGCACTATTAGAGAACCCCTCCGGTCCGCTCTAGTCGGATGGGCAGACACTCTTGGGACGATGCGGTCTCTAAGGTATCCTGGCCCCCTGCCATATAGGGCTTTAAAGGTCAAAACCAGCACCTTAAATTGCACCAGGAGACAAACTGGTAACCAGTGCAGCTCCCGGAGTAGCGGAGAGGCATGGGCATATCGCCCACATCCCATTACCACCCGGGCCGCCGCATTCTGGACCAGCTGCAGCCTCCGAATGGTCGTCAAGGGCAGCCCCATGTAGAGCGCATTACAGTAGTCTAGTCGGGAAGTAACCAGAGCATGGGTGACCATAAGCAAGGAGCCCCGGTCCAGGAGTGTGCGCAATTGGCGAATCACCCGAAGTTGGGCAAAAGCCCTCCTGGCCACAGCCGCCACTTGTTCTTCCAGCAGCAGCCGCGAGTCCAGAAGAACCCCCAAGTTGCGCACTGGGTCTGTCTGGGGCAAAACAGCCCCATCCAGTACCAAAGGTGGTAACTCCCTGGATAACACGGGGCCCCTTATCCACAGCCACTCTGTCTTGCTGGGATTCAGCCGAAGCCCATTGGCCCCCATCCAGACCCCAATGGCCTCCAGGCATCCGGATAGGATTTCGACAGCATCACTGGGGTCCCCACGGGCCGAGATGTACAGCTGAGTATCATCCGCGTACTAAAAAGTGCCACGATTTCCTCTATGGCCGTCCTTTCACCATAGTGACCGACCACAAGCCCCTGCTAGGCATTTTCACTGCTGACAAACCCACTCCTCAAATCCTGTCCCCTAGGATGTTAAGGTGGGCCATCTTCTTAAACGCGTATCAGCACGCGTAAGTGTACCGCCCGGGAAAAGAAATAAGCCACGCGGACGCCCTGTCGAGGTCTCCCCTCCCCAACGCTTCGTGGGCGAGGAAGAACGAGACCGCCAAGTGCTCCTGATAGAGGTTTTAGATTCGCCCCCCATTGTCCCCGCAGACATCGCCAAGGCGACCGGCAAGGACAAAACGCTTGCTCTAGTCAGCTCCTGGGTGCAAAAAGGGTGGCCAGCGTCCGCCCCGGCGGCAGAGTTCGCCCCGTTTTTTAGGAAGAGGCTAGAGTTGTCCATAGAGAGGGGGTGCCTTCTGTGGGGCCAGCGGGTGGTAGTCCCCGAATCCCTGAGGCCGCGGGTGCTCAAACTGCTGCACGTCAGCCACCCTGGGATTGTACGCTCCAAGGCTCTGGCCAGGAGCTATTTCTGGTGGCCCCAATTAGATGACGACATCAAGCACATGGTGGGCACTTGCGAGAGATGCCAAGGCTCCCGACCCGAAGAGGCGCGTCTGCCGCACAGGGAATGGGACGCGGCAAAGGGGCCTTGGTCGCGTGTGCACATCGACTTTGCGGGACCATTTAGGGGGACACTTTTTCTCCTCGTGGTGGATGCTTACTCCAAGTGGCTGGAGGTAATTCCAGTTACTAGCACCTCTTCAGCAACGACGGTGAAGCATTTGCGGAGGGTCTTTAGCACGTTCGGTATACCCGACACCCTAATTAGCGATAACGCTAGTTGTTTCACGTCCGCTGAGTTCAGGGCGTTCACGGAGATCAACGCCATTCGGCACATCACCTCCGCCCCTTTCCACCCGGCAACAAACGGCCAGGTAGAGCGCCTCGTGCGCACCACCAAGGACGCGCTGAGGCGCATGGGTCCCGGGGATCTCAACCTGCAAGTGTGTCAGTTCCTGCTGGGATACAGGGTGACCCCCCTAGCTTCAGGGTACTCGCCCGCAGAGCTCTTAATGCGTAGGAAGCTGACCACGATTCTGACCAGGCTAGACCCTACGAGGGTGGAGGACACAGGGAGGAACATCGGGTTAGCGGCCATAAAGGGTTTCGAAGTAGGTGCCCCGGTGCATTGCAGGAACTACGCTAGCGCGGGGCCAGCCTGGGTCCTGGGTGTCATCGTTGGGCAGACGGGTCCCGTGTCGTATTGTGTGGAGACCAGTGCGGGCCTACTCTGGAAGCGGCACGCGGACCAGCTCCGGCGCCGGGTTCCGGATGAACAACGCGCGGACGGCACGGAAAAGGATTCAACGTTAGGGTTCTCCCCCACCCGTTCAGCCCAAGGGGGAGGAGAGGGGGGCCGGTGGTCCCCACCTAGGGGGGAGGGAAAGGAGTCCGAATCGGTCCTCATAGATATCCTGCGGAATCCTTCTAATGACACCCTAGGGGATAATTCTGATTTTCATTTACAAAACCGGGGGGGGGGTTTCCGGAGTGGTCCCCCACCCATCCAAGCGAGAAGCGGGGGTTTTCGTTAGTCCCTAGTGCCCCCGGTTTTTCCGTCCCCTCCCCAAAAGCCGCAGAGCCGCGGCAAGTCACTAACGAGTTTCCCTCTCACGTTGCAGGACAAGGAGCCGGGACATGCCAGCATGCAGCACGCCCAAAGCGCGTTTGCAATAAGCCATCTTGGATGAGAGACTTCGTCTCATCCTAGGGGGGAGGGATGTTGTGTTCTCAATAATATGCCTTTAACATATATATCATGTGTTCTCAATACTATGCATTGTGTTCTCAATACTATGCCTTTAACATACATATCAATGTAACCCGTTGCAATTAGGACGCGAGCTACTGACCACCTGGTGGCAATAGCGAGCGCCCAGCTCACAGGTCCCAATTCCCCAAGGAACCACAGCGCGGGAAGATTCCCGCCACTACCTCACCTGGACAAGAAGGGCGTGACCAGAAATGACGTCACGCCAACGGTAGCCAATGGGCTATCGTGGAGCCACATTCAAATGTATAACCACCGTATATATTGAGCTGCTCGTCCGCCATTACCTCATGTTCCCCCTGACCACCATGCAATAAAGATGTGTTAAGCCAGTCCTTCGGCTGTTCCTTTGTCTTGGTTCTCATACACTAAAGGCGTGCTACACTGTTTCCCACAATATCAAACGGGGAACAGAGAAGGGCAGGTTTGGCGGGATGTTCAAAGACTTTTGGCCTGTACTAAACTGGGGTGAAGAGCCGCATTTATGTGGGAGTCTGCTCTCTCCTCAGGGCCAAGGCCTGGGGAAAAACATCTGCCGGGTGTCCCAGCATAAGAAGAGTTTTCTGGCAGATTCCCAAGGCCACATCCAGGCCTTTCCTGGTGCCAGGTGGACAGCAAGGACTACTCACCAAACACCTATGCATCCCGTGACCCTAAGGTGCGAGATGAGGTAGCGTGCCCCAGTGAAGGGACCTCATGACATCCCTAACTAGGCTCAATGTTATAAAAATAGAATCTGAACATGTATGATTCTGGTTTGCACTTTTGTATAATTTGCTTTGGGACTGCAGTGACTCAAGTGGTTAAGACACCGAATTTGCTGGCTGGAAGAATGGAGTTTATGACCCGAGTGCTGCGTGATAGAGTGAGCTCCCATTTCTGTTCCAGCTCCTGCCAACCTAGCAATTTGAAAGCAAGACATTGCAAGTAGATAAATAGGGACCACTTTGGTGGGAAGGCAAACAGCATTCCATGCACTCTGGTGTCTAATCATGCCCATCACAGAGATGCAGACAGCGCTGGCTCTCTGGCTACAAATAGAGATGAGCACTGAACCCTAGAGTCAGATACGCCTGGCTTTCGAGCAAGGGCGGCCTTAGCTTTATAATTTGCTTTTGTTTATAGTCTTGAATGGTCCCAGTTGGTCAGTTCTAGCCTTGGTCATGTCTCTTTCTGAAGCAAAATGTTGCTCTCTAAACACTCCTGTCCCCCTCGTCACCTTAAAGCAGTGGTTCCCAACGTGGGGTCCATGCCCCACAGGGAAATTTCAGCTCCCAGAAGCCTAAGTCAGTACGTTGGCTGATCAGTGCATTGGGGAAATGACTTAGGCTTCTGGGAATAGAAGTCCAAAATCCAAAAATTGGGAAACACTTCTCTAGGCTGCTTCGAAATTGTCTACCTCAACCCTGTCAGTATCCATGTTTGCATAATCTTGACTATTCAGAGAGAGATGATTCCAGTCTCAGCCTTTATTTTAGTTTCAAAACAATCTCCATAAAACTAGTGCGTTGGAGTCATATTAAAACCAACTCAATTAGAAGAAGTAGTTAAAATAGTCAAAGAGGACGAGAATATGAGTCAAGGAATAGCACGTGTCAGGTGCTGCTTCTATAATTGTCTTTTTATACTCAGAAGTTCTTTCAAAGAAGAAAGGCTGTTGATCCGCTCCCTATTCTTGAAAAATGGAAGAGGGGAAAGTGGTTTGTGCGGCTATTTTGAGAGAAGAAGTTATTTCTTTTACACAGAATGGATCCTCGCATGTCAAGGCATCCTTTCCTCTGTGAGTCCATTGGCAGAGAAGGGCCTAATGCTGCATCAGAGCTCTTACTGAAACCTCTACTTATCCTATGTTCAATAAAGAAATGCTAATGCAGATTATGGCCTGATTTGTTGCCAAAGTTCACTGTGTGCATTTTACAAAGTGTCTCTTGATGTCCGATGCTCTACAATGGTAGCATTTTCCATAATCTTTGAATTTAGAATGACACTGCCTTGGTGAATGTGTTGTCTTTGTTCTTTGTTCTGGAAAAAGCTTTCACCAAATTCATAATATTTATGTGATTTTTCCCTAGTTTGATTTTTTTTTAAATGTCCTAAATGTCCGCCCTAGTGATGAAATCTTCTCCTCATGATTCACGTTTACAATGTTCCTCTCCTGAAATTGAGCACTTGTCTATTTTAAAAGCTGAAGAATTACTGTAATATTTTCTACAACCTTTCAATGTTTCTCCTGCATGGATTTGTTTCAGTTGTCTAAAACAAGGAGCTCTGGCCAAGCCCTTCCCACAGTTTGTACTTTTAAAAGATTTCTCGGTTGTGTTTTCTTTTTGTTGTTCTGTCAAGGATGACCTAGTTGTGAATCCTTTTTCTCACATTCTTCACAGTTTTAGGTTTTTTTTCTTTGAATGAAAAAATTGGTATCCTTTAAAAACTAAGGGATCATTGAAACATTTCCCACATTCTTTGCACATACAGTGTAAGGGTTTTCTCCTGAGCGAATTTGTGAATATAGTGTTAGGTGGGAACTGTATGTGAATTTGCTCCTACATATTTCACACTCAAAGGATTTACCTGGCAAGGAACACATAGTGACGAATCTTTTCCCACATTTGTCACAGTAATAGGGTTTCTCCCGGCAATGTAAAGGCTGATGTACTTTAAAAGATGATGAATCAATTAAAAATTTGCTACAATCTTCACTTGAACATGGTTCTTGTTCTCAATTAATTTGTTGTGTTCAGGTGTTGAATTTCTTCCCACATTCTTTGTAATGAAAGATTTTCTCTTGTATGAATTCGGTGATGTCTGATAAGAAATTATGCCGTTGTGAAGGTCTTTCCACATTCCTCACAAATTCAGGGTTGCTTTCCTGAATGGATTTGTTGATGAGTGAGGTTTTGAGCCTCAGTTGAAGTTTTTCACACATTCTTTGCACTCAAAGGGTTTCTTTCTTATATGAATCTGCTGAAGTGAATGCCGCTCTTTCCTCACATTTATAGGGTTTTTCTTCCGTCTGTGTTCTTTGATGTTCCTTTCATTCTGAGTACATTTGTTGATGTCTTGTGAGGTGTAATCATTGTCTGAACTTTTTTCCACATTCTTTACACCCAAATGGCTTTTCTCCTGTATGAATTCACTGGTGTGTGGTAAGGTTTGAATACCCTCTGAAGGTCTTTCCACATTCCTCACTTTTATAGGATTTCTTTCCTGAGTGAAATCGTAAATGTTGTATGAGGTTTGAGCATTGATTGAACTTTCCCCCACTTTCCTTGCACACAAAGGGCTTTTCCTGTATGAATTTGCTGGTGTCTGGTAAGACCTAAATGCCGTTTGAAGGTCTTTCCACATTCCTCACATTTATAGGATTTCTTTCCTGAGTCAATTCGTCAATGTTGTACGAGGATTGAGTGTTGATTGAACTTTTCCCCACATTTTTTGCTTGCAATCGGTTTCTCTCCTGTATGAATTTGCTGATGTCTGATAAGAACTGAAAGCCATATAAAGGTCTTTTTACATTCTGCATACTTATAGGGTTCCTTTCCTGTATGAATTCGCTGATGTTGTGTTAGGGTTGAGCGTCAATTGAATGTTTTCCCAGATTCTTTGCACTCAAAGGGCTTTTCTCCTGTATGAATTCGCTGATGTTGTGTTAGGGCTGAGCGTTGATTAAACGTTTTCCCACATTCTTTGCACTCAAATGGCTTTTCTCCTGCATTAATTTGCTGATGTTGTGTTAGTGCTGAGGGTAGGATTTCTGTCCTCTGTGAATTTGTAAATGTTGTACGAGTTTTGAGCGTTGATTGAACGTTTTCCCACATACTTTGCACTGAAAGGGCTTTTCTCCTGTATGAATTCGCTGATGTTGTGTTAGGTTTGAGCGTTGATTGAACGTTTTCCCACATACTTTGCACTGAAAGGGCTTTTCTCCTGTATGAATTCGCTGATGTTGTGTTAGGTTTGAGCGTTGATTGAACGTTTTCCCACATTCTTTGCACACAAAGGGCTTTTCTCCTGTATGAATTCGCTGATGTTGTGTTAGGGTTGAGCGTTGATTGAACGTTTTCCCACATTCTTTGCACTCAAAGGGCTTTTCTCCTGTATGGCTTCGCTGATGTTGTGTTAGGGTTGAGCCATTATTGAATGTTTTCCCACATTCTTTGCACCCAAAGGGCCTTTTCCCAGTATGAATTTGCTGGTGTTTGGTAAGACCTGAAGGCCATTTAAAGAGCTTTCCACATTCCTCACATTTATTAATTTTCTCTCCTGTAAGTGTTCCTTGGTGTTCCTTAAGTTCTGAACTGCTCTCAAAACTCACTTTACTTTCTGTGACTTTCTCTTCCGAGGGCATTGGCTGAGATACTCCAGAGCTAAGATTCAAACAATTTTGGGAGCTTAAACATTTTTCAGATTCCTCCTTCATGTGAAATCTTGTATCTTCTGGGGTCTGTCTAGAACTCCCTCCAGACTCCAAGCAGGAACACTGTTTCCCTTCTCTTTGGCATGTCGGACATTTCATACGACTTGTTCTCAGAGAACTGTTTTCTCCAAAATCTAAACTTCTTATTTCCCTGAGGAACGATTCTGGTATCTCTCCTTCATACCAAAGTCCATCCAGTCCTTGATGAGATTCATCTCTCCTCCCTTCTCCCTCATTTTCATTCTGCCCCTGTGATCCATCTCGGTCACCACAATTCTCTCTTTTCTCCACTACTCTTCCAGGGGGAGCCTGAAAGCGCCTTCCTTCATTCCCCATTCCTTCATCTGTGAAAAGATAGATGGAATTCAGAGGTTTTGGTAATTTAAGATCTCATCTCACATTGATTTGCACACTAGGTAAAGGTCTCCCTTGCTTAAAAGTCAGTAGTATCTGGACCAGAATTTTAATCTCAGGACATAATACCATATTTGACCCAACAGGTCTGGTGCCCCTGCTGCTGTCAGACAGCTACCAATCTTTCTGGCATCGTACCTGTGTACAAGAACTTCGCAGTCTCGGCTTCTCTCCTGAATATTCGGATCAATTAATGCTTGTGAAGGCAAAATCATTAGTAAAAGAAAGGATAAGGGACATTGATCGCCAAAATGATATTGCCAACATGTCAGAGTTCTATCGTCAACTCCTAAGCAGCCGTAAACCCGCCATCGTAGGGTATCTTTATAATCTCTCCTTAAGCAAATACAGGGTGTGTGGCTTAAGATGGCGAGGACTTAACATCGTAGGTTAAGAGCTCGCACACCATAATGTGGTAAACAGCAGCTAAAACAGTGGTAAATGAGTTTTTTTTTAAAAAAAGAATAGAAAGCAAGAAGTGTTGCAAAGAGCGGCAGCGAATTTTGTTGTGGAGTTTGGAGTTCAGAAGCGGGCCTGGCCGGAGAGGCAAGCGGCAAAACCGCGGTACCTCTGGCTGGATGGCGGGGAACAGGACCAAAGAGGAGGCTGAGAAAGGAGGCCGAGAAAGAGCGTCGAAAACTAAATTCAAACCGCGAGTTTTTCCACGGCTGAAGAAATTGCTGGGGGTGAGTAAGAGCCCGTAACAGTGGGAAGAATGACTGTGGCAGGATTAAAAAGAGTTTTTTTAAAAAAAAGATCAGCGGAGAAGGAAGTTGGAGAGAAAGGGGGCTTAATGGTGGCAGCAGAGGAAAATGAAACTTTAAAAGAGGTTTAAAGAAGAAGGGTAATATCGGAGGAGAAATTGGAGTGAATCGGGGAGAAGGATTTGTGGCTGATAAGAAAGCGAGGAGTGAAAAGAAGAGTAAAATTAAATATTAACAACAGGACTTTTCGAGAAGAAGGGAGAAGTGTTACCCGGTAAATGCAGCCACGTTTGGAAGGCAGCAGCCCCATTATTCTCCTCTGTGTGCTCTAAACATTATGGTTTTTTGCCGTTTGGGTCAATCGTTTTCCTGGTGTGTGTTTTCTCTTTTTCCTTCTCCTATCAATTATTTTTTTACCCTTCCATGGACTATCGGTTTTTGGTTTATAAGGTGGAACTGAGGTGGAACTTTTTCATTTGGGTCTCTGCCTGTTTCCCCCCGAAAGACAGTATCCATTTATTTAGCCCATTGCAACGTAGGTTCCTTGGATACATAATTGCTAGAAGTACAACTGCAACAAAATAACGATTGGATTATAACAAGAGTGCCTCTTCTCCTTTTCTTTTTTGTTATTTTGTGAATGGAATTCCTGTCTCTTGGATTATTGGTTTTACACCACAGCTAACTTTAGAGGTTTTGAATTTTTCTACTCCTTCATGTGCCTTGTTGGATATATTTTTGGATACACTGTGCTTAGATGATCTTTTTGGACTTTTTGAATTAAAATCAGTTCTGGGGTTATTTCTGCTCCTGGCCCCTTTTTTCCTTATTTCATCAAGGGTGCTCGGTTACTAAAATAACAATTGGATTTACAAGAAGTGGTGATTTTTACGATTGGATTATAAACAACAAGATTTGGAATTACAATTTTATTTGAAGAAGATTGACCTGGAGTTTTGGAGTGCTGGAGGAATCGCAAGGAGCGAAAGTTAAGGATATTTCAGCATTAAAGCTTCTATTTGATATCACTATGGATAAGGTCACAAGAGCAAAAGGAAAGGAGGGAAAGGAGGAGGAGCCAGTTGTGAAACCCAAGAAGAAAGATAAGCCAGTGGCAACCGATGTCCCACCATCAACATCATAATCTCTTGAACCAACATATGAACAGACTCAAATAATGGTGGAATTGGGTAAATTATTTCAGAAATTTGAAAGGATGGATGAAGCAAGAGTAAAAGATAAGAATGAAATTTTGGGAAAACAGGATAAATTATTCACAATGTTTTTGGATTTCTCTTTAAAAAGTTGATCTAAATTTTCATAAGGTAGAGGGTAATGTTAAGTTGATACAAAATGATATGAAAGTAATGAAGGGGAAAATGAAAGGGATACAAGAGGAGGTGAAGGAAAATACTATGAAAATGGAAGATCAGGAAAAAAGGATAGATGCGATCAGTGGTGGGCTCCAAAAAAAAATTTACTACCACACTGTGGGTGTGGTATGGTGGGCATGGACAGGGGGAAAGCCCTCCATTGCACCCGAATTAGGACTACTTTATTTCAATACTTGGATGGGCAGGACCAGTCAGAATTTCTGCTACCGGTTCTAGTGAACTGGTGTGAACCTGCTGATCCCCACCACTGGATGCAATGGAAGAAATGATGAGAAAACAGAACATTGTGATTCGCCATTTGGTGGTGAGAACGCCAGACCAGTTAAGAAATAGAATTGTTGATTGGCTAAACAATTTGAAAATGGGGAAAGATTTTGCTAATGAAGACATTGTAAGTGCATATAGAGTGGGTCCCAGGAGGGGAAAGATGGATCAAAGGAATGTTTTGGTTAAATTTGCAAACTGGGGCGATAAGTTGAAGGTAATGGCTTTCTTAAAACAAGCTGGTTCTGGCATTCTTAAAATTGATGGAAGTGATGTGGAGGTATATAATGATATTTCCATTAAGGAACGCAGTTGGAAATACAAGATGAAGCCTGTAACAAATTTTTTGACGAAAAAAGGAATAAGATATAACTGGCGATTTCCACAACAGTTAAGATTTTTCCATGATAGAAAAATGCAAGTGATTTATATGAGAACTGATGCATTGGAATATTTGTGTCTACTTGACTTGGTTAAGGGGGATTCAAATGAATGGTTGGAGTTAAGGAAAGACTTGTTGGCGATGGGAGGGATAAGGAGGGATTATGGTGGAGATGATGTGGATGGCGCTGCGGGAGGTGAATGAACTGATGAGGTGGAAGTTGATCTATCACTAATTGTGCTGGAGGAAGAGTCAGATGAAGGGAAGTGAATGCTGATGTTTTTAAATGAAGGTGCGCTTGAGCGTTAACTGTTGCGTACATCTTACACATTCCCCCCTTCCCCTTGGGGAAGAAGAAGGTGTTTTCTTTTCTTTTTTCTTTCTTCTTCTTCCCTTTTTGGAAGAAGAGGAAGAAATTGGGGAGGTTAGGTATGTGTGTTTTAAGTTTTACTTTGATTATGGTGTGGTAGTAGGTGGTCAAGAGGAGAAAGATAGAATCAGCATTGAGGAAGGATAGACCAGATATAGTCTTTCTTCAGGAAACTCATCAAAAATCTCAGGATACTAATAAAAAATTTCTTGGTTGGATGCAACATTATAAAATGTCATATGGTACATCAAAAGCAAGGGGAGTTGCAACTTTGATTTTGACTAGACTGGGGTTTGAGATAACTAATTGTATATCAGATTTAGAGGGTAGATATCTGATAATAAAAGGGAAAATAGATGACAAGGAATTAATTTTGGTGAATATATATGCCCCGAATGAGCATCAAGCTACGTTTTTAGAAAAAATAAGTAAAATCTTGGTTTTAGATAAATCAGCAAGGATGATAGTGGCTGGCGACATTAATTTAGTGAGATCAAATTTGGATTGTACCAATATATTGAGATGCGGGAAAAGTATTAGAGGAGGGGTTTTGGATAACTGGATGGCTGTTTTGGGTTTGAAAGACTCCTGGAGAGAACGTAAGGGGACAGAAAGGGCATATTCTTATTTCTCACATGTTCACAATTCATATTCTAGAAGAGACTATATATTTGTTTCCGAAAATATGGTTAAAAATTTGGAAGAAACTGAAATTGGAATTCTTAAGGAGTCAGACCATGCTAAAGTTGTGTTAGAAATGAATTTACAGGGAGAAAATAGGAGAAGGAGATGGAGGTATCATCCTAATTTATTTAAAGATCAAGAGTGTAAAGAACAAATTATGGAAAGATGGAAGGAAAATTGGCAATGGAACGATAATGGTGAGGTAAATTTCAATGTGGCTTGGGATGCCATGAAGTCAGTTTTTAGAGGGGAATGCATTAAGCAAGCAAGTAATAGGTATAAAAAGTACAAGATAGTGCAGGATAAAATTGAAAATGAGATAAAACAGTTACAGGAGGAACATTCAAGGACAAAAGATAAGAAAGTCCTTATGAGCTTACAAAGATACAAGGCTGAATCGGTAGGCAGAGATATAGAAAAGGTAAAAAGAGACTTGGTGTATTTAAAAAGAAAGTATTTTGAATACAGCAACAAAAATTCGAGATTACTCGCAAAAGCAGCAAAAGATAAGAGGGGAAAAAGGGAGATTGGAGTCCTGATCAATAAACATGGATTAAGATGTAACAAGATTAAGGATAAATGTAAAAGTGTGCAGGAATTTTATCAAGGTTTATATTCAAGAAAAGAGATAGATGTGGAGAAGCTCAAAAAGCAATTAGAAAGCCAAATAGCCACTGGAATAAAACAGGAACATAAGGATAGAATGGAAGAGCAAGTGTCAGAAAAGGAAGTAAAAGAGGTAATTGCAGGTCTAAAATTGGGAAAAGCTCGGGGGGAAGATGGACTGCCGGCTGATTTTTATAAGGAATTTAAAGATATAGTGGTGCCAAAGTTGGTAAAATTGTACAACTATATATTAGATGGTGGGCAAGTTCCGACTTCATGGTATAGGACCATAATTGTACTGTTGCCAAAACCTGGAAAGGATTTAGGAAAAGTAGAATCCTATAGACTAATTTCGCTGATAAATCAGGACACCAAGATCTTCACAGCAATATTGGCTAACCGTTTAAATAATTTTATGGGTAACTATATGTTGTGTTTGGAATATTGTACCTTTAACCAATGTAACACTCGGATGAGTGGATATAATAACCACCAGCTGTAACACTGTATCAGGACGCGAGCTAGTGACCACCAGGGGCAATAGCGAGCGCCCAGCTCACATGGTTCCAATTCCCCAAATACCTACAGCGCGGGAAGATTCCCGCCACCCTCTCACCTGGACAAGAAGGGCGTGACGGGGAATGACGTCACGCGGACAGTAGCCAATGGGCTATCGAGGAGCCACATTCAAATGTATAGCCACAGTATATATTGAGCTGTTCATCCGCCATTACCACATGTTCCCCCGGACCATCATGCAATAAAGATGTGTTAAGCCAACCTTTCGGCTGTTCTATTGTCTTGGTTCTCATACACTAAATTGGCGACGAGGATGGGATAATGGATCCCCACGGAATCAAGACAACGCAGGCCGGTTTCAACATCAACAAACCGGAAGAATGGGAGCTGTTCGAGATGTACTTCCAAAGCGCACTGATGGTGTCCGACATCTCATACGAGGGGAAGAAGAGGGCCATTCTCATCAGGATGCTCGCGTTTCCCGCCATGAAGGTATTGGTGGACCTGGTGTCTCCGAAGAAGGTGAACGAAGTGCCGTTCAAGCAGCTCCTGAAAGCGATGCGCGACCATTTCCAGCCCTCCGTTTCAATGTTTTCGGCTCGGGACGCGTTCTGGAAGAGAGACCAGGAGCCTGGTGAGTCCGTGGCTGCCTTTGCAACGGCCCTCTGTTTGGCCGCCGGCCCATGCAAATGGGAGAACCTGGAAATCGCCCTCAGGGACCGCATGCTGTGTGGCCTGTGGGACGAGGAGGTCCAGCGAAAGCTGATGAACAAGGAGCCGCCTCCGACGCTGCAAGAGGTCGTGAAGGAGGCGCAGGCGGCGGAAGCCACGAGGGCCGGGGTTAAGGGGTTCAGAGCAAGGCCCCCACAACCCGACAAGGCAGTGGGCTCGGTGCAAGCGGCCAGGCGGGCGCCACACTCCTTCACGGAGAGCAGCGAGGACGAGGACATCCGGAAGGTGCGGAAGGATGGCCGGCGTTGCGATGGCTGCGGAGCGCTCCATGACCGCATCAAGTGCCCGTTCAGGATGGCCGAGTGCCACAACTGCGGGCGCCGAGGCCACATAGCCAAGGTCTGCAGACGACGGCGCAGAGACCAGAGAGGCTCAACAGACCGCCCACCGAAAAGCCAGGAAGGCGTCCGGCCCTCGAGGATGCAGGACGGCGTGGGCCGCATCTCCGACGACAGCGGCGACGACACGGCAGTCCACAGCGTGTCCTTAGGACACCCACGATATTTTGTTGAGGTACTGGTGCAAGGGGTCCCTGTTAAGATGGAGATAAGACTCGGGTTCCTCATATTCCATCATTTCCCAGAGGGATTTTTGGGAATTTCCCCCAACGTGCGGCCCAAGCTCAAAGCACTAAGGTCTACGCTGCGGGACGTGCAGGGGAATAGCATTCCGGTGTTGGGGGTTGGAAAATTCAAGGTCCAATACAAGCAACACGCCGCGGAACTTCCCCTGGTTGTTCTCAAAGGGGGGAGTTGTTGCCTCCTCGGGACTCAATGGTTTAAGCCCCTGGGTTTGTTCATTGGGGGGGGGGGGGGTTCATGCCGTTGGGACTGACCCAATACAGGAGGTGTGCAATGCGCATTCCGAAGTGTTCAAGAAGGGACTCGGAAAATTCAAGGGGCCCCCAGTTGCGTTCGACCTGGATCCAGAGGTCCGCCCAGTAAGACTCAAACCGCGAAGGGTGCCTTTTGCACTTAAGGACAAAATAGAGGCGGAACTGGACAAATTGGTGGGCCAGGGGATCCTTGTTCCTGTTGATTCCGCGGAGTGGGAAACTCCGATCGTAACAGTGCTTAAGGCCAACGGGGAGGTTCGAATATGCGCTGATTACAAATGTACCACTAATAAGGCGATACGCCCAAATGCGTATCCGGTGCCGGTAGTCAGCCACCTGTTGGCCAGGTTACATGGGGGAAAGTGTTTCGCAAAGCTTGACCTGGCGCAGGCTTATCAGCAGCTCTCGGTAACCCCAGCTGCAGCTGCTGCGCAAACGATAGTCACTCATAAGGGGGCGTTCCAGGTGACGCGCCTGCAGTTTGGCGTGAATTCAGCACCAGGCATCTTCCAATCGTTAGTAGAATGTCTCTTAAAGGGTCTGGAGGGGGTCTTGCCATATTTTGACGACGTATTGAAAACGGGGGAAAGTGAGCCAGAGTTGGCTGAAAGGCTAGACAAAGTACTGACGGTATTTGCAAAGGCGGGGTTGAGGCTGCGGAAAGACAAATGCGTCTTCTTCACAAAAGAGGTTGAGTTCCTGGGTTTTCGGGTAACCCCTGCAGGCATTAAACCCTCCGAATCAAAGGTGGCCGCCGTTCAAAATGCTCCTCGCCCCACCTCCAAGCCCGAACTGCAGTCGTTCCTGGGGCTCTTAAACTTCTACCATTCCTTCCTGCCTAGGAAGGCGTCGGTAGCAGAGCCGCTTCATAAGTTACTGAAAAAGGACGAGGCGTGGAAATGGGGCGAGAGCGAGGAGAGGGCATTCAATTAGCTGAAACAACTCTTATCCTCCGACGCCATATTAACCCATTTTGACCCCAAGAAACCAGTGGTTCTGATATGTGATGCATCTCCAGTGGGGGTGGGGGAGGTCCTGTGCCACATGTTGGAAAACAGGCGGGAGGCCCCGTTGGCGTTCTACTCCAGGTCCCTGTCTAAGGCAGAGCGTAACTACGCACAGACAGACAGGGAGGCATTAGCGATAATTGCTGGGACGAAGAAGTTCCACGATTTCCTCTATGGCCGCCCCTTTACCATCGTGACTGACCACAAGCCCCTGCTAGGCATTTTTACCGCAGACAAGCCCACGCCACAGATTCTGTCCCCTAGGATGCTCAGGTGGGCCATTTTTTTAAACACGTACCAGAACGCACTGGTGTATCGTCCTGGAAAGGACATAAGCCACGCGGACGCCCTGTCGAGGTCACCCCTCCCCCACACGGGCAGCCACGTGTGCGAGGTGGAACAAGACCACCAAGTGCTCATGATAGAGGTCCTAGATTCACCCCCCGTAGTGCCCACAGAGATCGCCAAGGCGACGGGCAGGGACAAGACGTTGGCCCTGGTTAGTTCATGGGTGCAGAAAGGATGGCCAAAGTCCTCCCCGGCGGCGGAATTTGCCCCGTTCTTCAGGAAAAAGTTAGAACTGTCCATAGAGAGGGGTTGCCTCCTGTGGGGCCAGCGGGTAGTCGTCCCTGAGTCCCTGAGAGCAAGAGTGCTTAAGCTGCTGCACGTCAGCCACCCTGGAATTGTTCGCTCCAAGGCACTGGCCAGGAGCTACTTCTGGTGGCCCCAGTTGGACGCCGATATCGAGCACATGGTGGGCACTTGCGAGAGTTGCCAAAGCTCCCGGCCCGAAGAGGCTCGACTTCCGCACAGGGAATGGGATGCGGCAAAGGGGCCGTGGTCCCGCGTGCACATTGACTTCGCGGGCCCTTTCAGAGGATCGCTTTTCCTCCTCGTAGTGGATGCTTACTCCAAGTGGTTAGAGGTTATCCCAGTGGCGAACACCTCCTCAGCCGCAACAATTAAACAATTGTGCAGGGTGTTCAACTCGTTCGGCATACCCGACACGCTTATTAGCGATAACGCTAGTTGCTTCACGTCCGCCGAATTCAGGGCATTCACCGACATCAACGCCATCCGGCACATCACCTCCGCGCCTTTCCACCCGGCGACGAATGGCCAAGTAGAACGCCTCGTGCGTACCACCAAGGACGCGCTGAGGCGCATGGGCCCCGGGGATTTAAACCTGCAGTTGTGCCAGTTTTTGCTGGGATATAGGGTGACCCCCCTAGCGTCAGGATACTCACCCGCTGAGCTCCTAATGCGCAGAAAACTGACCATGGTACTGACCAGGCTAGACCCTACGAGGGTGGAAGACACGGGGAGGAACATCGGGTTAGCGGGTACGAAGACTTTCGAAATAGGCGCCCTGGTCCATTGCAAAAACTACGCTAGCGCAGGGCCAGCCTGGGTGCCGGGCGTAGTCATTGGACAAACGGGTCCCGTGTCGTACTGCGTCGACACCAGCACGGGTCTACTCTGGAGGCAACACGCGGACCAACTTCGGCGCTGGGTTTCCGGACACCAGAGCGCGGACAGCGCGGAACAGGATTCAACGTTAGGGTTCTCCCCCACCCGTTCAGCCCAAGGGGGAGGAGAGGGGGGTCAGTGGTCCCCACCAAGGGGGGAAGGGAATAAGTTTGTCCCCGCAGATATCCTGAGGGATACCCCCACAGATACCCCAGTAGATGATTTTGAGTTTGAGTTACAAAACCGGGGGGGTTTCGGAGTGGTCCCCCACCCATCCAAGCGAGAAGCGGGGTTTTTCGTAAGCCCCCAGTGCCCCCGGTTTTCCCACAATGGAGTTTACCCCTACCCCAAAAGCCGCGGACCCGCGGCAAGTCGCTAACGAGTCTCCCTATCCCATTGCAGGACAAGAGACCAGGGAACACAGAAGTGATAGCGCCCCCGGGACAAGCCAGCCAGCCTTGCGCCCAAAACGCGCTTGCAATAAACCATATTGGCTGAGAGACTTCGTCTCATCCTAGGGGGGAGGGATGTTGTGTTTGGAATATTGTACCTTTAACCAATGTAACACTCGGATGAGTGGATATAATAACCACCAGCTGTAACACTGTATCAGGACGCGAGCTAGTGACCACCAGGGGCAATAGCGAGCGCCCAGCTCACATGGTTCCAATTCCCCAAATACCTACAGCGCAGGAAGATTCCCGCCACCACCTCACCTGGACAAGAAGGGCGTGACGGGGAATGACGTCACGCAGACAGTAGCCAATGGGCTATCGAGGAGCCACATTCAAATGTATAGCCACAGTATATATTGAGCTGTTCATCCGCCATTACCACATGTTCCCCCGGACCATCATGCAATAAAGATGTGTTAAGCCAACCTTTTGTCTGTTCTATTGTCTTGGTTCTCATACACTAAACTATATAAATGCTGATCAGGTGGGTTTTTTGAAAGGACGTCATATGGTGGATTTGACCAGAAGGGTGCTAGACTTAGTAGATTTTGTGAGTCAAACAAAAGAAAAGTTTGGATTAATATTGCTGGACATATTTAAGGCATTTAACTCTTTGCAATGGACTTCAATTAAGGAAATAATTAAATGGTATGGATTTGGGGATAAATTTAGAAAGATAATTGATCAATTATACCAGCAAGGACTAGCCACTGTCATAGTGAATGATGAGGTTACTGATGAGATAAAATTAGAGGCAGGTATAAGACAGGGCTGCCCGTTGTCCCCAATTTTGTTCATTATGGCAATGGAAATATTAGCAAAAGCTATAAGAGATGATAAGAAAATTGAAGGGATTATGGGAAATAAGGTAAGTATGTATGCTGATGACACATTGATAATTGTAAGACATCCATATAAGGTAATGGATAGAATTAGGCTACAATTAAAGGATTTTGAAGATATTACTGGATTGAAAGTAAATTGGGATAAATCGGAAATGATGGGTGAGGGGGATCAGAAGAAGATAAAGAGATTAGTTAATATTCAAATTAAGAACAATTTGAAATATTTGGGAATAATTATTTCAAGTAGATGGGAAGAACGTAAAGGACTGAACTATGACAGTCTGAAGAAAGATTTCAAAAAATAGGATACAAAGGTTTCAAAAGTTGAATCTGTCATGGTTTGGGAGAATTGCGCTTACTAAAATGATGTTATTACCTAGAATACATTTTTTATTTGATGCATTAGCAATTCAATTGAACGATAAGGAGATTAAAGAGTTCCAAAAAATGATTAATGATTTTTGTAATGGTGGAAAGAAAGCTAGGTTATCAAAAAAGTTATAGTATTTATCACAGAAAGAAGGTGGATTGGGTATTCCAAATTTGATAGCATACTATCGAGCATTTCAAATTAAGAATGTTGTGAAGATCTTGGCAAGGGGAAAGGCAATTTGGGAGGAAATTGAGATGAGTGACTATAGGCATATAGGAAAAATGGTCTTTTTAGGATGTAATTTGGGAAAACTAGTAACTAAAAACGCCATGATGAAAGGATTAATGAGTGTATGGAAGAAGGTAATGAAAGATTTGGCTCCGAATATTTCTCCGATACTGGAACTTTCTGATATAGCGGATTTTCCAATTAAAATGGAAAAAGAGAGATTTTGGAATATTTGGAAGCCGTTTGTTGATCACTCCCTTATGTGTAGGGATAGTTTTAGACCTGTACCATCTCAAAGTGGGTTTTGGAGATGATATAGATACTAAACTCTCCGGGGCAATGTAAATATCACTGGGTGATTTGTAATTTGAAAAGAAGGAATTTGATGGTTGTTAATAAATAACTGTAATATTGATAGCTTTTATGAAGGTTATGGTTACAGTACCAACTTACAATGTGGATATCTAAATGTGTGTGTACCATGACAATTAATTACTTCAACTACCATGTACGTGTTATTTTTTATGAGTTTTATGTATTATTGTCATGATGTATTGTTTTTTGTATGTTTATTTTTTCTTTTGAAAATAAATAAAAAAATAAAATAAAAAAAATAAAAAATGGAAAAAGAGGTAAAAGAAGTACTAGATAAGAATGAAGTTTTCCTGTTGAGAGACTGGCTACGGTTGTGTAGGGACGAGATTAGTAGGTCAAACTTATTTGAACAATTAAAATTTAATTGGTTTCAGAGATTGAGGATCAGCAAATGGAACAGTAAATATATGAGAGGATATGATTTGGAAAGAGATAAGACGGAATTTGAAGAATTGATTTTTAAAATTAGTAGAGGAGATAGAAATACCAAAGGATTAGTTAGTAAATTGTATATGCTACTGAATAAAGAGGGTGATCCACAAGAGGATTTAAAATTAAAATGGGAGCAAGAAATAAATATAAAAATAGAAAATGATACATGGAGAAATAAGTGGAAAAAGTGGATTATGAGAACTATGTCGGTAAGAATAAAGGAACATAATTACAAAATGTTATGGAGGTGGTACCTGACCCCAGTGAGACTACATCAAATGGGCAATAAAAGGGATAAAATGCGCTGGAGATGTAAAGATACAATTGGAACATATGAACACATGTGGTGGAGTTGTACTGGAGTGAATGCTTTTTGGAAAAGTATTGAAAAGGAGATAGGAGTAATATTTGGTAAAGTGGTCAAACTGGGATCGGGTATCACTATGTTAACAAATGTGGAAAGTATTAATTTAAGTAAAGATGAGAAAGAGTTGTTAGAAATAATGATTACAACGGGTAGACAATGTATTGCTAGGAATTGGAAAAATGAGGTAATTTTATGAATTGAAGATTGGTATAAAGAAATGTGGAATTTAGCGTTGAACGATAAACTGACTTGGGAGATAAAGAAAAAACGGGATAACTTGAAAGAGAATAGATTTTGGAATATTTGGAAGCCTTTTGTGGATCACTCTCTCATGGGAGAAGAAAGAAATAGACCTGTACCTGATCAAAGTGGATTTGGGAAGTGAAATACTAAATCATTTAGAGTTCTCCAGAGCAATGTAAATAAACACTGGGTGATATGTGATACGTGTATTTTTCTTTTTTTTGTAATTGTTCCCTTACCAAGATATTATTGTATGAATTACTGGGACAAATTTTTGTAGTAAAGTGGATGTTAAGGTTTATGACTTAAAAGGATAGTGATAAAATGTAATAGGATAGGGGTTGCTTTTTCTTTTCTTTTTTTGTTGGTTTCTTTTCTTTTTTCTTTTAATGTTTGTATATTAATTATATTTTCTTATTGTTTATTAATTTTACATTGTATTGTATTTTATTGGCATTATGTTTTGTATTTTATATGTTAAAAAAATTAATAAAATTATTTTTTTTAAAAAAAAAGCAAATACAGATGGGCCCTCTCTAGAGCTCGTTTTGATGTCTTCCCTCAGCAGTTCTAAGGGACTCCTTATCCACAGAGACAATGTCCCTATGGATCAAGGGAGTTAGAAACTTTAGTGTCTTGCACGGAAGACAAAGAAGGAGCCGCAGTGAGGGCTAAAACACAGCTTTATTGCATGATGGTCAGGATGAACATGTGTTAATGGTGGAGGTACAGCTCCTTTTATACTGCAACAATACATTTGAAAAGGGTTACACGGTAGCGTATTGGCTGCTACCTGCGTGACGTCATTCTGAGTCACGCCCTTCTTCTCTAGGTGTTTGTTATGTATGTACAATGTTGCTTTAAGAAATGTATGAATGTAACCTGACCGCAATTACAATGTAGCACAGCTGTTTAAGGAACGCGAGTAAGCTGCCTATAGAGGGCAGCTGCGAGCGTTCAACTCACATGGTTCACATTCCTCAAATCACCGGCAGCCGCGGGAACTCTCCTGCGCTATCAACAACTACAGAAGAGGGGCGTGACTTGGAACGACGTCACGCCGGTAGCAGCCAATGAGCTACCGTGCAACGAGATTCAAATGTATTGTACTGCTGTATATAATGTGATGTACCTCCGCCATTACCACATGTTCATCCTGACCATCAACCAATAAACCTGTGTTAGTCCTTACTGCGACTCCTTCTTTGTCTTCCGTGCAAGACACTAAATTGGCGACGAGGATGGGATTAATGGCGAATCCCAAGGTCAAGCCTTACCAGTTCGATGTCAGCGAGCCTGAACAATGGGAGCTCTACGAGTGCCAGTTTTGGCACGCGATGGAAGCCGCGGGCGTCGACGATGATGCAAAGATGCGCTCCCACTTCCTGGCCCAGGTGGGGCTGGCCACGCTGCGTATCCTGATGAACCTGGTGGCCCCCCGGAAGGTGGACGTGGTACCCATCGACCGCATCCTGGAGTTGCTGGGCGAGCATTTCCAGCCTCCTGTCTCGATCTTCCCAGCCCGGGTCGCGTTCCACAGGCGAGACCAGCGACCAGGCGAATCCGTGTCCGCCTACGCGGCGGCCCTCAGGCTTGCAGCAGTGCACTGCCAGTGGGATGATCTGGACCAGGCCCTCCGAGACCGCATGTTGTGTGATCTGAGAGACGAGGAGCTCCAGAGGAAGCTGATGACCCGCGACTACCGCCTCACGTTCAACGAGGTACTGCGGGAGGCCCAAGCGGCCGAGGCGGCCAGGAGCGGGGTCAGGGTGTTCAAGTCCCGAGGGGCCACGTCCGAAAGGGCCAAGTCACCAGTACAGGCGGCCCGGCGGACATCAGCGAAGACGGCCTGGCGGGCCCCCAAGCCGCCCGCCGGCACACCAACATCGTCCGAGGAGTCGTCCACGACGGCAGACCCCTACTCCAGTGAGGACGACGACGTCCAGAGGATCAAGAAACGAGGAGAGAAGCGACAGACCCGCGAGCGGCAGGACCGCCATTGCGACGGTTGTGGGGAGTCCCACGACCGCACGAGGTGTCCGTTCCGACAGGCCGAGTGTCACAACTGCGGCCGCAAAGGACACATCGCCTGAGTATGCAGGCGCGGGCGAGTCGAGGACAAGGGCAGTTCCAGCCATCCCCAGACGCACCAACGGAAGGTGGCCGGCACCAGGAAGGTCTCAGCCAGCTACAGCGAGGAAGGCGTGAACCGCGTGGGCCTGGAGCACCGGCGGTTTTTCGTAGAGGTACTGTTGCAGGGGTTCCCAGTGAGGATGGAGATAGACTCAGGGTCATCTTATTCCATCCTGTCCCAAAAAGAGTTTATGCGTATTCCCCCAGATAAGCGGCCCAAGCTGCGGGCCATGAGGTCACACCTACGGGACGTGCAAGGAAATGGGATCCCAGTGTTGGGGGTGGGGAACTTCAAGGTGAAGTTCAAGAATTACTCCAAGAAACTGCCCCTAGTGGTCCTTAAGGGGGGGAGATGCTGCCTTTTGGGAACGCAGTGGTTTGCTCCCCTGGGAATCGAACTGTCCGGCATTAACGCCATCGAGACTGACCCAATGCGGGACGTGTGCAATGCACACCCGGACGTTTTCAAGAAGGGGCTCGGGACGTACAAGGGCCCCCCAGTTTCCTTTGAGCTGGACCCAGAAATCCGGCCCATCCGCCTCAAGCCAAGGAGAGTGCCCTTCGCCCTCAAGGACAAGATCGAGGCGGAACTGGACAAATTGGTGGGGCAGGGAATTTTGGTTCCAGTTGATTCGGCGGAATGGGAAACTCCGATTGTTACGGCCCTTAAGTCAAACGGGGAGGTCAGGATTTGTGCGGACTATAAATGTACGATCAATAAGGCCATTCGGCCAAATGCATATCCGGTGCCCGTGGTCAGCCACTTACTGGCCCAGTTACATGGGGGGAGGTGTTTTGCCAAGCTAGATCTGGCGCAGGCATATCAGCAGGTCTGTGTAACCCCGGCTGCTGCCGCTGCACAAACCATCGTAACGCACAAGGGGGTATTTAAGGTAACGCGCCTTCAGTTCGGCGTGAATTCGGCCCCTGGAATTTTCCAGTCCCTCATGGAACGCCTTTTAAAGGGGCTTCCGGGCGTCCTCCCATATTTTGACGATGTGTTGATAACGGCGGGGAGCGAATTAGAGTTAGCAAAGAGGCTAGATGGGGTCCTATCAGTGTTCGAGAAAGCGGGACTTCGACTGAGGAGGGACAAGTGTGTATTCTTTGCGAGGGAAGTCGAGTTTCTCGGTTTTAAGGTAACCCCGGACGGGATCAAACCCTCCGAGTCCAAGGTTGCGGCTGTGAAAAACGCCCCTCGTCCCACCGCGAAACCGGAGCTGCAGTCATTTCTAGGGCTCCTAAATTTTTATCACTCCTTCCTGCCAAGGAAGGCATCGGTCGCAGAGCCACTGCACATGCTACTAAAAAAGGACGCGGTTTGGTGGTGGGGGGACAGGCAGGAGAAAGCGTTCAAGGAGCTTAAGACGCTCCTATCCTCGGATGCTGTCCTGACCCACTTTTATCCGAGGAAGCCAGTGGTTTTAGTCTGTGATGCGTCCCCAGTGGGGGTGGGGGCGGTCCTGTGCCACGTGTTGGAGAGCGGGCAGGAGGCCACGATAGCGTACTACTCAAGGTCCCTCTCAAAGGCCGAGCGCAATTACGCGCAAACAGATAGAGAGGCCCTGGCCATCATCGCGGGAACGAAGAAGTTCCACGACTTTTTATACGGCCGCGAGTTTACGGTGGTGACGGATCACAAGCCACTTCTGGGGATCTTCACCACCGGCAAACCCACCCCGCAAATTCTATCCCCCAGGATGCTGCGTTGGGCCATCTTCCTCAACGCCTACCAGTATGAGCTGGTCTATCGCCCAGGGAAGGAGATTTCCCATGCGGACGCACTGTCCCGGTCTCCCCTCCCTAGTGTAGGGGACCCCACATGCGAGGTAGAGCAAGTCCTGCTGATCGAGTCCCTCGACTCACCCCCCATCGTCCCGGCCGACCTCGCCAAGGCCACGGCGGCCGACAAGATGCTAGCCCAAGTTAGTTCCTGGGTTAGGAAAGGGTGGCCCACTACTCCCCCCGAGGAACATTTCAAGCCATTTTTCAGGCGTAGAGTAGAGCTTTCCCTGGAAAGGGGCTGCTTACTCTGGGGCCAGCGGGTAGTTATACCAGAAAAGCTGAGGGCTAAGGTACTGAAGCTACTGCATACCAGTCACCCGGGAATAGTGCGCTCCAAGGCTCTGGCCAGGAGTTTCTTTTGGTGGCCCCAGATAGACGCCAATATAGAACGCTTAGTGGGCACGTGTGAGAGCTGCCAGAGCTCTCGGCCCGAGGAGTCCCAGCTACCCCATAGGGAATGGGACACGGCCCGCGGGCCATGGTCCCGGATTCATGTCGACTTCGCTGGCCCTTTCCGCGGGTCCATGTTTCTGCTGGTAGTTGACTCCTATTCCAAGTGGTTGGAGGTAATTCCCATGAACAGCACCTCCTCCGTGGCAACCATTAAACAGTTGCGCAAGCTTTTTGCCTGTTTCGGCCTGCCAGACGTCCTTGTTAGAGATAATGCTAGTACCTTCACGTCTGCAGAGTTCAAGATGTTTATTGAGAGAAACGCCATCAGGCACATTACCGCTGCCCCGTTTCACCCCGCCACAAACGGTCAGGTAGAGCGCCAAGTGCGCACTACGAAAGACGCACTGCGGCGCATGGGTCCTGGTGAGTTGAACCTTCATCTGTGTCAGTTCCTCATCTGCTACAGGACAACCCCCCTAGCTTCAGGATTTTCCCCAGCCGAACTCCTCATGAGGAGGCGTCCGGTAACACTGTTTGACTGGATGGATCCGTCCAGGGTGGAGGATGAAGGGAGAAATATAAATATAGGGGGAGAAAGCTCCAAAAGTTTTTCAGTAGGGGACCCGGTTCACTGCAGGAACTACGCGGCCTTGGGGCCAGCGTGGGTACCAGGGACGATCATTGAGCAGACGGGGCCAGTATCCTACAGGGTCGAGACAAGCTCAGGTCTACTCTGGAGAAGGCACGCCGACCAACTTAGAAGGCGAGTCACCAGTGAAGGGGAATCAGCGTTAAGGTCCTCTCCCACCCGCGTTACCCAAGGGGGAGACACGGCGGCATCCGCGGATGCAAATGCATATCCTCGGTTCTCAGCCGCAGAGGAGGATACCTTGGAGGAGAGGGATGAGTTTGATTATGAGTTGCAGTACCAGGGGGGTGTCGCGGAGTGGTCCCCCACCCGTCCTAGTGAGAAGAGGGGTTTCAGTTCAGCCCCTGGTACTTCCAGTCCCCCCAGCCCTTTCGTTTTAGAATATTCCATAGCTCCAGCTCCCCGGAGACAAACACCCCCAAGACAGGCAACAGGGGGGAGTCCGCCCACCACAGTCTCTAGAACTCCCGGGCAGGGAACGGGGGGTGGCGAGGCCACGAGGGCCTCCTCGTCGGTCCCGAGATTTGTACTGGGGGGGACCCCAAGCTCCTCAAACGGCAGGCAAGGGTTCACGTCCCAACTGTTCATTCCATTCCCGTCCCCCAATGCAAGGTTACCGCAGGGTCCACACCGAACCACTAATGAGTCCCCCCTTTCCGTTGCAGGGCAGGACTCAGCGGAACCAGGAGCCTCCGGCTCCCCTGTGTTAAGTCAACCGGCCGCACGCCCCAGGCGCACGTGCGGCAAGCCACAATGGTTGAGGGACTTCGTCCCATCCTAGATGTTATGTATGTACAATGTTGCTTTAAGAAATGTATGAATGTAACCTGACCACAATTACAATGTAGCACAGCTGTTTAAGGAACGCGAGTAAGCTGCCTATAGAGGGCAGCTGCGAGCGTTCAACTCACATGGTTCACATTCCTCAAATCACCGGCAGCCGCAGGAACTCTCCCGCGCTATCAACAACTACAGAAGAGGGGCGTGACTTGGAACGACGTCACGCCGGTAGCAGCCAATGAGCTACCGTGCAACGAGATTCAAATGTATTGTACTGCTGTATATAATGTGATGTACCTCCGCCATTACCACATGTTCATCCTGACCATCAACCAATAAACCTGTGTTAGTCCTTACTGCGACTCCTTCTTTGTCTTCCGTGCAAGACACTAAAGTGTTCCTTGCGCAGGAAGGTTCCCGCGGCTGCCGGTGATTGGGGGAATTTGAACCATGTGAGCTGAACGCTCGCAGCTGCCCTCTATGGGTAGCTAGCTTGCGTTCCTTTAACAGCTGAGTTACATTGTGATAATTGTCAGGTTACATTCAGACATTCTTAAAGTGATACAGTAACATACACAATACTCCTCCCCTCTAGGATGGGACGAAGTCCCTCAACCATTGTGGCTTCCCGCATGTGCGCTTGGGGCGTACTACTGCTTGGCTGAGCTCAGGGGAACTAGGGGCTCCAAGTTCCGCAGACTCTCGTCCTGCAACGGAAAGGGGGGACTCATTAGTCGTCTGGCAGGGACTCTGTGGCAACCTTGCGTTCGGAGAGGGAAACGGAACATGTAACTGGGATGTGAACCCCTGTCTATCGCTCGTGGCGCCTGGCGACCCCCCCAGCATGAATCTCGGGACCAATGAGGAGACCCTTGTCGTCTCACCCCGGTTTCTTGCGCCTGCAACTGGCATACTTGTGCTAGCCCCTTCTGCCTGACTCGGTGGTCTTGGGGATGGAGAGAACGAACTTCCCCCTGCTGCCTGGGTTGGGGGTCTTGGTGATGGGTTAAACTCTAGAACAAAAGGACTGGGAGGACTGGAAATACCAGGGGCTGAACTAAAATCCCTCTTCTTGCTCAGACGGGTGGGGGACCACTCCACGACATCCCCCTGGTATGGCAACATAAAATCAAACTCATCCCACTCTTTCAAAGTATCCTCTTCCTCGTGTGAGAATCCAGAGTATGCATTTGCATTTGTACCTGAGAACGTCCCCGTGTCTCCCCCTTGGGCTAAACGGGTGGGGGAGAACCCTAACGCTGACTCTCTTTCACTAGTAACTCACCTTCTGAGCTGGTCAGCGTGCCTTCTCCACAGCAGACCTGTGCTAGTTTCAACCCTGTAAGACAATGGCCCCGTTTGCTCAATGACCGTTCCTGGAACCCACATTGGTCCCGAGGTTGCGTAATTCCTGCAGTGAACCAGGTCCCCTACCGCAAAACTTTTGGAGCTCTCTATCTCTATATTTCTCTCCTCATCCTCCACCCTGGTCGGATACAACCGATCAAAAAGTGTTACCGGCTTCCTCCGCATGAGGAGCTCAGCCGGCGACAGTCCTGAAGCTAGGGGAGTTGCCCTATAACAAATGAGGAATTGACACAGCTGGATGTTCAACTCACCGAGACCCATGCGCCACAGTGCATCTTTTGTAGTGCGCACTTGGCGCTCTACCTGACCGTTTGTGGCGGGGTGAAACGGGGCAGAGGTAATGTGCCGGGTGGCATTCCTCTCGATGAACGCCTTGAATTCTGCAGACGTGAAAGTACTGGCGTTGTTACTCACAAGGATGTCCGGCAGGCCGAAACAACTGAACACCTTGCGCAATTGTTTAATGGTTGTGGCAGATGAGGTGTTGGACATGGGAATGACTTCCAGCCATTTGGAATATGAATCGACTATCAGCAGAAACATCGACCAGCGAAAGGGGCCAGCGAATTCAACATGTACTCGGGACCATGGCCCGCGGGCCATGTCCCATTCCCTGTGGGGCAGCCGGGACTCCTTGGGCCGAGAGCTCTGGCAGCTCTCACACGTGCCCACCAAGTGCTCTATATCCGCGTCTTTCTGGGACCACCAGAAGTAGCTCCTGGCCAGTGCTTTGGAATGCACTATTCCTGGGTGGCTGGTATGCAGTAGCCTCAGCACCTTTGCTCGTAACTTCTCTGGGATGACCACCCGCTGGCCCCAGAGGAGGCAGCCCCTTTCAAGGGAAAGCTCTACTCTGCGCCTGAAAAATGATTAGAATTCCTCCTCAGGGGGGAGTTGTGGGCCACCCTTTTCACACCCAGGAACTGACTTGGGACAGGATTTTGTCGGCTGCCGTGGCTTTGGCGAGGTCTGCGGGAACTATAGGGGGTGAGTCGAGAGACTCGATCAGCAGGACTTGGTGGTCTTGCTCCACCTCGCATTTTGGGTCTCCTAAACTAGGGAGGGGAGATCGGGACAGCGCATCTGCATGGGAGATCTCCTTCCCTGGGCGATGGACCAGCTCGTACTGGTAAGCATTGAGGAAAATCGCCCAATGCAGCATTCTTGGGGACAGAATTTGTGGGGTGGGCTTGCCTGTAGTAAAGATTCCCAAAAGGGGCTTATGATGGGTCACAATTGTGAACTCGCGGCCGTACAGGAAATTGTGGAACTTCTTTGTTCCTGCGATTATGGCCAGGGCCTCTCTATCTGTTTGCACGTAATTGCACTCCGCCTTTGAAAGTGACCTGGAATAGAAGGCAACCGGGGCTTCCCGCCCGTTCTCTAACACGTGGCACAGCACCGCCCCCACCCCCACTGGTGATGCATCACAGACCAAAACTACCGGTTTCCTCGGGTCGAAATGGGTCAGGACGGCGTCTGAGGACATGAGCGCCTTGCTCTTTGAACGCTTTCTCCTACCTATCTCCCCACCACCAAACCGCGTCTCCCTTAAGTAGCCCATGCAGTGGCTCCGCAATGGATGCCTTCCTTGGCAAGAAGGAATGGTAAAAATTCAGGAGCCCTAGGAATGACTGCAGCTCTGGTTTCGCGGTGGGGCGAGGGGCATTTTTCACAGCCGCAACCTTGGACTCGGATGGCTTGATGCCCTCCGGGGTTATTTTGAACCCGAGAAACTCAACCTCCCTCGCAAAAAACACACATTTGTCCCCTCTCAACCTCAGTCCCGCTCTCTCGAATATGGATAGGATCTTGTCTAGTCTTTTCGCTAGTTCCTATTCGCTCCCCACTGTTAGCAAAACATCGTCAAAATATGGGAGCATGCCTGGAAGCCCCTTTAAAAGGCGTTCCACGAGGGACTGGAAGATCCCGGGGGCCGAATTTACGCCGAACAGTACCTTGAATGCCCCCTTATGCGTAACGATGGTTTGCGCAGCGGCAGCAGCTGGGGTTACCGTGAGCTGCTGGTACGCCTGTGCCAGGTCTAGCTTGGCAAAACACCTCCCCCCGTGCAAAGTGGCCAGTAAGTGGCTAACTACCAGCACCGGATATGCATTTGCCGAATGGCCTTGTTGATTGTACATTTGTAGTCAGGGCAAATCCTGACCTCCCCATTGGATTTTAAAGCTGTAACAATCGGAGTTTCCCACTCCGCAGAATCAACTGGAACTAAAATCCCCTGCCCCACCAATTTGTCCAATTCCGCCTCAAACTTGTCCTTGAGGGCGAAGGGGACTCTTCTTGGCTTGAGACGTATGGGCTGGATTTCTGGGTCCAACTCAAAAAAAACCGGGGGTCCCCTGTAAATTCCGAGCCCCTTTTTGAAAACTGCAGGGTGCGTTTCGCACACGTCCCGATTTGGGTCAGTCTCTATGGAGTTTATGCCGGACAGTTCAATTCCCAGGGGAGCAAACCACTGGGTTCCCAAAAGGCAACAGGTCCCCCCCTTGAGAACTACTAAGGGCAGTTTTTCTGTGAACGTTTTGAACTTCACCGTGAAGTTTCCCATCCCCAACACTGGGATCCCATAACCCTGCACATTCCGTAAGTTCGACTTCATGGCCCGCAACTTGGGGCGTGCATTTGGGGGAATGCGCAGGAACTCTTTCTGGGACAGGATGGAATAGGACGACTCCGAGTCTATTTCCATCCTAACCAGGACCCCATGTAACAGTACCTCTACGAAGAAACGTCGGTGCTCCAGGCCCACGCAGTTCACGGCCGCTGCGTCGTCGTTGGCTGAGACCTTTCCGATGCTGGCCACCTTGCGTTGGTGTGCTTGAGGGCGTCTCGATGAGCCCTTGTCCTCCGTTCGCCCACGCCTGCAGACCCTGGCGATGTGGCCTTTCCGCCCACAGTTGTGGCACTCGGCCTTCCGGAATGGGCACCTCGTTCGGTCGTGAGATGCCCCGCAGGCATCACAACGGTGGTTTCCTCCCTCGCTGGCTCGGCGCTTTTCTCCATGCCTCTTGACTCTCTGCACATCGTCGTCCTCACTGGAGCAGGAGTCTGCAGTCGTGGACAACTCCTCGGAGGTTGCTAGGGTGCCTGTGGGCAGCCAGGGGGCCCGCCAGGCCGCTTGTGCCGAAGTCCGCTGGGCTGCTTGCATGGGTGACTTTGCCCTCTCAGAGCAAAAGCATAAATCAGATGGAAAGGGACTGAGAAATTTTATTGTGTTAGGGAAATAAGATTTGTTGTGGGATTTTATGCATTCATCATTAAACTTTCAATTTTATTATTGATGTTATTAAGTTCTACATGTTGTCTATGCAGGAAGAAATTTAAAAAACAACAACTAAAGAGCAGAATTGTACAGAATGGCTGACATTTTTTGCATTGTATATTGATTTTCACTAGAGTAGGTGAACTAATTCCTTTGGGGTTGAGTGAAACAACTCCCCATAAGTCTTTTTGGTAGAATTGTCTTCTGAAAGAAACAATCTTGTTTATGATCTACATATTTTGAAGAACGTGAATCGGGAAGGTTGTTTCTGTAGATCCTTTGGAGGAAGAGGAGAATTCATAGTTTGATAAAGGCCAAATTTGTTTTTCTCTCAACCATGGCTGTGGTGGTGCGTCTGCTTTTTGTTTTGAGCTTCCATAAATCACTACTTTACTTTAGATACGACATTAGGATAACCCATTTAATGTTTATCAAAATTCCATCAACGGAGGCTGAAATCCAGTAGTACGTCACTGCTAGAGTAGGCTCAATGAATCAATGGAACAAAGGAAAGATTTTAGTCACACCATCAATGTTTCCCAACCATTGGTTTTTGGACTTCAATCCCTAGAAGTCTAAGCCAATTCCCCAAAACACTGATCAGCCATTGTACTAACTTAGGCTTCTTTGAATTGAAGTCCATCAGTGGGAAAGGGGTGCTACTTTGGGAACCACTGCACTAAATCCTCAATGGGCCAATATTAGTTGCAGACTACTGGATTTAAGTCTACATTTTATTAAGAATATAAGAACATAAGAACAGCCTTGCTGGAACAGAACACAGCCCATCCAGTCCAGCATTCTGTCTCACACAGTGGCTCACCATTTCCTTCAGGGTATTATTCCCAAGGAGATGCCTTCACCTGCTTAGGATTCCCTGGAAATGGCATTGAGAGATATCCTGCCTATCTCTCCAACCCGGAGGTTGTCCTTAAGTATCCATAATTATAGCCATTGATACCCTTGTCCTCCATGAACTTGTCTAATCCTTTCTTAAAGCTGTCAAGACTGACAGCTGTCACCACTTCTTCTGGCAGGGAGTTCCATAGACCAGTAATCCTCTGGGTGAAGAAGTACTTTCTCTTATTTGTTATTGTATTTCATAACTGAATATAGCATATTCTATTAGCATGAGATCAGAAGTATTTGTCTCTTAAAAGAGAAAAGACTTCTATTTCTCCTAGTAAGCATTGAGCTGAGACAGCTCACACAAAATGGGGGAGTTCTCAACGTTTTTAAGCTGAGGGCCATCTCACGCTTCCTCAGACAGCTTCAGGGGTGGGGTGACCATTTAGCCCTTCCTCCACCACATGACACTTCCTAGTGTGGAAGAGGAGGTGGGGAGTCACATGAATTGGTGCCGCAGGCCACATTTGGGCCACAGGCCACAGGTTGAGAATCCCTGAGCTACGATGTTTTCCTTTCTTTCGGTGTTGGCCAGTAGGAGGCAAACCCAATCTTCATTTGTAAAGATTTGATGTCTTAAAGCAGAATTGGGCAATGTGTGGTATCTCAGAAGATGGCATGGGACTCTTAAGTCTCTATTTTAATATATATATATATAAATTGTTATAAAGAAATAAAATTTTAAAAAGACATTATTTGTTTTGAAGGGTTTAAATCTTAATTTTAGTTACATTTAATGTTAATGTTCTTATATAAAATATCTTACCAGGACAGAAAGGTAAGACAAAAAACAAGTCTCAAAATTTAGGCAAAAGAAGAGAACCAGGTTTCTTTGTAATGCTATCTTGCTTTGTTTGGTAGCTTTGGGTTTTATTATTATTATTATATTTCTGTACCGCTTTTCTTCCCCTAAGGGAACTCAAAGCGGTTTACAAGATACGAAATATAATATACAGGATATGCATAGGTACAAAAAAAAGATGCAAATTTACGCATTAATACAGTAACAACTCGAGCACAATTCAATAAGACATTTCATATGTAAACAATTCAATAATGCATCACAAAAACATTATTAATACCAAATATATGCCAGTAATAATAATAATAATAATAATAATAATAATAATAATAATAATAATAATAATAATAATAATAATAATAATAATAATAATAATAATAATAATAATAATAAATTTTAATTTATACCCCGCCTTTCTCGGCCGAGGCCGACTCAAGGTGGCAACAACATATCAATACAATACAATAATCCCGAAATACAATATAGCAATACAAAAAATAACAATAAACAATACAAATCAGGTAATAAAAACTTTCAAAATATCACACCAACATCTAATATCTTTTGACATCACACACAATCCTCCTCCCTCCCATCAAAAACTGGCCGAAGGCAGGTAGGCAAGGGACCAAGGTCCACATAGCGAGGAGGAAAAAGTCCATGGCCAGCTTAACCCAAGGAGGGACCAAATGTTCTGTTCCCCCCAGGTTCCCCCACCTGGCGGGACAAGAGGAAGGAGCTCGTGGCAGCACCTGCCTCCCTGCCTCCCATCCTCAGGGCCGGTGGGGTGAGCCCTGAGGAGAGGGAACGCGGGGCCGGGGCTCCAGGCGACATCTCCCTTTTCAAGCCCTCTGGGCAGGCGAGGCTTGGCAGGGCTGAGGAGACGCACCTGCCTCCCATCCTCAGGGCTGGTGGGGTGAGCCCTGAGGAAAGGCAACCTCAAGGCTGCACTACTATTAACACTTTGTGGGACTATCCTTGAAGCAGGATTGAATCCCACAAGAGGTAGCTGTCATTTGCTACGGACAGATGTTCAAGGTAGCACTGCTGACATAAAAAACCCAGTAAAAGCAATTTACACACAGTAAACCCATTTGTGTGGATTTCATAGGAACTTGGGCTTCTGGGTATTGAAGCCCAAGAATACCTGGTGTGCCAAGGTATGCCAGCATGGGTCTAGACAGAGACTGCATCCCCAACTCACCTTAAAGCTTGGCACAGACATCTGCTATGAATTTGAGACTTATTTATGTTATTTGCAATTTTCCTGTACTATACATAAAATATTGATGTTTAAGCCTGGAGAAGTGGATTTTTGGCTGCAAAAGTTTGTTTTCTGCTCCCTTTTCTGGGTTGCCCGTGGGAATAATTGGCCAAACCTTTCCCCAGGGGTTCGCTCGGCTTTCGACAGATCCGGGGACCAACCGAGCTTGGCAGGAAAGGAAATTGGGGTGTGGGCTAGTTAGCTGGTTTTGTTGTTGTTGTTGTTGTTGTTGTTGTTGTTGTTGTTGTTGTTGTTGTTGTTGTTGTTGTTGTTGTTGTTGTTGTTGTGTGTTTTTTTGGGGGGAATCATAAAGCCTTGGCTGATGGCTGCAGCAGAAACGGGGTAAAATCAAGATGATGACTCTAGTAGAAAGACACAATCTTCAGCTGCTGGCTACAAATTAAGCTGGGAAAACAAGCCAAGCCAGACAGAGGACAAAGCTAGGCACCCGGAGTCAATACACATAAGGCTCTGAGATAGGGCAGGAACAATAGGTTTCGCCAGCCCAAACCTTAATTAACTGCGGGCTGTCCATTAACCACAGGGCAATGTCCAAGAGCAGGCAATGTCCTGACCACCGGAAAATGCCACGTATGCAAGCCTTCTGTATTAGGGGGTCACACGCATCCTACACATGTATCACCCCAAGGCAAGGTAATAAATACGAATCCCCGACTTCGTTCGGGGCAGGACTTCACCGCACGATTGTCTTGCGTGTCTTCCTTGCAGCCAGCCATTCCTACACTTTTCCCTTCATGAGCAACCCAATGTAAGACCCAAGTCGATCAGGGCTTGTAAAAAGAAAAGAAAAATCAGACACAAGATGGTGGACAACTTTGTGGCATCCATGAAGGAACCGTGTAGATCAGGAGTTCTCAACATTTTTAAGCTGGGGTGGGGGATCGTTTTACACTCCCTCAGACAGCTTTGGGGGCCGGGTAGCCATTTTGCCCTTCCTCCACCACATGACACTTCTGGATGTGGTGCAGGTAGTGGGGGAGCACATGAAATGGGGCTGTGGGCCACATCCAGCCCATGGGCTGCTATTTGAGAACCCTGGGTGTAGACAAAGGGCCCACTGTCCAACTTTACATAGAGGCTTTATAGCTCTTACTGTTCTCAAGGGTCACAGGTTTGATGATAGGATATTTCCATTGTACTGGGTTTTAAGGTACCCATATACAGTATAGTGAGCCCATTAGCTGTCCTAATCTTATGGTCCTCACACAACCTGGGAGACTCTGAAACTACAGCCCTTCCTCTTCCCCATAAGCTTGCCACTCTCAAGACTGCAACAATCATTAGGAAGATACAGGAAAGGAGGTGGCTTCTAAAGAGCCAGTGTGCTTTAGTGGATAAAGTGTCAGGCTGAGTCTCTCTCAAATGGTTGGCCTTCTAATCCTCACTGAGGCCCAAATATTTTGGGAACTTTTATGTACTGAATAGAATGTGACAAGGACTCTTTAACTGATTGTATCCGGCAATTGTATCCATTGTAAATAATCAGAGACACATTGTAGCAAGCTGTTAAGGATGCTACTGCTGGTAGTCACAGCTCAATTAGCAGGAGGTTCCATAGGGCCAGAGCAGACACAGAAAAAGCCCTCTTTCTGTTGCTAGAGAGATGAGCCTCTCTAGCGGATGGCACAGTAAGAGAGCCTCTCCGGTCCGCTCTTACTTCAATGCTTCTACAATAAACTTTTGAAAAACAACCAATGCTTTGTCCTTGGATCCAGAGAACGAGGAAGGGACGCGGAGCAGTTTTTCATCAACCGAGATGAAAGGAATCCTGGGGTAGCAGGCGTGCTACACTGTTTCCCACAATATCAAATGGGGAACAGAGAAGGGCAGGTTTGGCGGGATGTTCAAAGACTTTTGGCCTGGACTAAACTGGGGTGAAGAGCCGCATTTATGTGGGAGTCCGCTCTCTCCTCAGGGCCAAGGCCTGGGGAAAAACATCTGCCGGGTGTCCCAGCATAAGAAGAGTTTTCTGGCAGATTCCCAAGGCCACATCCAGGCCTTTCCTGGTGCCAGGTGGACAGCAAGGACTACTCACCAAACACCTATGCATCCCGTGACCCTAAGGTGCGAGATGAGGTAGCGTGCCCCAGTGAAGGGACTTCATGACATCCCTAACTAGGCTCAATGTTATAAAAATAGAATCTGAACATGTATGATTCTGGTTTGCACTTTTGTATAATTTGCTTTGGGACTGCAGTGACTCAAGTGGTTAAGACACCGAATTTGCTGGCTGGAAGAATGGAGTTTATGACCCGAGTGCTGCGTGATAGAGTGAGCTCCCATTTCTGTTCCAGCTCCTGCCAACCTAGCAATTTGAAAGCAAGACATTGCAAGTAGATAAATAGGGACCACTTTGGTGGGAAGGCAAACAGCATTCCATGCACTCTGGTGTCTAATCATGCCCATCACAGAGATGCAGACAGCGCTGGCTCTCTGGCTACAAATAGAGATGAGCACTGAACCCTAGAGTAAGATACGCCTGGCTTTCGAGCAAGGGCAGCCTTAGCTTTATAATTTGCTTTTGTTTATAGTCTTGAATGGTCCCAGTTGGCCAGTTCTAGCCTTGGTCATGTCTCTTTCTGAAGCAAAATGTTGCTCTCTAAACACTCCTGTCTCCCTCGTCACCTTAAAGCAGTGGTTCCCAACGTGGGGTCCATGCCCCAAAGGGAAATTTCAGTTCCCAGAAGCCTAAGTCAGTACGTTGGCTGATCAGTGCATTGGGGAAATGATTTAGGCTTCTGGGAATAGACGTCCAAAATCCAAAAATTGGGAAACACTTCTCTAGGCTGCTTCGAAATTGTCTACCTCAACCCTGTCAGTATCCATGTTTGCATAATCTTGACTATTCAGAGAGATGATTCCAGTCTCAGCCTTTATTTTAGTTTCAAAACAATCTCCATAAAACTAGTGCATTGGAGTCATATTAAAACCAACCCAATTAAAACAAGTAGTTAAAATAGTCAAAGAGGACAAGAATATGAGTCAAGGAATAGCACATGTCAGGTGCTGCTTCTACAATTGTCTTTTGATACTCAGAAGTTCTTTCAAAGAAGAAAGGCTGTTGATCCGCTCCTTATTCTTGAAAAAATGGAAGAGGGGAAAGTGGTTTGTGCGGCTATTTTGGGAGAAGTTATTTCTTTTACACAGAGTGGATCTTCGCATGTCAAGGCATCCTTTCCTCTGTGAGTCCATCCATTGTTCTGGAAAAAAGCTTTCACCAAATTCTTAATATTTATGTGATTTTTCCCTAGTTTGATTTTTTAAAAAATGTCCTCAACTTCCGCCCTAGTGATGAAATCTTCTCCTTATGATTCACGTTTACAATGTTCCTCTCCTGAAATTGAGCACTGGTCTATTTTAAAAGCTGAAGAATTACTGTAATATTTTCTACAACCTTTCAATGTTTCTCCTGCATGGATTTGTTTCAGTTGTCTAAAACAAGGAGCTCTGGCCAAGCCCTTCCCACAGTTTGTACTTTTAAAAGGTTTCTCCGTTGTGTTTTCTTTTTGTTGTTCTGTCAAGGATGACCTAGTTGTGAATCCTTTTTCTCACATTCTTCACAGTTTTAGTTTTTTTTTCTTTGAATGAGAAAATTGGTATCCTTTAAAAACTAAGGGATCATTGAAACATTTCCCACATTCTTTGCACATACAGTGTAAGGGTTTTCTCCTGAGCGAATTTGTGAATATAGTGTTAGGTGGGAGCTATATGTGAATTTGCTCCTACATATTTCCCACTCAAAGGATTTACCTTGCAAGGAACACATAGTGACGAATGTAAAGACTGATGTGCTTTAAAAGATGATGAATCACTTAAACGTTTGCTACAGTCTTCACTTGAACATGGTTCTTGTTCTCAATTAATTTGTTGTGTCGAGGTGTTGAATTTCTTCCCACATTCTTTGTAATGAAAAATTTTCTCTTGTATGAATTTGATGATGTCTGATAAGAAATGTATGCCGTTGTGAAGGTCTTTCCACATTCCTCGCAAATTCAGGGTTGCTTTCCTGAATGGATTTGTTGATGAGTGAGGTTTTGAGCCTCAGTTGAAGTTTTCCCCACATTCTTTGCACTCAAAGGGTTTCTTTCTTATAGGAATTTGCTCAAGTGAATGCCGCTCTTTCCTCACATTTATAGGGTTTTTCTTCCGTATGTGTTCTTTGATGTTCCTTTCATTCTGAGTACATTTGTTGTCTTGTGAGGTGTAATCATTGTCTGAACTTTTTTCCACATTCTTTGCACTCAAATGGCTTTTCTCACTGGTGTGTGGTAAGGTTTGAATACTCTCTGAAGGTCTTTCCACATTCCTCACTTTTATAGGATTTCTTTCCTGAGTGAAATCGTGAATGTTGTACGAGGTTTGAGCATTGATTGAACTTTCCCCCACTTTCCTTGCACACAAAGGGCTTTTCTCCTGTATGATTTTGCTGGTGTCTGGTAAAACCTGAATGCCGTTTGAAGGTCTTTCCACATTCCTCACATTTATAGGATTTCTTTCCTGAGTCAATTCGTCAATGTTGTACGAGGATTGAGTGTTGATTGAACTTTTTCCCACATTCTTTGCTCTCAATCGGTATCTCTCCTGTATGAATTTGCTGATGTCTGATAAGAACTGAAAGCCATATAAAGGTCTTTTTACATTCTGCATACTTATAGGGTTCCTTTCCTGTATGAATTCGCTGATGTTGTGTTAGGGTTGAGCGTCAATTGAATGTTTTCCCAGATTCTTTGCACTCAAACGGCTTTTCTCCTGTATAATACCATATTTAACCCAACAGGTCTGGTGCTCCTGCTGCTGTCAGACAGCTACCAATCTTTCTGGCATCGTACCTGTGTACAAGAACTTTGTAGTCTCGGCTTCTCTCATGAATATTCAAATCAATTAATGCTTGTGAAGGCAAAATCATTAGTAAAAGAAAGGATAAGGGACATTGATCGCCAAAACGATATTGCCAACATGTCAGAGTTCTATCGTCAACTCCTAAGCAGCCGTAAACCCACCATCATAGGGTATCTTTATAACCTCTCCTTAAGCAAATACAGGGGGCGTGGCTTAAGATGGCGAGGACTTAACATCGTAGGTTAAGAGCTCGCACACCATAAAGTGGTAAACAGCATCTAAAACAGCTGTAAATGAGTTTTTTTAAAAAAGAATAGAAAGCAAGAAGTGTTGCAAAGAGCGGCAGCGAATTTCGTTGCGGAATTCGGAGTTCGGAAGCGGGTCTGGCCGGAGAGGCAAGCGGCAAAACCGCGGTGCCTCTGGCTGGATAGCAGGGAACAGGACCAAAGAGGAGGCTGAGAAAGGAGGCCCGAGAAAGAGCGTCGAAAACTAAGTGAGTTTTTCCACGGCTGAAGAAATTGCTGGGGGTGAGTAAGAGCCCGTAACAGTGGGAAGAATGACTGTGGCAGGATTAAAAAGAGTTTTTTTAAAAAAAGATCAGCGGAGAAGGAAGTTGGAGAGAAAGGGGGCTTAATGGCGGCGGCAGAGGAAAATGAAACTTAAAAAGAGGGTTAAAGAAGGGTAATATCGGAGGAGAAATTGGAGTGAATTGGGGAGAAGGATTTGTGGCTGATAAGAAAGCGAGGAGTGAAAAGAAGAGTAATATTAAATATTAACAACAGGACTTTTCGAGAAGAAGGGAGAAGTGTTACCTGGTAAATGCAGCCACGTTTGGAAGGCAGCGGCCCCATTATTCTCCTCTGTGTGCTCTAAACATTATGGTTTGGGTCAATCGTTTTCCTGGTGTGTGTTTTCTCTTTTTCCTTCTCCTATCAAAGATTTTTTACCCTTCCATGGACTATTGGTTTTTGGTTTATAAGGTGGAGCTGAGGTGGAACTTTTTTGTTTGGGTCTCTGCCTGTTTCCCCCCGAAAGACAGTATCCATTTATTTAGCCCATTGCAACGTAGGTTGCTTGGATACATAATTGCTAGAAGTACAAGTGCAACAGAATAACGATTGGATTATAACAAGAGTGCCTCCTCTTCTTTTCTTTTTTGTTATTTTGTGGATGGATTTCCTGTCTCTTGGATTGTTGGTTTTACACCACAGCTAACTTTAGAGGTTTTGAATTTTTCTACTCCTTCGTGTGCCTTGTTGGATATATTTTTGGATACACTGTGCTTAGATGATCTTTTTGGATTTTTTGAATTAAAATCAGTTCTGGGGTTATTTCTGCTCCTGGCCCCTTTTTTCCTTATTTCATCAAGGGTGCTCGGTTACTAAAATAACAATTGGATTTACAACAAGTGGTGATTTTTACGATTGGATTATAAGCAACAAGCTTTGAGATTACAATTTTATTTGAAGAAGATTGACCTGGAGTTTTGGAGTGCTGGAGGAATCGCAAGGAGAGAAAGTTAAGGATATTTCAGCATTAAAGCTTCTATTTGATATCACTATGGATAAGGTCACAAGAGCAAAGAGAAAGTAGGGAAAGGAGGAGGAGCCAGTTGTGAAACCTAAGAAGAAAGATAAGCCAGTGGCAACCGATGTCCCACCATCAACATCATCATCTCTTGAACCAACGTATGAATAGACTCAAATAATGGTGGAATTGGGTAAATTATTTCAGAAATTTGAAAGGATGGATGAAGCAAGAGTAAAAGATAAGAATGAAATTTTGGGAAAACAGGATAAATTGTTCACAACGTTTTTGGATTTCTATAAAAAAGTTGATCTAAATTTTCATAAGGTAGAGGGTAATGTTAAGTTGATACAAAATGATATGAAAGTAATGAAGGGGAAAATGAAAGGGATACAAGAGGAGGTGAAGGAAAAAACTATGAAAATGGAAGATCAGGAAAAAAGGATAGTGCGATCAGTGGTGGGCTCCAAAAAATTTTTACTACCATGCTGTGGGCGTGGTATGGTGGGCGTGGACAGGGGGGAAGCTCTCCATTGCACCCGAATTAGGACTACTTTATTTCAATACTTGGATGGGCGAGACCAGCCAGAATTTATGCTACCGGTTCTAGTGAACTGGTGCAAACCTGCTGATGCCCACCACTGGATGCGATGGAAGAAATGATGAGAAAACAGAACATTGTGATTCGCCATTTGGTGGTAAGAACGCCAGACCAGTGAAGAAATAGAATTGTTGATTGGCTAAACAATTTGAAAATGGGGAAAGATTTTGCTAATGAAGACATTGTAAGTGCATATAGAGTGGGTCCCAGGAGGGGAAAGACGGATCAAAGGAATGTTTTGGTTAAATTTGCAAACTGGGGCGATAAGTTGAAGGTAATGGCTTTCTTAAAACAAGCTGGTTCTGGCGTTCTTAAAATTGATGGAAGTGATGTGGAGGTATATAATGATATTTCCATTAAAGAACGCAGTTGGAAATACAAGATGAAGCCTGTAACAAAAATTTTGACGAAAAAATGAATAAGATATAACTGGCGATTTCCACAAGTGTTAATATTTTTCCATGATAGAAAAATGCAAGTGATTTATATGAGAACTGGTGCATTGGAATATTTGTGTCTACTTGACTTTGTTAAGGGGGATTCGAATGAATGGTTGGAGTTAAGGAAAGACTTGTTGGCGATGGGAGGGATAAGGAGGGATTATGGTGGAGATGATGTGGGTGGCGCTGCGGGAGGTGAATGAACTGATGAGGCAGAAGTTGATCTATCACTAATTGTGCTGGAGGAAGAGTCAGGTGAAGGGAAGAAAGGGAAGTGAATGCTGATGTTTTTAAATGAAGGTGCACTTGAGTGTTAACTGTTGCGTACATCTTACACGTTCCCCCCTCCCCCTTGGGGAAGAAGAAGGTGTTTTCTTTTCTCTTTTCTTTCTTCTTCTTCCCTTTTTGGAAGAAGAGGAAGAAATTGGGTAGGTTAGGTATGTGTGTTTTTAGTTTTAAGTTTTATTTTGATTAAATAAAAGCTGGGGTAGTAGGCAGCACGCCCAGTGGAGAACTCGGATGTGGAAGAAGTGGTTATCAATTTAATTTAAAATATGAGGAATATTAAAGTTGTGACGTGGAATGTGAAAGGTACATGATCTGTCGTCAAGAGAAGGATAGAATCAGCATTGAAGAAGGATAGACCAGATATAGTCTTTCTTCAGGAAACTCATCAAAAATCTCAGGATACTAATAAAAAATTTCTTGGTTGGATGCAACATTATAAAATGTCATATGGTACATCAAAAGCAAGGAGAGTTGCAACTTTGATTTTGACTAGACTGGGGTTTGAGATAACTAATTGTATATCAGATTTAGAGGGTAGAGATCTGATAATAAAAGGGAAAATAGATGACGAGGAATTAATTTTGGTGAATATATATGCCCCGAATGAGCATCAAGCTATGTTTTTAGAAAAAATAAGTAAAATCTTGGTTTTAGATAAATCAGCAAGGATGATAGTGACTGGCGACTTTAATTTAGTGAGATCAAATTTGGATTGTACCAATATATTGAGCTGTGGGAAAAGTATTAGAGGAGGGGTTTTGGATAACTGGATGGCTGTTTTGGGTTTGAAAGACTCCTGGAGAGAACGTAAGGGAAAGAAAGGGCATATTCTTATTTCTCACATGTTCACAATTCATATTCTAGAATAGACTATATATTTGTTTCCGAAAATATGGTTAAAAATTTGAAGAAACTGAAATTGGAATTCTTAAGGAGTCAGACCATGCTAAAGTAGTGTTAGAAATGAATTTACAGGGAGAAAATAGGAGAAGGAGATGGAGGTATGATCCTAATTTATTTAAAGATCAAGAGTGTAAAGAACAAATTATGGAAAGATGGAAGGAAAATTGGCAATGGAACGATAATGGTGAGGTAAATTTCAATGTGGTTTGGGATGCCATGAAGTCGGTTGTTAGAGGGGAATGCATTAAGCAAGCAAGTAATAGGTATAAAAAGTGCAAGATAGCACAGGATAAAATTGAAAATGAGATAAAACAGTTAGAAGAGGAACATTCAAGGACAAAAGATAAGAAGGTCTTTATGAGCTTACAAAGATTGAAGGCTGAATCGGTAGGCAGAGATATAGAAAAGGTAAAAAGAGACTTGGTGTATTTAAAAAGAGAGTATTTTGAATACAGCAACAAAAATTCAAGATTACTCTCAAAAGTAGCAAAAGATAAGAGGGAAAAAAGGGAGATTGGAGTCCTGATTAATAAACATGGATTAAGATGTAACAAGATTAAGGATAAATGTAAAATTGTGCAGGAATTTTATCAAGGTTTATATTCAAGAAAAGAGATAGATGTGGAGAAGCTCAAAAAGCAATTAGAAAGCCAAATAGCCACTGGAATAAAACAGGAACGTAAGGATAGAATGGAAGAGCAAGTGTCAGAAAAGGAAGTAAAAGAGGTAATTGCAGGTCTAAAATTGGGAAAAGCTCCGGGGGAAGATGGACTGTCGGCTGATTTTTTATAAGGAATTTAAAGATATAGTGGTGCCAAAGTTGGTAAAATTGTACAACTATATATTAGATGGTGGGCAAGTTCCGACTTCATGGTATAGGACCATAATTGTACTGTTGCCAAAACCTGGAAAGGATTTAGAAAAAGTAGAATCCTATAGACCAATTTCGCTGATAAATCAGGACCCCAAGATCTTCACAGCAATATTGGCTAACCGTTTAAATAATTTTATGGGTAAGTATATAAATGCTGATCAGGTGGGTTTTTTTGAAAGGACGTCATATGGTGGATTTGACCAGAAGGGTGCTAGACTTAGTAGATTTTGTGAGTCAAACAAAAGAAAAGGTTGGATTAATATCGCTGAACATATTTAAGGCATTTGACTCTTTGCAATGGACTTCAATTAAGGAAATAATTAAATGGTATGGATTTGAGGATAAATTTAGAAGGATAATTGATCAATTATACCAGCAAGGACTAGCCACTGTCATAGTGAATGATGAGGTTACTGATGAGATAAAATTAGAGGCAGGTACAAGACAGGGCTGCCCGTTGTCCCCAAATTTGTTCATTATGGCAATGGAAATATTAGCGAAAGCTATAAGAGATAAGAAAATTGAGGGGATTGTGGGAAATAAGGTAAGTATGTATGCTGATGACACATTGATAATTGTAAAATATCCAGATAAAGTAATGGATAGAATTAGGCTACAATTAAAGGATTTTGAAGATATTGCTGGGTTGAAAGTAAATTGGGATAAATCGGAAATGATGCTCTGTAATATGGGTGAATTCTCAGCAAAACATTTCCCACACTCCAGGCATTTGTATGGTTTCTCTCCATTATGGACTCTTTGGTGTATCAGAAGGTATGAACTTCGATTAAAAAATTTCCCACATTCCTTGCAGTTGTATGGTTTCACTCCTGTGTGGAGTCTAAAATGTTTCAAAAGGGTTGAACTGTCATAAAAACATTTTCCACACTCCTGGCATTTGTATGGTTTTACTCCTGTGTGAATTTCCCGGTGTGTTAGAAGGGTTGAATTCTGCGAAAAACATTTTCCACACTCTTGGCATTTGTATGGTTTTTCTCCTGTGTGTACTCTCCAGTGTTTTAGAAGTCCAGAACTCTGGGCGAAACATTTTTCACATTTTTCACATTCTTGTTGTTGCAAATACAGAGGCTGACATTGTTTTGCTTTTGACAGTGTGTGTAATGGGAAGGAAAGCATCCGTAGCAACAACAAAACCCTTGCTAATTAAAGGCTTCCCTTGGCAACATGCATCTTGGCAACACATAGTAACAAAGTTAAATCAGCCTCAACAAATTTAATTTTCACGCTTATATACCGCCCACTCAGGTGAACCCGACTCAGGGCGGTTTACATAGCAGACAAAAAATACAAAATAAATACAAAATACAATAACATAACATGCAATGCATACAGTAAAAAATATCATTTACAATTACAATTACAAAATCTGTCCGCAAATTATTACAACAAAAGTATATACTACAACTAGCAGAGGTTGCTCGGCGTTGCCGGGCTGTTTTAAAGGATGATATAATTTTTTAGAATTATTTTATGTAACCAAACAATGTTTTTCTATGTGTGTTTTTTTAATGTGTGAGTATATTTTTTTAAAATCAATTTTTAAAAACTGTGTTTAGATGTTTATTTATTTTGTGAGTGAAAATTGTAAACAGGATTTTAGAAATGTTTTAGAAATGTTATTCTTTCTTTTGACTCTTTTTGACTGTGTTTTCTCCTGTGTCCTCTGGGTGGTGCTGTTGCGCTTTTCTTTTGCTTTGACTTTCTTTCTCCACTGTCCTGTGGGTGTCTCTTGTTCTGGTAAGTAGTCTGTCTTTCCTCATTTCATTTCCGGATCTCGTAGAGTAAGGTCGTTTGAATGAGTTCTCCGTTTTAATTTCTTTTGGGGGTTTGTATTGTTATTATTATTATTATTATTTTTTGGGGGGGGTTTCTGTGTGTTTGGTGTTTGTGTTATTTTTGGGGTTGTTTTTGGTTGTTTTTGGATGTGATTTTTTACTTTATGGTTTATTTTTGGGGTAAGTGAAGGCACCGTGCGGAGCGTCGTCCGGTGCCTTTGCTTACCTGGGAATTTTTTTTCACTCTCCACGGGGGAAGGCAATGATGCTTTCTCCCTCCCTTGAAAGCGAAACACTTCCTCGTAAAGTAAAGGAACTGGGAGGAGCACCGTCCGGTGCCTTTGCTTTGCCAGGGAATTGTTTTGCTTTCAAGGGGGGGAAGCAATGATGGCTTCGCCCCCTGTTGAAAGCGTTGTGGGTGGGTGGGGGTCCCTTCCCACGGCCTCAGGCGGCGTGTGGAGAGAGTCTTCCTTTCCCACGGCCTGGGCTCGATGTCCGGGGCATGGGAAGGCAAGCTCCATTTTTCAGGCAGCGTTGGGGTGTCTTCTCTTCCAGCAGGCTAGGCAGCCATGCTGTGTTGCGGGAATCCAAGCGCCGGCTGTATTTTTATTTTTCGTGCGGCGGATTTCTCAGAGTTCTGTGCAATCATGGCGCGCAGAACTCTGGGGCTTGTAGTTTGTGGGTATTTTTCCCTTTGCGTTGCTTTTTTTCCCCTGCAGCTCGTTTTTGATTGTCTGCAGCACTTTTTCCAACATTCTTTGTGGTCACGGCTCTCAGCCTGATTGGTTGTTGCGCGGTGCGGCGCAAAGAACACTGGGAAATGAAGTTGTTTCCCTTTTTTTGCGTTTGTGTGGCTGTTGCCCAACTGCCGCTTTTTTCAATCCTTTGTTGACCTGCGGACCCAGTTCAGCCATGTGCACGAATAGTGGGTGCGGGTCACTAGGGCGAGGCATAGGAACCTATAGCAAGTTCCAACGGTTAACCCTTGGTTTTATAGGTTAAGATTGAGCATAAGACTCCCCCCCCCCCCACTACACAAAAAAAATCACCTCACAAGCTCCCTTAATTCCATCAATGCATTGTACCTTTTTACACCGTTGGGGGGGCCGTGGGTGCCAATGCCAAATGAAGTGGTCGTGACCTCTTAAAATCAAAAGAAGACTCGGGGTGGGTGGGTGGGTGTGTCTTTGTGCCGCAGTCTTAGAAAGGACTCCAAAGTACATCCCCCCCCTAACTGGGCACAATGGGTTTTGTTCTGTAGAAATGGAGGCTATAATGCTCCTGTCAGGATTCCACCCTGTCTAGAAAGAGTGTTCCAGGCTTTTAAAAGGACTTTTTCCTGAGAGTCAGTTTGAGGGAGATGTAATAATAATACCCATGAGATTCTGTGCTTTGGACAGAGAGGGTTTCTCATCTGCCTTAAAGAGGTTTGAGGCCTTCCAGAAATGCAGGTGTTTTCCCCTCTTCCAGGATGAGCAAAAATGTTCTTTCCATCGTGGTCTTCCTCTCAAACTAGCACCCAGATAACATCTATTCTAGACAAGGGAAAAAGGTTCCCTCTCCAGTCCAGCCGTGAGGATGATAGCAGACAATGGGGGGGGGGGGGAATCCAGAAAGCCCCCCATAGAGGGACCTCACACAACCCATGGGCTGTAGGGTAAAGACCTCTGCTCCAAACTGGACAGAGACCCAGACGCAGCTCAGAAATATCACTTTAAAATTAAAACTCTCCACATCCCCCCCCCCCCCCCAAAAAGTAATTTCCACTCCTTTTAAACACCCCCCTTAATCCATTGTCTCAACTCAGATAAAAAGAGAAAACTGGGCTGCCCATATTTTTCAGCATCCCCCCCCGGACACCCCGTTATTAAAGACAGAGTATTTTTTTGGGGGGGTGGACTCGTTCTCCTCTCCCAGGTCCCTTGGGTCCAGAAGGGTTGGGGGACACACCCAAGTCAGCGCACGTTCCCAGCCTCCTCTGCGCTGATTGGCTGAGGGGTTGCACTCATCCTAATTGGCTGGAGCTCGCAACAACGCACAGGATTTCGGGTATTGAAGTTGTTTTTGTTTCTTCGCGTTTGTGGGGCTCTTGCCCCACTGGCGCAATTCTCAATCCTGCATTTACCTGCGTACCCAGTTCGGACGTGTGCACGAATGGAGGGTGCAGGCTAGTGGGGCCTGGCTAAGGAGCCTATGCGAAGTTCCAATGGTTAACCCTCAATTTTATAGGTAAAGATATGCACTATAGCAGCTCTTAAGTCCTCCATGGGGTGGGCGGGAGAGTGGGTGGGGTCCCTCACGACAAATATGCCACAATGAGAGTCCAACAGTGGGGAAACCCTGCAGGAGAGTGTGGACGGGTTTTCCGCATCGTCGGCGGGAAGTTCTTTTTGTAGCCACCGTGGCCGTGCCGGACTCGCACAGCTGCAGCCAGTCTCCCCTTTCTGAACCAGTCATGGGAGAGAGAGCAAATTCCAATGTTCTCGCCAGCCTCCCTCCCAAAGGTGAGACTGGTTCAGTGGCGGTGGAGACGCCGGGGCGGTGGCTTTTGAGCCCGTCTGGGAGTCCAGGGGCCGCCCCGCCTCAGGTGTTCTCGTCCTGCCTCAGGTGTTCTTGCCGCCTCCCTCTCAAAGGCGAGCCCGGCTCAGAGGCGGCTTTTCCGTGGCCCTACCATGGAAAATAGGCTCAGCTGGGCTCCTCTTCCCTCCCCTGACCAGCCAAGCCAGAGGAGAGGGCCGAAGATGGTGCAGGCGGCTCCAGGGCACTGGTGGTGGCTTTTTCAAGCCCCGCCACGGAGACAAGGCTCAGCTGGGCTCCTCTTCCCTCCCCTGACCGGCCGGTTCAGAGGAGGGGGCCGAAGATCACCAAAGGATGCCAGGAATTTGTATTTCTTAAAGAGCTTTGGTGGCGCGTTGGTTAAACTGCTATACTGCAATCAAAAGGTTGTAAGTTCAATCCTGACCAGGGCTCAAGGTTGACTCAGCCTTCCATCCTTCTGAGGTCAGTACAATGAGTACCCAGCATGGGGGGGGGGGGAGAGAAGCTAATTAACTTGTGTTAATTAGAGAGCAAGAGAGTGCACTAAGCGCTAGTAAAGGTATCCGACTCTAGGGTTCAGTGCTCATCTCTGTTTCAAAGCTGAAGAGCCAGTGCTGTCTGCTTCTGCAGACGTTTCTATGGTCGTGTGGCACTTGCATGCCTAGACACCGGAGTGCACAGAATGCTGTTTACCTTCCCACCGAAGGGGTCCCTATTTATCTACTTGCAATTTTTTGCTTATGAACTGCTAGGTTGGCAGGAGCCTGGGGCAAAGAAGTCCTGCAGTACTTGGGAATCAAACTGCTGACCTTCTGCCTCCCAGTCAGCATCTTAGCCACTTGAGCCACTGCAGGCTATAGGGTGGTATATAAGTGATTGCTTTGCTTCTGCTTTATTTCTATTTGTCTACTTACCTTTGTGTATTTTATATACGGTATTTATTGGGTTTTATCTATGGAGGGTGCTTCCCCTGACGAACTACTGCCTGTTTTGGGGTGTTTTTTTTCTACCCTGGCTCAACTTTACTTGAGGCTGGTGGTGGTCTCGCCATGTCTTCGGCGGGGTAGCGTGGAGGAGAGGGAATCCCTCTACTCCCCATTGCTCCGGGAAAGAAGGACGGTGGTGTCTCGCGGTGGTGTTTTGTGGCTTTTTATTTTGCGTGGCTGTGAGGCGCTGAGTCTGCCTGCTGGGGACTTGCGCTCCCGTTGCATTTTGTAAGTTTCTTTTTCACACGTTGGCTTTCTCAGCATTCTGCGCGCTCAAGGCGCACAGGATGCTGGGACTTGTAGTTTTGCATTTGTGGTTTGCGTTCGTGCGGTGGTTTTTTTCTGCGGCTCGATTTCAAATGGCCGCGACATGTTTCCCAACGTTCTTTTTGCTTGCGCCTATCAGCCTGATTGGCTGTGGCACGGCACGGTGCAAAGAACGTTGGGAATTCAAGTTGTTTCCCTTTGTTTGCGTTCGTGGAGCTCTTGCCCCACTGGTGCATTTCTCAACCCAACAGTTACCTCCGTACCAGGTTTGGGCAAGTGCAGGAGGCTCGGTACGGGATAGTGTGGACGGGTGCGGGAGCCTTTGTCAAATTCCAGTTAACGCTTAGATTTATAGGTATAGATGTTATTAAGTTATACATGTTGTCTATGCAGGAAGAAATTAAAACAACAACAACCAAAGAGCAGAATTGTACAGAATGGCTGACATTTTTTGCATTGTATATTGATTTTCACTAGAGTAGGTCAACTGATTCCTTTGGGGTTGAGTGAAACAACTCCCCATAAGTCCTTTTGCTAGAATTGTCTTCGGAAAGAAGCAATCTTGTTTATGATCTACATATTTTCAAAAACGTGAATCGGGAAGGTAGTTTCTGTAGATCCTTTGGAGGAAGAGGAGAATTCATAGATTTAGAAAGGACAAATTCATTTTCTCTCAACCATGGCTGTGGTGGTGCGTCTGCTTTTCATTTTGAGCTTCCATAGATCACCACTTTACTTTAGATACAACATTAGGATAACTCATTTAATGTTTATCCAAATTCCGCCAACAGAGGCTGAAATCCAGTAGTAAGTCACTGGTAGAGTAGGCTCAATGAATCAATGGAACAAAGGAAATATGTTAGTCACTCCATCAATGTTTCCCAACCATTGGTTTTTGGACTTCAATCCCTAGAAGTCTAAGTCAATTCCCCAAATCACTGATCAGCCATTGTACTAACTTAGGCTTCTGCAAATTGAAGTCCACTGGTGGGAAAGGGGTCCCACTTTGGGAACCACTGCACTAAATCCTCAATGGGCCAATATCAGTTGCAGACTACTCCTGGATTTAAGCCTACATTTTATTGTATTTCATAACTGAATATAGCATATCCTATTAGCATGAGATCAGAAGTATTTGTCTATACTGTATATGGGTCCCTCAAAACCCAGTACAATGGCAACATCCTATCATCAAACCTGTGACTCTTGAGAACAGTAAGAGCTATAAAGCCTCTATGTAAAGTTGGACTCTGGGCTCTTTGTCTACACCCAGGGTTCTCAAATAGCAGCCCATGGGCTGGATGTGGCCCACAGCCCCATTTCATGTGCTCCCCCACCACCTGCACCATATCCAGAAGTGTCATGTGGTGGAGGAAGAGCAAAATAGCTACCCTGCCCCCGAAGCTGTCTGAGGGAGTGTGAACCGATCACCCCCCAGCTTAAAAAGGTTGAGAACTCCTGATCTACACGGTTCCTTCATGGATGCCACAAAGATGTCCACCATCTTGTGTCTGATTTTTCTTTTCTCTTTACAAGCCCTGATGGACTTTGGTCTTACATTGGGTTGCTCATGAAGGGAAAAGGGAGCAGAAAACAAAACCCAAAGCTGGGACAGAGACGGATGATCAATCCGTCATGTAGTACTCTGGTCTTGAACTGCCGACTCACTGGCCTTCCAGCCTACAAGGCCAGCTTCTTAACCACTGAGCCACCACAACCCCTGTGAATAGATGATAGGTAAAGGTAAAAGCAAAGGTTTCCCTTGCTCTAAAGCCAGTCATATCTGGCTCTAGGGTTCAGTGCTCATCTCTGATTCAATGCCAAAAAGCCAGCGAAGTGGTCCCTATTTATCTACTTGCAATTTCTTGCTTTCGAACTGCTAGGTTGGCAGGAGCCTGGGGCAAAGACGGGAGCAAATTCCGTCCTACAGTACTCGGGAATCAAACTGCTGACCTTCCGCCTCCCAGTCAGCATCTTAGCCACTTGAGCCACTGCAGGCTATAGGGTGGTATATAAGTGTGATTGCTTTGCTTCTGCTTTATTTCTATTTGTCTACTTACCTTTGTGTATTTTAAATATTTATCAGGTTTTATCTATGTATAGTTAGTGCTATTTCATATGACAAATAAATAAATAAATCACCAAAGAAAGCCTTTGAATACTCAGGCCTTCTCAGTCATAACCCTGACCCATTCATTGGTAATCTCGTGGATTGACTACTGTAATGCTCTCTACGTGGTGCTGCCCCTGTGTTTGATAGAGATTACAGTGAGTCCAGAATACCAGGGGTTCTCAATTTAAGGCCCACTGGCTGGATCCAGCCCATGGTGTCATTTCATGTGGCTCCCCCACCCAGTGGTGGGCTTCAGCCGGTTCGCCAGAACCAGTAGCAGAAATTCTGGCTGGCCCTGCCCATCCAAGTTTTGAAATACAGTAATCCTAATTCAGGTGCAACACAGGGCTTTCCCCCTGGCCATGCCCACCATACCACGCCCACCGAGTAAGTAGTAAAAAAAAAAATTTGAATCCCAACACTGCCCCCACCAAGGGCATTTGAGAAACAAAATGGCCACCCTATTCAAGCTGTTTGGACAAAATGACTGCCCCCATTGTGCAGACAGGGCAAAATGGCCATCTGGCCCTCAAAGCTGACTGAGAGAGCATGACCCGGGCCCTAACTTGAAAAGGCTGGGAACCCCTACCTTATACGGTTTGGGACCTTGTTATCTGTCGGAGCGCCTCTCCCTCAGAACAACTCCCTGCATTACCCGTTCACCACATTCGGCACAGCTCCAGGTGCCGCCCCTCCAGGATGGCTTGGAAGTCTTTAACTAGAAATAGAGCCTTCTCGGTGGTGGCACCAACACTGTGGAACACTTTACCAGTAGAGCTGCACCAGGCCCCATCACTGACCATCTTTAAAAAGCAATTAAAACTCTCTTCTTTAAGGAGGCTTTTCAGGCTGTTGTACCTTTAGTGATAATTTTAACAGTCAGGATGAGTCTCAGACGCCAGTTAATTTATTTTATTTTATGATGTATTTGTCGGTTGTTTGTTTTGATTTTCTGTGTGTTCTGTTGTTATTCGTTATCTGTTTGTATACTGCCCAGAGTGGGATACCAACCAAATGAGTGGTATAGAAATGCAATCAATCAATCAATCAAGGGGGGGGGGGCAAAGAATGGCATTCAAGCCATGTATGAAAGCTGCCCTGCTCATTTCCCCATACATCTCCCACATGCTCTAACGCAACCCCACAATGCAAAGGGTTGTTGCAATGTAAATTATGTATATATCCAGCCAATCAGAAGAGTTCTCTAGTTTCCCTGCATGTAGCGTCACCTGACCTGTATTAGATAGCTTGCTGTTCAGGTTTTATTCAGTCTGTGTGCATTTTTCATTGTGTATTATTCTGCTTTCTTCTCTCCTACACTCTCCAATTTGCCTTACAAGCAAAGTGCATTTGTTTAAATGAGAAAGTTATTTTAAAGATAAAGGTTGCCCTTGCTTGAAAGCCAGTCTTATCTAACTCTAGGTTTCAGTGCTCATCTCTGTTTATAGCCAAACAGCCAGCGCTGTCTGCATTTGCAGACATTTCCGTGGGCATGTGGCAGGCATGCTTCAACACCGGAGTGCACGGAACACTGTTTACCTTCCCACCTATTTATCTACTTGCAATTTCTTGCTTTTTGAACTGTTAGGTTGGCATGAGCTGGGACAGAGACGGGAGCTCACACCATCGTGCAGTATTCAGGTATGGAACTGCTGATCTTCCAATCGTCAAGTTCAGCATCACAGAACTGTTTACCTACCAAAGCAACTGCTTATCAATTCTATCTAAAGCAAAGCAACTTTAAAAGAACATTTTCCTTCTATTTCAACAAGAGTGGAGAGTTCAATTTGCTAGGCTAGAATGGGAATCTAATGCATGGAGAACTTGCTAACTATAACTATTAGTTTAACCTGCTCCACCTACTGTTGTGTATATAAAAATCTTAACATGTTAAGGTTGAGAATTGACTTGAAAGCCAGGATTACAATGACTGGTTAAAAACTTAGAATCTCCCACTCTGTGTCTCAATGTCCAAACACCTTCCCTCTACCATGGTGAAAAAGCTTATTTTTTCAGTCTGCCTGTCTTTGATCTCATCATTATACAGGCTGTGATACAACATCCAATTAAGATTGAAATCCACTTCTTAATGAAAGCTCAACCTCTACAGAATTTTCTAAGTTAGTGTTTCCCAATCTTTGGTTTTTGACTTCAATTCCCAGAAGCCTAAGTCAATTCCCCAACACACTGATCAATGTACTGGCTTAGGCTTCTGGGAATTGAAGTCCAAGAACCTAAGTTTGGGAAATACTGAACTACAGTAGACCAATATCCTGCCTATAGCAGGAGCTCTCAACGTTTTCAGGTTGCCGGCCAGACAACACCCCATCAGACAGCTGAGCGGACCGGTCATGTGGTTCTGCACGTATTCTCGCACATTTTCACAAATTCTCATGTGTATTCTCATGAGATTTCATGAGTTCTCGTGAGATTTTGTAAGTTCTCATGCATATTCTTGTGAGATTTCATGAGTTTTCGCATGTATTCTTTGTGAGATTTCATGTATTCTCATGAGATTGCATATGTTTTCGGCGCTTTTGTTGCTTGCGGTGGCAGCAGCAAGAACGAGGGCAGTGGGCCACATGAAATGGTGCCATGGGCCGGGGCCGGTCCATGGGCAGTAGGTTGTGAATCCCTGGCCTATAGTTTGGGAAATGCTGTAAATCTAACATAGGTCTGTCAGTGAGCTAAATTTCCCATTGTGCTTCATTTCTGGTTGGGTTGGCTACGGTTGAACTAGGGAAGCAAGGAGACTTACCAAGAGAGGTCACAATCTTTTGGTTCTCCTCCATGACGTCCTTGTGGAGAGCTCTCTGGTCTGGATCTAGCAGGGCCCATTCCTCTGGGGTGAAAAGCATAGCCACCTCCTCAAAGGTTACCACATCCTGGAGGAGAAAAAATATTTCCTGATTCTTCTCTTCTTCCGCTATATCAGAAGCCAAATACTGGCGATCAGCCATGAACACTATCCTGACAATATAATGCAGTGGCCTTTCATTAGCCTTCCACATTGCAGCATAAAACCCATACCACTGATCCAGTTCCACGAGTCACTTCCTGGCCCTGAGCCCTTTTGGCACACAAAGTTGTCATCAACCCTAGGCCAGGATTGATGAAGATGCTGCCCTCCATCAAGATGGATTCAAGTAAGATTTAATCCACTTGGGGACCATCCTCCTTCCCTATGGACTTCAGCACCCAAGGCTGTTAGTCCTCAGGGTTGTCAGGTGTTAACTGCCGCGTGAAAGTTGGCATATGGTCTCTGGCAGTATGGTCTACTCCAGGAGTTCTCAATCTTTTTCAGCCGGGGGATGGGTCATGCTACCTCAGATAGCTTCGGGGGCATTTAAAATGTCCATAAAACACCCTAACCCCTCATTAAAACCCCAGACCGGATTGAATAAGCCAGCAGGACTGGGTTGTGGTGCCTGACGTGCTCCACGCCTGCTGGCAAAGTCATGTTTTTAGAGCCTTCCTGAAGGGGGGCAACTACGCCTGGAGACGCAATTCTGGTGGCAGGAGGTTCCATAGGGCCGGGGCGGATACCGAGAAGGCTTTCTTACTGGTCCCAGCGAGGTGTGCCTCCCTGGCTGATGGGACCACCAGAGAGCCCCTATGAGCTTCCTCCACCACATGGCACTTTCTGAGGCCACAGGTTGAGAATCCCTGGTCTACTCTATTACTATAGCAAGATAACCTGGCCAGAGAACAATTTCTTGAATACCAGTAGTAAAATCTGATAGAATTTGCAAACCAAAGATAAGCTGAGTGGTTAAGCCAGGATTTGTTATATCACAAGTTGACACCTTCTGGGGATGGCGTTCATAGTCTCCCTTATGGGCATTTCTTGTTACCAATTGCTGTGAGTCCTATAGACCCATTCTCCCCCCTCCACAACAGAGACCATGTGCCTCCGAATCCTACTTGTTCAGGCTCAAAAGTAGAGAGCTCTGGTCTTCAAGTCCCTTTCCCAATATATTCCCATAAGTGGAGGAAGACGATCTTGAGGGATGGAGAGGACATTTTTTACTTCTCTTCGGAGGAGGAAGGACTGCAGTGGCTTAACGGTTAAGCCACTGAACCTGATGGAAGGTTGACAGGCCAGCACCTCAAGACTCGAGTGCTGCACAGCAGAGCGAGCCTCCATCTCTGTCCCAGCTCCTGTCAATCTACCAGACTGAAAACAAGAAATTGCAAGTACAGTAGAATAAATAAGTACCACTTTGGTGAGAAGGTAAACAGCATTCCATGTACTCTGTCGTCTATAGTCATGCCTACCACATGACTATGGAAACCTCTGTAGATAGAGACAATGCTAACACTGGGTTTTTGGCTGTGAACGGAGATGAGCACTGAACTCTGGAGTTGTTGTTATATTTCAACTTGTATGCCGTCCCACTCACAATCCGACTGGGCGGCTAACAAAGAAGCAGCGTATCACAAATTACAGTTAAAAAATATCACATTTCAAGAGCAATACACGTTTCAAAGCAATACACAAGGAGAGAAAAAATACATTGGATACAACTGGCTTTTGAGCAAGGGTGACCTTTACCTAGGAGTATGGACAGAAGTGGCCAAAGAAATTATGTACGAATGGAAAGAAAAATAAACCAAATGGAAAATCAGGCTTTCATTTTCCTCATTTAGCCAGGCCAGGAGAAGATTAGATATCTTCACAATGAAAACTGTTGTTTTAGCAATCATCTAGGATTGGATGGTGGTGGTGGGAAAGTTATTTTCATTTAGAAAGTGGTCTTAACATTTAGTAAAATGTCCTTGAGGAACTATTGTGCCCAAGGAACTATTGCTGAAACAACGAGAGATAAAATATAATTTTGGGCTGCTCATGTCTTACATTCTTCATTTTTTCCAGAAAAAAACAGAAGGAGTCCCTCTTCCCAGTGATTCTCTGCCCTCCTACCTGATTCAGGTCTTCTCCGTTACAAAGAGGAGACAATGGATTTCTTGTCCCAGGCATTGTTCCAACCCCTGCAGGAAAAACATCAGAAACAATTCCATAGACTTGTCTTGGTAGTTCAAACCACAATGCAAAGAACATGGGTTAGAACAGATCTCCTCTTCACTTTTATTTGTTTATTATGGTTATATGCCAGCAACTGCGGTGGCTTAGTGGTTAAGATGCTGAACTTGACAACTGGAAGTCTGGAGTAAGTTTACTGTCTCTCTTCCTGCTCCTGCCAACCTAGCAGTATGAAAGCAAGAAACTGCAAGCAGATAAATAGGTACAAAGAATAGTTCGCTCTCTTCTGGATGATGGGATCTGTCATACTGTATTTAAAATCCCTCAGCTATTCTCTTCCTTTGGATAAAAAGACTTGTTTCGTTAGACCTTCTCGGCAAAAACTAAGGCAGTGTTTCCCAAACTATGTTCTGTAGAACACTGTTGGACTTCAATTCCCAAAGACCTAAGTCAGTAGATTGGCTGATCAGTGCTTTGGGGAATTGATTCAGGCTTCTGTGGACTGAAGTCCAAAAACCAAAGGTTGGGAAACAATGAACTAACATATATAAAATATGTGAGTGTTGAAAATTAAGATACAGTACTTCGAATTAGTAGACATAGCTTGCAACAAGAGATTCCCAATCTGACCTAGTAAAAAGTGATAAGAAAGGCAGTCTCACATACTCAGAGAAAGAGGTCGAGCTTTACCACCACACTTCCTCCCAGCAGGAATTCTTACCTTTCAAGGGAATATCTCTGTCACCATCATCTTTCTTCCCCTTTGGCAGCCTACTCTGTCTGCTGTGTGACGGAGTCTTCTCTGCCACAATTAAATCACACTGAACTTCCACTGAAAGGTTTTTCATCTGAGTTTGGTGTTGAGGATCCCAGTTATAGAATTTGAAAATAGAAAACATAACCAGACATTTTGGCATCACTTCTGAAATAGTACAGGGGTTGGGCATATTTGTCCACTGGGAATGGTTAAACCAGGGGTTCCTAATCTTTTTTTGGCCATGTCCCACCTAAGCATCTCTACAATCCTGATGCCCCCGCCCTCCACTACCCAGTTGACATATAATTCTTATTATTCAAAAAGATAATTCCTATTCATATGGACGAAGTCTAAAAAGCCATTAACTGTTAATAACTCATTCTTGAATTGCTGCCACACAACCCCCCACCCCACGGTAAAAATCAAATTGCATGTGTCCCACATTGGGAACCACAGGGTTAGACGACTGACGGAAAATTATGCAACATCTTCCCTCATATGACAAAGTATGGGACATATTTCTCCGCATTGCCCACATGTTCCCTGTTTGACAATCCCCAGGAGAGAGAAATGTTCTCACCTTCTGCTCTTCCTGCCTTTTCTCCTCTGCCTGACTCAGGAGGAAACCTTCTGCCAGGGCCACCGCTTGGGAACTGGTCTCTGCTCCACATTCCCTTATCCAATTCTTCATCTCAGGGGGAAGGATGGTCAGGAACTTCTCCAGCACCACCAGATCTAGCATCTGAGTCTTGGTGTGCTTCTCTGGTTTCAGCCACTGATGACAAAGATGGTGGAGTTGGGTGCAAAGCTCTCGGGGCCCTTCAGCTTCCTTGTAGGAGAATTGTCTGAAGTTCTGGCATTTCACCTCTGAGCTGACAATGTTCTCATCCAGGATAGTCTTCCACTTGCTTTCCCACAATTCCACAATCCTTCCATTCTGGGTGTTACAGAAAGTGTCTCTTTCTGCTTCAACGTCAGCAGAGTCTTCCTCCTCCATCTTCAATCCTTCACGTAAGGAAGCCTACAATGAAATCAAAGGGAGGATTGTCCAATAAGCCCTGGTACTAACCTCTACACGACAAAGATGTTGTTCATTTAATACTTTTTAGAGGTGACTTGAAGGCATGGTTTGGGGAAAAGTGTTTATTTCTGAAGGGAAGGCAGTCAAATATCAAGAATGAAATAGAAACCAAGCAGCTGGGGATTTTGATTCAGTGAAAGCAGCACCTGCCCTTTATCTGAGATGCATTAACTGAACCTTCCACAAAACTGGCCTTTCAACCAATCCTCACCCTCATTTTCACACTCGATGATCATAAGATGACAAGTAGCAAATTCTGCTATATGGCAACCCTCTTTAATTTTTACTTTATTTTTAAAGCAATAAAATATAAACAAACTTGCAAATCATAATATTGACAATAGAATTCAATGACAACTAAAATAAAAAATATAAAGGAAAAGAAATATAAATAAAACATATTACATTAACAAATATGTGCACCCACTACCAATGGGACATTATATGCCTTCAACCTATAACACCCTAAAGAAGAATCACCTGTGTAAACAGTATTCAATGAGAATAGCAATCTTACAAATGCCCGTAGCCCAACATGAATATACTGAAGAGAAGTGAGGACATGCTAAGATTTAATTAAGTCAATATTACACAAAAGGTGTGTTCTGTCTCCATTTATTTGCATTGTATTATAACCTTGTACTACAGAGATATTTATAATTGTTTATTCTTTGCAGAACAGAAAAGTAAAGTCATCATATAATGTCTGAAGAAGGAAATGTCCAAAAACGTTAACATATTAATGGATGCTTTTTATGGAGTTGTATTTTGATATTAAAGTTCCCAAGCCACGAATGGATTTTTGCTTGTTTCAACCTATAACACAACATTCATTTTATACAATTATTCCTTATTTCCAAAAAGTGATATATTCTTAATCTTGCCCTCATCTTACATCTTTCGATTTAACTAAAGCATGGTAACAAACTCTCCCCAAATCCCTCTAAAATCATTTTTAATCAATTCTTTCTTTAACTTTAATTTGCATGTCAATCTATCATTTATTCCTATATTCCATTATTCGTTATAGTAATCACCCAACAAAAAATTCACAATATATTTTCCATTTTTAAAAAATAGTAAGCAATATCATAGTTGTTAATAAAGGTTAATAAAGGACTGCAGTGGCTCAAGTGGCTAAGACGCTGACTGGGAGGCGGACGGTCAGCAGTTCAATTCCCGAGTACTGCAAGACAGAATGAGCTTCCGTCTGTTTCCCAGTTCCTGCCAACCTAGCAGTTCGAAAGCAAGAAATTGCAAGTAGATAAATAGGAACCACTTCGGTGGGAAGGTAACAGCATTCCGTGCGCTTCGGTGTCTAGTCATGCCTGCCACATGACCACGGATATGTCTGCAGCTGCAGACAGCGCTGACTCTTCGGCTTTGAAACAGAGATGAGCACTGCATCCTAGAGTCGGATACGACTGGCTTCCGAGCAAGAGAAACCTTTACTTTTACCTTTAATAAAGGTAAAGGTTGCCTTTGCTTGAAAGCTAGTTGTATTGGACTCTAGGGTCCAGTGCTCATCTCTGTTTATAGCCAATATTTAGTCCATTTTTAAACCCTTTCAGAGTTGTAGATTTTAAACATAATAATAAACTATAGTCAAGAGGTTGTTTCCCCGTGTGATTTTTCTTGGAAAATATTATTCTGGGTGGTTCTGTTTTTTTTTAAAAAATAACAATTTTTGGGCCACTCTTGAAATCACCCTTCCTCCCACTGAGCTACCCTTCACTCACACACACCCTTGATTTGGACTCACCCTCAAACACAGACACACGAGGCTCCTTTGGAAGAAAAAACGCTAAAGAGGAGCCCGAAACGAAAATGCAGTCCTTGGAGTCCCCGTTTCCCTCCGGAAGGAGAAAAGCAAGAGACAGAAAGGGACTTATTTTGGAGGAGGACCCTTGCATAGACGTTCTCTGGCTCTCTAGGAATGCTGACTCTATGCTTTTAACCCCTTGCGGCCAGGGCCAGGCGAAGAAGGAATCCTCTGTCTCAGAGGGTCTGGTGGAGGTTTTGGCTTCTTAGACTCCGGCATTTCTTGCTCCCTCCTGGCTTTGGAGGGAAAGGGCTCAGGGCGACTCCTTCCCCACCCCCCAAACTCAATCACTTACCTGCCCCGGATCCCAAATCTTTCTTGGTTTCTACTTCAGATCGATTGTGCAACTGAACAACAACAACAACTTCAATCATCCATTATACCTCCACCTTCTGGTCAATTTTTATACTGTAGTTTAGATTATAAATGTCATAATACCCACATCTTGTAATAGATCAATTATTTCTGTTTTAATCTGTGAGCAGCATCTCACCAACTGATAGAAAATGGTGTAATAAATGCATTTTAAAAATAAACATCTCCAGCTCACTCTTTTGGGTAACGTTTGCGCCCACTCCTGGACCGGGACTCCTTGCCCATGGTCACTCATGCTCTGGTCACCTCCAGATTAGATTACTGCAATGCACTCTACATGGGGCTGCCCTTGATGACCGCTCGGAGGCTACAGCTGGTGCAGAATGCGGCTGCCCGGATGGCGATGGGGTGTGGGCGCTATGCCCGCACCTCCCCACTACTCCGGGAGCTGCACTGGTTGCCAGTTTGCCTACGGGTGCAATTTAAGGTGCTGGTTTTGACCTTTAAAGCCCTATATGGCAGTGGGCCAGGCTACCTGAGAGACCGCATCATCCCAAGAGTGTCTGCCCGTCCAACCAGAGCGGACGGGAGGGGCTCCCTAGTTGTGCCTTCAGCTTTTAGTTTGGTTTTAAATGGTGTGGGTGCAATGAGGGGAGATGGAGGGGAGGATGATGGTGTTTTAACATGTTTTTATATGTATTAACTGTTGTACGTCGCCCTGAGTCGGGTTTTTACCTGAGTGGGCGGCATAAAAATTTAAATAAATACATAAATATTGACTATCAGACACGTTGCACCAGATGTGGCCTTGTAAACTTGTGAAATCCATTGAGCTATTGCTCAGATCACAGATATGGGAAGAGTAATGCTGTGGTAGATGTATCCAGCCCAATTCTGAATGCGTCCCCAAAATATTATGGTGCATGCCCAACCCCAATTAGGCCACCAGCCCTCATGCCTACCAAGAACAGGAAAGGAGGAGTCAGTGGGGCCTCACCATAAGAAATGAAAAGTGGATCATGGAAAGTAGGGCAAGAGGCCAATAACTGCCTCATAGCCTATAGTGGACACACACTATGTAGTCCTTGGCCATCCCAATAGAGAAACATTCCTCTAACCATTTTTGGTTATTTGTAACTATAAGAAAGATGCAACTAGTTCCTAGCCAAGAATACAGTGGTAGAGCACATGTCTCTTTGAGCTGTGACCAACATAGAATTGTTTACCAATTCATTGAAACCAGAGATCACCAAAAAAGGCCATCATAAATGTTGCCTTTGATAAGTCTACCGCATAGGTTGCCCAAAAGACTGGAGTACAGTACTGACAAGTAAATGGATAATGAGTTTGCAGATATTCCTCCACAGAAATGTGTTCCTCTGCCAAGTTTTGAGGTTCCTGAGTGTCTGGAATAGGGTTGCCATAATTCTATTCCCCCAAACTGGGACTCCCTTGCTCGAAAGCCAGTCATATCCGACTCTAGGGTTCAGTGCTCATCTCTGTTTCAAAACCAAAGAGCCAGTGTTGTCTGCTTCTGCAGACATTTCCATGGTCATGTGGCAGGCATGACTAACTGCAAACTCTAAGACCCTTCCTCTCTGAGGTCACCCCTACCCTACCCCTCACCCCCCCTCACCAATTGAGTTGGACTCACCTTCAAACCCCACATGAGGATCCCTTGGAAGAAAGCTCTAAAAAGTTTGGAACATAAAAATATGTAGAAAGCTATGGAGTGTTCCTTCCATGGAAGTATAATAAAACAGGAGATGGCACTACAGACTTCATGCTGTAAGTTTTTTGAAGCCAGTGAGCGTGGCCTGCTGCCATATTAGATGCCCCAAAACATTGCCTCCAGACTACTGTTTACAATTGCTTCTTGTGTTGGAGCGGTGGTGGTGCATTGATCCCCTCTCCTGGGTCCCCTGGGTTGGGGGGTGGGGTGTTGGGGGGATGTTGTGTATAGAACATTATACCTTTAAGTAATGTAACACTCGAATGAGTGGATATAATAGCCACCAGCTGTAACACTGTAACCTTCTGTATCAGGACGCGAGCTAGTGACCACTAGGGGGCAATAGCGAGCGTCCAGCTCACATGGTTCCAATCCCCCAAACAACTACAGCGCGGGAAGATTCCCGCCACCACCTAACCTGGACAAGAAGGGCGTGACGGGGAATGACGTCACGCAGACAGTAGCCAATGGGCTATCGAGGAGCCACATTCAAATGTATAGTCACCGTATATATTGAGCTGTTCATCCACCATTACCACATGTTCCCCCGGACCATCATGCAATAAAGATGTGTTAAGCCAACCCTTCGGCTGTTCGTATTGTCTTGGTTCTCATACGCTAAACTGGCGACGAAGGTGGGATAATGGATCCCCACGGAATCAAGACAACGCAGGCCGGTTTCAACATCAACAAACCGGAAGAATGGGAGCTCTTCGAAATGGACTTCCAAAGCGCACTGATGGTGTCCGATATCACAGACGAGGGGAAGAAGACGGCCATTCTCATCAGGATGCTCGGGTTCCCCGCCATGAAAGTACTGGTGGACCTAGTGTCGCCGAAGAAGGTGAACGAAGTGTCGGTCAAGCAGCTCCTCAAAGCAATGCGCGACCATTTCCAGCCCTCGGTTTCGATGTTTTCGGCTCGGGACGCGTTCTGGAAGAGAGTCCAGGTGCCTGGTGAGTCCGTGGCCGCCTTTGCAGCGGCCCTCCGGTTGGCCGCCGGCCCATGCAAATGGTAGAACCTGGAAATCGCCCTCAGGGACCGCATGCTGTGCGGCCTGTGGGACGAGGAGGTCCAGCGAAAGCTGATGAACCAGGAGCCGCCCCCGACGCTGCACAAGGTCGTGAAGGAGGCACAGGCGGCGGAAGCCACGTGGGCCGGAGTTAAGGGGTTCAGAGCAAGGCCCCCACAAACCGACAAGGCGGCGGGCCCGGTGCAGGCAGCCAGGCGGGCGCCACAATCCTCCACGGAGAGCAGCGAGGATGAGGACATCCGGAAGGTACGGAAGGATGGCCGACGTTGCGACGGCTGCGGGGCGGCCCATGACCGCATCAAGTGCCCGTTCCGGAAGGCCAAGTGCCACAACTGTGGACGCCGAGGCCACATAGCCAAGGTTTGCAGACGGCGGCGCAGAGACCAGAAAGGCTCGACAGACCGCTCACCGAGGATCCAGGAAGGCGTCCGGCCCTCGAGGAAGCAGGACGGCGTGGGCCACATCTCTGACGACAGCGACGACGACACCCCAGTTCACAGCGTGTCCTTAGGACACCCCCGTTACTTTGTTGAGGTACTGGTGCAAGGGGCCCCCGTTAGGATGGAGATAGACTCGGGTTCTTCATATTCAATCATTTCCCAGAGGGAGTTTTTGGGAATTTCCCCCAACGTGCGGCCCAAGCTCAAAGCACTGAGGTCTACGCTGCGGGACGTGCAGGGAAATAGCATTCCGGTGTTGGGGGTTGGAAAATTCAAGGTCCAATACAAGCAGCACGCCGCGGAACTTCCCCTGGTTGTTCTCAAGGGGGGAAGCTGTAGCCTTCTCGGGACTCAATGGTTTAAGCCCCTGGGTTTGTTCATTGGGGGGGTGCATGCCGTTGGGACTGACCCAATACAAGAGGTGTGTGACGTGCATCCCGAAGTGTTCAAGAAGGGACTCGGAAAATTCAAGGGACCCCCAGTCGCGTTCGACCTGGACCCGGAGGTCCACCCAATAAGACTCAAACCGCGCAGAGTGCCTTTTGCACTCAAGGACAAGATAGAGGCGGAACTGGACAAATTGGTGGGCCAGGGGATTCTTGTTCCTGTTGATTCCGCGGAGTGGGAAACTCCGATTGTAACAGCGCTGAAGGCCAATGGGGAGGTTCGAATATGCGCTGATTACAAATGTACCATTAATAAGGCGATACGCCCAAATGCGTATCCGGTGCCGGTAGTCAGCCACCTGTTGGCCAGGTTACATGGGGGGAGGTGTTTTGCAAAGCTTGACCTGGCGCAGGCATACCAGCAGCTCTCGGTACCCCAGCTGCGGCTGCTGCACAGACGATAGTCACTCATAAGGGGGCGTTCCAGGTGACGCGCCTGCAATTTGGCGTGAACTCGGCGGCAGGCATCTTCCAATCGCTCGTGGAACGCCTCTTAAAGGGTCTGGAGGGTGTCTTACCATACTTTGATGACGTGTTGATAACGGGGGGGAGTGAGTCAGAATTGGCTGAGAGGCTAGACAAAGTACTGACGGTATTCGAAAAGGCGGGGTTGAGGCTGCGGAAAGACAAATGCGTCTTCTTCGCAAAAGAGGTTGAGTTCTTGGGTTTCCGGGTAACCCCTGCAGGAATCAAACCCTCCAAATCAAAGGTGGCCGCCATTCAAAATGCTCCTCGCCCCACCTCCAAGCCCGAATTGCAGTCGTTCCTGGGGCTCTTAAACTTCCACCATTCCTTCCTGCCTCGGAAGGCATCGGTAGCAGAGCCGCTTCATAAGTTACTAAAAAAGGACGAGGCGTGGAAATGGGGCGAGAGCCAGGAGAGAGCATTCAATGAGCTGAAACAACTCTTAGCCTCAGACGCTATATTAACCCATTTTGACCCCAAGAGACCAGTGGTCCTGATATGTGATGCATCCCCAGTGGGGGTGGGGGCGGTTCTGTGCCACGTGTTGGAAAACGGGCGGGAGGCCCCGGTGGCATTCTACTCCAGGTCCCTGTCTCAGGCAGAGCGAAACTACGCACAGACAGACAGGGAGGCGTTAGCGATAATTGCTGGGACGAAAAAGTTCCACGACTTCCTCTATGGCCGCCCCTTTACCATCGTGACTGACCACAAGCCCCTGCTAGGCATTTTTACTGCAGACAAGCCCACGCCACAGATCCTGTCCCCTAGGATGCTCAGGTGGGCCATTTTTTTAAACGCGTACCAGAACGCGCTGGTGTATCGCCCTGGAAAGGACATAAGCCACGCGGACGCCCTGTCGAGGTCACCCCTCCCCCACACGAGCAGCCACGTGTGTGAGGTGGAACAAGACCACCAAGTGCTCATGATAGAGGTCCTAGATTCACCCCCCATAGTGCCCGCAGAGATCGCCAAGGCGACAGGCAAGGACAAGACGTTGGCCCTGGTCAGTTCTTGGGTGCAGAAAGGGTGGCCAACGTCCTCCCCGGCAGCGGAGTTCGCCCCATTTTTTCGGAAAAAGCTAGAACTGTCCTTAGAGAGGGGGTGCCTCCTGTGGGGCCAGCGGGTAATCGTCCTTGAATCCCTGAGAGCTAGGGTGCTTAAACTGCTGCACGTCAGCCACCCTGGAATTGTCCGCTCCAAGGCACTGGCCAGGAGCTACTTCTGGTGGCCCCAGTTGGACGCTGATATCGAGCACATGGTGGGCACTTGCGTGAGTTGCCAAAGCTCCCGGCCCGAAGAAGCTCGACTTCCGCCCAGGGAGTGGGATACGGCAAAGGGGCCGTGGTCCCGCGTGCACATTGACTTTGCGGGCCCCTTCAGAGGTTCGCTTTTTCTCCTCATAGTGGATGCTTACTCCAAGTGGTTGGAGGTTATCCCAGTTGCGAACACCTCCTCAGCCGCAACAATTAAACAATTGTGCAGGGTGTTCAGCACGTTCGGTATACCCGACACCCTTATTAGCGATAACGCTAGTTGTTTCACGTCCGCCGAATTCAGGGCATTCACCAACATCAACGCCATCCGGCACATCACCTCCACACCCTTCCACCCGGCGACGAATGGCCAGGTAGAACGCCTCGTGCGTACCACCAAAGATGCGCTGAGGCGCATGGGCCCCGGGGATTTAAACCTGCAGTTGTGTCAGTTTTTGCTGGGATACAGGGTAACCCCCCTAGCGTCAGGGTACTCGCCCGCAGAGCTCCTAATGCGCAGAAAGCTGACTACGATACTGACTAGGCTAGACCCTACGAGGGTGGAAGACACTGGGAGGAACATCGGGGTAGCGGGCACGAAGAGTTTCGAAATAGGCGCCCCGGTTCATTGCAGAAACTACGCTAGCGCAGGGCCAGCCTGGGTTCCGGGCATAGTCATTGGGCAGACGGGTCCTGTGTCGTATTGCGTAGAGACCAGCTCAGGTCTACTCTGGAGGCGGCACGCAGACCAACTCCGGCGCCGGGTCTCCGGAAACCAGAGCGCGGACAGCGCAGAACAGGATTCAACGTTAGGGTTCTCCCCCACCCGTTCAGCCCAAGGGGGAGGAGAGGGGGGCCAGTGGTCCCCACCAAGGGGGGAAGGGTCCCCACCAAGGGGGGAAGGGAATAAGTTTGTCCCCACAGATACCCTGAGGGATACCCCCATAGATACCCCAGTAGATGATTTTGAGTTTGAGTTACAAAACCGGGGGGTTTTTCGGAGTGGTCCCCCACCCATCCAAGCGAGAAGCAGGGTTTTTTGTTAGCCCCCAGTGCCCCCGGTTTTCCCACAATGGAGTTCGTCCCTACCCCGAAAGCCGCGGAACCGCGGCAAGTCGTTAACGAGTCTCCCTCTCCCATTGCAGGACAAGAGACCAGGGAACAAAGAAGCAATAGCGCCCCCGGGACAAGCCAGCCAGCCTTGCGCCCAAAATGCGTTTGCAATAAACCATATTGGATGAGAGACTTCGTCTCATCCTAGGGGGGAGGGATGTTGTGTATAGAACATTATACCTTTAAGTAATGTAACACTCGAATGAGTGGATATAATAACCACCAGCTGTAACACTGTAACCTTCTGTATCAGGACGCGAGCTAGTGACCACTAGGGGGCAATAGCGAGCGTCCAGCTCACATGGTTCCAATCCCCCAAACAACTACAGCGCGGGAAGATTCCCGCCGCCACCTCACCTGGACAAGAAGGGCGTGACGGGGAATGACGTCACGCAGACAGTAGCCAATGGGCTATCGAGGAGCCACATTCAAATGTATAGTCACCGTACATATTGAGCTGTTCATCCACCATTACCACATGTTCCCCCGGACCATCATGCAATAAAGATGTGTTAAGCCAACCCTTCGGCTGTTCGTATTGTCTTGGTTCTCATACACTAAACGGGACAAAAGGGGTCTGTCCCCTCAACCCTTCCAGAGCTAGGGGACCCGGCTGTTGTGTATTGAATGTAATTGTAACCACACAAATGAGCGAGTGTAACAATCTGTAACCACATAAATGAGCGAATGTAACAAGCTGTATCTTGCAATAGGAACAATTTAACAAACCACAATAGAACGCGAGCTAGTGAACACTAGGGGGAAATAGCGAGCGTTCAGCTCACATGGTACACATTCCTCAAATACCTTCAGCTGCGCGGGAAAGATTCCCGCCCTCATCTCACCTGGACAAGAAGGGCGTGACTAAGAATGACGTCACATGGACAGTAGCCAATGTGCTATCGAGGAGCCACATTCAAATGTATAGCCACTGCATAAAAGGAGCTGTTTGTCCGCCATTACCTCATGTTCGTGCTGTACTCCATGCAATAAAGATGTGTTAGGCTAGTTTACAGCTGCTTCCATTGTCTTGATTCCCAAACACTAAATTGGCAACGAGGATGGGATATGGCTTCCCACGGGGACAAGACACTTCCACAGCAACCGGTTTCTACGTAAACCGGCCCGAGCAATGGGACTGATTCGAGATGCATTTCAGGAGTACGGTAGCGGTTGCCAGCATCATGGACGCGGGAAAGAAGAGGGGCCTTCTCATCACGATGCTCGGCTATCACTCAGTGCAAACGCTGATGGACCTGGTGGCACCAAGAGAAGTGGAGCAGGTTGCCGTAGCCGACCTGCTGGTTGCACTGATAGACCACTTCAAGCCCAAGGTGTCCTTCTTCTCTGCCAGGGCCGCGTTCACGAGGAGGGACCAAAAGCCGGGTGAGTCCATGTCCGAATATGCGGCGGCCCTCCGCTTGGCGGCAACCCCATGAGAATGGCCGGAGTTCTTAGATATGGCCCTTAGAGACCGGCTGCTTTGCGGGATGTGAGATGGGGACACCCAAAGGAAGCTCATGACCTGTGGCCACGACCTCACCTTCAAAGAGGTTCTGCAAGAGGTGCAGACGGCTGAGTCCACAAGGGCCGGGTTCAAGCTCCTCAAAGAGAAGCAACCACCAATTGAGGTGGCTGCATCAGCAGTCCAGGCGACCTGGAGGGCACCCCCTGCCCCACGCTCACCCACATCTTCAGAGGCCTCCGCCAATGCAGGCTCCAGTGAAAATGAGGGGGTCCGGAAAGTTGGAAAGGGGCAGAGCGAGAAGAAAGGAAAGGGAGGCCGGCATTGCGATGGCTGCGGAGCATCCCACGATCGGAGCAAGTGCCCATTCTGGAAGGCTGAGTGCCACAACTGCGGATGAAGGGGCCACATTGCCAGGGCGTGCAGGCAACGGCGAGACAAGAGCAAGAGCCCAGCAGAGTGCTCCACGTGGAGACGGGATGGCATCGGCAGAGTCTACGACGGCGTCGACGGCCCAGAGGGGTACCACATGTACCGAAGAGCATATGGGGGAGACGACCTGGCCGTTCACAGCATACCCTTAGGGCACCCATGTTTTTATGTTGAGGTACTGTTGCAGGGGATCCCAGTTAGGATGGAAATAGACTCGGGGTCCGCCTACTCCATCATTTCCCATAGAGAGTTTCTGCGCATTCCCCCCAAGGCGCGTCCCAGACTCAAGGAACTGAGGTCGAACTTAAGGGATGTACAGGGGAATGGGACCCCAGTGTTGGGGGTGGGGGACTTTGAAATACAGTACAAGGGACTCAGAAGGAAACTCCCCCTAGTAGTTTTAAAGGAGGGGGGTGCAACCTCCTGGGAACACAGTGGTTCAAACCCCTGGAGATTTTCATAGGAGGCGTCCATGCCATCGGGGGGGGATGAGATTCAGGCAGTGTGCAACGCACACCCCGAGGTATTCAAGAAGGGACTCAGGAAGTACAAGGGGCCCCCAGTTTTGTTCGACCTAGACTAGGAGGTCCGCCCAATTAGGCTCAAGCCACGACAGGTTCCATTCACCCTGAAGGACAAATAGAGGCGGAACTTGACAAACTGGTGGGTCAGGGGATTTTAGTGCCTGTGGACTCTGCAGAGTGGGAGACTCCTATTGTTACAGTACTAAAAGCAAATGGGGAGGTGCGGATTTGCGCTGACTACAAGTGTACAATCAACAAGGCAATCCGCCCTAATGTCTATCCGGTGCCAGTAGTTAGCCATCTGCTAGCTACTTTACATGGGGGGAAGCGTTTCGCCAAATTGGATCTGGCGCAGGCATACCAGCAGCTATCAGTAACCCCAGCTACAGCAGCTGTGCAAACCATTGTAACTCACAAGGGGGCATTTAAGGTGACGCGCCTACAGTTCGGCGTGAACTCGGTGCCGGGGATATTTCAGTCCTTTGTGGAACGTTTGTTAAAGGGGCTACCGAGTGTTTTGCCATATTTTGATGATATTTTGATATCTGGGGGGAGCGAAGCAGAACTGGCCCAGAGATTAGATAAGGTCCTTACAGTGTTCAAATCCGCGAGGTTGAGACTGCGGAGAGACAAATGTGTGTTCCTTGCAAGAGAAGTTGAGTTCCTGGAGTTCTGTATAACCCCTGAGGGAGTGAAACCCGCTGAGTCCAAAGTCTCGGCCATCCAAAATGCCCCTTGCCCCACCGCGAAACCGGAGCTGCAATCCTTCCTGGGGCTGCTGAATTTTTACCATTCCTTCCTGCCCAGGAAAGCATCGATTGCAGAGCCCCTGCATAGGCTGCTGAAGAAGGATGCGGTTTGGTGGTGGGGGGAGAACCAAGAGCGGGATTTCAGGGAACTCAAGCAGCTCCTCTCCTCAGAGGCCATCCTGACCCATTTCGACCCAAAGAAGCCGGTAGTCTTAGTCTGCGACGCCTCACCAGTGGGGGTGGGAGCGGTCCTTTGCCACGTGTTAGAGAGCGGGCGAGAAGCCCCAGTTGTCTTCTATTCGAGATCATTGTCTAAGGCAGAACGCAATTACGCCCAAACAGATAGGGAGGTCCTTGCTATTGTGGCGGGCACAAAGAAGTTCCATGATTTTTTGTATGGTCGTCCATTCAGCATTGTAACCGACCACAAGCCACTATTGGGTATTTTTACCTCAGACAAGCCCACTCCACAGATCCTTTCCCCAAGGATGCTTCGGTGGGCTATTTTCCTCAATGCGTACAGGGGTTCATTAGTGTACCGCCCCGGGAAAGACATAAGCCATGCTTACACACTCTCAAGGTCTCCCCTTCCCCAGCTGGGAGACCCGAAATGCGAGATAGAGCAAGACAGCCAAGTCCTCCTCAAAGAAGCCCTAGATGCACCCCCCATACTTCCCGTTGAAATCGCTGCAGCCACGGCATAGGATAAAACACTAGCCCTTGTTAGATCCTGGGTACAGAAGGGGTGGCCCACGGCTCGCCCTGCAGACGAGTTTGCTGCGTTTTTCAGGAAGAGGGTTGAGTTGTCCACAGAAAGGGGGTGCCTCCTGTGGGGGGAGAGAGTGGTCATCCCAGAATCCTTGAGAGCAAGGGTACTGCAGCTTCTACACATCAACCACCCAGGGATCGTGCGCTCTAAGGCGCTGGCCCGAAGCTATTTCTGGTGGCCACAGCTAGATGCAGACATTGAGCACATGGTGAACACCTGCGAAAGTTGCCAGAGCTCTCGCCCTGAGGAGTCCCAACTTCCACACAGAGAATGGGACACAGTCAGGGGACCGTGGTCTCGCCTCCACATAGACTTTGCAGGTCCATTCAGGGGTTCCCTTTTTCTACTGGTAGTAGACGCATACTCCAAGTGGTTGGAAGTGATTCCGATGCGCAGCACCTCATCAGCCGCAACCATAAAACAGCTGTGCAAGCTGATAAGTACCTTCAGGATACCTGACGTCATTGTGAGTGATAATGCTAGCACTTTCACGTCTACAGAGTTCCAAGCGTTCTTGGAATCAAACGCCATTCGGTACATAACCTCAGCCCCCTTTCACCCTGCAACTAACTGCCAGGTGGAACGCCTGGTGCGCGCAATGAAACAGGGGCTGCGGTGCATGGGACCGGGGGATCTGGACCTACAGCTCTGCCAGTTCTTGTTGGCATACAGGGTGACGCCATTGGCGTCGGGATTCTCCCCCGCTGAACTCCTCATGAAAAGGAAATTGCATTCGTTGTTAACCAGGTTGCATCCCACCAGGGTGGAGGATAGGGGAAGAAACATTGAGCTCAGGTCCACAAAAAACTTCGAGATAGGTGAACCTGTACACTGTAGGAATTACGCATCTACAGGGCCAGCCTGCGTGCCGGGAGTAGTCATTAACCAAACGGGACCAGTTTCATACTGTGTCGAGACCAACACGGGTCTCCTCTGGAGAAGGCACGCCGACCAACTAAGGCATCGAGTGATTGGGGGGCCGGACAGAGGTGCCCAGCAGCAGAACTCAACGTTAGGATCCTCCCCCACCCGCTTATCCCAAGGGGGAGAAAACAAGGGGCAACAGTTCCAAACAAGGGGGGGAAGAGCAGACTCAAATCCGTATCCTTTTGATACACCAGTTCTTCCCAGCGCCATGAAAGAGAGGAATGAGTTTGTCCCTGTTGCCCCTGAGTTAGATCTTGAGTTACCAAACCGGTGTGTGTGTGTGTGTTTCGGAGTGTTCCCCCACCCATCCAAGCGAGGAGCAGGGTTTTTCTTTAGCCCGCAGTGCCCCCAGTTTGCCCATATCCACATCAGAAATGAATTCCCTCCTGCTGCTCAACCCATAGCTGCAAGTCCGCAGCGAGTCGCTAATGAGTCATCCTCTCCAACTGCAGGACAAGAGCCAGGAGGACACAGACGAGGGGGCACGGCCGAGCCAAACATAATGGCCACACACCCAAAATGCACATGCGGAAAACCATCTTGGTTGAGGGACTTTGTCCCATCTTAGAGGGGAGGGATGTTGTGTATTGAATGTAGTTGTAACCACACAAATGAGCGAGTGTAACAATCTGTAACCACATGAACGAGTGAATGTAACAAGCTGTATCTTGCAATAGAAACAATGTAACAAACCACAATAGAACGCGAGCTAGTGACCACTAGGGGGAAATAGCGAGCGTTCAGCTCACATGGTACACATTCCTCAAATACCTTCAGCTGCGTGGGAAAGATCCACCTCACCTGGACAAGAAGGGCGTGACTAAGGATGACATCACATGGACAGTAGCCAATGCGCTGTCGAGGAGCCACATTCAAATGTATAGCCACTGCATAAAAGGAGCTGTTTGTCCGCTATTAACTCATGTTCGTGCTGTACTCCATGCAATAAAGATGTGTTAGGCTAGTTTACAGCTGCTTCTATTGTCTTGATTCCCAAATACTAAACTGGCAGAGAGGGGATCCCATCGCAGGATACCTCATTATTAAAGAGAAGAAACCAAGCGGTTTCTTCTCTTTAAAAATGGAGCTTTAGGAGGGTGGAATCGATCCCCTCTCCCGGGTCTCCTGTGTCCTGGAGGGTTGAGGGGACAAAAGGGGTCTGTCCCCCCAACCCCTCCAGAGCCAGGGGACCCAACAGAGACGGGATCCCCCCCCCCCGCAGGACAGCTCGTTCATTATTAAAGAGAAGAAACCAAGCGGTTTCTTCTCTTCAACAACTGAGTGTTGGAGGGAGGTGGAATCGATTCCCTCTCCTGGGTCTCCTGGGTCTGGGGGGGTTGGGGGGACAGACCCCTATTGTCCCCTCACACACACATCCCAAGCCAGGGTACCCAGCAGAGAGGGGATCGATTCGACCCCTGTTGTGTATGGAGTTCCGTACCTTTAAGAATGCAACTGTGAATGACTACAATGTAACTCAATGTAGAGTAGCTGATATGATACGTGGTTCAGCTGCCTCTCGAGGATATCGAGAGGCAGCTGCAAGCGCTCGGATCACAAGGTATAAAACAACCAGGTAACTCCTTGTAAGGTATACCGTACGTCTCAATGATGTCACGGATACCACAGCCAATGGTTAACAGTGTAGCTAAATTCAAATGTACTGTGCCACATATAAGGAGCTGCGCCTCCGCCATTACCTCATGTACAGATTGTATACCGTGAAATAAAGATGTGTTTGGCCCCGTGAATGCTGCCCACATTAAACCCCCCCCCCCAACACTTCGTTTTTAAAGAGAAGAAACCAAGCGGTTTCTTCTCTTTAAAAGTGGAATGTTTGGGAGGGATTCCCCCTCTCCACTGGCTCCCCTGGGTCCAGAAGGGTTGGAGGGACAGACCCCTTTTGTCCCCCAACCCTCCCAACCCCAGGGGAGCCAGCAGAGAGGGGATCGAAACCCCCCCCCCCCCCTGATATTAAAGGGGAAACCTGAGAATCCACACTGGAGAAAAACCGTAAAAAAGCCAGGAGTGTGGAAAATCTTTTTCTCAAAATTCATATCTTGTGAGTCATCAACAAGTTCACACTGGAGAAAAACCGTAAAAATGCCAGGAGTGTGGGAAATCTTTTGCTCGAAATTCACTTCTTGCGAGTCATCAACGAGTACACACAGGAGAAAAATCATACAAATGTGAGGAGTGTGGGGAAAGTTTTGCTTGGCATTCACATCTCCAGTATCATAGACTAGCCCAGGGGTGGGCAAACCTTTTGACTCGGGGGCCACAATGGGTTCTTAAACTGGACCGGAGGGCCGGAACAAAAGCATGGATGGAGTGTTTGTGTGAAGTAATATAAATTCAAAGTAAACATCATTACATAAAAGGGTACAGTCTTTTTTATTTCAATAGTTTTATTCATTTCAAACATTTTAACAAGAAGAATGTAAACACTAATCATTATAATTTGAAACTTCAAAAAATGGAGGAATCATAGCACAATAACATACCTTATATTGAAGATGGCAAAGGCAAAATAAAATTGCCTAACAAAGGAAAGGTACAAAAGCCTTTCAAATTAAACTTAAATATAATAAAATAATTTAAAACTAAAACAAATAGAAAAGAACAAAATGTGTAAACAGTAAATTAAACATTTTATTTTAGTGCAACTTCCAAATTATGCCTGGGATGTAGATGGCAATGTAGACTGGGTTGAAAGGTTTTTGGTTTTTAAAACATCAACTTCAGTGGGAACAGTATTGTTGGTCTCCTTTTTTAGCTAATGCATCAAAGTCTGGAGTTAGTTTTGTTGTGGCTATTCTCAGGATAGATCTGAGGTGTTTGTCAGTGTTATGTATGTACAATGCTACTTTAAGAAATGTATGAATGTAACCTGACCACAATTACAATGTAGCACAGCTGTTAAAGGAACGCGAGCAAGCTGCCCATAGAGGGCAGCTGCGAGTGTTCAACTCACATGGTTCTCATTCCTCAAATCACCTGCAGCCGCGGGAACTCCCCGCAATAGCAAACTACTACTGATCCTCCACTGAAGATGGGCATGACCAGGACGACGTCACGCCGGTAGCAGCCAATGAGCTACCGTGCAGCAAGATTCAAATGTATTGTACTACTGTATATAATGTGAGGTATCTCCGCCATTACCACATGTTCATGCTGACCATCAATGAATAAACCTGTGTTAGTCCTTCCTGCGACTCCTTCTTTGTCTTCCGTGCAAGACACTAAATTGGCGACGAAGGTGGGATTGATGGCGAATCCCAAGGTCAAGCCGTACCAGTTCGATGTCAGCGAGCCCGAACAATGGGAGCTCTACGAGTGCCAGTTTCGGCATGCCATGGAAGCTGCAGGCATCGACGACGACGCGAAGATGCGCTCCCACTTCCTGGCTCAGGTGGGGCCGGCCACGCTGCGGATCCTGATGACCCTGGTGGCCCCCCGGAAGGTGGACGAGGTGCCCATCGACCGTATCCTGGAGAGACTGCGTGAGCATTTCCAGCCGCCCGTCTCGATCTTCCCAGCCCGGGTCGCGTTCCACAGGCGAGACCAGCGACCGGGCGAATCCGTGTCTGCCTACGCGGCGGCCCTCAGGCTTGCAACGGTGCATTGCCAGTGGGACGACCTAGACCAGGCCCTCCGTGACCACATGCTGTGTGGTTTGAGGGACGAGGAGCTTCAAAGGAGGCTCATGACCCGCGACCATCGCCTCACGTTCAACGAGGTACTGCAGGAGGCCCAAGCAGCCGAGGAGGCCAGGAGCGGAGTCCGGCTGTTCAAGGCCCGAGGGGCCACGTCCGAGAGGGCCAAGTCACCAGTACAGGCGGCCCGGCGGACACCAGCGAAGACGGCCTGGCGGGCCCCCAAGCCGCCTGCCGGCACACCAACGTTGTCCGAGGAGTCGTCCACTACCGCGGACCCCTACTCCAGCGAGGACGACGACGTCCAGAGGATCAAGAAGCGAGGTGAGAAGCGGCAGACCTGTGAACGGCAGGACCGCCACTGCGACGGTTGTGGGGCGGCCCACGACCGCACGAGGTGCCCGTTCCGAAAGACTGAGTGCCACAACTGCGGCCGAAAAGGACACATCGCCCGAGTATGCAGGCGCGGGCGAGTCGAGGACAAGGGCAGTTCCAGCCATCCCCAGACGCACCAACGAAAGGCGGCCGGCACCAGGAAGGTCTCAGCCGGCTACAGCGAGGAAGGCGTGAACCGCGTGGGCCTGGAGCACCGGCAGTTTTTCATAGAGGTACTGTTGCAGGGGGTCCCAGTGAGGATGGAGATAGACTCGGGGTCATCTTATTCCATCCTGTCCCAAAAAGAGTTTATGCGCATTCCCCCACAGAAGCGGCCCAAACTGCGGGCCATGAGATCCAATCTACGGGACGTGCAGGGAAATGGGATCCCAGTGTTGGGGGTGGGGAACTTCAAGGTGAAGTTCAAGAACTACTCCGAGAAACTGCCCCTAGTGGTCCTCAAAGGGGGGAGGTGCTGCCTTTTGGGAACGCAGTGGTTTGCTCCCCTGGGGATCGAGCTGTCCGGCATTAACGCCATCGAGACTGACCCAATGCGGGACGTGTGCGACGCACACCCGGACGTTTTCAAGAAGGGGCTTGGGAAATACAAGGGGCCCCCAGTTTCCTTTGAGCTGGACCCAGAAATCCGGCCCATCCGCCTAAAGCCAAGGAGAGTGCCCTTGGCCCTCAAGGACAAGATTGAGGCGGAACTGGACAAGTTGATGGGGCAGGGGATTTTGGTTCCAGTTGACTCGGCGGAGTGGGAAACGCCGATTGTTACAGCCCTCAAGTCAAATGGGGAGGTCAGGATTTGTGCGGACTATAAATGTACGATAAATAAGGCCATTCGGCCAAATGCATACCCGGTGCCCGTGGTCAGCCATTTGCTGGCCACATTACATGGGGGGAGGTGTTTCGCCAAGCTAGATCTGGCCCAGGCGTACCAGCAGCTCTCTGTAACCCCGGCTGCTGCCACCGCGCAAACGATCGTAATGCACAAGGGGGCGTTTAAGGTAACGCGCCTTCAGTTTGGCGTGAATTCGGCCCCCGGAATCTTCCAGTCCCTCGTAGAACGCCTTTTAAAGGGGCTTCCAGGTGTCCTCCCATACTTCGACGACGTGTCGATAACAGCGGGGAGCGAATCAGAGTTAGCCAAGAGGCTAGATGGGGTTCTCTCAGTGTTCGAGAGGGCAGGACTTCGATTGAGGAGGGACAAGTGCGTATTCTTCGCGAGGGAGGTTGAGTTTCTAGGGTTTAAGGTAACCCCGGACGGAATCAAACCCTCCGAGTCCAAGGTTGCAGCCGTGAGAGACGCCCCTCGCCCCACCGTGAAACCGGAGCTGCAGTCATTTCTAGGGCTCCTAAATTTCTATCACTCCTTCCTGCCTCGGAAGGCATCAGTCGCGGAGCCACTGCACGCGCTACTCAAGAAGGATGCGGTTTGGCAGTGGGGGGACAAGCAGGAGAGAGCATTCAAAGAGCTCAAATCACTCCTGTCTTCGGATGCTGTCCTGACCCACTTCGATCCGAAAAAACCAGTGGTGCTAGTCTGTGATGCGTCCCCGGTGGGGGTGGGGGCGGTCCTGTGCCACGTGTTGGAGAGCGGGAGGGAAGCCCCGGTGGCGTACTACTCAAGGTCCCTCTCGAAGGCCGAGCGCAATTACGCGCAAACAGATAGGGAGGCCCTAGCCATAATCGCGGGAACAAAGAAGTTCCACGATTTCCTATATGGCCGAGAGTTTATGGTAGTGACGGATCACAAGCCGCTTCTGGGGATCTTCACTACCGGCAAACCTACCCCGCAAATTCTATCCCCCAGGATGCTGCGTTGGGCCATTTTTCTCAACGCCTACCAATATGAGCTGGTCTATTGCCCAGGGAAGGAGATCTCCCATGCGGACGCCCTGTCCCGATCCCCTCTCCCTAGCTTAGGGGACCCCACATGCGAGGTAGAGCAGGAACACCAAGTCCTGCTGATTGAGTCTCTCGACTCACCCCCAATTGTGCCGGCCGACCTCGCCAAGGCCACGGCGGCCGACAAGATCCTGGCCCAAGTTAGTTCCTGGGTTAGAAAAGGGTGGCCCACCTCTCCCCCCGAGGAACATTTCAAGCCGTTTTTCAGGCGCAGAGTAGAGCTTTCTCTGGAAAGGGGCTGCTTACTCTGGGGCCAGCGGGTGGTTATCCCAGAGAAGCTGAGGGCCAAGGTGCTGAGGCTACTGCACACCAGCCACCCTGGGATCGTGCGCTCCAAGGCTCTGGCCAGGAGTTTCTTTTGGTGGCCCCAGATAGACGGAGACATAGAGCGTTTAGTGGGCACGTGTGAGAGCTGCCAGAGCTCTCGGCCCGAGGAGTCCCGGTTACCCCATAGGGAATGGGATACGGCCCGCGGGCCATGGTCCCGGATCCATGTCGACTTCGCTGGCCCTTTCCGCGGGTTCATGTTCCTACTGGTAGTCGACTCCTACTCCAAGTGGTTGGAGGTAATCCCTATGAACAGCACTTCCTCTGCCGCAACCATTAAACAGTTGCGCAAGCTTTTTGCCTGCTTCGGCCTGCCAGACGTCCTTGTTAGCGATAACGCGAGTACCTTCACGTCGGCAGAGTTCAAGACGTTTATGGAGAGGAACGCCGTCAGGCACATAACCGCTGCCCCGTTTCACCCCGCCACAAACGGACAGGTAGAGCGCCAAGTGCGCACTAGGAAAGACGCACTGCGGCGCATGGGTCCCGGTGAGTTGAACCTGCATCTGTGCCAGTTCCTCATCTGCTACAGGACAACCCCCCTAGCGTCAGGCTTTTCCCCAGCCGAACTCCTCATGAGGAGGCGTCCGGTAACACTCTTTGACCGGATGGATCCGTCCAGGGTGGAGGATGAAGGGAGAAATATAAGCATAGGGGGAGAGAGCTCCAAGAGTTTTTTGGTAGGGGACCCGGTTCACTGCAGGAACTACGCGGCCTTGGGGCCAGCGTGGGTACCAGGGACAATTGTTGAGCAAACGGGGCCGGTATCCTACAGGGTCGAGACTAGTTCAGGTCTACTCTGGAGAAGGCACGCCGACCAACTCAGAAGGTGGGTCACCGGTGAGGGGGAATCAGCGTTAGGGTCCTCCCCCACCCGCATTACCCAAGGGGGAGACACGGCGGAACCCGCGGATACAAATGCGTATCCTGGGTTCCCAACCACAGAGGAGGATACTTTGAAAGCGAGGGATCAGTTTGATGATGATTATGAGTTGCAGTACCAGGGGGGTGTAGCGGAGTGGTCCCCCACCCGTCCTAGTGAGAAGAGGGGTTTCAGTTCAGCCCCTGGTACTTCAAGTCCCCCTAGCCCTTTTGTGTTAGAGTATACTATTGCTCCGGCTCCCCGGAGACCAACACCCCCAAGGCAGGCAACAGGGGCGAGTCCGCCCACCACAGTCTCTAGAACGCCCGGACAGGCAGCGGGGGGTGGTGAGGCCAAGAGGGCCTCTTCGTCGGTCCCGAGATTCGTACTGGGGGGAGGGGTCCCCAAACTCCTCAAACGGTAGGCAGGGATTCACGTCCCAACTATTCATTCCATTCCCGTCCCCCAATGCAAGGTCACCACAGACGCCACACAGAGCCACTAATGAGTCCCCCCTTTCCATTGCAGGGCAGGACTCCGCGGAACCAGGAGCCGCCGGCTCCCCTGTGTTAAGTCAATCGGCCGCACGACCAAGGCGCACGTGCGGCAAGCCACAATGGTTAAGGGACTTCGTCCCATCCTAGAGGGGAGGGATGTTATGTATGCATGTACAATGTTACTTTAAATATATGAATGTAACCAGTCCACAATCACAATGTATCTCAGCTGTTAAGGAACGCGAGCAAGCCGCCCATAGAGGGCAGCTGCGAGCGTTCAGTCTCACATGGTCCACATTGCCCAAATCACGAACAGCCGCGGGAATTTCCCCACATGATCAGGAGCTACAGAAAACAACTGCAGAAGAGAAAACAACTGCAGAAGAGAGGCGTGACCTGGGCGAGGCCACGCCGGTAGCAGCCAATAAGCTACCGTGCAACAAGATTCAAATGTATTGTGTTATAGTATATAATGAGATGTATCTCCGCCATTACCTCATGTTCATACTGACCATCAATGAATAAACCTGTGTTAGTCCTTCCTGCGACTCCTTCTTTGTCTTCCGTGCGAGACACTAAAAGGAGGAAGGTTTAATGTCCTCATTTTGAACATTCTTGGAATGGGCCTTAAATCTCAAAGCCTTCTCCCGGGGGTGGGGGCAGGGCTTCTGTGGACGACTATCCCTTTCTGAAGGGACTGCACTGCAGTGGCTCAAGTGGCTAAGAAGCTGACAGGGAGGAGGGAGGTCAGCAGTTCAATTCCCGAGTACTGCAGGACAGAATGAGCTCCCGTCTTTGTCCCAGCTCCTGCCAACCTAGCAGTTTGAAAGCAAGAAATTGCAAGCAGATAAAGAGGGACCACTTCGGTGGGAAAGTAAAACAGCGTTCCATCTGCTCCAGTGTCTAGTCATCCCTGCCACATGACCATGGAAATGTCTGCAGAAGCAGACAATGCTGGCTCTTCAGCTTTGAAACAGAGATGAGCACTAAACCCTAGTCAGATACAACTGGCTTTCGAGCAAGGGAAACCTTTACCTTTTATCCCTTTCTAATCTTGCTTTGTAACTGTGCTCTATTCTGGTCTGAAAGGATTTTTGTGGGAGAAACTTCACTCAGGGAATGCCCAAATGAGGCTTCTTTCATGTCCCCAAGAAAGCACCTGGGATAGTAACGATCACTCAACCCATTATGCAATACCCAAGTTTCGAATTATAGTAAAACCCCGATTTAGGTATGCCTCTATTTACGTTAAATCAACTTACGTAAGGGTTTTTGCATAAACAGGCATCCTGAGACGCACCCCACTAGCAGATGGCACAATGAGAGAGCCAATCCAGTCTGCTCTGGTGGGACAGACAGATGTTCTTCGGGTGATGTGGTCTCTTAAGTATCCTGGCCCACTACCATGTAGGGCTTTAAAGGTAATTGCCAGCACCTTGAATTGCACCTGGAGGCAAACTTGCCACCAGTGCAGCTCCCGAAGCAGTGGCGAGGCCCGGGCACAATGGCTGCACTTTTGGTGTGTTTTATGGAGCCCCCACCCCCCAAAAATTTTTTTTAAAAAAAATAAAAAATAAGGGACTGAGTGTTCAGCTTTTGTTGGGAGAAGAGCTTAAGTGGAGGAGATTTGCACGTAATCAAAGAGATGGCCACTAGGGGTGCAAAACACAATTCTCCATAGGGATTCATTGAAAAACAATTTCAAACCTGTTTTTTATTTTTCAATGCATCCCTACGGAGATGCATCGATTTATGTAAAACCCCTACTTATGTAAGAAGCTAGGGAACAGACTTTTTACATAAATCGGCATAATTACTGTAATTTCAAATGACATTAGACTTGTTAAATCCTACTTGTAGGGGTGTACTGAACCATTAAGCAAACTCATAATATCATGCAAAAAAAAAAGAAGAGTTGGCCCTGATACTAGCTTAGGACAAGTAAATGAAAGTGCTCAAGGTAATCAATAGAGGCGAAAGTGTTGATTAAGAGGAAGACCAAATTTGTAAGAGAATTGTCTGAAGTTCTGGCACTGCACCTCTGAGTTGGCAATGTTCTCATCTAGGAATTTCTCCCTCTTTCTTTCCCAAAATTCCACACTCCTTCCATTCCAGACACCAGCTGAGTCTTCCTCCTCCATCTTCAATCCGTGCTGCAAGGAAACCTGTAATGAAATAAAAGGAAATCACACCTGAATGTCTAGTTCAGGGAAGGCCTGTACAATCAGGCCCTGCTAATAAACTCTGCAAGACAAAGATGTTGTTTTTGTACTGCTTATTCGAATATGCGTGAAGACATGGTTTTGGGAAAAGATTACACTTCTGAAGGAAAGGCAGGTATAATAATTTTGTGTCATAAATTATTCTGGGTTGAAAGGATTTTTGCTGGAGGAACTCCACTCAGGGGACACCTAAATGACGCTTCTTTCAGGTCCCTAAGATCTTTTCCCCACCAAAGCGGTCCCTACTTATCTACTTGCAATTTCTTGCTTTCGAACTGCTAGGTTGGCAGGAGCTAGGACAAACGACGGGAACTCAAACCACCATGCAGTAACCAGGTCTCGAACTACCGACTTGCTGGCCTTCCAGCTAACAATATCTAGAAGGATGCTGTGGAGTTGGAAAAAGTGCAGAGGAGGGCAACCAGAATGATTAGGGGACTGGAACACCTTCCTTACCATCTGAGGCTGCAACGGTTGGGCCTCTTCACTCTTGAACGACAGCGTCTAAGAGGTGACCTGATTGAAGTTTATAAAATCATGCACGGTGTGGACAAAGTAGATAAGGAAAAACTGTTTTCCCTATCGCACAACACTAGAACTCCATGAAACTTTTGGGTGCTAGTTCTCAAACAAATAAGAGAAAGTAATTTTTCACCCAGAGGATCACTGGTCTATGGAACTCCCTGCCAGAAGAAGTGGTCACAGCTGTCGGTCTTGACAGCTTCAAGCAAGGATTAGACAAGTTCATGGAGGACAAGGGTATCAATGGCTATAATTATGGATACCTCTAAGGACAACCTCCGGGTTGGAGAGATAGGCAGGAGATATCTCAATGCCATTTCCAGGGAATCCTAAGCAGGTGAAGGCATCTGCTTGGGAATAATACCCTGAAGCAAATGGTGAGCCATTGTGTGAGACAGAATGCTGGACTGCATGAACTGTGGCCTGTTCCAGCAAGGCTGTTCTTATGTTCTTATGTTCTAAGGCAAGCTCTTTGACCACTGAGCCCCTGGAAAGGCAGGTGAATGTCAAGAATGAAATAGAAATGAGGCATCTGAGGATTTTGATTCAGTGAAAGCAGCCCGTCCTTTATCCGAGATGCATCAACTGCACCCTCTGCAGAACTGGCCTCTCAGTCATTCTTCACCCACAGTTACACACACACACACACACACACACACACACACACACTCTCTCTCTCTACGATTGTTACATGCTATGCGGCCAATTCTGTTATATGGCCACCCTTTCAAGGTTTTCTTAAAGTCAATTGCAGACAGAGGTTGTTCCCCATGTGATTCTTCTTGCAGTTCACAAGTCAATTACAATTTTGCCCCCAACATGCTGGGCACTTATTTTACCAATCTCGGTAAGATGGAAGGCAGAGTCAACCTTGAGCCCTGGTCAGGATCGAACTTCCAATATTTTGGTTGCAGGACAGCAGTTTACCCACTGCTCATAAGACTATTCTTGCTGAATGAAAAATTGGCCTTTCTGCTTCAAGACATGAACCCATGAAAAAGAAATGTTGCTCAATTTGCCATCAAATGCTGCTAGATGTAGAAAGAAGTATATGGACTACTAAAAATTAATAAAGAATAACTTATAAAAATAACTTATAAAAAAGACCACATTGCTATACGGTGGATCATGGAGAAAACAAAAGAATATCAGAAACAAGTATACCTCTGCTTTATTGACTACACTAAAGGCCTTTGACTGCGAAGACCACAATAAAATGTGACAAGTACTTAAAGAAATGGGAATACCAGAACACCTCATATGCCTCATGAGAAATCTGTACATGAACCAAGAAGCAACAGTTAGGACAGAACACGGAATGACAGAGTGGTTTGGAATAGGAAAAGGAGTAAGACAAGGCTGCATTTTATCACCCTACCTTTTCAACCTATACACAGAGCACATAATGCGCAATGCAGGGATGGAGGAATCACAATATGGGATAAAAATTGCTGGGAGAAACATCAACAATTTCAGATATGCAGACGATACAACCCTAATGGCAGAAAGTGAGGAAGATTTAAAGAAGCTACTGATTAGGTTGAAAGAAGAGAGTGCAAAAGCTGGCCTGAGACTTAACATCAAGAAAACCAAGCTAATGGCAACAGGCCCTATCAGCACCTGGAAAGTAGACGGGGAAGAAGTAGAAGCAGGTACGGATTTTACTTTCTTGGGATCTAGGATCACTGCAGATGGGGATTGCAGCCATGAAATAAAGAGGCGACTGATTCTAGGTAGACAAGCCATGAGAAACCTGGGGAACATAGTGAAAAGTAGAGACATCATCTTGCAAACAAAAATCCGTATAGTCAAAGCAATGGTATTTCTGGTGCTAATTTATGGATGCGAGAGCTGGATCATTAGGAAGGCTGAGCGCAGAAGAATAGACGCCTTTGAGATGTGATGTTGGAGGAGAGTTTTGAGAGTACCCTGGACAGCGAGGAGAACAAATAAGTCAATCTTGAAAGAAATCAGTTCTGACTGCTCCTTAGAAGGTCAAATAGTAAAGCTGAAGCTGAAGTACTTGGACACCAAATAAGAAGAGAGGATTCACTTGAGAAAGCCTTGATGCTGGGAAAGGTGGAGGGCAAAACAAAAAGGGGACGGCCAAGGATGAGATGGCTGGATGGCATTGTGGACACAGCGGGCACCGAGCTGAGTGGGCTGAGGAGGGGTACTGGAGATCAATGGTCCATAGGGTCGTAAAGGGTCAGAATCGACTGTGCGATTGAACAACAACTTATAAAAATAATATTGTTATGGTTTTATGATTTCTGATGCCATCTGGTGTTATGTCTTTGCACTCTTATTGGATGATTTTATTCTGAGCTTATATACATTTTATGGTATACACAGAAAGACCCTCCTCGAAGACTGATGTATTTTTGAACCACAATCAGGCGTACCCTGGTAACAGCAACCTTGTGTTGCCAGCTAATCTTTCTCACACTAGGTCAGGCAAAAGAAACTGCAGAATGATCTCACCAAATAGTGGCTTTGTTTTGCCATATGCAGTACCCGGGTCTTGAACTGCTGACTTGCCAACCTTCCAGCTAACAAGGCAATCACTGAGCCATACTGCAGTTTAATTGGGATCCTTACATTCACCTGACAAACTGATTGCTTTTTATTACCAGTTGTAAATAACTGTTTGATTTACATGTCCGTCTCCTGAACCAATCCAATTTGCACACCTACTCTGGGCCTCTATATCTATACCTATAAAATGGTGCGTTAACCTTTGGAATGTGACAAAGGATGTTGCACCAGGCCCCACTAGCCCCGTCTGAGCCTCCGTTCACTCGCCTGAACGCGGTTCACAGGTAACTGTCGGGTTGAAATTTTTGACCCGGGGGCAGGAGCCCCCCAGTCGCAAACAAAAAAAAGGGAACTTCAATCCCCAACGTTCCTTTCGCCACGCCGCGCCAGAGCCAATCAAGCTGAGCGGTTTGAGCAAATGGAACGTTCGAAAATGCGGTGCAGCCAATCAAAATGAAGCCGCAGGGATAAAACCGCCGCACAAACCGAAAACACAAACGACAAACTACAATCCCCAGCGTCCTGCACGCCATGAGCGTGCAGAACGCTGAAGAAGCCGGTGCGCAAAAAAGAAAAACAAACCCACACCGTGAGCGCAAGTCTGCCGCAGGCGGACGCAGCGCCCAGAAAACACGCAAACACGCAAACCCCTAAATCACTATACCATGCAAACCCGCCGGCCATCTTGCACGGAGCAACGGGGAAGAGAGGGACACCCTCTCCACCCCGCTGCCCCGCTGAAGACACGGCGAGCCCAGCGAGACAAACTCGCTGGAAAAAAATCCAAACACCCCCCCCAACCACTGCAAAAAACGCCGTGGCGGCAGCAACCAAAAACAAAACAAAAAAAGGCCAGCAAGCAAACCCCCCACCCCCCAAACACACAAAACCCAAAACAGCAAGGGGCACGGCAATACCCTCCCCCAAAAGCCGCATGAAGCGGCAAGGCAAACACCCACCCAACAAACACACACACCGCAACCCAGCCTGTGCCACGGTAATACCACCCCCAAACGCCGCATGAAGCGGCGATGGTATTTCCGCGGGCCAGCCATCAAGACTGGCCCACGAAAATACCCAAAACACAAATCAAAAACATAACCCCCCCAAAAAAATATTCAAAAACACACACACACAGAAACCCCCACCTCAAACCCTAAAAAACAAAAACATTCAAAAAGACACACACAGAAACCCCCACCCAAAACCAAAAACATTCAAAAAGACACACACAGAAACCCCCACCCAAAACCCTAAACAGACACAGAACACCCCCCCAGCCCAAAACAACCCCCCCTAAAAAACAAACAAACGGAGAGAGCTTATCATTAGACGTCTTGCCTCAATGAAAACCGGAACTGAAATGAAGAGAAGAAGAGACTCACCGGAAGAAGAAATACACAAAAATTGCTCAACACCACCACCCAGTGGCCAAAGGAGAAAAAACATCCAAACTATTTCCAAAAATTCAATAAATCCCAAAAATTAGGGTAATCAATTCCAAAAACATTCAAAAATATCCAAAAAAATCAAAAATAATTCACAGATAAATAAATAAATTTTCAATAAAAAATAAAAAAACACTGTAAAATACCTTCAATTTAATAAAACATATATTTACACATTTTTAAAATTATTATCCAAAGTTCATTTCCATAAACAAAAAACAAAAACCTTCAAAAACCACTTTAAACAGCCTGGCACTGAGGAAGCCGGCACGCAAAAAAACAAACAAAAAAAACCCACTGGGAGCGCAAGTCCGCCACAGGCGGACGGAGCACCTCAAAGCCAAAAAACCACAAAACCTTACAACACCATTTAAAACAGCCCAGCACCATTGGTGCAAGAAAAAAAAAATGAAACCCTTTACTATCCAACACAATTTTAAAAAGCCCGGCACTGCCGGGCAAAATATGCTAGTGAAATATATAAATGTGCAGAATGAAAATCCACTCTTATGTCTGAAGAACTGGACTTGGTCCATGAAAGCTAACATTAAAATACAGGAGTTAGTCTTTAAGGTGCCACAGCAAAATAAATAAATAAAAACGAGGAAAACAAACCAATTCCCTCTGGGAGACAAAAAAGATGTGGTGGCACCTCAGAGACTAACTCCTGTATTTAAATCAGAGAGCAAACAAACAAACAAAAGGACAAAAAAAATGCAGTGGCACCTTAAAGACTTCTAATGAAGTGGGCTTGATTTATGAAAGCTAACATTAAAATACAGGAGTTAGTCTTAAAGGTGCCACAGCATTTTTTTTCTTTTTTCTTTTTTGTTTCCTCTTTTATATGCTTGCACAGACTAACACAGCTACCACTTTAATAAGTTATAGTTCTTATTATATATTTATATACTTTTGCTATGTACTTTGTTGTTTGTTGGATAACCTAGGTGTGAAGCATTTTAAAATAGTTTTGACGCTATAATGGGATTGCTTCACAGTACAGTATTTTAATATTTTACTAATGCTGTTTTTATTATTGCATTGAACTGTCGTTAGAGCAACAAACCATTTGACTCTGACTAGTCTTGCTGGTTCAACTTTTTGAAAAGTAAAAATGTGTGCAAAACCTCTTCTTGGTTTTTGGGGTAGACGATGATGGCAGAGGGAGGTTTTACCGCAGATGGCCCAGGAAAGCCTTAGCCAACCTTATGGGGATTTCAAGTCTTCTTCTTCCTCCTCCTCGTCGTCTCTCATTCTCTCTTCCCTGCAATTGAGAAGGTTTTTTTAAGGGCGACTCCTGGTGCAATCGAATATATAAATTGATTAGATGTTTGTTTATAAATTAATGCTTAGTTTTATATTTTGTGTGTGTATCTATATCATCTATCTATCTATCAATCATGTTATATGTTAACTCCATAAATAAATATTCCCAGCATTAAAGGAAAAGGTTTCCCTTGCTCGAGAGCCAGTCGTATCCGACTCTAGGGTGCAGTGCTCATCTCTGTTTCAAATTTCTCCGAACTCCTTTGACTTTCCTCCTTTATTATTCTTATGGAGGGGATGAGATGCCTCTATGAGAGGGAAAGAGGCATCTCGTCCTTTCCTTCAGGCAGCAAAATCTCTTGGGCCCCTCTTGCGCTCCTGAACTCACCCTCCCCACCTTCACTCCCCATTGAGGTGGACTCACCTTCAAACCCCGCCCGCCCGGGGATCCCTTTATGGAATGGGAAGCTTTGTAGAGGAGCCCGGAACGGAAATGCAGCCCTGGGAGCCGAAGTCTTTGTTTCCCTCCGGTAGGAAAAAAGTAGGAGACAGGAAGGGACTTATTTTGGAAGAGGAACTTTGTGATAGACGACTCTTCACTTCCTAACTACGCTACTTCCTTCCTCTCTAGGGATCCCGACTCTATGCATTTAACCCTTCGCACTAAAAGTCACGCAAAGAAGGAAACCTTCTCGTCCCAGTGCCTGGAGGTTTGCTTTTTAGGCAGAAGTCTCCCTTGCTCGAAAGCCAGTCGTATCCGATTGTAGGGTTTGGTGCTCATCTCTGTTTATAGCCAAAGAGGCCGACAAGTCAGCAGTTCGAGACCCAGGTACTGCATGATAGATTGACCTCTTGTCCTTGTCCCAGCTCCTGCCAAACTAGCAGGTAGAAAGCA